>OX424567.1:23536494-24150134 GCA_949152475.1 Terebella lapidaria
TTTATCAAGGAGAAGTCTTCCGATGGACTAGACGGAATGGTCGCCGCTGCTGACATATTTCTAGAAGCCAGGGGATGGAGTTTCCATCACACGGTACAGAAAGAGCGTGAGGACCAGAAGAAACGTAAGCCTGACAAACCGCAAAACCCAACACAAGGTAACAGTAGACAGTGTGATCGTTGTAGACAATGGGGTCATGTAGCTTCTGAATGTGTTCGCAATAAGAAGGTTGATTATTCTACTAATTCCAGTAACAATTCCTATGTTCGCAAATGTTATAAATGTAATCTAGTTGGACACGTTGCGAGAGACTGTCGGTCTAAAGTTGCAAGCTGCTACGAAACGGAGAGCGCGCTTGACGAAGACGAGGAAGGTGCCACATGTGCTCCAGAAGGACGGACTAGCATCTCTTGTGAATGTGCACATAACTCTCAGGTAAAACCAGTTGTTGACTTACCAGTAATAACAGGTCTTTGTGCTAAACATGGAGTGTCCAAAACATTCAGTAGTAGGATGCCTGTAGTGAAAGGAAAAGTCGGCACTGTGATGGTAGATACGCTCAGAGACAGTGGTTGCAGCGGAGTTGTTGTGAAACGTGATCTAGTTAGAGATGAACAGTTAACTGGAGAAGTACATCAGTGTATTCTCATGGATGGATCTATCAAGAAAGTACCTATTGCATTGATCAGTATTGACACCCCGTATCTAACTGGAGAAGTGAATGCTATGTGCATGGAAAACCCGATTTATGATCTAGTTGTAGGTAATGTCAATAATGCCAGGACCGCCGATGATCCGGATCCAGAGTGGGTACCAACAGACGTTGCAGGTGTCGCAACAAGAGCACAACAGAGAGCCGAACAGAAGCCTATGAAACCACTACACGTGTTGGACGAGACTGGTGAACAGGTCAACAAAGACAAGCTCGTTACCATGCAAGAAGCAGATCCTACTATTTCCTTACTAAAGTTAAATGATGTCAAGGTACGTGGTTCCAATAAGTCGTGGTATGAAAAGAAAAATGGCTCGATTTACAGATTCTTTCAAAGTCCTAAGTCTACTAAGAATAACGTGGTAAAACAAATTCTTGTTCCTAACGTATTGAGACGTCAAGTTATGAAACTAGCTCATGATGGATTGTTTGGAGGTCACTTAGGAACTCAGAAAACTGTTGACAGAGTAAGATCTAATTTCTATTGGCCTGGAATGTATGCGGATGTTTCCAGACACTGTATTTCTTGTGACATTTGTCAGAAGACCGTCAAAAAAGGTAAAGTAAGTAAGGTTCCATTAGAGAACATGCCTATCATTGAAACTCCTTTCAAACGTGTAGCTGTCGATTTAATTGGTCCTTTACATCCGATTACTAATAAGGGTAATCGCTATGTGTTAACACTGGTGGATTATGCCACACGATATCCCGAGGCAATTGCACTGAGGAACATCACCACCGAGTGTGTAGCAGAGGCCTTATTGGACATCTTCAGTCGCTTCGGAGTGCCCGAGGAAGTGTTGAGTGATATGGGAACTCAATTCACATCTGACGTAATGAAACAGGTAAGCAAATTGTTATCATTCAAACAATTAACTACAACGCCTTATCATCCTCAATGTAACGGATTAGTGGAGAAATTTAATGGAACATTAAAGAGTATGATCCAACGACTAAGTAGTGAACAGCCTAAAGAATGGGATAGATTCCTTGCACCTGCTTTATTTGCATACCGTGAAGTTCCGCAGTCCAGTTTAGGTTTTTCTCCCTTTGAACTGTTGTTCGGTCGAACGGTCCGTGGTCCCATGGACATTTTGAAGCAGATGTGGGTCGAAGATGTTGATTCTCCTGATGTGTTGAACAGTTACAGATATGTTACAGAGCTTCGAGAACGAATCGAAGATACATTAAGACTAGCACACCAAGAGCTTGGTAAAGCACAGGTCCGCCAGAAACATCACTACGATAAAAGAAGCAGAGAACGGAAGTTTAAAACAGGAGATTTGGTTCTTCTCTTGTTACCGACAGATCATAATAAGTTATTAATGCACTGGAAAGGACCCTACTCCGTAACCGAAGTAGTCGGACCCAATGACTATAAAATCTGCATTGATGGGAAACAGAAGATTTTCCATGCGAACATGTTGAAACGTTATGTTGAACGAGAAACTAAATCAGATGATATAACTGGTTCTATTTTACAAGTTGCAGGTTCTGCAGTGATTGAAGCACCGGAGAGTGAGGACACTGGAGATGGGACAGTCGATGATGACAGTTTGTTGGTCCATGGCGAATTCGAGGCTAAAGAAGGAGCCGCCGACATCGTTATCTGCGATCAGTTGACTGACGCCCAGAAACAGGAGGTTCGATCACTAGTAAACAAGTACTCCTGCGTATTCACTGACTTACCAGGTCGAACGAATCTCGTAGAACACGAGGTAGAGCTCAGTTCAGATGATCCGGTAAGAGTAAAACCTTATCCTATACCTTATGCTATGCGCAGTGTCATCAATGATGAAGTAGATAAAATGTTAAAACTTGGAGTAATTCAGAAATCTAATTCACCGTATAGTGCTCCTGTAGTACTGATCAGAAAACGTGATGGAAGTAACAGATTCTGCATAGACTTTCGGCAGTTAAACCGAGTGACCTTGTATGACACAGAACCCATGCCTAAACCAGAGGACATCTTCGTGCAACTGAGCGGAGATAATTACTTCAGCAAGATTGATTTGTCAAAAGGTTATTGGCAAATACCTATGGCTCAGAGTTGTATACCTAAAACAGGTTTCGTTACTACAGAAGGTTCATATGTATTTCTAAGGATGCCGTTTGGTATGAAAAACAGTGGCGCTACATTCAACCGAATGTTGAGAAGACTGTTGCATGGTCTTGATAACGTGAAGAGTTATATTGACGATATTTTGGTACACACTAAAACTTGGCATGAACACGTGTTGACTCTTGATAAGTTGTTTTCCAGGATTAAAGCTGCGGGATTGACTGCGAGGCCTACGAAATGTGACCTTGGGGAGACGGCCATGAATTTCCTCAGCCATGTGGTCGGAAAAGGAGAGGTCGCCTTGGAGTCGTCCAATGTTGAGAAGATCAGGAACGCTGGTTTACCTAATAATGTTGCGTGGTCGGAGGCTGCGGAGAAAGCATTTGTAACTCTTAAGAGTTTGCTGACTAATGATCCAATTCTTAAACTGCCTGATTGAGGTTCTATCTTCAGACAGACGCATCAGACAGAGCTGTAGGTGCAGTTCTGATGCAATATCATGATGATAAATTGATGCCGGTAGGCTACGGCAGCTCTAAGCTGTTACCCAGAGAATGTTCGTACTCCACGATGGAGAAGGAGTGTCTGGCTTTGGTGTGGGCGGTTAAACGTTTCCAGGTATATTTGTATGGCAAGGAATTTACTTTGCTCACTGATCACCAGCCACTCGTTTACTTAAACAGGTGCAAACTGTCTAATGGGAGAATTATGAGGTGGGCCCTGTTTTTGCAACCTTATCTGATACGTATTGAAGCTATCAAAGGAGTCCAGAATGTTGGTGCAGACTATATGTGTCGTATGTATAATGAATAGTGCTTCGGCAACCAAATTGTGTGGTTGTTCGAAGTGGTATTTCGCCCTAAGTGGGGGTGTATGTTACAATTTGGTTCGTTTATCAGTTGGTTATATATATTGCATGTCGACCTTAATGTTTTTCTTGTCGCACTTGAAACCGGATATATATGTTTATGTACTTTTGTTATGTTTTTCTCGCCACCTCACAGATTCGATTTGAGTTCACGGTTGAGTGCACCGCGCCTATTGTACAGTTGTTCACGTAGGTTTTGTCTCGTAGGTCTTGTGACAGGCCTATCCTTCGTTGTATGCCGAGTGAGCAGTGTTCGGGGATTCTGTATGTATTATTCTCGTCTATAAATCGTAGCGCAAATGCAAATCTGTACAGTTGACCAGGAGCGGGCTTGACAGCCGGGACGTATGCCAGCTAACCTGCTTTGCATGCAGAAGTAGATTCATTGTATTGCTGAAATGTAGCTACGTATATCGCTGTTTGGAAACTGTCGGGAGACAAGTAAGTGTGCATGTGTATGTGCTAGGGTTAGGTTATTGCCCAGTATAATCGTTTACTACAAATGTTATTCCTTTTATTGTAGTGACCTTTCACTGTTAGAGTTGACCGTGCCGGTCCGCCTGTATGTGTGTGCGTCTGCCTGTTTGACCACTGTGTGCTGTCATGAGTTGCCCAGCCCTGTAGAACGTTGCGACCTCGCTGTGTGCCGAGTTGTTGCCGCGGCTAAGCTACGTGTTGTTTAGCTGACCTCGCCACGTGCTGTTGCCACCTCGCTGTGTGCTGTCGCCACCTCGTTGTGTGCTGTATCTTCGCCACCACCCTTGCTGTGTGCTGTGTCACCGCCGTTACCACCTAGCCGTGAGCTGTATCTACGTTGTTGCCACCTCGCTGTGTCGTCGTCGTCACCGCCTCGGCTGTGGACTGTATAGTCCTCGTCGTCGTTTCGTCGTGGGATTCTCCCCTGTCGTCGTGTCGTGGAACCTGTTAACTTACCTTGTGAAACCACCCACCAGAGACTGTATGAATGTGTGCGTGAATGTGTGAGTGATTCAGGATTGTACATACATTAATATCTCGTGTTCTATCTAATAAATGTCATATTATTAAATTTGTGGTTTGTTGCTGCGATTCTGAGTACTTGCCATTCCACCCCTAGACAAACGTGACATACGTAAAGTCAGTTTCAGCACAAAACCTCATATGATTTCTGGTGATAACTTCGTTTAGGATGGTCGGATCAATTTGAAATTTTGTTTGTTTCCATCTGGTATAAAACCGTATTTTCTCACTAAATTCTCTAAACTTCTATCTTGAAAATTGAAAAAGTTGGCAATCTACTCCAATGTTAAATTACACATCAAACATGAAATTGGCGAGTCTGAACAGAATTCGGCATGTTATTCGATGTTTACATTGCACAGTACTTAGAAGAATCATACAGGTATCATTCTTACTAACTCAAAAAATTTCCTCATATTAAATTTCTTAGCCGAATAAAGATCATGAAATCCCAAAATTTGCTTGAATTCCTGTGATCTGATTTGTGTCCAACATTAACATTGGGGTAGACTTTTTCTGTTTTCGAGATAGAAGTCTGAAATTTGGTGTTAAAATATGGTTTTGTGCCGAATGGAAGCATATAAAATTTCAAATTGATCTGACCATTCCAAACGGAGTTATCGCCAAAAATCATAAGCGATTTTGTGTTGAACTTGAGTATAGTGGTGACAAACATTGCCACTTGGTCATTTTTGCTGATTTTGCTCAATTTCAGAAGCAACTAACAGAAAAATATTAAGAATATTGTCATTCCATATATACTTGCTCCGAGCTACAGCATGTAACTGATTATAATAATGAGGGGATATTTTTTCATAGTCAAATTGCTCCCGATCTATGTTGTGTTTCACAACATGTTTTTGGACGCCATATTCTAATATTAAAAGATTATTTCTGTGCTGATACAACAACAACTGTACAAAACATATGTCACATCATATATAGTCACAAACACTACCGACGGTTCGTATACTAATCACTTGTTTCAAAGGGATAAGCATTTTAATCTCGTCAAGGTCATGACCTCGGATCATATAAACATATGTTTTTCATCTTTTCAAAGTACTATTAAAGTGCAAATATGACATTGAGTTATATGAAAGATCTCATTGATCTGAGCAAAATGATTTTTACGGTATATCAATATCACTATCCGTTCAAAAGTTACAGCCATTTGAAACTGCCATTCCGGCACTACATTACAGAAGCCACTTGAAAAGTTTTAGCAGCTCATTGATATGCAAATTAGATGTTAATGAGAATTCATGACGTCATGAGGGGAACAAACTTTAATTAGGATATTTTAACCCATGATATAGTGATTCTTACTGAAGGTTCTGACGATCTGACTAGTGCATATTATTATGTACCATACATAATACATATCCACACAACCTATACTGTTGCTATGGTAACCAGTCGTTCCCTATAGCCGTAGTTACCCATGGTTACCATGGCCGTTAACTGCCAAGTCAATCTATCCGCAGACTTAATATAGAGCTCAATTTGGCCCCATTTTTATTTGTGCATGCCCTGTTCTAAGTGGGTTTCTGGCCCTAGCAAGCATGGTCGCTATGGGCCATACTGGGTCACTGGTCACCTTGACAACAACAAAATAAGTGAAAACACTGATTATTCATATTGAAAACTGTATGGAATAAGTTTTGATAAATAAGCATAACATCAAATGAATGAATAATACATATCAAAGTACTTAATTAATAAAGCTTCCCCCGATGAAGTCATGAATATCTCATTTGCATACTAATTAGCTAAATTGTTTTGAAAAAGTCTTTAAAGTGCTGTAACTATTGAACGGATTGTGATATTTACATGATATTTTGATATTTATAGTTATCAATGGATTTGAGATCGTGTTAATAATAAAAAAACGAATGTGTTATGTCCCATTGAAACTTGGAATGTTAGCCATTTTGTCCTGTGATCTTGAAAATGAGGTCAAAGGTCAAATTCAAGGTCACGATAATATTCAGAATATATCATTTCTTATATGCTGACAATTGATTCCTAAGCTGTAAAGTCGATAATAAGCGAGATATTAGCCATTTTGTGCTGTGACCTTGAAAATTAGGTCGAAGGTCAAATTCAAGGTCACGAGAATACTCGGCATATATAATTTCCTACATGTGCACAATTGATTCCTAATGTCTAATCCCAATATTAAGTCAGATATTAGGAGAAATTTGTCCCCCATTATAAAGCATAGGCTAATTTAACATAGGAAAGTCCTATCTGGGACACGTCGAAAAAATCAAAATGGCTGCCACATGCAGACCGACGATTCAAGGGCAACGAAACTTATACACAGCACAAAGGTATATCAGGGGAATCTTTAAAAACAAAAATCTCAAAACTGATAAAACAGTTTTTGAGAAAATGGCCACGAAAGTCCAAAATTGGCCATTTTTCGACAAAAGTCGCCGCCATTTTGGGAAAAACGATTCAATCGACGAAAAAAAAAATGCTCCGGAGATATGGGCCCATAGAACATATTTTGTGAATTACAGCAATATTCATCGAACAGATTTTTCCCAGCGTTTGACAACGCCGACACCGACGGACGGACGCCAGACGCAACCTGACGACAATAGCTTATCGGACCTATGGTCCGGTAAGCTAAAAACAGAACCTGTTTCGTGTGTTCTCCAACACACGGGAAATATCTGAACTGAACTGGCCGAAGAACAGCAGACAGCACTCGACCTTCTTCCCACGCTCTCTTGTATTCGTTCCGTCAGTTCAAACTCGATCTTTCCCTCGTGCTGGAAAACACACTCAGCTGGTTTTGTCATTGTCTCATTTATTAACATGTATTAGTTTGAGTATATTTTATTTCGTTCATGTTGAAGAATGACACTATTTGCTATGCCGATCACTTGTGTATCATGGTTTGTGGCGAATAGGTTAATTACTAAGTGCAATCAGAAAACAAAAATAGTCTCGATCGTGTGAATTTACGATGTTATACTTCCGACACATAACCATAGTACGAGCATCACTAGTATACGTACCTGCAGCAGGCAGAGCCCCTATATTTGCAACTAATCGGTCGTCGATACACGTGTATATCGTCTGGTCAGATCTATGAAATCATCAGCTTATCACCATGAACAATGAATATATCTGTTGAGCCCAACAGCTGTCAGATTTCTGGTCGGAAGCAATGTTTGAGCTCACGCACCCATGCGGTAATTCTTATACACACATACCGCGTACGTTTATTGGTGCACAGGGCACAAGTACAGGTATCCTTGTGTTGGCCGAAACAATTCAGGCAATTCAGGCAGGCAGTACACGGTTCTATTGTCCTATGCAATCGACTATTTTTCAGAATCCACTACCAGTAGTAGATTATTTGCGTTCAGTAGATTATTGGAGTATATTATTCAAATAATGTACTCCAATAATCTACTCCTGTGTAGAAATAACGAGCCACAACAAACCGATGTATGAACGCTACACATTTATTCAGGTAAATTACAGCACGAGATGCATCACAAATTGCAAAAACAAATAACAATGTTGGAACATTTCTCAATTCTCGACGTACAGATGATCAGTGCAGCCATGAGATGCTGAGTAATAATATCCATGGGTTTGTATATGGCTTTTCACTTCGTGATATAATCCACTTGCAGATATCCAGTGAAAACGTTATCCTCGATATTTTGATATTCCTTGGATCCGTAGATCCAAAATTGTGAATATTTCTGCCAGAAATCTCCAGATCATATTCGCAAACATTTCACACATTTCCTGCAAGTATACAGAATGTACAAGCCTATGAAACATTAAGTGCTTAGTTCGTCATTTTGAATATAACGTAATATTAATGGTGCCTATTTGGCGGCATATTTACATTGTCGAATAAATAGCGCAAAGTAAAAAATACACCTACTCACCTGTATATGATGGATCGTATATATCGTGGTCAGGGATGGACCTTTTCAACCAGTCTTGAATCCACGCAAAATTCTGCCATAAATAAATCGTATATCTTGAAACGAATTAAAGGATGCAGAATATTCATATCCATTTTATATGGACTTTAAGGCTAGTAATCGAATGTCATCTCTTTTGAACCTTCAATTGAATCAGTTTAGTAAATGACTCACCTGTTTGCCGATATGTGCTCGCATCATTTTTTTTTAGGTTCTTCCAATGAATGCCGTTTTGAGTGCCGTTTTAAATACTCAAGTAGCATTTCCTGGTACTTTATAGGCTCCCGCTTTGAAATCCAATTGTACTATCCAAATGCTTCATTCCGACATCACGGAGCTTTTCCAGTGAGCTTTCTGTGGCAAAAGAGAGCGCGTATGTTGTCGTGTTTCCTTTTATACTGCTTCATCCGACTAATACTCACAACCATATGAAAAGAGGCGAAAACGACTAAACGCGCATTGCGAATCAACTAAAAAAATATTTAATCGGAACCGTGTAAACTGTAGTCATAACAACAGGAAACTCTGTCGTATTTAGCTAACCATGCAAATATCAGAGTTGAGTGGAATGTAAGTATCAATCTATTACCACCAATACAGCCGTGATGTTGGTTCCACTTGACTGCATAAATGAGAACAAAATTACTGAAAATCTTGGGACAAATATTGCGCACCATCGGAGGCATGATGTGTCAAGGAATTCAATCATCCGAGACGGCCGTATATTTGTTTGCATCTAGGTGTGTGTGTGTGTGTGGGGGGGGGGGATTGTTCACTGGAGACCGTGTACTAAGTGGGATAATCGGTTCAGAGTCGCGCCCCTTCGAAATAATGTACTCGGCCTTCGGCCTCGTACATTATTTCGAAGAGGCGCTCCACTTCACCGATTATCCCTTACGTAATGCTCTCAGTTCATGCCATCCTGAGTTATATTGGTTAATCTCTGTCTCGATGGAGCAGGCCAATCTAGAATTGAAACGGAAACTTTGTGGATTTTTACTGCTCGGTACTGAAAGAATTAGCCTCGTTCGCGACCACCACTGCGCTTAGCCGTGCACTGGAGTTTCCGTCACTACTGGAGTTTTTGATACACCACGCATAACATTGAACAAACGCATGTGTGAGAGTTTCTATATTTATAGGCCTATTTTTTAGAAAAATATACCCAAATGAAATTTAGCCCAAGGGCTAAGAAAGGTTACCGGACAATATATACTTTAGATGTAGCCTTTTGTCCCGTGGCCTTGAAAATAAGGTCATCAGTCAATTCAAGGTCACGAGAATATCCAGCATATATCATTTCTAGATTGTCCACAATTGATTCCCAAGCACTAAAGTCGATAATAAGTGAGCTATATGTCATTTTGTGATCTCACCTTGAAAAAGAGGTCAAAGGTTCAAGGTCAAGACAATATTAAGCATATATCATTTCCTATATGTGCTCAATTGATTGCAAAGCTGTAAGGTCGATAATAAGGGAGATATTAGCCGTTTTGTGCTTTGACCTTGAAAATGAGGTTAAATGTCGAATCCAAAGTCATGACAATATTCAGCATATATCGTTTACTATATGTTCACAATTGATTATTAAGCTGTAAAGTTGATAATAAGTGAGATACTAGCCAATTTATGCTCTGACCTTGAAAATTGGGTCAAAGGTCAAGATTATCGTTATGATAATATTCAGTAAATATCATTTCCTATATGTGCTCAATTGATTGCAAAGCTGTAAGGATATATTAGCCATTCTGTGCTTTGACCTTGGTAATGAGGTCAAAGGTCAAATTCAAAGTCCTGGAAATATTCAGCATATATCGTTTACTATATGTTCACAATTGATTCCTAAACTGTAAAATTGATAATAAGCAAGTTATTAGCCATTTTACCTTCTGAACTTGAAAATGAGATCAAACGTCAAGTTCAAGGTCATGACAAATTCAGTATATATTATTTCCTATATGTCCCCAATTAATTTGTAAGCTGTGAAGTCGATAATAAGCGAGATTTGAGCAATTTTGTGCTCTGACCTTGAAAATGAGGTCAAAGGTCAAATTCAAGGTTACAACAATATTCAGCATTCATATCATTTCCTATATGTCCACAATTGATTCCAAGTCGCTAATCGCGATATTGAGTGAGATATTAGCAATAATGTGTCCCATTATAAAGCATAGGAGAAGTTGACATGGGAAACTCCTATTTGGGCTAAGTTTCCTCTTCGACCGATTCAAGGGCAACTAATCTTATACACATCACAGGAGTACATATGAAGAGTGTTATGTATCAAAAAAAAAAAAAAAGATACCGAACATATTTTGAGAAAATGGCCACCAAAGTCCAAAATTAGGCATTTTT
Organism: Terebella lapidaria; assembly: GCA_949152475.1. Lineage (NCBI taxonomy): Eukaryota > Metazoa > Annelida > Polychaeta > Terebellida > Terebellidae > Terebella > Terebella lapidaria. The sequence continues at coordinate 23,547,453 of OX424567.1, forward strand.
CGACGAAAATGGCCATCATTTCGAAAAAGAACTCGAAATTCAAAAACTAAAAAAAACGTTTCCTGGGAATATTTTTAGGTATTTTAGTGCAAAAATTCAGAAGGATTCGATTGTAAACTTTAATAATAAAAATGTAGATGGACGGACGGACGACGGACGCCTGACGCAACGCCACTGCTAAGAATTTTTATTGTAAAACCAATTATGATAATGTTTTGAAAACAAAGAAAGTAGTGCATAACAATATTCAACAGAGCTGATGATTCCATATTCTTGGTAATATAAGAAAATGTTACTTTGCATAATGTTACGAAGTTGATTCACAATCGAAGTTGATCATTCTCGCGTCACGGAGTTGACAGTATTATGGACTGACATTTTACAAGTCACACATTGGTATTCATGCGCTCATAGTGATCTAACCAGAATATACACCATATAATAAACGTAACAGAAACATATTATGGCAGAAAAAAACAACAATTTTAATTTTGGGTTTTCAAGGGAAAATCTTGTTTTCTGCAATTAGTAACCATCTCTCCAAAACAGAATGTCACTCCATAACAGGCTATTGCGTTATGGAGTGACCCCTCTCGGAGTGACGGTTTTTTAAATGCATTGCTCCCGTGTGGTCTGTTTATTGTATTTCACCCATACTCAACGCAAATTTATTTCGCGTTGAATCTAACAGTGAATTTGATGATGATAACTGAAATCTGCTAGAAGCTGAATGGCTTCATATCAACCGTCACATAGTGACACATAATTAAAACACGTTCACACATTTGAATTTGTGTATATTAAGGAGAGGTTACCGGCTTTGCATTCACCCAGTACTCAATACAGAATGCACGGAATGCATCATCACGCACCTATAGATATGACCCCATGCAGCTCCAAATGAACGTCGGATTTCGTTATGACGGCAATAGTTTGAGGTCGTCACGGAGTGACAAAATCCTGCAGGACAACTTTTTTTCAAGTTCGATCTCAAATTTCATGAAAAAAAAAATCATTATCATTAAAACGCTCAGTTTCCTAAGGCAAGCTGTGATTGTTTGTTGTTATACTGATTTTTTTTTTATGAAGCTTACGCAGCCCCTCAAAAACATGGTTTTTCAGGAATTTTATTCTTTTTAGGCTGCTACACTTGCCTCACAAATAAACATAAATATATTTGTAAAAGTGAAATCGTTAATATGTGTAGGTTTCGATATATATGTTAATATTTTCAACTTAATATAAAAATCAAAATGAAGGACAAATTGATATTTAGACCGGACACTGAAAGGTGCTAAAAATATAGAAACTCTCAAATGTCGTACTTCAGGTTGAAACATAGTTCAGTTCGTAGCTGTTAGTGCAACATATTACATCAGAAGTAACACTCAACAGTAATGTAATAACGTTCAAATATGAAAGTAGGCAGGCCGTACTGTCAACGTTTGAGAATCAATATTATTTTCGCTAAGCTTGGAAGTGGTGTTATGAAAGCTCAATGGCGATATAACATGGTAAAAAAGATTAGATTATTGGTGTTTCTATATGGTTTGGAAATTCAATTCTAATGTCACATCGCATTTGAGCTTAATGATTCCCTGAATGAGAGCGGGTTGAACCAGCACCAATTCATTAAAAAATGTCTACCCACGTTATCTCCCCAAATTTTGTAGTCGAATAAGTTATCGTAGAGATATTCAGATGAATATTTCTTTGACATTTGTTCTCGTAAATATTAAGTGAACATCCTCAAAACTAGTTGACATAATCTTCCTATTTCCGTTGTGCATGGTAATATTATCATGTTCGAATTGAGTATAGTTTACTAGAGGGTTAAATGATGTTCAATAATAACCAAGTACTGCCCTGTACTGGGATTTATTTTGCACGGGTAATTTTAATATTATCATGTGCGAATTGAGTATAGTTTACTAGAGGGTTAAATGATGTTGAATAATGTGAAGAATACGGTTCCTTGGCCCGTATCAGGCCGAATGTCTGTGATGTCGTGCAAACAGACCAAGAAGCCGGCAGTTAAATTCGAACTGTTTATTGTGGCGATAAATGTCAATGTCCACACACACACCACAATCGGGGCCGCTCACACCTACGTCGGTGAATTCCCGGGTCGAATGATACTCCTATATATTATAGTCCTTCTTATACAATGGTATCCTTATATCTTATGTGATAAATATCGTTCGATGGCCGATATTAGGCCGAATGTCTGTGATCGCTGTGCAAATCACAAGGCCGGCAGTTCAGTTCAATAATTTATTTGGGCGACAATGTCCAATGATTCAGACAGTCACATCTAAGGCCGCAAACACACCTACGTCCGGTGATTCCCTGTCGACAAGATATATCCTAGATACTTAGTCCTTCTCTGTTATAATTCACATATATTTAATCCACAATTCACTGATATAGTCCAATACGAGCACGGCCAAACTTCTCACAATATTTCAACACGTCTGTGCTCGCTGCGGCCATTTACTCAACTCCTAGAAAAACTGCGGGGCCGGCAACATGTGGTGTAGACTTTCCCGCCAAATGCATGCGGTGTTGTGATTGGATAGATGTGTGGTGGTGTGAGCTGATGTCACCGGGAAAGTGGGTTTCCCCGGCGCGTGTCAATACTTGTTATGCTTATATCTGTGCACGTGATGTGAGCGGTGGGTGTGTCATGTTCTATGTTTAGAAGTAGGTGCTTGTAAAGGTCAAGGCCGAAACTAACTGGGTCGCATGTACTGTATACTGGGCCGAAAGTGCGCGTGAACTGACCTGTGTATGTAACCATGACTACATGGAGTTTATGCTTGTGATCGTATAGTGTGTACTTGTCCTGTATGTAAGTCATGTAGAATGAATGTTTGTTGTGGGAATATGTATGCGCGGGAGGGACGGGGGTTACAGTCGCTAAAATTACTACATCACACCCCTTCATTAATTCTACGCCCTCGGAATTACCCTACCCGGACCCTACCGTCGCCAAAAACTAACAATAAAAAGCTAGGAAGTCCTAAAAGGTCAAACCCCAACAAACACACACACACACCGCGCGAAAATGGAAAAACACTGCATACAATAAAAATTCCTAACCGTCAAAATAAACGTCATCAGTCAGTCCGTCAATAGTCACTACGATGATACATTTACACATACATGCACTACAACGAATGATGAGATATGAATGGAATGTATGAACAAAACTCCTCGACGTTTCAAAGTGAAACGGAAACTAATTTAGAGTCTATAAAACTGAAAAAGAATTGTCTGAATTAATCTTAACTAAATTACATGGATAAAATGCCGTGACTAGGATGACTATTTACAATATATACAATTCATGGCCGACACAATGAAAGGCCGATACATCACTAGACCAGCGTGACCAGGATTTTTAGAGGCCGACACAATCGAGGCCGGCAATTGTCCGTTTATCACCATTGAGCCGGAACGTTCACTCCTTCTGGCCTCGCTTGCCAGCAGGAGGTGGTGGTGGTGCCGGCGACGCCTGCATATCAGTTGCTGCTGTTCATCCGGAGGCAGGCGGGGCAAGATTGAAACTATGGTGGCGAGCAGGTCGCCCGGGATGGTGGGACCCGAGTCGCTCTGCGTCGCGGCCGAAACGGTTGGGGTCGAAGTTGGGGCCGACTATCAGCGGAGCCGTCACTGTCTTTTCCATCACTTGGCTTATCCGCCATGGCGGAAGCCGCAAACAAATGTCACTTCAAACAGCTAGGCCGACTGTAATTTTTATCCCAAATATCCGACAACTTCTCACGAACTTTATCAGTTCACTGTCACTGAATGCCACGTAAATATCCGACAAGTGTTCCGAATCAATACAAAGTTTTTCTCCGTATCTGATCGAGCTCCTGCTGCTTCAGAAGTTCAGGCGCAATTGACCTACTTGCCGTTAATTTCCACTGCCGTACACTGAGATGCTAATCTGTATCCCAATTCCACGAATCGGGCCGGGGGGCGCTCTCTGCCGATATACAAAAACGTCTTTACGCTATATATATCATTGTTCCAAGCGTATCTGCAGCAAGGCGGGCCGTTGTCAGGGAAACGCAGGTCGATCTCTCTCTGACCTATCCGGGTCAGTCCATTACGACAGTAGGGGGGTCCTCACACTGTCCATTTTTCCGAATATCCAGCAGCCGTCCCCTGGATTACACGTTCCGATACATTGTCTATTTATGCTAACGACTGTTCAAATTACTGGGCTCTTTTTGCCCGACGACTCACTATTGTTTATCAGGGGGGATTTCATGGAGGTGCTGTAAACAGCTTAAATGTTTATCTGCGCTCGTGCGTTCCTTGTGACCTGTTACTTTGATCGTTCCTTTTCTCCATAAGTTAGCGCACAATAAACTAACGGCCGAATTGCTGTCTAGCAGACGACACACAGTTATTAAAGGCTGAGACATTAATGTCAATCACTCACAGGGGCAGACTTCGTTCCATTCATTTTCAGCTAGTTCACAAGACAACGGGGCCGCTAATATTGTCGGGGTCGAAATTGCAATGAGCTGGGTCGGTCACACCGTGGCGCTTTGGGTATTTACATGATGGATTTGATGACAGGCCGCATCTTGGTATGATAGCTATGTAGTGACTGGTTCCCGTACCACTGGGCCGTTCCTCCGAATGTTACATGGAGTGAGTAGAGGCTCTTTCGACGCATACTCCGGAACGAATCACACTACCACCTCTTCGACAACTAAATGACCTTACTCACGGTGTGACTGGTTAATATCCTCTTCGGCTGACACATGGATAGAATCTGACATGATAATTTTAGTTAGTGTGTAACACACGCGGAACAATGGCATATATTATACGGGGTCGAAACACATATCATAATGCAATCAATTTTTCACCAGCATCGTAATTATGAAATCATATCAAGTGTATATATATCGAATTCGCCTCACTGACATCTTGTACATATTAAATACATATATTGTTATTGTAATATATTATATTATTATAGGAAAGACATGATATCATAGTCCATTAGACATGCATAATTTCATCATCAATGGCATCAATCAGATAACAAAGCCGGGGTTATCTGTAGCGGGCCGGTCCGTGTACGTTGCGTCTGGGCCGATTTGGTCGTGCAGGCGGGGGCGTAGCCTCGCTTGTCTCGGGGTCGGATGATATCACAGGCTTTTGCCTGCGCGTCTTGCGTGCCGGTTTTGGTGTGTCAGAACTTGATCTGCGTGATCTTTTCCGTTGCCGATGACAACTTGAGCCGGATGAAGTTGGAGATCGCGATTTACGATCTTGGGCCGCTGACGAGTCAGACTCAGCTGTTTGGTCTGTATCTGTATGCCGATCTTGTACTGTGACCTCCCAGGGGTAGTAGAACTCCTTGAGGAGCCCCAGGGGGTCGGCCGATTGCTCCGAGCCGGATTTACTTGACGACGTCGAAGGTCGTACAGGGTCGGAATAGATGTGAGCCGCTTGGTTGTCACCTTCGTACAGCTTGAGTACGTCCAGATGAACAACACGAGTGTTCCGAGGGTTGGAAACCAAGGCGATTCGGTAATCTACCTCGGTCACACGGTCGACGATCCTCCAGGGACCAGTCCAAGGCCGAGCGAACTTATTATTCTGCGTGAGGGGCAGATAATAATATCGGACCAGTTCTCCTGGTTGAAACTGGGGTCGTGGTTTGGCGTGGGCGTCATAACCCATCTTCTGCCGAATTGCCGCTTTCTCAAGATGGTCTTGAGCGAAACCGTGGGCCGTCCTGATCGCTTGCCGCAAATACTCCACATACTCCGGACCACACGGAGGTAGAGGTTCAGGGTCGTAAGTCGGAAACATGAGGTCGACTGGCAAGTTACACTCGTGTCCGTACACCATTAGATGCGGGGTGCATCCCGTGGACGAGTGTACAGAGGTTCGATAGGCCATTAACACATATGGCAGGTGCACGTCCCAGTCGTTCGCACGATCGCTGACGAATGCACTCAGCATGTTGAGCAATGTCCTGTTGAATCGCTCAACCTGGCCGTCGCTCTGAGGTCGATATGGGGCCGTGCGGATCTTCTTAGCGCCCAGAAGACGCACGACATGCCGAAATAGAGCCGACTCGAACTCGGTGCCCTGGTCGCTATGGATTGCCTTGGGGACGCCATGATAAACTATCCATCTGTTTACCAGGATGTCGGCAACATTTTTGGCGGTATGTCGCCGCAGCGGGAAGGCGTCCGTATATTTCGTGAAATAGTCCGACACAACAAGGATATATCGATGGCCTCTTCCCGTGACTTTGTGGGTGTCGAGAATGTCCATCGCGATCCGGTCGAAAGGCGCTCCTGTCGGCAACTGTGTCAGAGGCGATCGTTTTGGGGCCGGTTTTCCTTTGCGGGTGACACATTGCGAGCAGCGGGCACACCAGCGGGCGACATCCAGTGCCAGGCCGGGCCAGTAGAATCGGCGCCTGACTCTCTCGATGGTTCGCTGAATGCCGAGATGTCCGACAATCTTCAGGTCGTGAAGTTGGTGCAAAACCTGCGTTCTGAGTGCTACGGGGAGCACGGTTTGCACCACAGGCCGTCCAGCGGGGTCGGGTTTTACGTGCCGAACTAGTACCCCGTCTTGTAGCGCCAGGAGGCTCCATCTGGAAACAAGTGTTTTTACCTCCTCCCCATGGCGCGCTACCTCCTTAGAGTCTGGTTTAGTGCCGATCAACATCCACTGTCGCACTTTTCCGACGCTCGGGTCGGCTTGCTGTGCCGCGACAATGTCCTGAGTCGAATAGTCCGAAAGCCACTTTTGCCCATCAAGTGTGGCGTCCAAAGCACGGACTCGAACAACTTGGCGTGCCGAAACTAGTTGGGGCAAGACCGGTGATGTTATGGAATCACTGTCCAGGAGGTCTGCCCTTGTCTTAGCCGGAACAACAGTGATCCGACGAACTGGAAGTTCTCCGGAACTTGTCTCTGGGTCGGTTGGAGGTGTGACGAGTCGTCCGGGACAGTCTTGGTGTTTGCAACTGTGACACCGTGACAAGCCGTCTGCGTTGCCGTGAAGTTTGCCGGGCCGATGCTCTATCTTGAAGTCGTATTGCTGCAACTTAGCGAGCCACCTGGCGAGCATGCCGTCCGCGTCACTGTAGTTCTTGAGCCACCTCAAGGAGCTGTGGTCGGTCCGGAGGAGGAACTTCCTACCCCAAAGATAATGCCGATAATGTTGAACCATTTCTACCACTGCCAGCAGTTCTCGGTACGTGGTACAATAGTTCCGTTGGGTCCGGGATAAGGTTTTGCTGGCAAACCCGATGGGGATTTCTTTCCCGTTGACCCTCTGTGAGAGTGCGCCTCCCACAGCGTAGCCGCTAGCGTCTGTGTCGAGGATGAAGTAATCATCCGGACTCTGGGTCGGATGCGCGAGCTTAGGCGCCTGGATGAGAGCGTCGCGGAGCCGCTGAAAAGCGCGTCGCTGAGCCGGTCCCCAAGTGAAATGACATTCACCTCGGGTGAGTGCTACGAGAGGTTCGGCGATCTCAGCATAGTCCTTGATGAATCGCCTGTGGTAATTGGCGAAACCAAGGAAAGATCTGACATCGGAGATCTCGCACGGGGTCGGCCATTCTCTGATGGCTTTAACCTTGTTGGGGTCGACACGAATTCCTTGGCCGCTCACTATAAACCCCAAGTACAGAATTTCCCTCTGGAACAGTTCGCACTTCTTGGGTTGAAGCTTCAGGCCTGCCGATCTAATCCGATCCAGGACCGCCTCCAGGTTTGCGAGTGCCTGATCAAATGTTCTGCTGTAAGCGATGACGTCATCCAGGTAACACATACACCGTGTCCACAAGTATCCACGGAGTATGGTTTCCATTAGCCGTTCAAATGTTGCTGGTGCATTGCTGAGGCCGAATGGCATAACCTTAAACTGGTATAGTCCTTTCCTTGTCGCAAAGGCAGTTTTCGGTCTGTCTGTAGGGTCGACTTCGACTTGCCAGAAGCCGGAAGCCAAATCCAAGGCCGAAAAGTATGTAGCGCCCGCCAGGGCGTCATGAGTGTCCTGAATGTTGGGCAACGGATATGAATCCTTGCGAGTGACGTCATTCAGGAGCCGATAATCGACGCAAAATCTTACTTGGCCGTTTTTCTTCCGCACGAGCACTACCTGTGCGCTCCAGGGCGAATCTGACGGCTCAATGCACCCCAAGCGAAGCATCTTGTCGACCTCCTCATCTATGATGCTCTGTTGCGCCTGAGGGACGCGTCGTTGACGTTGCCGAATCGGGGCCGAATTGCCGGTATCGATCTTGTGTTGGACGACTTGGGTCCGTCCCAACTGTCCATCCGGGTGCATGAAGGTGTCCTGATATTGATGGATCAGGTTAGCGCAACGCCGGTGTTGTTCTGGCGCTAGTCCGGCGCGATCCACCATCTCTTGTAGATGTGGCGGCAGGTCGCGGTAGTGACTGGCGTCGGCCGTGGACAGGTCGGGCTCCTCTCCGGGTCTTGGTAGAGCTCCGACAACACTCTCGACCGGACTGGCTATGGCGACAGGGTCGGATCGAGTAAGTGTAATACCGGTATCTGCCGTGTTGACTACAGACACCGTTACACACTGCCTGTCCAAGGTCGTTAATGTTCTTCCCATGATGAGGTCGGTGTCCTCGGGAAAGGCCGTCAGTGGTTGAATCATCCGTGGATGCTGCCGAACACGAACTCTGGAGGTCGGGATTAGCTCTATGATCGCCTCGCTACGTGCGGGGACGGTGACGGCTCGGCGCACAGCCATTCTAACAACATTGGCTTCAATGTCCTTGTGCGCAAACAGGATTTCTTTGTGTACCTGTATTGTTCCTTCGCCGTAGTTCACCACAGCGTGAGCTTGCCGGAAAAAGTTCATGCCGAGTATCATGCCGTCGTGGATGTCAGCTACACAAAATGTCACAATCATATGGTTGGTTCCGACCTGAATTGGAAGGTCGATCAGTCCATCGATTGGGCTTGACTGTCCGTTGACGTCACGGATCGTGGCCGAAGTGTGTCGTAACTGTCGTTGGTCGGCGGGAACGTGTCGTAGCTGATCCCGTCGGAGCAGGGAGATCTGTGCCCCGGAATCGAGTACGGCTTTCATTGTTTTGTCTCCGACACGTACCGACAATTTCCAACATCCGTGTGCCGCTCGCGAGTTGTCTATGACGGCCGGAACTGCGGGGTCGTCTGGCGGTGGCTTGAAGAGTGTGTGCAGCGGCGGCAATTTGGATTCCGGTCCGAATGGGAACGCGTAGAACCCTTCGTCATCGGAGATCCACTCCACCTCGGACATACTATCTGTTTCGGTGCCGTTGGCGGTCGGGGGCGACACCCCTTCAGGACGACGATTTTCCCGTGGAGGCCGTTGTGGACGTGGCGCGGACACCCCTTCATGAGGGAGAGCCGGCTTTGAGGTCGAAACTCGACACTTGGTACACACCCCTTCAAGGAGCTGAGGTGTGGGCTGGGCCGGCTGTGGAATCGCAACTGTTGGTACTGTCGGTTTAGTAGTTACGACAACCGCAGGTGTGGAGCATGTAACATTGTTCTGTTGCCCGGAAGGTCCTTGCTCCGCAGCACCTTCCACTACTGGTTTAACGACTGAGCCGTTGGCTCTGTCGGGGCCGACTTAGTTTGGTTGCCGATTTGGTTAGGTACTGACAACACTTGATCTGTCCTTCGGTCAGTACCAGCACCTTTAGGTCGAAAAGTTAGTGGCTTCATGCCATTGCGCACTAAGACGTCTTTAAGCCGGAAACACCGCATCCAGCGATGGCCAGGCTTCTTGCAGAAGAAGCATACGGCTGGTCGTCCGGGCTGTGGAGGCCGATCACCTTTAGTCGGGGCCGTAGTTCGTAGGACGGAATAGATAGCTGTCTCTTCACAGAGTCCATTCTCGTCGCTGAGGACGCTCTGGAAAGCTTCCGCCACCCATTCGCGTGAACAGGCTGGCACAGAATGTTCTTCACATCCTTGAAGGCCGGTCGTGTCACTGTCGGCAGGGTCGTAATAAGCTGCAACTTGTTCAGGGGTCGGCGTTCCTCCCTGATTGATCTGTCCCATAGCACAAGACAGTTCTTGGTCGACACAATCATCATCCGTGTATCCGTTCACGGAGATGTCGGCACGTCGCGTGCCCTTTTGACGGTCTCTGTTTGTCCGTTGCTGACGACTCTCAGCTTTGAGGACGGCCGTAAGTGCCTCACTGTAACTATTGAAAGTGAGCACGCATAGTCTGTCGGCAATATGGTCGGGTTGGCCGTTGACGAACTGAGAGATCACTGTCCGTTGCCGGGACTCTGGCGTCACATCATCAAACACTTGCTCAGCCAGAGCTTGAAGCCGTTCCAAGTAATGTTCCGCATTCTCTTTCCGCTCTCTTTTTAGAAACGGAAAGTCGTCCCTTTTGGACTGCCGACGAGGTGCAGGTTCCCAGCCCTCCAAGAGCTGACAACGGAACTCCTCCCAAGGAGTTTTGACCGGAATGTTCAGAGCTAACGCTTCGGCGCAGCCGCGCAGCGTACTCCGGAAGGTCGTTGTTTTATTCAGGTCGGAATATGTGAAGGCCGCAGTGAACTGTTCGAAACTCCGGATGTATTGGGTGAGATTGCCCTCCTTGAAGGTCGCACGTCATTGAGCCGTTTTAGCCGTAGCCAACGTTTGGGGCTCAGACGTGAGTCTCTGAGGCGTGGGCGTATCAACACTCACCACAGTCGGCGTGGTCGTAGCCGGATCCGCTGAAGTCGCGATGGCCGGAACAGTTGAAGTCGTAGTGGTCGGAACTGGCGGAGTCGCACTCGCTGGGACAAGCGGCGGGTGGTGCCGGAGCGTAGCCAGAGTCACACGGTGCTTGCGTGGCTGGATCCGGTTGACCATACGGTGGCGTCACCCACGGCACTCCGGTGGAGGGTGGAAAGATGGCCGGTGGTGGACATCGGTATACCGATCCGTTCGGGGCCACACCATGGTACGCTATTCCACTTTGCGCACCATGATAGCCGATATCTGTCGGAATACCACCATATCCAGTTGGTGGATTCACGTAGCCGACATGGGGGTGATAATATCCGACTGGCGATACACCGTATCCAGTGGTGTAGCCGATTGGCTGAGAGATCGGAGGTCCGATCATGGGCACAACACTTTCTGCCGGAGCAGACACAACTGGGTCTTCCGGCGGGGCGAAGCGCGGCTGTTCTCCGTCGTTCGGCGATGGTCGGGAAGCGGTCGGCGCGAGTCGGAGGCCGGCATGTCGGAGTCGTGAGGTCGGCGACTTGATGTCGACGGTGGTTGCCGCAGTCGCGCTGGTCGCGTGTGGTCGCGGAATTCCGTTACCGCGTCGCTGAGTTGTCGCCGTCGCGGAGATGTCGCGGTCGGGGCAGCAGCTGACGCCGGAACACTCCTCGGGGTCGATCTCGCCTGGCTGGGTCGAACGTACTCTACGACCGTTGGCTCGGTCGGTATGCGAGAGTACATCTCTGACGCAGGGTCGTACCGTCTTGCCGATATCGATTGTACCGGAGGTCGGGATGCCGAATATGCGCTCGGCGGTACCAGTTCTGTAACATTGTCAGTGTCACAAACCCACTGCCGTATCCGAGTCACTTGGCGGGTGCGTAACCATGGACGTTTCTATGGTTACAGGCCGAACATTCACCGTAGGGGTTTCTGGGTCGACACCATCATACACATTTGCTCTTTGACGTGAGCGTGTATAGTCTCTGCAGATAAAGTCACTTTTCCAGGCTGCTCTAGCCGGCGTGGCCGAATACGCCCTTGCATGCGCACTTATAATGTCACTAACCGTGTGCAGGGGCGCTAGCGGGTCTTCACCGAGGTACTCCTCAATCAGGTCGACAGGCGGCGAAGCCGATCTCAGGGTCGAATGGTCGCCAACGGAATCGAAAAGGCCGGTCGGTTGTTGCTCCTGTGACAACGGTACTGTGTCGCTCATGGCAACTGAGCGAGGGCCGGAAGGTCGGGTTCGGGTTGAACGTGACCTCTTCATCTGTCTGGTCGGGCGGCTTACCTCGAGCCGATGCCATCACTGCCGGTAATTCTGGGTTAGTAATCCGAGACTAGCTCAGATCCTGGTCGAACGGCGCCAATGTGATAAATATCGTTCGATGGCCGATATTAGGCCGAATGTCTGTGATCGCTGTGCAAATCACAAGGCCGGCAGTTCAGTTCAATAATTTATTTGGGCGACAATGTCCAATGATTCAGACAGTCACATCTAAGGCCGCAAACACACCTACGTCCGGTGATTCCCTGTCGACAAGATATATCCTAGATACTTAGTCCTTCTCTGTTATAATTCACATATATTTAATCCACAATTCACTGATATAGTCCAATACGAGCACGGCCAAACTTCTCACAATATTTCAACACGTCTGTGCTCGCTGCGGCCATTTACTCAACTCCTAGAAAAACTGCGGGGCCGGCAACATGTGGTGTAGACTTTCCCGCCAAATGCATGCGGTGTTGTGATTGGATAGATGTGTGGTGGTGTGAGCTGATGTCACCGGGAAAGTGGGTTTCCCCGGCGCGTGTCAATACTTGTTATGCTTATATCTGTGCACGTGATGTGAGCGGTGGGTGTGTCATGTTCTATGTTTAGAAGTAGGTGCTTGTAAAGGTCAAGGCCGAAACTAACTGGGTCGCATGTACTGTATACTGGGCCGAAAGTGCGCGTGAACTGACCTGTGTATGTAACCATGACTACATGGAGTTTATGCTTGTGATCGTATAGTGTGTACTTGTCCTGTATGTAAGTCATGTAGAATGAATGTTTGTTGTGGGAATATGTATGCGCGGGAGGGACGGGGGTTACAGTCGCTAAAATTACTACACTTAGTTTATATTTATATATCCACTTATACGTTCACGGCCGCTCTTTTGATTATAATATTCAACACAACCGTCTCCTCTGAATACTTCTGCTCCACTGCGCAGATTCTATGGGGCCGGGGGAACATGTGACTGTGTAATTTCCCGCCAAGTGCATGCGGTGTTGTGATTGGTTGCATGTATGCTGGTATGCGCTGATCTCACCGGGAAAGTGGGTTTCCCCGGCGCGTGTCAAGACTTGTAATGCCTGTATCTGTGCACGTGATGCGTGGGGTATGTGTGTCAAGTTCTATGTTTAGAAGTCAGTGCGTGGTGCGTGGTTTGACCTGTGTGTGTAACCATGACTACATGGAGTTTATGCTTGTGATCGTATAGTGTCTTGTCCTGTATGTAAGTCATGTGGAATGAATGTTTGTTGTGGAAATGTGTAGTGCGCGGGAGGGACGGGAGTTACAGTCGCTAAAATTACTACAATAATAACCAAGTACTGCCCTGTACTGGGATTTATTTTGCACGGGTACTTTCACAGAGCACGAGTTTGCGATATAACATCGTCATAGAAAAATTCGCCTACACTCACACACACACGCAAGTATGGCTCTAACGGGTTGCTAGTGTAGAATACTTATGACAGTAACGGCCCGTAACCCTCCCTTTCACGTGCACTTGCCCTACATACACTACACAGAATCAATACACGTTCGGTACATTCACACCACAGTACACGCGCACTTCTTGATTCCAGGAAACTCACAAGACGCACCCAGCACGAGCCCAGACATGTCACCACATGCACAGCCAATCATACATGACACCGCAACATTAGGCGGGAAAATAATACCAGAATACCCAAACATGTTGGTTTGCCCCGTTGTTCCGAAGTGGGATTCATTGAGTGAAGACGTGTTTTTGAAGAATTAACTGTACAGTGAAGTTTGAAATGAAATATTAAAGTGGACTAAATTTAGCGAGACTCTTGGGATAATCAGAAGGATTATTGGGATCGGAAGAACCCCTTTTACTTCATACTAGTTTCACCTCAAATACTCATGGAACATCACAATACTCTATGAGGAAAATAGGACTTAGCCTTGTCACCAACTTGATAAATTATACGTTCATTGTACAAACTTATGATCTATCCCTCTAACTCTCTACATATAATAAGTATTCATGTGAGGGCTATTTCATATATTAAGTTTGATATTGAAAAGAAATGACCTTGGAATGTGAATTTAAAACTAAAGACGTCGACAAAATGTTGAATTAATAGCAAAATTCACCTGAACATCATTCTGACACATCAAGCCAAATCCGACAGACTACGGTTCAAATACCAAGACAATAGTTTATCAACTTGGGATAAAAGAGAAAGACACAAAGTTCACTCTTGAAGTCGCTATATTTCAACAAAAATTCATTAGATTGACACATAGTTGACACACGTTCACAAAATATCTCAAAACTCGTTTAATACTGGAACATGTACATACCGTTATATGTGTGTTGTACGAAACACATCACAGAACTTATAACTTGAAAAAAAAACAGCTGAAATGATTGAAATCATTATACCATGAAACTGTAACAAAAAACACGTTTAGACCTTTAAAACACCAATCAACTCTAAACCAAATAATATTACATACAATTCATTAAGGCAAATCAAAAGAAATATCCCAAAGAAATGGCCCCATTTGAGAAAGTACAGCGGGAGAATGGCATACAACGAAAGTACGAAGATTGACACCCTAATCACAAATGCAAAGGATTTCCCCTTTGCTCTGATGTTGTTCGCGGTGATGACTACGAACATCACAACGAGGACAGTACATATTGCCGTGTCTACGTCGTAGCAGTAGGTCAAGACATTGGAAACTAGGAACTGCAATGTAATAGTCACACTCAGCAAAATGCTCCACATTCGCCAATTTCCAGTGCCAAGAGCACGTGATTCGTACACAACAACAAAGACAATGGATGACGACAACAACGTGCAGTAAATGTTGACATAAACGGGGACCATATAACTCCATGCGTTGATGGATCTCAAAGCTACTAACATGAGAGTGCTGAAACATATCATCCACTTCAGTATAACAGGAATCAACACAAGTGCCTTAGACGAAAGAGTGACATAGAACAGGCTGAATAACAATACACTGACTTCGGGGATGAACTGAATGAATAAGAACAAACTGAGGATTGCCGAAGACACCAGGAAAGTTTTGTTTCGTGGAAGGCAGAACAAGAAGTCCACTCTCAACCGCTGACTCTGTTCTCCCCAGGATGCCAGCCTACGGTTCGTGGCAGAACTCTCATTTTCCAGCTTCTCCGCTTGCTTGTAATATTGTTCGACAGTCTGCGAACAAGAATGAAAAGAAAAATCATAGATAAATCAACAATGGTTATTGATAAGAACGGTTTTCATAATAAAAACAATGACTAACCTCAATTGCTGAGTTCCACTGTTTATGGTTGGCGGATAAGCCTGTCTTGATCGCCCGCATTTTCGGAATATCTGCATTTAATGATGAACCTTGGATGTAAGTATCAATCTATAACCACCAATACAGGCAAACTTTAATGATTCCAATAACAAACGTAAAACACAACATTATGTAATAGAAACAAAGCCCAACCAAATACTTCATCAAAAGACACACTGGCGTCATCAGGGGCAATGTGGTTAATGTAGTTGTCTCTACTGTACACCTGACGGAACCAGCACACAACCGCCCAACAACCTAATAATTTTGCCACTTAGTATTTTTCAGTTAGGTAAGCTTGGAATTTACTTTCAGTTAAGCTTGGAATTTATTATCAAACTCTTCCACTCTTGCACAGAGTGCCGGTTGAGACTCACTACATTTACAATAATACATGCTTGTATTTTATCAGTACTCAACTTCAACACCACAAACCGATCTGAGTTGAACACGAATATGTTCGATTTTTAGTAGCATGGATTTGACATGCTATACCCAGTGTTAGTTGTCCTTTTGATTTCAGGAGGGCCATGCTGTGACTTGGAACCTTACTCAGATCAATCGAGTGACATCTCAATGCCATGACGTCAGAAGACTAGAACCATGGCAAAGAGTTTTTATTCTCATACTTGGACTGTAAATCAATCACTTAGTTCAACAGTATGTACAACTGGTTCCACTCGAGGTAGAACACATAGCACCAATCCTCTGACATCATGGTGGATCAGGATCGGTGACCAAACACTGATCGTACAACCCAATCCCATCCTACTCAAACGGCGTACACATTCTGTTTGACTTGAATCAAGTGTTTAATAACTACTCTATCAATTAACTGATGCTAAGTTGAAGAAATTAAAAGCAGAGTACTCTGTAAGAGTAAATAAACTTGCTTTTTAGAGAAATCACCCTGCAAATCACTCTTCAAAACATGGGCCCAAGGGACCTGTGGCTTATCGGCTAGCCAATAGGTGATCGGGCCGATGGTCTGGTAGCTTCAAGGTTATGAGTATATTCAGCATATATCATTACCCTCGCCCCGATAGGGGCAGAGGGTATTGTAATTACCCTCGCCCCGATAGGGGCAGAGGGTATTGTAATTGGGTCTGTCAGTTTGTATGTCTGTTTGTCTGTTTGTTTATTTGTTTGTTTGTTTGTCTGTCCGCGCGCATAACTCAGAACCGAATGGTCCGATCGTCCTGACATTTATAGGGAAGAAGCGGTATCACCGTGGCTCGGTCCTCCTCAATTTTTGTCAAAATCAGAAAAAAATTGTTGCCATGGCAACGAAAAAAGAGAAAATCACATAATTGGCTATAACTCTAGTTCTAATGAATATTAATTTCTTAAACTAATTTTGTATTTTTCTTTGGCCAATTCCCGACCCTATGGTGTACGGCCGATGGTCGTACGACAAAAACTCTCTATTATCGCCCGATGTCGAAAAATTGAGGGTCACGATTTCGGTGATTTTTTTGCCAGCAACGTTTCAGTGCAAATGTCTGCGCTCATAACTCAAAGGCAAACGGTCCGATCGATCTGAAATTTGTAGTGCTGGAGTGATATGATAGTCGCTCGGTCCCGTTCGAATTTTGTCAAAATCGGATGAAAACAGTTGCCATGGCAACGGAAAAAGTGAAAATCACTTAATTGGCTGTAACTTCGGTTCTACTTGATATTAATTTTTCCAACTATTTTTGTATTTTTCTTTGGCCAATTATCGATCGTATGGTGTACGACCGATGGTCGTACGACGAAAACTCTCCATTATCGCCCGATGTCGAAAAATTGGGGGTCACGATTTCGGTTATTTTTTGCCAGCGACGTTTCAATGCAAATGTCTGCGCTCATAACTCAAAGGCAAACGGTCTGATCGATCTGAAATATATAATGCTGGAGTGCTATGGTAGTCGCTCGGTCCCGTTCGAATTTTGTTAAAATCGGATGAAAACAGTCGCCATGGCAACGGAAAAAGTGAAAATCACTTAGTTGGCTCTAACTCCGGTTCTACTTGATATTAGTTTTCCAACTATTTTTGTATTTTTCTTTGGCCAATTTTCGATCGTATGGTGTACGACCGATGGTCGTACGACGAAAACTCTCCATTATCGCCCGATGTCGAAAAATTGGGGGTCACGAATTCGGTTATTTTTTGCCAGCGACGTTTCAATGCAAATGTCTGCGCTCATAACTCAAAGGCAAACAGTCTGATCGATCTGAAATCTATAGGACTGAAGTGCTATGATAGTCGCTCGGTCCCGTTCGAATTTTGTTCAAATCGGATGAAAACAGTCGCCATGGCAACGGAAAAAGTGAAAATCATCTAATTAGCTCTAACTCCGGTTCTACTTGATATTAGTTTTTCCAATTATTTTTGTATTTTTCTTTGGCCAATTCTCGATTGTATGGTGTACGACCGATGGTCGTACAACGAAAATTCTCCATTATCACCCGATGTCGAATAATTGGGGGTCACGATTTCGGTTATTTTTTGCCAGCGACGTTTCAATGCAAATGTCTGCGCTCATAACTCAAAGGCAAACGGTCTGATCGATCTGAAATTTATATTGCGGGAGTGCTATGGTAGTGGCTCGGTTCCGTTCGAATTTTGTTCGAATCGGATGAAAACAGTCGCCATGGCAACGGAAAAAGTGAAAATCACTTAATTGGCTCTAACTCCGGTTCTACTTGATATTAGTTTTCCAACTATTTTTGTATTTTTCTTTGGCCAATTCTCGATCGTATGGTGTACGACCGATGGTCGTACTAGTGCAGGTTCTTAGCTCATAATTTTGGACGAATTGTTCACATTGTGATAAAAGCATGAAACTTTGCAGAGGGGTAGAGTATCACTCACTGATCAATATAAGCTAGGGAGCCATTCTCAATATGGCCTGTGGCGGATATGGCAGCCATTTTTCTTTTTGCAGTAAATCGACCTAAAACGGTCTGTTTGAAAAATTGGTTATATCTGCCTGTGCATGTCAAAAATAACCAATATCAACAAAATTGGTATCAAACTGACCGGAATAACAAGACCAACCCACTCATAACAGTAAAAGATAATTATATCGAACATTCTACAGCTATATGTCCAAAAATTAGTTTTTTTGCAGAATTTTGACAAGTTATCCATGGATCTCGTAGTCGGACATGTACAATAGGTGTGCCTGCACCCCCCTCACCGCATGATCATCTGAAATCAAGTTTTATAGTTAGATTTCATCCTATTATTGATTATTAGGGAGATTTCAGAGACCCACCACTGGCGAGAATGGCTGTTTTAGGCCTTTTTGAAAATGGCCACCATCGAAAATGCCGAAATCATGTTGCGGGCCATAACTCGGCTTCTATTGCAGGTAGAGACATGGTTTTGGTGTCTTTACCCATGTTTTTGATACTAAAGAATCCAATTCTGTCATTGCTGAGTACCTGTGTCTGTTGGTTGCTTTAGAATTAAAAATGTCTGACAAGGTGCGAATGATATGTGTAGAAACCCTGAGAGGGGACCAGAATTATAGTGAAAGCAGTTCCATCCCCACATAACAAGCTCAGAAGATAAGTAAGAATCAATTTACAGGAATAGTGCCAAGGTGAATTCTTTCGAATTCCTGGACACATGATTTGATGAGGAATGCGACACTCGCTTGTAGTCATTAAAAAAGAGTGCAGTTTTCTGTCATTTGACCTGGGAAGAAAGTCAAAAATGCACATGAACCAGTATTTGGGGTCTGCAGAAGCCATCTTTGTTAGTTGTGCATGTAATGCAACACCTTTTCACTTCACGGAAAACAAGGAAAATCCAAGATGGCTACCGAAGCCAACAGGTAATTTTTTAATATAAGCAAGGTCTCTGCATAAGAATTATCAGTATTGGAACTGAACAATCCAATAATAGACTATTACAATTCCTATAAATTCCCTTCTATTGCATTGTAATCATGGCACAATAAAATGCCAGTAAAGTTCCCTATCATTCTTTTAATCGTTTTATCAGCTGTCATGAACATGGGAAGGGTCCCTGCCTCAACACCCACCAGTTTTGTTCTGCGTGGCAAATGAAGCATGGTCATTGTTGAAAAACTTCCCTGTTGATACAGTAGCAAAATCGTGCTGAGGTGTTTAATACAATAGAAATGATTACCCCTTATGTATGGCACAGAAACATGTGTATTTTTTTGCAGCACGGTATGACAATGAACTGAAAACAATGCAGTAGCTCCCGACAAATTATATGCCAATCCCAGCTTGATCCTCTATTATCAAGAACGATTACACAGCAAATAAGCAATGGCATATACATGTTCATTCCAACTTGGATCTTCCGGATTCGCAAGGGGAACTATATTTTGTGCAGTGGCATTTGACACAAAGGTCAAAGACATCCTTGACAAAAGACATTATGGTCTAGTTGGGAACCATCTTTGTTGTCTGGTTCAATCCATTCATGGTCTGGGGTGTTTTGGACAGCACCTACTGGTTAATGAGCTGTCATGTGTCCTTAATTGGAGGTCTTCTGATATGTTGTTCTAGCACATCACTTGTTTCAGGAATTCATTATATATGACTGATCTTGTGAAAGAGAACCTTCATCCCGACAAGGTCAACGTTGATGTCATCAGTGATAAATTCATGATCCTATTTCATGCATTCACTGGATCTGACAGCGCGTCCTCCTTCATATGTTAGTATCATCTGAGCTGAGACGATGCAATTGGTCTGTGGGCTGTCCTTCATTGATTCTATTACTTATGATATCAACTTTGACCTCGTAAGCACAGGGACTAGAGCCCATTAACCACTAGGGGTTGTTCAAAACCCTACAGGGCATGGATGGAATGAGAAAGACGGCAAGAAATTCCCCATGTTAAGCACAATGTCTTGTGTCAGGGATGCCTTTTTCTTGATGTCAAATGTCATTGCACAAACCCTTGTCAATTTTGTGAATGCTAAAAGGTCTAACTTGGAATGTATACATGTAAATGCCATTCAACATATGCCGTGTAATCATTCTTGAGACTAGAGGTCAAAGCTATCATTGGCATAGAACATTTATCTTGAGCTACTGCATTGTTTTCAAGTAACTGTCATATCGTTCTGGACAAACAAATCACATTTCATTACTGTATCATACATAAGGGGCAACTCCTGTGTCAACCGGAAGCCAATCAACAATGAATATGCTCCATTTGCCACGCAGAACAAAACTGGTGCTTGGCTGTTGAGGCAGAGATATTTCCCATGTTAATGGCAGCTGATAAAATCAACAAACACGTGGTAGAAGTGAACTTTACTGGCATTCTTGGTGCCTTGATTCCAATGCAATAGAAGGGAAATTACAGGATCCGTACTGGTATATTATTGGATTGTATAGTTTTATCATTACTGGTAATTTTTATGCAGAGGCCTTGCTTAAATTCAGAAATTATCTGTTGGCCGTGAGGGCCATCTTGGATTTGATTTCTGTGGAGTAAAAAGTGTTGCATTCTATGCAGAACTGATAATGATGGCTTATGCAGACCCTAAATACTAGTTCATTTGTATTTTTCACCATTTTACTAGGTAAATGCCAGGAAAATGCAATATTTTCCAGAGACCACAAACGAGCATCGCATTCATCATCGAGTCATGTATCCAGGCATTCAAAAGAATCCACCTTGGCACTAATTCTGTAAATTGATTCTTATCTTTTGAGCTTGATATGTGGGGATGGAACTGCTTTTACTATCAATCTGGCCTCTTGATTTCTACTCATATCAGTCGCACCATGGTTGGAAATATGCTTTTCGCCAGTTTGATTGTCAGTCATTCGTAATTCTGAAGCGATCAACAGTCACAGGTACTCAGCATTGATAGAATTGGATTCCCCAGTATCAAAAACATAGGTATAGACACCAAAACCATGTCTCTACCTGCAACAGAAGCTGAGATACAGCCCAAAACATGATTTCAGAGTTACGGCGGCCATTTTGAAAAGGGCCCAGAAAACCATATTTACCAGCGAGAGGTCTCTAGAAACAGTATTAATAATCAGTAATATGTTCGAAATTAACTAAAAAAAATAATTTCAGAAAATCCTCGGGGGGAGGGGGAGGAGAGGATGCAGGCAAACCTATTATACATGCCCGACTATGAGATCCGTGAATAATTCGCAAAATTCAAGCAAAAAACTGGGTTTTTTTACATATTGCTGCAGAACATTCAATTAATTGTCATTTTTCGTTATAGGTGAGTTGGCCTTGTTATTCCGGTCAGTTTGATGCCAATTTTGTGGATATTGGATAATATTTGACAGGCATAGGTAGAAATTACGAATTTCGCGAACCGGCCGTTTGAAGTCGATTTACTGCAAAAAGAAAAATGGCTGCCATATCCGCCACAGCCCATATTGAGAATGGCTCCCTAGCTTATATTGATCAGTGAGTGATACTCTACCCCTCTGCAAAGTTTTATGCTTTTATCACAATGTGAACAATTTTTTTGCTAAGAACCTGCACTATACAACGAAAACTCTCCATTATCGCCCAAGGTCGAAAATTTGGAGGTCACGATTTTATTATTTGTGAGTGTTCTGAGATTCGAGGCCATATTGTGAAGCCAGTTATCAATCTGTTTAATGCGTTTTCGTTCATGAGATGTGCCTTGATAATAGAAACATAACGGTGAAATTTTACAGCTCAATATTGAACGACAAGGTCAAGGTCACAGAAGAGGTCAAAATCGAAAAGTTGCAATAACTCTGTTTATATTCATGATAAATTTTCCCTAATAATTTTGTATTTTTCTGTGGTCTATTCTCCACCTTTTGCTATATGACCAATGCCGTACAATCAAAATTCCCCACTATCCCCCAAGATCGAGAATGTAAGGGTCATCAGCTGAAATTACCGATTTCGTAATATTTCAAGTAGTAATAATTCAGAAACCACTGGAGATATTCAATAAAGTATCACGCATTATAAATCTGAGTGAGCCTTCAAATTTTGGAAGGTCAGTGTCAAGGAATCAGGCCGTGGTCACAAATATGGTCCAAAAAGAGAAATCGCATGAACTCTACTTTTAATAATGATTAATCCTCCCATGATTTTCGTATTTTTCTATGGCCAATTCCTGACCATTTGATATATGGCCACTTGTCGTATGACCAAGATCCCAGATTATCGCCGACGTTGAAAATGCAAAGGTTATCAGCTTTAACTTTAGTGACTAAATCTGAAGGGCGAGGGTCTGCAATCTCTGATTGTCTCGTTGGGTCTGTCAGTTTGTATGTCTGTTTGTCCGTTTGTTTGTTTGTCTGTCCGCGCGCATAACTCAAAACCGAATGGTCCGATCGTCCTGAAATTTATAGGGAAGAAGCGGTATCACCGTGGCTCGGTCCTCCTCAATTTTTGTCAAAATCAGACAAAAAAAACCGTTGCCATGGCAACGGAAAATGTAAAAATCAATAATTGACCATAACTCCGGTTCTATTCAAGATAAATTTTTCTAACTAATTTTGTATTTTTCTATGGTCAATTCCTCATCATATGATATATGGCCCGTGGTCGTACGACCAAAACACTCCATTATCGCCCGATGTCGAAAAATTAGGGGTCACGGTTTCGAATTTTTTTGGCCAGCGACGTTTCAGTGCAAATGTCTGCGCTTATAACTCAAAGGCAAACCGCCCGATCGATTTGAAATTTATAGGGCAAGAGTGCTATGGTGCTGGCTCAGCCCCTTCAGAATTTTGCCAAAATCGGATGAAAACGGTTGCCATGGCAACGGAAAAAAGAAAATCACATAATTGGCTTTAACTCCGGTTCTACTTGATATTAATTTTTTCAACTATTTTTGTATTTTTTTTTGGCCATTTCCCGATTGTATGGTGTACGACCGATGGTCGTACGACGAAAACTCTTCATTATCGCCCGATGTCGAAAAATTGGGGGTCACGATTTCGGTTATTTTTGGCCAGCGACGTTTCAGTGCAAATGTCTGTGCTCATAACTCAAAGGCAAACGGTCCGATCGATTTGAAATTTATAGGACTAGAGTGCTATGATGGTGGCTCAGACCCTTTAAAATTTTGCCAAAATCGGATGAAAACGGTTGCCATGGCAACGGAAAAAAAGAAAATCACATAATTGGCTCTAACTCCGGTTCTATTTGATATTAATTTTTCCAACTATTTTTGTATATTTCTTTGGCCAATTCCCGATCGTTTGGTGTACGACCGATGGTCGTACGACGAAAACTCTCCATTATCGCCGGATGTCGAAAAATTGGGGGTCACGATTTCGGTTATTTTTGGCCAGCGACGTTTCAGTGCAAATGTCTGCGCTCATAACTCAAAGGCAAACGGTCCGATAGATTTGAAATTTATAGGGCTGGAGTGCTATGAAAGTGGCTCAATCCTTTTCAAATTTTGCCAAAATCGGATGAAAACGGTTGCCATGGCAACTGAAAAAATAAAATCACATAATTGACTATAACTCCGGTTCTAATCAATATTAAATGTTCAACCTATTTTTGTATTTTTCTTTGGCCAATTCCCAATCGTATGGCGTACAACCGATGGTCTTAAGACCAAAACTCTCAATTATCGCCTAATTTTAGTGACTAAATCTGAAGGGCGAGGGTCTGCAATCTCTGATTGTCTCGTTTCCCATATGTCCACAATTGACTCGTAAGCTGTAAAGTTGACAAGTGAGATATGCTCCATTTCGAGCTCTGACCTTGAGAATGAGGTCAAAGGTCATATCCAAAGTCTCGAGAATATTCAGTTTATATTATTTCTCATATGTCCACAATTGATTCCCAGGCTAAAAAGTAAATAATAAGCGAGATATTAGCCATTTTGTGCTCTGACCTTGAAAATCAGGTCAAAGGTCAAATTCAAGGTCATCAGATTATTCATATTATATTTTCTATATTATGTCCACATTTGATTTTTAAGCTGTAAAGTCGATAATAGGCGAAATAATAGCCATTGTGTGCTTTGATCTTGAAAATTAGGTCAAAGGTCAATTTCAAGGTAATCAGAGTATTCAACATATATCATTTCCTATATGTCCGCAATTGATTCCTACGCTGTAAAGTCGATAATAAGCGAGATATTAACCACTTTGTGCCTTGACCTTGAAAATAAGGTCAAAGGTCACATCCAAGGTCATGAGAATATTCAACTTATATCATTTGTTATATGTCCACAATTGATTCACACGCTGTTAAGTGAATAATGAGCGAGATATTAGTGATTTTGTGCTCTGACCTTGAAAATGAGGTCAATGGACAAATTCAAGGTCATCAGAGCATTCGGCATATATCATTCCCTATGTGGTCACAATAGATTTCTAAGCGTAAAGTCGATAATAAGCAAGATATTAGCCATTTTGTTCTGACCTTGAAAATGAGGTCAAAGGTCAAATTCAAGGTTATGAGAATATTCAGCATATATCACTTCTTATATGTCCAGAATTAATTCCTAAGCTGTGAAGTCAATATTGATTAAGATATTGGCCATTTTGTGCTCTGACCTTGAAAATGAGGTTAAAGGTCAAATTCAGGGTCACGAGAATATTCAGCATATATCATTTCCTATATGTCAACCATTGATTCCAAGTCTCTAATCTCAATATTAGGTGAGACATCATGAACATTGTGGCCCATTATGAAGCATAGGAGAATTTACCATGGGAAAGTCCTATTTGGGCCCCTTAAAATACATCAGAATGGCCGCCACACGCAGACCGGCTTTTCAAGAGCATCGAAACTTATACAAATTATAAGGATATATGAGGGGAACATTTTGAAACTAAAATCTCAAAACTGATCAGACAGTTTTTGAGAAAATAATTTTTAAAGTTGAAAACATGCAAAAACGGCCATTTCCGGCATAAAAAGGCTGCCAAAACTACATAATCAACTCAATAAAAAAAATGAAAAAAATAGTCTGGGGGTATTGATCCAATACATATTCACACAAATTTATGGACAAATTCATCAGCCCGAAAAAAAGATAAAAATTAGCCCGAGGGCTAAGAAATGTTACCGGAAATATATATTTTAGATATTAGTATTCTGTCCCATGACCTTAAAAATAAGGTCATTGGTCAATTCAAGGACACAATAATATTCGGCATATATCATTTCTAGTATGTCCACAATTGATTCCTAAGCTGTAAAGTCAATAATAAGCGAGATATCAGCCATTATGCCCTGTGACCTTGAAAATGAGGTCAAAGGTCGAATTCAAGATCATCAGAATATTCAGCATATATCATTTCCCATATGTTCATAATTGATTCCTAAGCTGTAAAGTCGATAATAAGCGAGCTATTACCCATTTTGTCCTGTGACCTTGAAAATTAGGCCTAAGGTGAAGTTCAAGGTCATGACAATGTTCAGAGTATATCATTTTCTATATGTCCACAATTGATTGCTAAGCTGTAAAGTAGATAAAAAGCAAGATATCAGCCATTTCATTCTCTGACCTTGAAAATGAGGTAAAGGTCAAATTCAAGGTCATGACAACAATCAGAAATCATTTCCTATATGTCCACAATTGATTCCTAAGCTGTAATATTGATAATAAGCGAGATATAAGCCTTTTTGTGCTGACCTTGAAAATGAGGTCAAAGGTCAAATTCAAGGTCATAAAAATATTCAGTATGTATGACTTCCTATATGTCCACAATTGATTCCTAAGCTGTAAAGTCGATAATAAACGAGATATTAACCATTTTGTGCTCGACCTTGAAAAACAGGTCAAAGGTCAAATTCAAGGTCACGGGAATATTCAGTATATATCACTTCCTATATGTCCACAATTGATTTCTAAGCTGTAAAGTCGATGTTAAGCAAAATATTAGCCATTCTGTGCTCTGACCTTGAAAATGAGGTCAGAGGTCGAATTCAAGGTCACGAGAATATTTGGCACATATCATTTCCTAAATATCCACAATTGACTCCAAATCTCTAATCTCAATATTAAGTGAGATATCAGGAAAAATATTTCCCATTATAAAGCATAGGAGAATTTAATATGGAAAAGTCTCATTTGGGACCCGTCAATAAAATCAAAATGGCTGCCACACGCAGACCGGCGATTCAAGGCCAATGAAACTTATACATGTCACAGGGGTATATAAGAGGAATCTTTTGAAACAAAAATCTCAAAAGTGGTCATCCAGTTTTTGAGAAAATGGCCGCCAAAGTCCAAAATTGGCCGCTTTTCGACGAAGACGGCCACCATTTTGAAAAAAAATGCGAAAATCAAAAAACTAAAAAGTACCTCCCTCTCGAAATATTTTTAGGATATTTTTGTGAAAAATTTGAGGAAAAACCGATCGTAAACTTTAAAGATAAAATTGTTGATGGACGACAGAAGGACGACGGACGCAACGCCATGGCAATAGGTTATCGGACCATAGGTCTGGCAATCTAAAAATGGTAACAGATGATGTGGTGGACGACGACGACGGATGACGGACGGAAAACCACGACAATAGCTCATCGGCCCTTATGGGCAGGTAAGCTAAAACATTATCCCAAAGGCTAGGAAAGGTTACCTGACATCTATATTTTAGATATTAGCCTTTTGTCCCATGACCTTGAAAATAAGGTCATTGGTCAATTCAAGGTCACGAGAATATCCAGCATACATATCATTTCTGGTACATCCACAATTGATTCCTAAGCTGTAAAGTCGATAATAAGTGAGATATTAGCCATTCATGATCTGACCTTGAAAGTGAGGTCAAAAGTGAAGTTCAAGGTCATGACATTTATCTGCATATATCATTTCCTATATGTCCATAATCGACTCCTAAGCTGTAAAGTCGACAAGAAGCAAGATATTAGCCACTTTTAGTCTGACCTTGAAAATGAGGTCAAAGGTCAAATTTAAGGTCACGAGAATATTCAGCATATATCATTACCTATATGTCCACAATTGATTCCTTAGCTGTAAAGTCGATAATAAGCGAGATATTAGCCATTTTGTGCTCTGACCTTGAAACTGAGGTCAGAGGTCAAATTCAAGGTCACGAGAATTTTCAGCCCATATCTTTTGTCCACAATTGATCCCTAAGCTGTAAAATCGATAATAAGTAAGATATTAGTCATTTTGTCCTGTGACCTTGAAAATGAGGTCAAAGGTCAAATTCAAGGTCATCAGAATATTCGGCATATTATTATTCCCTATATGTCCACAATTCATTCCTAAGCTATAAAGTCGATAATAATTGAGATATTAGCAATTTTGTGCTCTGACCTTGAAACTGAGTTCAAGGTTAAATTCAAGGTCATCAGAATATTCAGTTTATATCATTTTCCATTTCTAAACAATTGGTTCCCAAGCTATTAAGTCAATAGAGAAGCAAGATATTAGCCATTTTGCCTTCTGACCTTGAAAATGAGGTCAAAGGTCGAATTCAACATCATGGCAATATTCAGCATATATGATTTTCTAGATGTTCACAATTAATTCCTAAGCTGTAAAGTTGATAATAAGTGAGATATTAGTCATTTTGTCCCGTGAGCTTGAAACTGAGGTCAAAGATCAAATTCAAGGTTATCAGAATATTCGGCATATATCATTTCCTATATGTCCACAATTGATTCCTAAGTTGTAAAGTCGATAATAAGTGAGATATTAGACATTTTGTGCTCTGACCTTGAAACCGAGGTCAGAGGTCAAATTCAAGGTCACGAGAATATTCAGCATATATTATATCCTTTATGTCCACAATTGATCTTTAAGCTGTAAAATCGATAATAAGTGAGAAAAAATAACCATTTTGTCCTGCGACCTTGAAAATGAGGTCAAACGTCAAATTCCAGGTCATCAGAATATTCGGCATATATCATTTCCTATATGTCCACAATTGATTCCTGAGCTGTAAAGTCAATAACAAGCGAGATATTAGTAATTTTGTGCTCTGACCTTGAAACCGGTGTCAGAGGTCAAATTCAAGATCACGAGAATATTCGGCATATATCATTTCCTATATGTCCACAATTGATCTCTAGTCTCTAATCTCAATATTAAGTGAGATATGAAACCCATTTTAAAGCATAGGAGAATTTAACATGAGAAAGTCCCATTTGGGCCGAGTTTGGGCCCAAAATGGCCAACTTCGAGCAGTTCAAGAGCAACGAAATTTATACATGTCACAGGGGAACATATGAGGAGTGTTATGCATCAATAAGAGAAAAAAGTTACTGAAAAGATTTTGAGAAAACGACTGTCAAAGTCCAAAATTTGTCATTTTTAGACGAAAACCCCCACCTCTGACCTTGAAACCGAGATTAGAGGTCAAATTCAAGGTCACGAGAATATTCAGCATATACCATTTCCTTTATGTCCACAATTGATTCCTAGTCTCTAATCTCAATATGAAGTGAGATATTAGGCTTAATGTGTCCCATTATAAAGTAAAGGAGAATGTAAAATGGGAAAGTCCCACTTGGGCCGTGTTTGGGCCCAAAATGGCCCACTTCGAGCGATTCAAGGGCAACGAAATTTATACATGTTACAGGGGTACATATGAGGAGTGTTATGCATCAATAAGAGAAAAAGTTACTGAACGGATTTTTAGAAAACGACCGTTGAAGTCCAAAATTGGCCATTTTTCGACGAAAACAACCGCCATTTTGAAAAAAAATGCGAAAATCAAAAAATTTGCCCATAGGCTAAGACAGGTTACCGGACAATTTTGGTTTGGCCATGGCAGCATTGGCAGGTAACAGACCTTGAGATTTACCAATCAAGGTTCGCAGTGTGAACAAATGACCTAGAGATTTACCAATCAAGGTCATCTGTGTGAACTTCGATGTCACCATTACATGTATGTGTGCGGCATTTGATATTCTATATGTTCATAATACAAAGATATATCTGGCTGGAATCGTTTAGGCCGCTCAGGTCAATTTACACATTACGAGTCAGACATTTGGCACTCAAAGTCATCTGACGTCAAGATCAAGGTCATCGTTAGTTGTGCCATATATATCTTGCTATATGTTCATAATGCAAACATGAGTTCTATATGCAAGCATTTCATCTATAGAGGCAAATCTGGGCATTTTTTTACCCCAAAATGGCTGTTCCGACTTTTCAAGGTCATCAAAGGTCAAATTCAAGGTCACCACACAGATCGCCATAATGACTTCCCATTTGAAAGTACCAATTTCTAAGCTGTATCTTCAAGTGTTCTATGAGAACAGTCCTGACAGCTCCCATTATGAAGGAAAAAAGTGCCGAAAAATTTCTAAGTCCAAAAGTTTTTTTCAAAAGTTGAAAAAAATTTTTTGCCTAGAAATTGCCCAAAATGGATAATAATGCGATTTGGGGCGAAAATATTTTTTTTCGCCGACTCGTCAAAAATTCAAAATGGCCGCCACACGGAGATCGGCGATTCAAGGGCAACAAAAATTATACACATCATAAAGGTACATAAGGGGAATCTTTTGAAACAAAAGTCTCAAAACTGATCAGACAGTTTTCGAGATAAGACAAACAAGGTGCAAATTTGGGCATTTTTCGACCCAAAAATGGCTGTTTTGACCTTTCAAGGTCATCCAAGGTCAAATTCAAGGTCACCACACAAGTCGCCATATATGACTTTCCATTTGAAAGTGCCAATTTCTAAGCTCTATCTTCAGGCATTCTAGGAGTACAGTCCTGGCAGCTCCCATTATGAAGGAAAAAAGTGCCGAAAAGTCCAAAACTTTTTCCAGAGAGTGAAAAAAAATTTTTTTTCTAAAAATGGCCCGAAATGGATAGTAATGCGATTTGGGCCGAGAAAATTTTTTTCGTTGACCCGTCGAAAATTCAAAATGGCCGCCATACGCAGACCGGCAATTCAAGGGCAACCAAACTTATACACATCACAGAGGTACATAAGGAGAATCTTTTGAAACGAAAATCTCAAATCTGATCAGACAGTTTTCGAGAAAACGACCGTCAAAGTCCAAAATTAGCTGTTTTTCGTCAAAAATGGCCGCCATTTTGAAAATAATTCGAAAATCAAAAAACTGAAAAATACCACCCTCTCGAAATATTTTTAGGCATTTTTGTGCAAAATTTCAGTAAGATTCGATCATAAGCTTCAAAGATATGAATGTTGACGGACGACGGACGACGACGATGGACGCAACGCCACGGCAATAGGTTATCGAACCAATGGTCCGGTAACCTAAAAAACAGACAAAAACATAAAGCCTCCCGATTGAAAATCGGGATGCCTAAATAGGGTATTCTCTATATTTTTCAACACCTATATATTGCACTAGGGCAACACTTCTCCAAATGATGAAGTCAATGCTGAATATTAATGTACATATATTTATTCTGTCATAAAATCACAGTAGAGCTCTCCGACATATACCGGTATATAAAATATACATGAAATGTACACAATGAGGCCAGTTGGCCCAGTACGAACTACTTTCCGGCTAAATGAAACAGCTGTACACGAGCTGATGCAAAGATATAAGAGAAACTAATAACATCCAATCTGGAATACTACATACAAGAATATTTAATTTAATACCGAGTGTCGAACATACAGTTATATTTGTAGGCACTTTTCATTGGCTATTGATGCTGCCATTTCGGCAGAAAATTTACTCAACAAGGCTTTTGTGATGCCCAATAAATACATGCAGAAAAACAATCAACAAGATAAACTAGACGCTTCCGGTCGCCTACGACCGCTTGGGTGTATCCCCCGTAGCCCTATCATCTCTGTTGCCCCAAATATATCACTGTCAAGTGTGAAAAACTAGAGCAAGGGCTGAAAAAGATTACCAGAGAAATGTTAAATCTCAAGTCACAACTGTTTTCTTTTCCACACCAAAATTGCTGCACTGATTTTCCGAGGTTATTGAAGGTCGAATTCAAAATCACCACTGAAATCTCTTTATATGAATTTCCATTCGACATGTTTGATAAAATAACGAAAATACAGATAGATCAATCTTTTCACCTATTTATATTTCAACTCAGAATATTTTACAAACTTGGTTCCAAGTTGAAATTCAAAGTAAAATTTGACCAAAAATGCATTTCAAGAAGACGAAATTGGAGCTAGATTGAACTTCTCACCATAAGTTATATTTCGATTCATAATACATATATGTGCCAAACATGGTTTTCAACTTTAAATTCAAAGTAAAAGTTAATCAAAACTGCATTTCAAGATGACAAAATTGGAGCCAGATCAAACTTTTCGTCATGAGTTATATTTTAACTCATAATACCTGCCCAACTTGATTTCAAGTTGAAATTCAAACTAAAAGTTGACCAAAACTGCATTTAAAGATGACGAAATTGGACCCAGATCAAACTTTTCGCTATGAGTTATATTTCAACTCATAATATGTGCCAAACTTGGTATTAAGTTGAAATTCAATGTAAAAGTTGACCAAAACTGCATTTCAAGATGACGAAATTGGAGCCAGATAAAACTTTTCGTCATAAGTTATATTTTAACTCATAATATGTGCCAAACTTGGTTTCAAGTTGAAATTCAAGCTAAAAGTTTACCAAAACTGCATTTCAAGATGAAGAAATTGGAGCCAGATCGAACTTTTCATCATAAGTTATATTTTAACTCATAATATGTGCCAAACTTGGTTTCAAGTTGAAATTCAAACTAAAAATTGACCAAAACTGCATTTCAAGATGACGAAAATAGAGCCAGATCGAACTTTTCACCATAAGTTATATTTCGACTTATAAAACAGTATGTGCCAAACATGCTTTCAAGTTGAAATTCAAAGTAAAAGTTGACCAAGACTGCATTTCAAGATGACGAAATTAGAGCCAGATCGAATTTTTCACCATAAGTTATATTTTAACTCATAATTTGTGCCAAACATGGTCTCAAGTTGAAATTCAAAGTAAAAGTTGATCAATGTTTTCATAAAAAGCTATTGTGATCAATAATAGACTTAACTAGCAAAAAAATAATGTTAATGTGGCGATTTTGCCCTAAGCACGCGGCAGGTGATTGTAAACATAAATGCCATTTATGTGGCCTTTTCGTACTTGGCCTTGTTTTGACATGCTCCGTTCGAGCGTGCGTTGCCACGGCGACGTATTGTAATTTACGCTCCAGTAAACTATAACAATGGATTGATTAAACCTCGCGTGCGCCCTACAGTTTCTGGTGTATTATATATACACTGGAAGCGACTCGATCGAGGAGATTGTCCGAGAGATCGAGACTAGGACGCACACGAGGCTCGCCATGAGCTTTGTGTTCCCTGGGTCTGAGTAGTGGGCTCTTAGAGCCCTGGGGACGATTTCCATGGGGAGGCCCGGGCTGGGAGAGACAAGTTGCTGACTCGGGGGCCTTCGGCCCTGTGGATCGCCAGCTCTCTCCCTTCCCGGGACGTGTGACAGAGGCTCTGGCCAGCATGTCGGACTGTACGGGGTTCCGTCCCCGAGGCAGACCGCGGCTCGCCAGGCCCCGCCAGTTAACACCGTAGGGATGAACTAGTTTCTGAACGGTGTCCGTAGGCCTGGGAGTGTCGGGTGGGCTGTTACCTGGTTACCGTTAATGCTGAAGTAGTTACCGTGTCCGCCGCGACCTCCGGTGAGCGGCCCTGCCGCAAGGATCCGGAATAGCGGATGCGCGTCCGCAAGGACTCGGATGAGAGAGGACTATCCTCGAGGATCCCGAAGAGCGGACGGTAGTCAATAACTTTACATTAACTTATTTGGTCACAGCCATAAAATTTTCACTGGACAAAGCCTTCACCTTGTTGAGCTCAATAATAATTGTTTCTTATCTTAACTATTTTTATTGAGGTCAATAATAGACTTAACTAGCAAAAAAAATGTTAACTTATTTGGTTACAGACATAAAATGTCTACTGGACAGAATCTTTACCTTGTAGAGCCCGATAATAAATATTTCTTGTCTTAACTGTTTTTATTGTGGTCAATAATAGACTAAACTAGTAAAAATAATGTTAACTTATTCAGTACACCCATGAAATCTGTACTGGACATACTTTCACCTTGTTGAGCTTAATAATAAATATTTCTAATCTTAACTATTTTTATTGTGGTCAATAATAGACTTAACTATTTTTATTGTGGTCAATAATAGACTTAACTAGTGAAAATAATGTTAACTTATTCGGTTACACCAATGAAATTTGTACTGGACAAAACATTTACCTTGTTGAGGTTACTAATAAATATTTCTTGTCTTAACTATTTTTATTGTGGTCAATAATAGACTTAACTATTAAAAATAATGTTAACTTATTCAGTTACACCCATGAAATTTGTACTGGAAAAAAACTTTACCTTGTTGAGCTTAATGATAAACGTTTCTTGTCTTAACTATTTTTATTGTGGACGATAATAGACTTAACTAATAAAACTAATGTTAACTTATTCAGTAATATTGTCATGTTTTCACTGAAAACTTCAGTTCTCCATTCTGAACAAGAAACCAGTGTCATTACCTTCCACTGTACAGGCTATTGGAATGATCGTACATGTCAAAATGGATATTTCAAAATTCCGTATTAAGTTAGGCTGTTAACAAATTAATATTTATATGATCATTCTAAAAAACGATTGGTTTCGTGTGACAGCCCTTCCCAACAAAACTTCCAAATATTATCGAGATTCGTCAAAAATTGCCATCTGTAGAGCGTTCACAAGCCATGTGTCTCAAACAGGCTGTTTTCAATGCAAAATGTGTCCCCAAACGACCAATTCAGTTGCCACGGCAACCAAAATCGATTGGTGTCGGGATCTTACCATTATATATGTGCCTGCAAAAAATAATGGTGATCGGGTGAGAATTGCGGCCTGTAGCGCGTTCACAAGAAAATCTCTGCGGACGCGGACGACGACGCGGACGACGAAGCCAAATCCATAGCATCCGCCGAACTTTGTTCGGGGGATACAATAAGTGAGACATTAGCCATTCTGTGATGTGACCTTGAAAATGAGGTCAAAGTTCAAGTTCAAGGTCATGAAAATATTCAGTATATATCATTCCTCTATATTCGCAATTGATTCCTATGCTGTAAATGTAAGTATCAATCTATTACCACCAATACAATCAGATTTTGATGATGCCAATAAGAAACGTAAAATACTACATTTAGCAATAGAAACAAACAAAGCCCGACCAAATAGTTTATCCAAAGACACACTGGCGTCGTCAGGGGCAGACAATGTGTTAAATGTAGTTGTTTCTACTGTACACCAGATGGAATTAGTATACAACTGCCCAACAACCTATGAAAATAATTTAGAAATCCGAATCTAACCCCATGGAATAGATACATGACAAGTACAAAAGTACCCAATCACAAGCCCGAAGGCTACTGAGTTGATGGTATCCTCGGGGACAGATTTAACGTCCGCCAGCAGTGACACCGACTCAGTGGTATAAATGTAAGTATCAATCTATTACCATCAATACAATCAAATTTTGATGACGCCAATAAGAAACGTAAAATACAACATTTTGCAATAGAAACAAAGCCCGACCAAATAGTTTATCCAAAGACACACTAGCGTCATCAGGGGCAGATGTAAAGATGATAATAAGCGACATATTAGCCATTTTGTTCTCTGACCTTGAAAATGAGATCAAAGGTCAAATTCTAGATCACCAAAATATTCAGCATACATCATTTCCTATATGTTCACTATGGACCCCTAAGCTGTAGATTTGATAATAAGCGAGATATAAGCCATTTTGTATTCTGACCTTGAAAATAAAATGACTAACCTTGAAATTTAGGTCAAGGGTCAAATTCAAGGTCACTAGAATATTCAGCATATATCATTTCCTATATGTTCACAATTGATTCCTAAGCTGCAAAGTTGCTAATAAGCAAGATATTGGCCATTTTGTCATGTGACCTTGAAAATGAGGTCAAAGGTCAAATTCAAGGTCACGAGAATATTAAGCATATATCATTTCCTATATGTTCACAATTGATTCCTAAGCTGTAAAGTCGATAATAAGCGAGATATTAGCCATTTTGTCCTGTGACCTTGAAAATGAGGTCAAAGGTCAAATTCAAGGTCACGAGAATATTCAGCATATATCATTTCCTATACATGTATGTCCACAATTGATTTCTAAGTTGTAAAGTCGATAATAAGCGAGATATTAGCCATTTTGTCCTGTGACCTTGAAAATGAGGTCAAAGGTCAAATTCAAGGTCACGAGAATATTCAGCATATATCATTTCCTACATGTCCACAATTGATTCCTAGTCTCTAATCTCAATATTAAGTGAGATATTAGGCTTAATGTGTCCCATTAAAAGCATAGGAAATTTAACATGGGAAAGTCACATCTGGGCCGAGTTTGGGCCAAAATGGCCCACTTCGAGCGATTCAAGCGCGACAAAATTGATAGACATCATAGGAGTACATATGAGGAGTGTTATGTATCAAAAAGAAAAAAAGTTACTGAACAGATTTTGAGAAAATGGCCGCCAAAGTCCAAAATTGGCCGATTTTCGACAAAAACGGCCGCCATTTTGAAAAAATTGCGAAAATCAAAAAACTAAAAAATAACTCCTTCTTGAATTATTTTGTGCATTTTTGTGCAAAATTTCAGAAAGATTGGTCCGTAAACAAAAAAGATAAAAATGTGGACGACGCCGACGCCGACACCGTCGCCGACGCCGACCGCCGGACGCAACGCCATGCCAATAGGTTAGCGGACCAAAGGTCCGGTAACCTAAAAACTAAAAAATACCTCCCTCTCGAAATATTTTCAGGCATTTTTGTGCAAAATTTCAGGAAAATCCGACCGTAAACTTTAAAGATAAAATTGTTGACGGACGACGGATGCAACGCCACGGCAATAGGTTATCGGACCACAGGTGCGCTAACCTAAAAATTTTTTGGTCAGATTCGGCGCATCTGGCAGTGATCATAACGTACCTATTCTGTCACGGACTTGAGCCAGATGGTCTCTTGCTCGTTCAATCCCATCTTGTGCCTGAGAAATCAAGGTCGGTATTCCGAGAAACATTTGGAAGAGTAAGGGGACTTCTCTCCACGAGGCCGATTTCACATTTTTACAATAAAATATTCTCGGACTGATCCTGGCTTCAATTTCCTGCGCACCGACGATCTCTTTTTTGGCTTTGTCGCACCCACGCTGTATCTCGGAAAGGTGGCCCATCATCCGTTGAAGCACGGGGCCATGGTCGGAGTCTTCTACACGAGCTACAAGCGCCATTGTCACTCTGTCGTCACTGGTTCATCAGAAATTTTGTATGTCCTAACCTGCGATTAAGTGATAATGTTGTAATTTATAAACCCGAAGCAGGGATGTTTGTTCGATATATTCGCAAGAGCAAGACAATATTGCTTAGACGTATATACGTTTCATATCATGCACGTACTCCACACTTTGTATACAAGCATGTACATCAGTTTACCACATATCTCATGAAATGCTGTGTTATACATCGTCTCGTACATGTCCGATTAATGTGAAGATACGATCATTCACTTTGAGTTATACGCATAATACATGTATGGGCGAGATCAATACACATACCTGGAGAAAGCAAACCCCGGACAAGATTCAATCACAGGTCACACACCTTGGCTGCTTTAGTAGTGTACACGTACAGGGCCTCTTAAGTACCGTTGGCTGTGAAACAATCGATTGCGTTTATGCTCTCGGACCACGGCTGCGGGAGTTATCTCGATCAATTTTTTGTCTGGGCGGATCGGGCCAACCTGAATAGAAACTGAAACTGCGGGGATTTTTCTTCTTCGTAATGACGAAATCAGTTCGGTGATACACTACACACTCCAAGATGCCGAAGTTTTTCGTCAGTCTGTTTTTCCTCAAAAAGATGGCATGGGATTCTTATGTACTCATCATCAAAAATATCTTATTTCAATTCGAATTGGGTTAAATCGGCTCGTAACTGGCCCAAGATTACCACTTTGTGCTTGAGGGGGAGCTGAGTTGATGCATTGACACAGATCTTCGACCTCTGGTGGCTGGTGAATTGGGTGTACATGATCGATATTATGTTAGACAAAGTACGTCTTTCGGGAATACCTGCTGAGGATCGCAGGTCCGAAAGACGAAGTGCCATGCATGATAAAAAGTGTACCTCGATGCGAATGAAATCTATTCGCCGTTTGACAGCCCAAAACATGGTGAAAACTGACGAAAATTCCAGCTAAACATATCAAAATGGCTAGGATAATCATTTATAAGTTGTTATCTGCACTAAAATCGCTGATTTATTATGTTTTACAAACATCTTGAATCGTTTATTGAACCAAAGATGCAAAATCTGGCAACTTTCTCGCCTCGATTCAATGGCGGTTTTATACGATGTTGAATCAAATCGAAACTGGCTTAGTAATGCGAACATGTTGTTTAGCATTGCGCAACACATGTCCGTTTCGATTTGATTCTACACCATATTTCTGTGTCACGGAGTTTATCTAGGCAATGGTGAAACCGCCATTGAATCGAAGCGAGAAACTTGCCGGATTTTGCTGGTTTAGTTCAAACGATTGAAAATGTTTGTAAAACACAATGAATCAACGATTTTAACACAGATAAAAACTTTGAAATGATTATGCTTGCCATTTTGGTGAGTTTAGCTGTAATTTCCGTTAGTTTTCACCAAGTTTTGAGCCGTCAAACAGCGAATAGATTTCGTTCGCATCGAGGTACACATTTTATCATGCATGGTACTTCGTCTTTCGGACCTGCGGTCCTCAGCAGGTATTCCCGAAAGAGTACTTTGTCTAGATATTATGTCTGCCTCAAGTTGCATGAAATCATTATTACTGACAACATAATTGAAGATGTAGCTTAGGTTTATATT
Organism: Terebella lapidaria; assembly: GCA_949152475.1. Taxonomy (NCBI): domain Eukaryota; kingdom Metazoa; phylum Annelida; class Polychaeta; order Terebellida; family Terebellidae; genus Terebella; species Terebella lapidaria. Next base: position 23,585,673 of record OX424567.1, read on the forward strand.
TGCACATAGTAGGAAATCAGGCATAATCAAGGTCGATGTGAAGTGTGTAATTGGCCACGGAGATTCAGATGTGACATATGGTGGTATAGGTCAAATTTTTATGTGAACATATATGTTTTTTTCCCACCGTTCATTAATTCTGTGTACAAATGTTTTGATATTTTGTTCTCGTTTGTCCATTATTCTAAAGTATACATATCTTGTATATATGTTCACAATTGTATTGTTTGTACCATGTCATTACTTTTCTCATATTTCCATCTGTTCAATATTGTTTTCTTTTCAATAATAAATTGACCATATTCAATCAAATTGGGTATTTCTTTCAACATTTCATTTCGCATAAATGGTGTATTTGTAGATGACATTGAACTTGACCTTGGATAACCTTGAGTGCTCAATCTCAAGACCATGTATAAAACGCTTGACGGTGGAGTGTATGTTTGGTCTCTAGAGCCTGGCCTCATGTGCCCTTGTGTGTTCAATATAATATCTAGACAAGTGCCTTAATTGGCCATTGGTGGCAGAACATTCAGGAGCCACGTGCACATATCTTTGTTAAATCACAGATGGGTGTATCATACAACAGGCATTAGATGAGCAACATTATTGTATAATTGCTAATGCTCAGATTAATCCATACCATACGACAATGCGATGGACTTGGCTACAGATAAAAAGATGACAAATCGTGGAATAGTTAAATGATTTATCGTGATTATACATGTATATCGTATACGTTTACAATGCAATGAAGTACACTCATTCGGGACACACAGTATTACTAATGTACAGAATACAACAATATAAGAATGGACCACAACAAAGTAATCATTAATATCACGAGATGTGAACAACAATCAAATTGAGTTTTAAATACACTTATTTAGTAGTACCAGGCTCTCTTCACTACATTATTCGAAAAAAAGAGCAATACAAGTGGATACCCTAGCACACTGAAAGCAATAATGAAGGAATATACAACATTCATGGATAATACACCGGATATTCGATAATAACAGTTGGATCACTGACTGATTCTGCGAACAATGTCATCCCATAATTCTGAGCTAATTATTCCCACAACCGATCCTATGTCCGGTATTGCCTTCTTTATCAAGTATACCTCGTTGAGAAAAGTGATCACGATAGACGACAGAAATGGGTTGTTTTTGCACCGTGTTGTTAAGAGCGAATTTAGTGTACAAGATCAGTAAGACATGCCATCTTGTGGAAACATCTGCTAGTGGACGAGGTAAGAAACTCAGGAATCCAAATACAACCAACCAACCCATCACTAACTTCAGTGGTTTCGTCTCAAACCAGTCATTCTCTTGTACAAGAAACACGAAGCAAATAAGACAAGTACTGGTTCCTAAGAGTAGACACAAAGATAAGTGACCAGCTATTGGTCTACAAATCGACTCTATCCTAGTATCACCCAGGAAGGGTACCAACTGTAAATTCTTCTCACAAAGACTGAACACTACAACATTGACTAACCTATCGACTGCCCAGTTGACGTAGTCTATTCCAGTGACCAGAACAAAAACTCCAGTCGTAACCACAAGTGTTTGTCCTCGAAAGGTGGAAATGTTGGGTAGTGATTTCGGCGATATATGTGCAAAAACTAATCCGAATACTAGCGCGTTGAAAGAGCTCACAAATTCCCCATATGCTACCATGAATGGAATCAAAATAAGACAAACCATAGACACAGCGAGGATTGCAAAGCATTTCTGCCAGCGAAGCCTGATGAAAAGTGTCCATCTCCCGGTTTTCTCTTGCTGCTCCGTCAAAAACTTATCAGTGGCATGGGATTTTTTTGCACAGTTGTTCCAGCTTATCCCTGTAATCTTCATTGATCTGTGGACGGAATTTGCAATATATCACACACACTAATAACATCATCATATAGCAAAGTTCGCAATTGGCGTTGATAAGTCAGACCGTTTGCCAAAATGTACACGTGTACAAACGAGATATATTGTGTTTAATAGCACCTTGTCGATGGAGCGTAGGTGACTCTCGTTCGCGGTTCCGACTGCTCTTGCCTTTAGGTATCCAGCAGCTATGGGATCAAAATATGTCGAGGAGCTACGTTATGTTATAATGATACAGAAATCTCCAGCATAGTTTTTGACAAATTGTCGAAACACTATTTGCACCTTGATGTAACACCTTATGGTATAATTTCATGACGTACACATGACTGAGTCCATACTCACCCAATGACGACTGTGCTTCTCTGAGGAGCTCTTTCGTTAATACTATTCTGGTTTGTGCGTGGCTGATTAGTTCCCGCGTCTAAACTGTATGTCTAATTAGAGTTATGACAGCCATTGCTTTTATTTTGCTCTTCGTTTCATCAATCATACAGCCTATTTTTAGCTGGGATTTCTCCGACTCTTCCAACTCATATCTTACTTTTGTGATCGTATCTTCTACGTCTTGGAAATTGTTTCCAAAATTTGAATGCAGTATTTCTGTAATATCCTCCGCCATGGAACATACCCGACGATGGGTCAGAGCCACGTTTTCCCAGACGTTCGTCAGATGTTTCTCGAATTTATATATGTTTGGTTATGTCAATGTTGTTGACGGTGACTGTTCCGTACGGTGGCTTATTTCCGCCGATTTTATGGCAACTATCTGATCTTCATCATCGCGTTATTACGTGATCAGACGTGATGCGTTTTACACGGTATTATTGTACATGTATGTATTGTTACATGATACCCATCGTGTTATTATGCGGATACACATTTTGAACCGTTAAAATGCATTATTTAAGGAATAATGTATAGATTAGGAGTAATTGTCGCACAATAAACTTCGAGGGCAAGGTGATCATCACCACCTTCTTTATGCGTCCGTGTTTTGTAACCTCGGAACAAAAAATGAATGTATCGTGAAAAATTATTGGTTATTATTTTCAAAGATCATATCCACGAAAAATTGGATAGTATCTTCTAAAACTGTGCGAGACTTGTCAAGATTCGTCACCTAGTTTCTCACGTACAATAGTTACAATATTTTGAATATGGCCTTAGTAACATAAACACATTATTTGTATTATCCTTTGTTCCAAAATGAAACATATGCAGTTATTGTTGGCCTTGTGGATGATAAAATATTGCAGAGGCTAATTTTTACATCATCTATATTTGCGTTATCATGAATATTGGACATCGAACAAGGTCAGTGTCTGGGGTATATATTCCTCTGGACATTTTTCAGCTGGTCAAAAATCGCGGGTTCTAACATTGACAATATAGCGGGTTCAGATTATTTGTCTCAATACCATTATTTTCTAGTCAGACAGTTCACATTTGTATTCAAGAAAATTTTCACTGTACCTAAACATAAAACAACTGCTCAGACACGGGAATGCCAGATGTTTTCCCATTTTTCTATCTATGAAATCGTTTTGCCTATTTGGGACGGGTTACAAAGTCCCAATCTTTGTCTGATTTATTGCCAATTCATCCTCGAAATATACACCAAGTAACTTCCATTTTATCGTGATTTTCTAGCTCCATATATACAGTTTTCAAGTGAAGGCAGAAAATCCACTGTTCTTCACATCCTAGAGAAGCGTTTAAATATAATCCAAACTGGACCCCACCACCTTAAAATGTCGTGCCTTTATGTGTCATGGTAGAACATTGTGGATAGTATGTATTTGTCAGTGGAAGACTTAGTCGAGTCAATGAGTTGCACATAATTCCAAGTTCCTTCGGCACTACAAAACTAAAAATATCACACGGTAAAAAATTCCCATGTAACATATTTTTTCAGTGAAGTGTGTTACCAAGTCCAAAAATATGGAGTACCGTGATTCGCATGAGAAAACGATAGATCCCCACAATTCATAAAGTTCAAAGATGGCGGAGAGTGATTGCGCTGGTGAGTGTCTTTCTTTTGTTTCATACTTGAATGCTGTTCACGGATGCTAAACAAATACTGAAGGAACAATTTTGAGGTATATGTGCGGAATTTCCGTATTAATTCATAGTCAAAGTGATTTCTATTGGTAGCCGTTGACAAAGAAGTGTGCTATAGACAGTATCTCCCTTTATCGCCCACCACTGATTCGCACGCCACACGGGCACGTGTTTCTCGTACTCGTATGGCGGATGGACATGTATGACCTGCCTTCCATGCTGAGTACAGTTCTGAGATAAACGTGTATCGCACTCTGAGGTTGTCAAGCAAATTACGTAAACGCAGAGGAATGTCATCATTGAAAAAGCTATGTTACCAGCTGGTTACTAAGGGCAAGGCGAGTAAGGCCATGTAAACACTGACAAAATGGCTTGAATTTTGGAGTGAAATGTGTAAATTTTCTGATCATTCCCTGTGTTTTGAGCAATTTCAACACTTGTAAGTACTCAAATTGTGCAAGAAAAACCAGTATCGCTCTCCAAACAATGCCATATGCATATACTCTAGGTAGTCTGTCAGGCTTATCAAAGCAGTAATCGGTAAATAAGCATTTCGTTATGCCGATTACTATAATGGTAATAACTTACATCGTGAGGGAACAACAACAATCGATGTTGAATAGGAGTGAACAAATAAAAAATTTTTGACATGACATGCATCGACATGGTGAACAGGTGAACATTATAATTTGCTGCTTCCCCTCCCCCCCCCCCCCTCCGACAGTGACATTGCAGTGGATAGCTCTGAATACAAGGCACAACTTATCCATGGGGGAGACGGGAGGGTTAGTCAGGGGGAGGTGCATGATACAAGTACAACCATGGATCCACCCACCTCAGACTCCATCCCCCACCCTATGCAGGTGTCCTAGGGCCATTGAGGACTCTACCCCCCACCCCCCCCCCCCTACCCCAGCCCATTCAGGTGTCCTGGGACTCAATCCCCCCACCCTACCCCACCCCACCCCACCCCATGCAGGTGTCCTGGGACTCCACCCCCCCCACCCCACTCCACCCCATGCAGGTGTCCTGGGACTCCAACACACACCCCACCCCACCCCACCCCATGCAGGTTTCCTAGGACTCCACCCACCCCACCCCCACCCCACCCCACACCATGCAGGTGTCCTGGGACTCCACCCCCCCCCACCCCACTCCACCCCATGCAGGTGTCCTGGGACTCCACCCCCCACCCCACCCCACCCCACCCCATGCAGGTTTCCTAGGACTCCACCCACCCCCACCCCACCCCATCCCATGCAGGTGTCCTGGGACTCCACCCCCACCCCACCCCATCCCATGTAGGTTTCGTAGGACTCCATCCCTCCACCCCCATCCCATGCAGGTCTCCTGGGACTCCATCCCCCCACCCCACCCCATGCGGATGTCCTAGGACTCCACCCCACCTGCCCCACCCTACCCCATGCAGGTGTCCTGGGACTCCATCGCACTCCCACCCCACCCCATGCAGGTGTCCTGGGACTCTCCCCCTGCCTCATAACCCAACCTCACCCCATGCAGGTGTCCTGGGACTCTATCGCACCCCCACCCCACCCCACCCCATGCAGGTGTCCTGGGACTCCCCCTTCCATCCCTACCCTACCCCATGCAGGTGTCCGGGGGGGGGGGGATGGAGGGCGGGGCAGTCTGGATGGAGGACCAGTCATTGTGTACAGTCTTGTATTCAGGGTTATGTATTACTGCAGGGCATATATAAGGTGGTATTTTCACACCCATTAGTTCAAATATATTCATATGTTTGTTATGATGCCAGATTCTGACAGATGCTTTATATACCTGTTCATTATATGAGAAACCTTGAGTATCAATCATAATGTGACAAACAAACTTACCCAGGGTGACATAATTGAATTTTTTTGTGTAATTTCAGGTGATTCTGATTCCCTGTATGATGACGAGGATTATGAGCCACAGCAAGATGCGGAAACAGATTCACATGATTCAGAGTCCTCAAGTTCAGGTATGCATGGTACATTTACTATTATAACACCACAGGTATTTGGTACTCTTACCCTGGATATACCAGTTATGTTCAGAATCATGTACATTGTATATATTATAGTATCTGCTTATAGCTTGTCTTTGTTTTCTTTTTTTTCAATTTTTCACCATGCAGTCATAAATAAATTTTATTCAGCACCTCCACCATTTTGGATTTGGGGAGCAAATGTAGGATAAAGTGCCACTCTGGGCAAATGTGGACATGGCCAATCAGTGCGATGGTCTGTGCACCATGTGACCAGTTTTGTAACAATCACAGCCTGTGTCTCGGGTTGTCCACATTCTTTTTACATGCAACCCAGATTTTGGTTTTTTTTTTTTCAGGCGCGATGGCCGAGTGGTTGGTTACCAGGTTACATAAGAGCCATAACCGAACCAAGAGCCATAACCGGCATGGGTTCGATCAGACGATCATAATTGTTGGGGGATTTTCTCCCTGCTTGCACACTTGGCAGTGTTCCCTTGACTCAAATGTCACGTAAAATGGCGGCCCTTAATTAACAAAATCGCGGTCCCTCTAAAAAAATGTTGTGAAGGGCTGTGAAAGTCCCCTCGAAGAACGGGATGTACCCTGGTAGTGACCACTCTCAGGAGACCAAATTCCAAATTGTGAAACGCTTCGTTAATGTTGACAAAGTGCTATATACATGATATAAGGACCAATTATTGTTTTGAGCAAAATGTAGTCCCCAAATATCTTGTGTTGAACTGTACTTTAATGTCACCTGCTTTGTACTTATCATTTTGTGATTCTCCTTCCTACAGATGAGATGGCTGGTAGTAATCATGGTAATGCGCCTGATGTGCCGAAGGCATCAACCAAAAGCAAGGAGAGGAGTAAGTTATTTTCCATTTAGTTTTGTGATTCTATTTGAGTAGGATGCTGGGTGGGGTGCTCATAAATGTTGAGCAAAAGACAATATCAATTTTGTATGGATTTCAATGATGTTATGTTTGATTACTGGTACATTCCTGGTCATTCCATCTAACCAGACTGACTTTTCTGGAAGAATGAGTGAACTTCAGTCGATTTTGTCAAATCTTCAGGGAATTTTTAGCTATTTATCATCATCTTGCTCAGGGATCGAAAAAAATGACTTACATTATGTACATGTAGAGGGCAAGAATTGTATAATATATCTAGCTGTGTTTAAATTTGTTTTGCATACAACATTGTGTGAAAATCACTGAATCCATGTATTCTCAAAATAACATTTGTGTGAATCGTGGTAGTCCTAGAATCGAAAATAAATTTTCTTGGCAACACAAAGCAAATCCTTATGGCAGGTAATAAGGTGCGGCCTTGATATATCACTACTTCTGTGACCAATCTTCAGATGTTTAGTGCCCAAGGATACCAGCATGATATAAGTACATTATGATGAGCCTCTTTCATAACGCTCATCATGCAGAGCTCGAACTCGATGTCATGATTGCTGTATTGGTCCTAATAGTGGCACGCACCATAATAGTAGAGCACCCCCTTTCTCCCAAATTTTTTTTCAATTTTTGTGACCTTGTACTTTACTTCATATCTTTCTGGTGGAATCTTAGTGTTCCATTGCACACATAACACATTTATTACTTGAATCATGATGAAGCAGATTTAACTATCCCTTCTTAAATTTGACCAAGTTTGACCTCAATTTTGCACGTGTTGCTGCAGGAGTTTTGGCTCATGGTGCTACCAACTCGGTACATAATATGTGTAAGTTGGTCTATGTACACTGTATGCCTGTATAACAGCTTAGGTCTGTATTGTGAGAACATACATGAAAGCGAATCATATTTTTGGTGTGAAAAAATATGATTCGTGATCTTGAATTTGAAGTGCCGGTAAACTACATCATGTTTGGTGCGACATGTATATGTACTTGATGTTGCAGTGCTCAATAATATCTACTTTTTTGTTTGTTAGACAAGTGTACTCGCAGGAAGAAACGTTGCCCCGAATGTGACATATTTGTGTTCCACATTCCGCGCCATCTACGGGCCGTGCACGACTATGACTTATCGTCAAGCACTCTGTACGGCAAGGACCGTTCCAAGTTAAAGTCATGTCCCGTTCCTAGGTGCTCATTTAGATGTCAGAGACTCGACAAGCATTTGAGGCGAAAGCTTTAAATGACAAAGGAAGAACAGAAACTCTATTCAAAAATTGCGAAGAGAATGGCAAAACAGGTATTTCTATTCATTATACAGTGATGAAAAAAGCACAGTTTGTACATCTTATTATGTACATTAAATGTGCTAACCTGTATTGCGGATATGTAATCGAATAACCTATTGCTGTGACATTGTGTTTGTCGTCGTTGTCTGTTATCCTACTAGATTTTTATCTTTAATATTTACAGCCGAATCTTCTTGAAATTTTTTTACCGAAAAGTATTTCAAAAGAGAGGTTTTTTGGTTCTTTATATTTGCATTTTTTTTTCCAAAATGGCAGCCATTTTTGATGAAAAACAGCCAATCTGTTGGCCCAGCTTTCATAAACTGTCTGATCAGTTTTTTTTTCTTCGAAAGAGTCCTTTCATTTACCTTTGTGATATTCATAGTAAGTTTCCTTTTCCTTGAATTGCCTGTCTGTGCATGGTGGCCATTTTGATTCTCGTTTGGAAATTGAGTTACTGACCATGCGTTTCCATGCAAAAACAAACTGTTGTACTCTTCTCAAAAACTATACCATCTGTTTTGAGATTTTTTTCTCTTCAGAACAAGCAATTAAGGGTTCTTGATGTTTTAGTAAGGATGGAGACTGGAGAGCCCTGAGATGCTCGTTAGTCCCATGAAGGCCTGCTATGCACAAATTGACATATGGGGCTATACCACTCTTAAATAGGGCTAATGTTTGTATTACAAGCATATAGGAAGTCATATATGGTGCATCTATTGGTGACCTTCAACTTGACCTCAGATAGCCTTGGAGGCTGACTCTCAGGGTCATGCCTGACATGTGAGTGGGCCTATAATGACAGAGTGCTTGTACTGAGCATGTGTTCGAATTATGAACATATAGGAAGTCTTATATCTTACCTAATTGGTGGCCTTTGAATATGACCTCTGACGACCTTGAGTGCTCGATATCAAGGCTGAAGTGATATGTGTAAATTTACCTCTGAGGCTAAAACTCGTATTATAAGCATATAGGAAGCTGTGTATTACAAATCAATCGAGGAACTTGGACTTGAGCTTCAGATGATTTTGAAGGCTGAATATCGGCCACTGCAGACAAAATGGTTGAGCTTAACTGACGTTATGTATTGTATTACAGGCATATTTAGCATATAATGGTGTTTCTTTCGATGAGCCTGAAGTTGATCAATGTGACCTTGACTGGTGAATTTCAAGGTTATACATGCAAAGGTTGAAACTAAAATTGAACGGTAACCTATCTTAGCTCTCAATCTAATTTTTGTTGTTGTTAAATGACAGAACCGTCCACGGAAAAGGCGATCGCAGACTCGAGGTAAGCTTTTTATCGCAACTGTTCGGGCCTATTACTGTTCAGAGTGCATTTTTGTGGAGTCATACTTCGCATTGAAAAATGTTGTATGTTGTTCTGTCTCTCTGTTCGTGAAGCTGACCAGTCGGGACCAAGTAGCAGTGGGGATGTCAGGTCAAAAACACCATGTCTGGAGGAAATAGGTGCTTAACAGTTTCTGTAGTCAACATCATAAAATTATCTGGCTTTTATTTTCAAGAAAGCATATGAGTCTCGCACTGAAAAATGTTGTATGTTGTTCTGTTTCTTTGTTCGTGAAGCTGACCAGTCGGGACCAAGTAGCAGTGGGGATGTCAGGTCAAAAACACCACGTCTGGAGGAAAAAGGTGCTTAACAGTTTCTGTAGTTAACATCATAAAAATACCTGGCTTTTATTTTCAAGAAAGCATATGAGTCTCGCACTGAAAAATGTTGTATGTTGTTCTGTTTCTTCGTTTGTGAAGCTGACCAGTCGGGACCAAGTAGCAGTGGGGATGTCAGGTCAAAAACACCACGTCTGGAGGAAATAGGTGCTTAACAGTTTCTGTAGTTAACATCATAAAAATACCTGGCTTTTATTTTCAAGAAAGCATATGAGTCTCGCACTGAAAAATGTTGTATGTTTTTCTGTTTCTTTGTTTGTGAAGCTGACCAGTCGGGACCAAGTAGCAGTGGGGATGTCAGGTCAAAAACACCACGTCTGGAGGAAAAAGGTGCTCAACAGCTTCTGTAGTCAACACTGTAAAAAATATGGTATTTCAAAAAATCTGCTGATAAGTCATTTGGCAGTAACTTTGTGAATGATAATTCCTACATGTAAATTTTGCTTTGAACCTGATGTGTCTTGATTCACACTCTAACTGCAATCTTCAAGTCAGGGATCTGCCGCTTGGAAAACACTGGTACATGTATAAAGTTTCATTCATGCTTTGTTCATAGGCTTTCATTTATTGCAGATATTCAAGATAACAATTCTTCACCACAGACTTACTCCTCGCCACAGACATTGGCAACTATCGCCAAGTTGAAAGAAGGTAAAACATCAGAAATGATGTCTTTGGTGGATTCTTTTCAACTGCACAGTACAGAAAAACTTTTGTCTTGTTTTTAGATTAACTGACCTCTGGTCCGATATCTTATTGGCATGGTAATGCATAAGTCTGTGTATCTGTCCATCCATCGCCATTGTCCACATTTTGATATTTAATGTTTACCAGCGTTTTTATTTATTTTTTTTTTATTTTTGCGAAGAAAAGTACCCAAAATCAACCCCTGCGGCAAAACGCTTCCAATGTATATAGGATTTCTGATACGTAACATATTTTGGTGACCTCGAACAGCATATGAATCGAGAGAGAGCTCAAAATGACTGTATGATGAGCATATCGGAAATCAGATGATCACTGTATTATATGACTACATTTTGCAGAGCGAATGAAGTGTTTTCTTACAGGAAGTCTTATTTCTCGGGGTCCATTTACATACTGTCAGAATGGAGCATGAGGAATACAGATTAGTTTTTACAGACATGGAAATCTTATTCTAAAGAGGTCCTGTTTTACAGGGAGCACTGTGTGGTCGATCTTTAGGTTGTGTTGAAGTTGACCTCGGATGACCTCGAGTATCAAATATCGAGGTGACATGTCTGACCTGAAAGTAAATATTGGCCTTCACAGACAATAGGCTTGTAGATAGAGTTTGAAAATGTTTTATGAGCTTGCAAAGCTTTTTTGTGTGACCTTGAAATTAGCCCCCAAGAATACCATTGTGTTCCCCACAAAATGGTCTTAAAAAACCTACATAGTAAATTTCTTGGTAACCTTTCTAGCCCTTGTGTTAACTTCAATCACTTTTTGTATGATTAAAGACCCGTCAATATTGTCTTTCAGAGGCGAAACATATCTCATTCATAAAATGGCTGCAGTCCCTCTCCGGTGGTCGAAAGACCCTGAAAGATTCAAAGCAAATAAGTGCTATGGTTTTGGCTGTCCAAAGTGCTGTTGATCCCAATTTTCAGAAAAGATTTGGGGAATACAACAGATGCATTGAAACAGATTTCATTGAGATAAACCAGAGCAAACTTCAGGCCTCCACCATCAAAAATCATCTACTCAGCCTTAAAAAGTTTGGGAATTTCTTGGTACTAAATGGTTATCCAGACATCAGTAAATCTGAGCAGGAAACTTTGGAGAGACAAATAGATCTCTGGAACACTGCGCTGACAAAGGACATCAAAGTTCGCACAGTTGAGAAAGGAGCCAAAGACAAAGGTTCTGTATTATAGATAACAGTTGTTTTAACTGTTTTTACTGAAGTTATAGTTTTCGTACAATTACAGAAGCATGCTGGTTCCTGAAGCATAAAACATGTGGATGAAGCTTAACATTTGTTTCTTTTTCACAACATGATAATATCTGCTAATATTTTTTTTCAACAGCTGAGATAATATCTCCTGAGCTCATAAAGTCATATGACACCTGCGCAAATGCCAGAAAGGCTGTGAGTTATTTAGGAAATTTACCTGCTCTCACGGTTGAATCCCATACCAGGGTTCGTAATTATCTGATAGTTCAGTTGGTAGTTAGCAACGCAACAAGGCCAGGGGGTATTGTCAACCTGACAGTTCAACAAGTAAAGGATGCGGTCTTCATATCAAATGAAGGAATGCACGTTGTGAAGGTTAATTTGTGGTTACATGAACATTCTTGTTCCTTTGTTGTTCATTGTTGTGTTTATCTCTTTATGTCCGTGCTATACATGTATGATACTATTTTCTAATCATAAAGTACTTGCTTGTACGTGGCATAAGTTCCCATATATAGATGTATTTATCCCCCTAAAATATTAATATCCATGATGTCGTATTGAAATGCTATTCGACTTGGTAACAAATTTGATGTGAATATAACGGTATAATTTCTGGAAAAAAATTCAGTGTTTGTTTTTGGCAGATCCCTATGCACAAGACTGCCACAACCCATAATGCACTGGAGCTGGGGATGAGCAGAGTACTCTACAGCATGGTATTGTCATATATTGCGTTTCGGAGTGAGATTGTTCAAGGAAACTCATCAGAAGACAAGGTACATTGAGAGGAACCTTCTCTTAGGCAAACACACATAGCCATGAACCGTAATTCTATACATGTACCTATATAATCAAATTGAGAGGTGAAAATACACAACAGAGTAGTAACATTTACCGTACATTAGGTATCTAGTTACTTTTTCCTTTAGGTTTTCGTGTCGTGGACTGGGAAACCCCTCCAGCAGTCAGAGGTGGCAAACATTTTGACAGTCGAGTTATGTTCAGTGGGATACAAGTTTCGAGCAACCTGCACCAAACTGCGCAAGCTGACTGTTACTCTGGTGTGTATAGTTTGCAATAAAATTCAAAGCTGCTTTAGGTTATCTCGGTTCAATTGCATTCGAAGACATACTGTTTTACATCTTTTCAGATATCAAGCCATCTTGGCGAAGAGGCGTCAAATCTGGCCAAATTTATGAAACACAGGGATGCTACTCAGAAGAGAATATATGATCTGAGTGTGAGTGAGCAGAGATCAGCTCGCATGTCGAATATCGTGGCACAGATGATGAGAGGCGACTTCATCTCGGAGCAAGATGTACAGAGTGCCAGTGAAGGTGAATATATTACATACTTTCTTGATCGACTTTTCTCCTGCCATTCACAACAAACTTTAAAAGCAGGAGCTCTTGGTAACCATCAGTGTTGATTTTGAACAGTGAAAAAAAATAGAACATACAAGTTTTTTTTCAACACATCCAGATGCCAACAGAAGAGAAGTTGTTGCTCCACATGAGAATCAACGTCAGCAGCCCAGAAGTGTTAGGGAGGAAACTCGGTCACCAGTTTTTTGTGAAGGTATTGTACAGCCTTTAAGTTACCGGTAAACATAACTTCATAGTTGTCATTGTTGATCCCTCCTGTTGAGTATGCAATTTCATTTTGCACACATATATGCAGATAACAGAACAAGTGATTCGCACCAGTCTGGGAATGCTGCACCAAGTGATTATTTAGTCTTGCATGCAGGTATAATATGTATTAGTTAAAGCCCGAGGAGCGCTCCATTACCTATTGGTATTGGAGACCGAGGGCGAAGCCCGAGGTTTCCAATACCAATAGGTAATGGAGCGTGACGAGGGCTTTGACTAATGTAAAGTCCACCACCCCAAAAAATAATCCCACACACACAATCACTATAGCTCAAGATGTACAAGTTGTGAAGACGTGAGCACAAATGTTTTATATAAGAGAGATGTACGGGAAATGGCTGCATTCATTGCACAAACAAAAGTTGAAGGGACAACATCGTATTTTTCAAGTGAAATTCCCACTATATTCAAATGTTCACGATACAATATAAACTCATTCCTGCTGTGAAAGCTGAATGCAACCAGTCGTGGATATGATTCTAACTTGCAGGCATAACTTGGGATAATCACACACGATTTCATGGATATTTCAAAGTTGGATAGCTTACAGGCCGCGGATATAATTATAACTTGCGGGGACATCTCTTGTTTATTTTGGATAAGCACACACAAGGCGATGGATATTGCAAAATTGCATATTGTTTCACATGTAACTTATAATGTATACTATATAGAATTGCTAGACCAGTGTCCCAAGTAACTTGTGCTGCTCGTTGTTCTGGCATATAAAATAAGGATTAAAAAGCTGTGCGACGGATTAAATGTTTTGTGTACAGTGCTCGAGTATTATTTATGGAGCAGTACAAGGTACCTGGGTCAAGTACGCTTCATGGGAGAAGACTTCAAGCATGAGTGGCTACATGTCAATTGGCAATACTCATGATACTGCACATGCCCGCATGGACATGCTTTAATCCCCTGGTTTCGCAATCAATGAAGCGAGCAACTCAACTTCTCTCAATATTTCACAATTGTGCTCAGCTCAACAATACAACAAACATATCGCTCCAATATTCGCATGCAACTCTCCATTACCTATTGGTAATGGAGAGTAAGAACAATAGAGTGACGTCACAGGTGGACTTTACGGTTACTTCAATTAGTGTTTAGCAAATTGTCACTGAATAATTATCCATTCATCAATTCAGATAGTAATTATATGAATGACTATATGTCGATGGCAAAAATCAATAACAAAAAATAAAATATGAACATCTTCTGTAATAATTGTAGCATTTTTCTGGTTAGTAGAGGGAAGAAGCACAACTGGATTCTGTGAAGCTGAAGACCAACAAGGTGCATGTTCCTCTGCCTGTCCTACAGGTATGGAATTTTTGAATGCACATATATAATACAATATCATTGTGGGCTAAATGTCAGGGTAGCTAAGTATACCAATAAACGAGAAAGTAACATAAATTTTATTTCCATTTTCTGCTCAGCAGATGGGAGGACTGACGAAGACCAGTCGAATGATGCTGGAGATGCTCGTCGTTCCCCTTTCTATCTTGGGGGTAGAGTGTTCAATTTATCAATCTCCAGCACCTATTTGTGATAACTTGTTTTGAGAAACATATCGGTGTGTTTTTTCCTGTAATCTCTTTTTTCGGCGTAAGTTTTTCTTTGGTGTTAGAAGATGTGGCACTAGTTCCTATCTCGATTTTTTTTCTGTAAATTTTCCTGGATTTTTTATTGAATAATTTTTTTTTCTTTTGTTCACCAGTAATCTACAAAACACTTGTTTGAATGCTTTTCCTGAAATTGGTATTTTTGTTTTCTACAGCCACCAATGTTACCAATGCTGTAATGCTCATGAGCAAGCAAGGGCAGCTGGCCAAATTCATGGACGAAGCCAAAGGTTATGACCTAGACGGATGGTCCGAGGCACTCCAAGACCCTATCGCCAAGGAGAATGTTGGGTGTGGCCGGTACCTTAATGAGGATGCTGTCATGGAGGTTGTGATTGGGCAACTGGTCCACGAGAAACTAACACAGAGGGAAAAACTTCGAACTTGTCAACTTGTTATACATCACCTCGGTATGTGAACATGCTGTGAGAAGTTGTTCTTTTTTTCTTCCATTGTTTTGCAGGAATCTTCATGCTCATATATTTTTTTCAGTAAGAGTACTGAGGAACAAGGAGGGTTCTTGTTCGCAGAAGTCCTCCAGCCATGCTGATTCTACGGTACGCATATTTGGATTACAACAGTGTCACTATATTTTATTCTTTATATCACCAAGTTAAACTACTATACTGCTCCCTTTCGATGATTGGTTTGGATAAGAACAACTATTATAAAGCATGGCGTTCATATGCCGTTTGACTTTGCCATCCCTTTTTCATTCTGAACTTGTGCATTCTGTTCAAAATGACATGTCACGGTTATTGCTCTCCAGGTGCCCACCAAGAAGTCACGGAGAATGTACCCTGTGGAATTAAAAGAAAAGCTTATTCATGTAAAACGTAGCTTCGGCAAAACGAAAATTACAAGAGATGTGATTGTCCAGTATGTTCGCAGGAATGCGATATTTCACAAGGAAATGTCCACGCATCACAATTTACCATTGTATGACAAAAAACTGCTACAAAAAATCACAGATGCCGTTCGCAATGCATGAATTCAAACTGTTAACCGAAAGAAGGAATTATTTGGTTTCTGTTCCAAGTCTGTTTGTATTGCTTGTGATGTATACATGCATAAACTCACTGAATGATAACATGAGTGGTAACCAACTCGGCACATGTCAGATTTCTGTATGAACTGTGTTATGAATAGTCACAAATAAGTAGTTACGGTGTGCGTGTTTAAGTGAAACCTTGTACATGTTTCAGATTTAAAGTTTGTTCAAATATGTAGTGTATTATTACTTGCCGGAATCTAAAGATTTCGGCAAGTATGTTGGTCGGTTGGTTTGATTGATTGATTGATTGATTGATTGATTGATTGATTGTTTATCTGTTATCGCTCTACAGGTCGCAATTGTACAGTGATTGTTACGTAACTTGGGGTATGTAATCTGTAGGATAACAGGCAGGCACCGCACACTTTTGGTGAGTCTAGGTCGAAGGTCAAGGTCAAGGTCAAGCAAAACGTCGAAAACACATAAGTGGCCATAACTCCAGTTCTAATTGTCGTAGAGACTTCAAATCAAGTGCATATGGTAGATATACTCGAGTTCTATCTTTTGTGACCTTGACCTTGACATTTGACCTTGACCTTGAGAAGTTCGCCTGAGGTCGAATATTTGACCTTGGAGGTCACCTCCTCCGATTTTCGATCTGATGCTTGGAAACGATGTCGGACCGGTCCCTTATGGTCAATGTCAATTTTTAGCGCGATTGGTCAATCCGTTATGACGTAATTGAAGTTTCTATGGCAACGAAATCGGTCCCATTATAAGCGAAATTGCATGTTTCAAGCTGTCCATGCTGATAAAAGCGTCAATAATGTGCGTAAAAATCTAATGATATACCTGTTTATAGCCAAGGACGAGTTCTTTTGTTCCGCGAAATTTCAAGGTCAAAGGTCGGAAGTCAAGGTCAATATTGACCCGCAAGTGAAAACCATGTAGGTCACTATATCTCAGGAAGTAAGCAAGAGAGAGACACGAAAGTAAATCCACAGTATTGCACTCACTTAGCCTATCAACTTTTGTATTTACACCTAAGGCGTATGGCCGATAGCCTTTGCAAGCGCCTGAGGTCGAAGTTGACCCAAAAAATGACCTTGACCTTGACCTTTCGCGAAAATATCGAGTAGTAACTCGTTTGAAAGGTCTTCGGGAGTAGTTTCGATATATGTTCTTATTTTTGGAATCTGACGTCATATGACGTCATAATGACGTGAAACGTGATTTTATCATACTTCAATTGATTGTTTACATGAGATGCATAAACCATTTATGATTATTGTTGATCCGGTGCTCTGGTAAGTATTGGGGATACCTACTGAAGCTATTTGACAAATATCAGTTCAATAATTGCAGTGGTAATGGCCTAATTGACCTTTTTATGACGGAAAATTGGAGCAATTTTCATTTGTTTGTCTTTTCATACTCATAGCGTCCATATTTGTTGCTTGATTCTTTTCAAATTTGATGTAGATATTCTGTAGGATAATGGCTCTTGACAGAATGATTTTGAGAAAAATAGCTCTATTGATGACGTCACAAAAGATCCGAATCCTATCAGTCTTTCATGACCACAAACTGCTTATGCTAGGAAAGAAATATAATAATTTTTTCAATGTTTTCCATCAACTATACAAAATCTAGAAAAATGCCATTACTCATATTTAAAATAACCAGATGCATCAACTTTGCAAAAAATTCAAAGTCTTTGGTAAAAGTTCAAGGTCATTGCCAGCTATTCCGGCAAGTTAGTCGACTATGTCGGTTCATTTGAATGTTAAAGGAACAATTTCGTTCATAACAAATGCTTATGATGTTCACATATGAGATTCCATTTAACTGTGTGAGAACTGTGTTGTTAGAATAACCAGTATCGGGTGTATAAATGAAGCAATCTATAGGCTTCAGACGTGAATTAAAAGTTAATATTCTTTATTGTGAAATAAGGACCATGTTTTTTGTAATGTTTATTACAATGTTTTGTCTTGTTCGAAAATTTGGTGAAAGTTGAAAAAATAAATTTATAGACAAATATTATGTTCATTCAATTGTGATGAACAATGATATCAATTAAGTAATTGACATAAAACACTTATACACACTTATACACTGATAACACCTATGAACACACTTATTACTTATGTAATAAAATTTAATATCCTAATCTTTTATTACTTTTTGATGACATTGCTGCTGTTGAGCATTATGATCAATATTCTCTCAGACTTCCAACAGCCCTCGCCTACATGTACCGTCCACGAGTGAGAGCACACAAGGGCTGGTATACATGTAGATATTTCAAAAGCATTGCATAACTCAGTACGCATGATACAATGGATATATAGAATGCAGAACACAGTTCAAGTAACCATTTAGTTCAATATGCACCAATGATTTCAAATATTGTACAAAAATGATGCAGCCACTTATCAATCGATGCATATCCAGAGGCAGAAAACCTGTCATGATGTATCTTTCATAAGGAACAGACAGACACGAAACAGCCGATTGATTGGATTTATTGTATGCAATATAAAATACCGATATTAAAGGCAACACGTCAATTGACATAAAATACAGAGACATATCAAATGACGTTAAAATAATACAGAATAACACCAGAAAGCAGTAACCGGCTATTTGCATGCATGTATTTCACAATTATGGCCTATTTCAATAAGGAGAAGACTTATTATGTTACAAATATTATGGATAAATTATGTACTGGTATAGTTCCCTGGTATATGTTGATGTTTAATCATTGCAATGTATGATCATATGCTCTCCAGATAGAGGTTTTATTCACGAACTCACTCGTCATCTGTCGTTTGTCGTCCGCCTGAGTCTGTAACATTTTTTTGGCCTGGTGAATTTTCCTATGAAATTGTCAAAACATACCTTGGCCCACTATTTATAGACGTTTTTGGAAATTCTTCTTTTGATTGATTCGGCTGTTTCGTGGCCACTGTGAATTCACTGCCAAAAATGGCCAATTTGACACAATTTCAAATTTTAAAAAGAATTAAATAATTGATTTGACATTCATAATTTGCCATTCATAATTTGCATAAAGATGGTAGACATTGAATCGCTCGAACAGCCCGAAATGTAGGCCCAAAATGCACAAATTGGCCTCTGGGGACAGAACACTTGCAAAGTATAGGTTTGTATTTTGTATGTTTATATTGTTTGAACATATAGGAGGCCATATATGGTGCATCATTTGGCGAAGAAATTGACCTCGAATGACCTTGAGTGGTGAACCCCAAGGTTTCTCCTGACATGAAATGTGTAAATTTGCCTATGTTGACACTATACTCAAGTTCAACACAAAACCTCATATGATTTTTGGCGATAACTTCTTTTAGGATGGTCGGATCAATTTGAAATTTTATATGCTTCCATTTGGCACAAAACCATATTTTTTCACCAAATTTCAGACTTATATCTTGAAAAATGAAAAAGTTGGCAATCTACCCCAATGTTAAATGTTGGGCACTAATCGGATCACAGGAATTCAAGCAAATTTGGGGATTTCATGATCTTTATTCCGCTAAGAAATGTAATATGAGGAAAGTTTTTGAGTTAGAAGAATCATACAGGTGTATTCTAATAGAATATCATTCTTACAAAGTACTGTGCACTGATAACATCGAACAACATGCCAAATTCTGTTCAAACTTGCAAATTTCACGTTTGATGTGGAATTTAACATTGGAGTAGATTGCCAACTTTTTCAATTTTCAAGATAGAAGTCTGAAATTTGGTGAAAAAATACGGTTTTATGCCAAATGAAAACAAATAAAATTTCAAATTGATCCGACCATCCTAAACGAAGTTATCGCCGAAAATCATATGAGGTTTTGTGTTGAACTTGAGTTTAATCTTGTAGATAAAGCCCAGGAATGTATTATGAGCATATATGTATAGTAATTTACGTATGATAGATCTGTTGGTGAACTCAAACTTGACCTCGAATGATATTGAGCTGTGAAACTCCACCGAGCGAATTACGTAAACCTAAAAAAGAACGACGTTATGACGTTTTTATGCAGTAAATTTCAATCGGGGACATTATGATATACAGGAGGGCGGGAAAGGCAAATTAAACGCTGATGAAAGGGCAGGGAGCGACATTAACACTGGCCCACTGGCCCCACACCAT
This sequence comes from Terebella lapidaria, assembly GCA_949152475.1. Taxonomy (NCBI): domain Eukaryota; kingdom Metazoa; phylum Annelida; class Polychaeta; order Terebellida; family Terebellidae; genus Terebella; species Terebella lapidaria. Next base: position 23,605,878 of record OX424567.1, read on the forward strand.
ATTTTGAGCCTTTGGGGCCAGTAGGGGCCACCAGATTGCATAAGTCACTGGCCCCACTGGGCCAGTATAAAATCTTGCATTCTTTGAATTTTACTTCACAATATTTCACTTCCCTTGAAAGCCTTTCCATGTTGCTTCTTTATGAAAATGCATCAGTGTTTGATATTCAAGTGTGCACTGATTGTTATTGAACTTTGAAAGTGGGGCCAGTAGATTATGAATGGGGCCAGTAACTTCCAGATGTTACTGGCCCCATGGGGCCACTGGTGTCATATGCCTAATGTCGATCCCTGAAGGGCCACATGCCTATACTTAGCGATGCCTTGCAGATGCGTTATCTGCATTATTAACTCGTAAACAATATAAGCACATACTCTTTCTGCAATATAAATATGAAATTTACCAATATATTATTTTCATCGTTATATAAATAAAACTTTATCATGGCTATTGCAGATTTGCCGTGTATGCTCTCATTTGTGTTGTGTCGCCTATGATTTTTGTCCACGTGTTCAGTTTTTTTTAAATGAATCCTTCGGCAGTGAAAGAATAATTTGATAAAATAGAACATATGTTGCTTGAATTATTGATTTATATTTTTATTAGGACACAACGGTACATCAATCATGAACACATACGGCATCGATGTAGTTGAAATCTTCAACCTCTCCATGTGGTAGGAGAATATTCCCGTGAAGGTTACTTCGTGATGCACTTGAAGTAGAAATCATTAGGGTCTTTATGGTTACTTTTACACACACATCTGAATAGTTGTAGTTTATCATTTTCATTTGTGGTGAATACCACGGAGGGTCAAAGTTACGTTCATTCCGATCGTCCTTTCAGCATTAAAGAGTAGTACGAATACAAGCCATTATCTCGGAAACTAAGTCGGTGACCCCTTTTTTTATTTCTGTTTTGACTCTATACATTATTCTCGACACTTTGTAAATATTTTAAGAAATTCTATCGAGCGGTTTTTTCGTAGCGTTAAAAAACAGTGCGAAAGAGGCAGCGAAAATAAGCGTTATTTGGCCCGTTCATTTATACTCAAGTTGTGGTTCATCCCTGGGCTATTATGTGCCACGGTTGCCTAACTTATCAGTAATTTTTACTCCAAATAAAACATAATCATTACTACACTAACAACACCAGTCTGTGATTATCTGCATACGCAATTTCAAATAGTTTCACTTCCCCGTTACAATATTGACATGCATGTCACACAGGGTCGAAATTACGTGCACTTTTAGTGAGTTCGGCTGCGTTCAAGTACATCACAAGATCAGGCGGTTATCTCAGAAACTAATTTAAAAAAAAAAAATTTAGATTTGGACTCCACATATGTTGATATGGGGTACGGCAAAGTTTAAGAGAAATCTATCGATGAAAAATTTTTCGCCGATATAGTACCAATTGTCTTTAACAAGAACTCAACATGAACACATTTAACATAAATTGGCCTCTGCGACCAAGTGATGACATATGAACCTTATGGTTGTATCAGGGTCATATGCATGCAGGGAATCATATGTGCTGGGTCAGTTGATGACCGGGAACTTGACCTCAGACTAATTCCAGTATTATTATAGCTCAATATCATGCTAAGTTTTACCACGATTTCTACCATTTGGTACATAACATGATATTGGTTTTAGACTGCATTTCTGTGCAACATTTCTTATAATTGGACCTTTTCAACACTTTCAATCGAGACCTATCACTCTGCTGCAGATATTATACATTTAATTTCAAACATATATTTTTTAGAGCCAACACAGCAATTAATTTGGCAAGTTTTGCTTTCAGAAATGTTTTTGTGTTTTCCGCACTCAATTTATATGGGCTTGAGCTTTCATTACTACCCAGTAGCTTATGTATTTAGTGTTTCATATATCCACAAATGAGAACCCTACTTCACTGGAGCGCCAAGATATACACTTTCGAAGACGCATCTGATATTTTGTTATGCCAATCCTGTAAACATGTATCTGAATATCTCATGTATATTCATGGCGCTTCCTTTGTCTTTGGTGTGCTCCAAAATGACTTCTCGTTTCCACATCTGAAAAACGAGAAGGTATTCTACGACACAAGCGAGGAATACTGGAGTGGTACAAGGGAAGTGCGGTATGTACAGGGTAGATGGGAAGTGTACGGAGGAGAGCGCAAGATATACAGGATAGATGGAAGGGGTACAGGGTGAGTGCGGCATGTACATTGTACATGGAAGTTGTATGGGATAAGAGGAAGGTGTAAAATGTAGTTGGAAGGTGTACAGGGTAGGCACGGCATCTACATGGTATATGGAAGGTTTATAGGGTAGGTGGAAGGAGTATAGGGTAGGTGGAAGGTGTACAGGGTAGGTACGGCATCTACATGGTATATAGAAGGTTTATAGGGTAGGTGGAAGGAGTACAGGGAAGTTGGAAATGTGTACAGGGTAGGTAGAAGGTGTACAGGGTAGGCACGGCATCTACATGGTATATTGAAGGTTTATAGGGTAGGTGGAAAGTGTACATTGTAGGTGGAAGGTGTACAGGGTAGACACGGCATCTACATGGTATATAGAAGGTTAATAGGGTAGGTGGAAGGAGTACAGGGTAGGTGGAAGGTGTACAGGGTAGGTAGAAGGTGTACAGGGTAGGCACGGCATCTGCATGGTATATTGAAGGTTTATAGGGTAGGTGGAAAGTGTACATTGTAGGTGGAAGGTGTACAGGGTAGACACGGCATCTACATGGTAAATAGAAGGTTAATAGGGTAGGTGGAAGGAGTACAGGGTAGGTGGAAGGTGTACAGGGTAGGCACGGCATCTACATGGTATATTGAAGGTTTATAGGGTAGGTGGAAAGTGTACATTGTAGGTGGAAGGTGTACAGGGTAGACACGGCATATACATGGTATATAGAAGGTTTATAGGGTAGGTGGAAAGTGTACAGGGTAGTTGGAAGGTGTACAGGGTAGGCACGACATCTACATGGTATATAGAAGGTTTATAGGGTAGGTGGAAGGAGTATAGGGTAGGTGGAAGGTTTACAGGGTAGGCACGGCATCTACATGGTATATTGAAGGTTTATAGGGTAGGTGGAAAATGTACAGGGTAGGTGGAAGGTGTACAGGGTAGGCACGGCATCTACATGGTATATGGAAGGTTTATAGGGTAGGTGTAAAGTGTACAGGGTAGGTGGACGGTGTACATGGTAGGTGCGGTATGTACATGATTTATTGAAGGTGTGTGGGGTAGGTGGACGGCTTACAGGGTAGGTGCGGAATGTACATGGTATATTGAAGGTGTGTAGGTGCGGGATGTACATGGTATATTGAAGGTGTGTAGGGTAGGTGGACGGTGTACAGGGTAGGTGCGGGATGTAAATGGTATATTGAAGGTGTGTAGGGTAGGTGGACGGTGTACAGGGTAGGTGCGGGATGTACATGGTATATTAAAGGTGTGTAGGGTAGGTGGACGGCGTACAGGGTAGGTGCGGGATGTACATGGTATATTAAAGGTGTGTAGGGTAAGTGGACGGTTTACAGGGTAGATGCGGGATGTACATGGTATATTGAAGGTGTGTGGGGGTAGGTGGACGGCTTACAGGGTAGGTGCGGGATGTACATGGTATATTGAAGGTGTGTGGGGGTAGGTGGGCGGCTTACAGGGTAGGTGCGGGATGTACATGGTATATTGAAGGTGTGTAGGATAGGTGGCCGGTTTACAGGGTAGATGAGGGAAGTACGTGGTATATTGAAGGTGTGTAGGGTAGGTGGACGGTGTACAGGGTAGGTGCGGGATGTAAATGGTATATTGAAGGTGTGTAGGGTAGGTGGACGGTGTACAGGGTAGGTGCGGGATGTAAATGGTATATTGAAGGTGTGTAGGGTAGGTGGACGGTGTACAGGGTAGGTGCGGGATGTACATGGTATATTAAAGGTGTGTAGGGTAAGTGGACGGTTTACAGGGTAGATGCGGGATGTACATGGTATATTGAAGGTGTGTAGGGTAGGTGGACGGTTTACAGGGTAGGTGCGGGATGTACATGGTATATTGAAGGTGTGTAGGGTAGGTGGACGGTTTACAGGGTAGGTGCGGGATGTACATGGTATATTGAAGGTGTGTAGGGCAGGTGGACGGTTTACAGGGTAGGTGCGGGATGTAAATGGTATATTGAAGGTGTGTAGGGTAAGTGGACGGTTTACAGGGTAGATGCGGGATGTACATGGTATATTGAAGGTGTGTAGGGTAGGTGGACGGTGTATAGGGTAGGTGCGGGATGTAAATGGTATATTGAAGGTGTGTAGGGTAGGTGGACGGTTTACAGGGTAGATGCGGGATGTACATGGTATATTGAAGGTGTGTAGGGTAGGTGGACGGTGTACAGGGTAGGTGCGGGATGTAAATGGTATATTGAAGGTGTGTAGGGTAGGTGGACGGTGTACAGGGTAGGTGCGGGATGTAAATGGTATGTTGAAGGTGTGTAGGGTAGGTGGACGGTGTACAGGGTAGGTGCGGGATGTACATGGTACATTAAAGGTGTGTAGGGTAAATGGACGGTTTACAGGGTAGATGCGGGATGTACATGGTATATTGAAGGTGTGTGGGGGTAGGAGGACGGCTTACAGGGTAGGTGCGTGATGTACATGGTATATTGAAGGTGTGTAGGGTAGGTGGACGGCTTACAGGGTAGGTGCGGGATGTACATGGTATATTGAATGTGTTTAGGGTAGGTGGACGGCTTACAGGGTAGGTGCGGGATGTACATGGTATATTGAAGGTGTGTAGGGTAGGTGGACGGCTTACAGGGTAGGTGCGGGATGTACATGGTATATTGAAGGTGTGTAGGGTAAGTGGAGGGTTTACAGGGTAGATGCGGGATGTACATGGTATATTGAAGGTGTGTGGAGTAGGTGGACGGTTTACAGGGTAGGTGCAGGATGTACATGGTATATTGAAGGTGTGTAGGGTAGGTGGACGGCTTACAGTGTAGGTGCAGGATGTACATGGCATATTGAAGGTGTGTGGGGTAGGTGGACGGCTTACAGGGTAGGTGTGGGATGTACATGGTATATTGAAGGTGTGTAGGGTAGGTGGACGGTTTACAGGGTAGGTGCGGGATGTACGTGGTATATTGAAGGTGTGTAGGGTAGGTGGACGGTGTACAGGGTAGGTGCGGGATGTACATGGTATATTGAAGGTGTGTAGGGTAGGTGGACGGTGTACACGGTAGGTGCGGGATGTACATGGTATATTGAAGGTGTGTAGGGTAGGTGGACGGCTTACATGGTAGGTGCGAGATGTACATGGTATATTGAAGGTGCGTAGGGTAGGTGGACGGTTTACAGGGTAGGTGCGGGATGTACATGGTATATTGAAGGTGTGTAGGGTAGGTGGACGGTGTACAGGGTAGGTGCGGCATGTACATGGTATATTGAAGGTGTGTGGGGTAGGTGGACGGCTTACAGGGTAGCTGCGGGATGTACATGGTGTATTGAAGGTGTGTAGGGTAGGTGGACGGTGTACAGGGTAGGTGCGGGATGTACATGGTATATTGAAGGTGTGTAGGGTAGGTGGACGGTGTACAGGGTAGGTGCGGGGTGTAAATGGTATATTGAAGGTGTATAGGGTAGGTGGACGGTGTACAGGGTAGGTGCGGGATGTACATGGTATATTAGAGGTGTGTAGGGTAAGTGGACGGTTTACAGGGTAGATGCGGGATGTACATGGTATATTGAAGGTGTGTGGGGGTAGGTGGACGGCTTACAGGGTAGGTGCAGGATGTACATGGTATATTGGTGTGTGGGGGTAGGTGGACGGTTTACATGGTAGGTGCGGGATGTACATGGTATATTGAAGGTGTGTAGGGTAGGTGGACGGCTTACAGGGTAGGTGCGGGATGTACATGGTATATTGAAGGTGTAGGGTAGGTGGACGGCTTACAGGGTAGGTGCGGGATGTACATGGCATATTGAAGGTGTGTGGGGTATGTGGACGGTTTACAGGGTAGGTGCGGGATGTACGTGGTATATTGAAGGTGTGTAGGGTAGGTGGACGGTGTACAGGGTAGGTGCGGGATGTACATGGTATATGGAAGGTGTGTAGGGTAGGTGGACGGCTTACAGGGTAGGTGCGGGATGTACATGGTATATTGAAGGTGTGTGGGCTAGGTGGACGGCTTACAGGGTAGGTGCGGGATGTACACGGTATATTGAAGGTGTGTAGGGTAGGTGGACGGTGTACAGGGTAGGTGCGGGATGTAAATGGTATATTGAAGGTGTGTAGGGTAGGTGGACGGTTTACAGGGTAGGTGCGGGATGTACATGGTATATTGAAGGTGTGTGGGGTAGGTGGACGGCTTACAGGGTAGGTGCGGGATGTACATGGCATATTGAAGGTGTGTGGGGTAGGTGGACGGCTCACAGGGTAGGTGTGGGATGTACATGGTATATTGAAGGTGTGTAGGGTAGGTGGACGGTTTACAGGGTAGGTGCGGGATGTACGTGGTATATTGAAGGTTTGTAGGGTAGGTGGACGGTGTACAGGGTAGGTTCGGGATGTACATGGTATATTGAAGGTTTTTTTGGGGTAGGTGGACGGCTTACAGGGTAGGTGCGGGATGTACATGGTATATTGAAGGTGTGTAGGGTAGGTGGACTTCTTAGAGGGTAGGTGCGGGATGTACATGGTATATTGAAGGTGTGTAGGGTAAGTGGACGGTTTACAGGGTAGATGCGGGATGTACATGGTATATTGAAGGTGTGGGGGGTAGGTGGACGGCTTACAGGGTAGGTGCGGGATGTACATGGTATATTGAAGGTGTGTAGGGTAGGTGGACGGTTTACAGGGTAGGTGCGGGATGTACATGGTATATTGAAGGTGTGTGGGGTAGGTGGACGGCTTACAGGGTAGGTGCGGGATGTACATGGCATATTGAAGGTGTGTGGGGTAGGTGGACGGCTCACAGGGTAGGTGTGGGATGTACATGGTATATTGAAGGTGTGTAGGGTAGGTGGACGGCTTACAGGGTAGGTGCAGGATGTACGTGGTATATTGAAGGTGTGTAGGGTAGGTGGACGGTGTACAGGTTATGTGCGGGATGTACATGGTATATTGAAGGTGTGTAGGGTAGGTGGACGGTGTACACGGTAGGTGCGGGATGTACATGGTATATTGAAGGTGTGTAGGGTAGGTGGACGGCTTACAGGGTAGGTGCGGGATGTACATGGCATATTGAAGGTGTGTGGGGTATGTGGACGGTTTACAGGGTAGGTGCGGGATGTACGTGGTATATTGAAGGTGTGTAGGGTAGGTGGACGGTGTACAGGGTAGGTGCGGGATGTACATGGTATATGGAAGGTGTGTAGGGTAGGTGGACGGCTTACAGGGTAGGTGCGGGATGTACATGGTATACTGAAGGTGTGTGGGCTAGGTGGACGGCTTACAGGGTAGGTGCGGGATGTACACGGTATATTGAAGGTGTGTAGGGTAGGTGGACGGTGTACAGGGTAGGTGCGGGATGTAAATGGTATATTGAAGGTGTGTAGGGTAGGTGGACGGCTTACAGGGTAGGTGCGGGATGTACATGGTATATTGAAGGTGTGTAGGGTAAGTGGACGGTTTACAGGGTAGATGCGGGATGTACATGGTATATTGAAGGTGTGTAGGGTAGGTGGACGGTGTACAGGGTAGGTGCGGGATGTAAATGGTATATTGAAGGTGTGTAGGGTAGGTGGACGGTGTACAGGGTAGGTGCGGGATGTAAATGGTATGTTGAAGGTGTGTAGGGTAGGTGGACGGTGTACAGGGTAGGTGCGGGATGTACATGGTACATTAAAGGTGTGTAGGGTAAATGGACGGTTTACAGGGTAGATGCGGGATGTACATGGTATTTTGAAGGTGTGTGGGGGTAGGAGGACGGCTTACAGGGTAGGTGCGTGATGTACATGGTATATTGAAGGTGTGTAGGGTAGGTGGACGGCTTACAGGGTAGGTGCGGGATGTACATGGTATATTGAATGTGTTTAGGGTAGGTGGATGGCTTACAGGGTAGGTGCGGGATGTACATGGTATATTGAAGGTGTGTAGGGTAGGTGGACGGCTTACAGGGTAGGTGCGGGATGTACATGGTATATTGAAGGTGTGTAGGGTAAGTGGAGGGTTTACAGGGTAGATGCGGGATGTACATGGTATATTGAAGGTGTGTGGAGTAGGTGGACGGTTTACAGGGTAGGTGCAGGATGTACATGGTATATTGAAGGTGTGTAGGGTAGGTGGACGGCTTACAGGGTAGGTGCAGGATGTACATGGCATATTGAAGGTGTGTGGGGTAGGTGGACGGCTTACAGGGTAGGTGTGGGATGTACATGGTATATTGAAGGTGTGTAGGGTAGGTGGACGGTTTACAGGGTAGGTGCGGGATGTACGTGGTATATTGAAGGTGTGTAGGGTAGGTGGACGGTGTACAGGGTAGGTGCGGGATGTACATGGTATATTGAAGGTGTGTAGGGTAGGTGGACGGTGTACACGGTAGGTGCGGGATGTACATGGTATATTGAAGGTGTGTAGGGTAGGTGGACGGCTTACATGGTAGGTGCGAGATGTACATGGTATATTGAAGGTGTGTAGGGTAGGTGGACGGTTTACAGGGTAGGTGCGGGATGTACATGGTATATTGAAGGTGTGTAGGGTAGGTGGACGGTGTACAGGGTAGGTGCGGCATGTACATGGTATATTGAAGGTGTGTGGGGTAGGTGGACGGCTTACAGGGTAGCTGCGGGATGTACATGGTGTATTGAAGGTGTGTAGGGTAGGTGGACGGTGTACAGGGTAGGTGCGGGATGTACATGGTATATTGAAGGTGTGTAGGGTAGGTGGACGGTGTACAGGGTAGGTGCGGGGTGTAAATGGTATATTGAAGGTGTGTAGGGTAGGTGGACGGTGTACAGGGTAGGTGCGGGATGTACATGGTATATTAAAGGTGTGTAGGGTAAGTGGACGGTTTACAGGGTAGATGCGGGATGTACATGGTATATTGAAGGTGTGTGGGGGTAGGTGGACGGCTTACAGGGTAGGTGCAGGATGTACATGGTATATTGGTGTGTGGGGGTAGGTGGACGGTTTACATGGTAGGTGCGGGATGTACATGGTATATTGAAGGTGTGTAGGGTATGTGGACGGCTTACAGGGTAGGTGCGGGATGTACATGGTATATTGAAGGTGTAGGGTAGGTGGACGGCTTACAGGGTAGGTGCGGGATGTACATGGTATATTGAAGGTGTGTAGGGTAGGTGGACGGCTTACAGGGTAAGTGCGGGATGTACATGGTATATTGAAGGTGTGTAGGGTAAGTGGACGGTTTACAGGGTAGATGCGGGATGTACATGGTATATTGAAGGTGTGTGGGGTAGGTGGACGGTGTACAGGGTAGGTGCGGGATGTACATGGTATATTGAAGGTGTGTAGGGTAGGTGGACGGTGTACAGGGTAGGTGCGGGATGTACATGGTATATGGAAGGTGTGTAGGGTAGGTGGACGGCTTACAGGGTAGGTGCGGGATGTACATGGTATACTGAAGGTGTGTGGGCTAGGTGGACGGCTTACAGGGTAGGTGCGGGATGTACACGGTATATTGAAGGTGTGTAGGGTAGGTGGACGGTGTACAGGGTAGGTGCGGGATGTAAATGGTATATTGAAGGTGTGTAGGGTAGGTGGACGGCTTACAGGGTAGGTGCGGGATGTACATGGTATATTGAAGGTGTGTAGGGTAAGTGGACGGTTTACAGGGTAGATGCGGGATGTACATGGTATATTGAAGGTGTGTAGGGTAGGTGGACGGTGTACAGGGTAGGTGCGGGATGTAAATGGTATATTGAAGGTGTGTAGGGTAGGTGGACGGTGTACAGGGTAGGTGCGGGATGTAAATGGTATGTTGAAGGTGTGTAGGGTAGGTGGACGGTGTACAGGGTAGGTGCGGGATGTACATGGTACATTAAAGGTGTGTAGGGTAAATGGACGGTTTACAGGGTAGATGCGGGATGTACATGGTATATTGAAGGTGTGTGGGGGTAGGAGGACGGCTTACAGGGTAGGTGCGTGATGTACATGGTATATTGAAGGTGTGTAGGGTAGGTGGACGGCTTACAGGGTAGGTGCGGGATGTACATGGTATATTGAATGTGTTTAGGGTAGGTGGATGGCTTACAGGGTAGGTGCGGGATGTACATGGTATATTGAAGGTGTGTAGGGTAGGTGGACGGCTTACAGGGTAGGTGCGGGATGTACATGGTATATTGAAGGTGTGTAGGGTAAGTGGAGGGTTTACAGGGTAGATGCGGGATGTACATGGTATATTGAAGGTGTGTGGAGTAGGTGGACGGTTTACAGGGTAGGTGCAGGATGTACATGGTATATTGAAGGTGTGTAGGGTAGGTGGACGGCTTACAGGGTAGGTGCAGGATGTACATGGCATATTGAAGGTGTGTGGGGTAGGTGGACGGCTTACAGGGTAGGTGTGGGATGTACATGGTATATTGAAGGTGTGTAGGGTAGGTGGACGGTTTACAGGGTAGGTGCGGGATGTACGTGGTATATTGAAGGTGTGTAGGGTAGGTGGACGGTGTACAGGGTAGGTGCGGGATGTACATGGTATATTGAAGGTGTGTAGGGTAGGTGGACGGTGTACACGGTAGGTGCGGGATGTACATGGTATATTGAAGGTGTGTAGGGTAGGTGGACGGCTTACATGGTAGGTGCGAGATGTACATGGTATATTGAAGGTGTGTAGGGTAGGTGGACGGTTTACAGGGTAGGTGCGGGATGTACATTATATATTGAAGGTGTGTAGGGTAGGTGGACGGTGTACAGGGTAGGTGCGGCATGTACATGGTATATTGAAGGTGTGTGGGGTAGGTGGACGGCTTACAGGGTAGCTGCGGGATGTACATTGTGTATTGAAGGTGTGTAGGGTAGGTGGACGGTGTACAGGGTAGGTGCGGGATGTACATGGTATATTGAAGGTGTGTAGGGTAGGTGGACGGTGTACAGGGTAGGTGCGGGGTGTAAATGGTATATTGAAGGTGTGTAGGGTAGGTGGACGGTGTACAGGGTAGGTGCGGGATGTACATGGTATATTAAAGGTGTGCAGGGTAAGTGGACGGTTTACAGGGTAGATGCGGGATGTACATGGTATATTGAAGGTGTGTGGGGGTAGGTGGACGGCTTACAGGGTAGGTGCAGGATGTACATGGTATATTGGTGTGTGGGGGTTAGGTGGACGGTTTACATGGTAGGTGCGGGATGTACATGGTATATTGAAGGTGTGTAGGGTAGGTGGACGGCTTACAGGGTAGGTGCGGGATGTACATGGTATATTGAAGGTGTAGGGTAGGTGGACGGCTTACAGGGTAGGTGCGGGATGTACATGGTATATTGAAGGTGTGTAGGGTAGGTGGACGGCTTACAGGGTAGGTGCGGGATGTACATGGTATATTGAAGGTGTGTAGGGTAAGTGGACGGTTTACAGGGTAGATGCGGGATGTACATGGTATATTGAAGGTGTGTGGGGTAGGTGGACGGTTTACAGGGTAGGTGGGGGATGTACATGGTATATTGAAGGTGTGTAGGGTAAGTGGACGGTTTACAGGGTAGATGCGGGATGTACATGGTATATTAAAGGTGTGTAGGGTAGGTGGACGGTTTACAGGGTAGATGCGGGATGTACATGGTATATTGAAGGTGTGTAGGGTAGGTGGACGGCTTACAGGGTAGGTGCGGGATGTACATGGCATATTGAAGGTGTGTGGGGTAGGTGGATGGCTTACAGGGTAGGTGCGGGATGTACATGGTATATTGAAGGTGTGTAGGGTAGGTGGACGGTTCACAGGGTAGGTGCGGGATGTACGTGGTATATCGAAGGTGTGTAGGGTAGGTGGACGGTGTACAGGGTAGGTGCCGTATGTACATGGTATAAGTAAATTAAAGTAAGTAAAGTGTTTTTTTATTATAGTGTCACCCCTATTGAAATGGCCAGCCACAATTGGGCTGATGAGACACTTTGTTCTCTTGTGCAGCTTTACCCCGATTCCTATCCTATATGCCAGGCGCCCGGCAGGGAGGCAATCGGTAACCATTCTTTAACTAGCTGGCGGCTCACCAACCGGCCACATCAGAACAAGCCCCTGGCGAGGCTCGAACCTTCGACCTCCAGCACCAGTGGCGGACGCCTTACCCCTAGACCACTGGTTCGGAAGGTGTGTGGGGGTAGGTGGACGGCTTACAGGGTAGGTGCGGGATGTACATGGTATATTGAAGGTGTGTAGGATAGGTGGACGGTGTACAGGGTAGGTGAGGGATGTACGTGGTATATTGAAGGTGTGTAGGGTAGGTGGACGGTGTACAGGGTAGGTGCGGGATGTACATGGTATATTGAAGGTGTGTAGGGTAGGTGGACGGTGTACAGGGTAGGTGCGGGATGTAAATGGTATATTGAAGGTGTGTAGGGTAGGTGGACGGTGTACAGGGTAGGTGTGGGATGTACATGGTATATTGAAGGTGTGGGGTAGTTGGGAGGTATACAGGGTAGATGGAAGGTGTATAGAGAGGAGAGAGGAAGATTCTGCTGGGGACACAGTTACAAAGTATATATATATGGAGAAGTTACACAGTCCATATACGGAGAAGTTACACAGTCCATATAGGGAGCAGTCGTTTTTTTCCGAGAGTTACAAAGTCCAAGTTCGGGGTTACATGGGCCATTTTACATTGTTACCAAGTCCAAAAAAATGTTACATAGTCCAATATGTTGGTTACAGTGTCCATAGTGGGTTACACCGTCCATATTCACAAGGTTACGGAGTCCATTCTGAAAGTTACACAGTCCAAAGGTTGGGTACATAGTCCACTTTTGGGTGCCAATAAAGAAGGTCATCATCATCTGCATCATCATCATCATCATCATCATCATCATCATCAAAGGTTGATATAACACCTTTTGAAATGCTAAGAGCGTCACCATGTGACGTCATCATGTTAGAATATCATGTAATCACGTGATAGTATGGAGAAATAGCGTTGTAATCAAACTACAGGTGATTCCATGACATACAGTACAATGTGAAAAATATGTCATTATAGATCAAAATGTGTAATATGTAATAATGCGATGCTATTACGTTATTGAGTGGTAAAAATGTCCGGGTTCTGACTACAGAATTGGCAGAATTCAGCCAGCGTAATCGTTGTTTACACTTCAACATACGTGCCACATTTCAAGCACTGTGCGGTGTTCACATGAGTTAGAAAAACTCTCCACACAGGCCATGGAGTGTGACGAATGATGGCTAAAATATTGCGCAGGTCTACAAACGCCTTATTCAATTTGTGTATTGATATTGAAATTTTGTGCAAAACTTTGCATAGTTCGAGAAAACATTGACTTCCAATGTAAACGAACATATGCCACTTGGTCTCTTTGATTTGCATTTGTCAACTCTAGACGATCATGAGCATAAACGTTATGTTGATAGCTTCGTTGACTGGAACTATGATAGAGAGGGTGAACCAGTTTTACACTCTGTGAAAAAATATACGGTATCCAATTATTCAAATAGAGACGAAATGTATGGAATAAATCATCACAAATGATCGCAAACATCAATGTGCCCACTGAAGCTGAAACTTTTGTGATGTAAATGACCCCGTGTTTTGCTTGGACTCACAATTTTTGAATAGTTTCGCGTTACTTTGCTATACTTATGCATATTATCAAAGCTGATAATTACTTTTGTGAATAAATTATGTTCATCATTGGAGACATGGAGAATATCGCTTGGACTAACTGAATAATACAACTAGAGTGCAAATGGCAATTGAAGATATAACTTGTGAAGACACAATTCGAGTTTGTTTAAGATAATATTGATTCTAAACTCTCACAATGTGTGCATTCGTCATTGAAAACAAACCATTTGAAGATATAGCCTGGATTTATTTGAGCAATATCGGGTGGATCTTCTGATTTAAGCGAAGATTGTGTCTAAATTAAGATGCGTGAACAGGCAGTTGGAGACTTGAGGACAAAAGAAGCAAGTGGTACATGGTGCATCATTCAGTATCCATGAACATATGGGCATATAGAAAGTCATATATATATAGTGCACTTTTACAGTGCAATCAAGGTTATGGGCAGTTTGAATAAGTAGATTTGCCACCGCATAATGAATTATGTGATGCTAAATGTTATTAATCTTCAGTGCTCTGATTCCAGACTGTATACCTGAAGGTTAGTATATTGGTCATTAGGGACAAAACATATGAATGTGAGGTTAGATCCGTATTTTCATGATCCAGAGCGTATTCGATGTATATGGTATGACTGGTCAAACCGATCATTATGTTTAACTCAATATGTTGAAATTGGATATATCGCGGTTAGCAGTTGAGTATATATGTTTCGCTAACACAAAGGAGAATTCCTCAAAGCTGAACACCAGGTGACCTTGTGTGACTAGAACCATATTTCGAGAAGTATGCTGCTTCAGTATTAGATGCAAAACTTTCAAAGCCACAGATATGTGTGTGTACATGGGTTAAGTGCAGACGGACGGGGCACGTGACATGTAACATGCATCAGGAAAAAAATCAAAGTATATTTGCTGGCAATAAGATTTGTGAACCACGATGTGATACACTTGATCCAGGATAGGAAAACGACAGCTTGTGGCATAGTTTATAATTTATTTGGTGATGATTTTTTTTATTCATGGATGGCCAGCGGCCCATAATACAAAATAATACTTTGTTATATAGATGCGTTAACAACCGCAAACAAGTACATAACTGATATTTTGGTAGATTATGATACGTAATGTGCTCTATGCACATTCATAGCATTATGTACATACACTGCAAGGTCTTTAAAACACACTTTTTGGTTGACATCATGTAGGAAAAATTTTGCTCACACGTGAATATTTTACAATTTTTTTTTTATCCAAATAGGTTTGTCTGATAGTTTTGTACGGTGGACAGAACAATAGAAAATGTAATTCATCCTTTACAACATTTTCGTTATGTTGTTGACAATACCTGCAAAGTTGTTTTTGTTTATCAGGAAGCTAGGACATCATGGAGTTTTCGAGTTTACGATTTCCACATGGAAATTTTGTGAGGGCAACTCTGATTGACATTTCAGAAAGATAATGTTCATCTCTAGCCTATACTTGTATGCCTAGCGGCCCATAATACAAATTAATACTTTGTGATATAGAAGCGGTGCCAACCACAAACAAATACATAACTGATATTTCCGTACATTATGATACGTAATATGCTATACGTATCATATGATATTTCAGAAAGATAATGGTCATACTCTAGCCTTTACTTGTATATGGAGCAAAGCTTTAACCTTTTCTTCAACCGTTAGTTCAATCGAGGTTTTAACTGCAGAACACAATTGACAATATATTGACCTAAGAACGTGTAATATATCCCATGGATATTGTTTTGCGTAAGCCTATGAAATAGAATTGAGTGAATGATTGATTGAAGGTATGAGACTAATCTACAAAACAGACATAGAATCTTTGTGATTGTGACTATACCTATGTATTCAATCACGATGCAATCAGAAACACATATTACAATGAAACCTCATACTACTGTACATTTCTATAGATAGTTTACAAAAAAATTAGCCCAAAGGCTATGATAGGTTACCGGAAGCATTGTAGGTGACATATGACTTTGAGATTCACCAGTCAAGGTCGTCTTTGTGAATGTCAATGTCTCCATTAGGTATGCTGCATATGATTATATATTCATAATACAAACATATAAGCTACATACATACAAACATTTTCAACAAGCATTTCACCTGTAGAGGCCAATTTACACATGCCAGGTCAGGCAAGATTTTGAGATTTGGACTTCAAGGTCGTTTAAGGTCAAGTTCAAGGTCACCAAAACATGTGCCATATATACATGACTTTCTACAGGCATATGCACAATCCTAACCTGTATGTGCAAGTGTTTAAGCCTCAGAGGCAACTTTACAGATTTTACGTCAGACATGTAATGTAGACAATCAAAGGTATTCAAGGTCGAAATCAAGGTCATCATTAGTTGTTTCATATACAACTTCATATATGTCCATGATGCAAACTTAAGCTCTATTTACATACATTTCATCTGTAGAGGCAAATTTGGGCTTTTTTATTTTACCAAAAAATTACTGTTTTGTCCTCAGAAGGTCATCAAAGGTCAAATTCAAGGTCACCTCCCAAATCGCCATATATGACTTCCTACTTGAGAGTGTCAATATCTAAGCTCTATCTTCAAGCGTTCTATGGGTACAGTACTGGCAGCTCCCATCATGAAGGAAAAAAGTGCCGAAAATTCCAAGTCCAAATTTTTTTTCGAAAGGGTGAAATTTTTTTCACCGCCACATGGAGTCTTATATCAGAAAATGGCCTTTAGAGTCCAAAAATGGCCAATTTTCGTCGAACACGACCGCCATTTTGAGAAAAATGCGAAAATAAAAAAACTAAAAAATTACCTCCCTCTGGATATATTTTTAGGCATTTTTGTGCCAATTTCCAGAAAAATTCGACGGTAAACTTTGAAGATAAAATTGTAAGCGGACGACGGATGCAACGCTATGCCAATAGATTATCGGACCTAAGGTCCGGTAACCTAAAAACCAAAATATAGGTATGGATCATACTAGATAAAAACTTCAAGTGGTAACAGATAGGGAAATGAATTATACCTGTTGCATGTGGATATATATTTATAATATAATTCGCATCATGAATAATACATCATGTGAACAGCAATCAAATCAAGTTTCGAATACACCCATTTACCAGGCTCCAAAGTTTCAGATACACCCATTTACCATTGATTATTCGAGATAAATGTGCAGTAAGCAGTAAGTGAGAAAAGTTAAATCACTCATTAATTATACGAACAATGTCATCCCATAGTTCAGAGCCAGTTATTCGCACTGCCGATTCTATGTTCGGAATTGCCTTCTTTATCAAATACATCCCGTGGAGAAATGTGATCACGATGGAAGCTAGGTATGAGCAATCATCATGGCCATATGCCTCGGAGAGTGTGTACAAAAACACGACAGGCATCGAAATCATCACTATACTAATATCTATGTTATGTTTGAGGGCGTTGTTCACAGTAAATGTAAAGTACAAGAGCAGTAAGACATGCCACTTAGTGGATACATCCGCTAGTGGACGAGGTAAGAAGCTCAGGAAACCAAATACAACCAACCAACCTACAAATACCGTCGCTGTTTTCTGTTTTAGTGTCATCGTTTGAAACCAGACATTCTCTTCTGCCAAAAACACTAAGCAGACCAGACAAGTACTGGTTCCTAACAGTAGACACATGGATAGGTGTCCAGCCACTGGTCTACAAATTGATTCTACGTTAGATTCGTACAGGAAGGATACCAATTGGAAATTCTTCTCACAAAGACTGAAAACAACAACATTGACAAGACTATCGACTGGCCCATTGACGTAGTCTATTCCAGTGACCAGAACAAAAATGCCAGTTGTAACCGCGATTGTTTGCCCTACAAATGTGGGAGAGATGGGTAATGATTTCGACGATATGTTTACGAACACTAACCCGAATATAAATGCAATGAAAGACCTCAGAATTCTGAGATATGCCATCGTAAATGCAACCAAAGTCAAACAGACAACAGACACAGCGATAATGGTAAATAATTTCTGCCAGCAAGAACTCCTAGAAACTTCCCATCTCCGGACTTTCTCTTGCTGCTCCGTCAAAAGCTTATCGGTGTCATGGGATTGTTTGGACAGTTGTTCCAGCTTTTCTTTGTACTCTTCATTGATCTGTGAACAATTGTCTTATATTAATTATATCATTATTATTATTATTATTATCATTATTATTATTATTATTATTCCCACAAACATTTCAAGACACAAAAATAGAGATAAATATGCCTTGGGCATTGTAAATATTTTAATTCCATCGACAAATCAGATCGTTCACTAATATGTACACACAAACAAACGATATATTATATTATTGTGCTTCTATAGTACCTTATCGATGGAGGTTAAGTGACTCTGTTTTGCAGTTTCGGCTGCTCGTGCCTTTGTGTATCCAGTAGCTATAAGATCAACAATACGTTCGGGTGCTGCATTATGTATAACATTGATACATTCAAAACATGTATGATATTTTCAGGTTCGGGTGCATTCTCTCAGCCAGAAGCATACATCGAGTACGTCGATGGACACAACACATTGACCTCATGGTATAGTTTTATGTGCATAAGAAGACTACATACGTACTCACCCAATGACGCATCATAGTTTTATGTGCATAAGAAGACTACATACGTACTCACCCAATGAGTCATTTGCTTCTCTGAGGAGTTTTTTCGTTGACGATATTCTTGTTTGCGCGTCGCCGATCATGCCGATGAGTTCATTTGTCTTGATTTTATGCTTGATGAAAATTACGAAGGGCATCCTAGCGGTTGTCATTTGACCCGCCATCTCCTCAATCATACAGCTAATCTTCAGTTGCGTCTTCTCCGACTCTTCCAGCTCATATTTTACTTTTGTGATCGTGCTTTCTACGCCTTGGAAATTTTCACCAAAATTCAGATGCGGTATTTTCTGGCTTCTCTCCGTCGAACGTGATCGACGCTGTGTTAACTCCATGTTTCCACATATATTCGTCATATTCTTAATGATGTCTGGTTTCGTTATTGCGGATGCTTTTATGCGAGTCTGATTTCGTAATTTTTTATTTTAAGTTTCATAATGTCGACGTGGCAAGTGGAGTAAGGATTTCCGAAACAAACCCAGATAAAATCGCCATTGGGAAAGACATACAAGTTCGAGTATCTATTACTTCGATATACGACATACGTTCAAGCACGTCAGTGAATTCAGCCAGCGTAATCGTTGTTTACACTTC
Source organism: Terebella lapidaria (assembly GCA_949152475.1). Taxonomy (NCBI): domain Eukaryota; kingdom Metazoa; phylum Annelida; class Polychaeta; order Terebellida; family Terebellidae; genus Terebella; species Terebella lapidaria. The sequence goes on from OX424567.1 coordinate 23,624,857, forward strand.
AACATACGTGCCACATTTCAAGCACTGTGCGGTGTTCACATGAGTTAGAAAAACTCTCCACACAGGCCATGGAGTGTGACGAATGATGGCTAAAATATTGCGCAGGTCTACAAACGCCTTATTCAATTTGTGTATTGATATTGAAATTTTGTGCAAAACTTTGCATAGTTCGAGAAAACATTGACTTCCAATGTAAACGAACATATGCCACTTGGTCTCTTTGATTTGCATTTGTCAACTCTAGACGATCATGAGCATAAACGTTATGTTGATAGCTTCGTTGACTGGAACTATGATAGAGAGGGTGAACCAGTTTTACACTCTGTGAAAAAATATACGGTATCCAATTATTCAAATAGAGACGAAATGTATGGAATAAATCATCACAAATGATCGCAAACATCAATGTGCCCACTGAAGCTGAAACTTTTGTGATGTAAATGACCCCGTGTTTTGCTTGGACTCACAATTTTTGAATAGTTTCGCGTTACTTTGCTATACTTATGCATATTATCAAAGCTGATAATTACTTTTGTGAATAAATTATGTTCATCATTGGAGACATGGAGAATATCGCTTGGACTAACTGAATAATACAACTAGAGTGCAAATGGCAATTGAAGATATAACTTGTGAAGACACAATTCGAGTTTGTTTAAGATAATATTGATTCTAAACTCTCACAATGTGTGCATTCGTCATTGAAAACAAACCATTTGAAGATACAGCCTGGATTTATTTGAGCAATATCGGGTGGATCTTCTGATTTAAGCGAAGATTGTGTCTAAATTAAGATGCGTGAACAGGCAGTTGGAGACTTGAGGACAAAAGAAGCAAGTGGTACATGGTGCATCATTCAGTATCCATGAACATATGGGCATATAGAAAGTCATATATATATAGTGCACTTTTACAGTGCAATCAAGGTTATGGGCAGTTTGAATAAGTAGATTTGCCACCGCATAATGAATTATGTGATGCTAAATGTTATTAATCTTCAGTGCTCTGATTCCAGACTGTATACCTGAAGGTTAGTATATTGGTCATTAGGGACAAAACATATGAATGTGAGGTTAGATCCGTATTTTCATGATCCAGAGCGTATTCGATGTATATGGTATGACTGGTCAAACCGATCATTATGTTTAACTCAATATGTTGAAATTGGATATATCGCGGTTAGCAGTTGAGTATATATGTTTCGCTAACACAAAGGAGAATTCCTCAAAGCTGAACACCAGGTGACCTTGTGTGACTAGAACCATATTTCGAGAAGTATGCTGCTTCAGTATTAGATGCAAAACTTTCAAAGCCACAGATATGTGTGTGTACATGGGTTAAGTGCAGACGGACGGGGCACGTGACATGTAACATGCATCAGGAAAAAAATCAAAGTATATTTGCTGGCAATAAGATTTGTGAACCACGATGTGATACACTTGATCCAGGATAGGAAAACGACAGCTTGTGGCATAGTTTATAATTTATTTGGTGATGATTTTTTTTATTCATGGATGGCCAGCGGCCCATAATACAAAATAATACTTTGTTATATAGATGCGTTAACAACCGCAAACAAGTACATAACTGATATTTTGGTAGATTATGATACGTAATGTGCTCTATGCACATTCATAGCATTATGTACATACACTGCAAGGTCTTTAAAACACACTTTTTGGTTGACATCATGTAGGAAAAATTTTGCTCACACGTGAATATTTTACAATTTTTTTTTTATCCAAATAGGTTTGTCTGATAGTTTTGTACGGTGGACAGAACAATAGAAAATGTAATTCATCCTTTACAACATTTTCGTTATGTTGTTGACAATACCTGCAAAGTTGTTTTTGTTTATCAGGAAGCTAGGACATCATGGAGTTTTCGAGTTTACGATTTCCACATGGAAATTTTGTGAGGGCAACTCTGAGTTTTACATTTGACATTTCAGAAAGATAATGTTCATCTCTAGCCTATACTTGTATGCCTAGCGGCCCATAATACAAATTAATACTTTGTGATATAGAAGCGGTGCCAACCACAAACAAATACATAACTGATATTTCCGTACATTATGATACGTAATATGCTATACGTATCATATGATATTTCAGAAAGATAATGGTCATACTCTAGCCTTTACTTGTATATGGAGCAAAGCTTTAACCTTTTCTTCAACCGTTAGTTCAATCGAGGTTTTAACTGCAGAACACAATTGACAATATATTGACCTAAGAACGTGTAATATTTCCCATGGATATTGTTTTGCGTAAGCCTATGAAATAGAATTGAGTGAATGATTGATTGAAGGTATGAGACTAATCTACAAAACAGACATAGAATCTTTGTGATTGTGACTATACCTATGTATTCAATCACGATGCAATCAGAAACACATATTACAATGAAACCTCATACTACTGTACATTTCTATAGATAGTTTACAAAAAAATTAGCCCAAAGGCTATGATAGGTTACCGGAAGCATTGTAGGTGACATATGACTTTGAGATTCACCAGTCAAGGTCGTCTTTGTGAATGTCAATGTCTCCATTAGGTATGCTGCATATGATTATATATTCATAATACAAACATATAAGCTACATACATACAAACATTTTCAACAAGCATTTCACCTGTAGAGGCCAATTTACACATGCCAGGTCAGGCAAGATTTTGAGATTTGGACTTCAAGGTCGTTTAAGGTCAAGTTCAAGGTCACCAAAACATGTGCCATATATACATGACTTTCTACAGGCTTATGCACAATCCTAACCTGTATGTGCAAGTGTTTAAGCCTCAGAGGCAACTTTACAGATTTTACGTCAGACATGTAATGTAGACAATCAAAGGTATTCAAGGTCGAAATCAAGGTCATCATTAGTTGTTTCATATACAACTTCATATATGTCCATGATGCAAACTTAAGCTCTATTTACATACATTTCATCTGTAGAGGCAAATTTGGGCTTTTTTATTTTACCAAAAAATTACTGTTTTGTCCTCAGAAGGTCATCAAAGGTCAAATTCAAGGTCACCTCCCAAATCGCCATATATGACTTCCTACTTGAGAGTGTCAATATCTAAGCTCTATCTTCAAGCGTTCTATGGGTACAGTACTGGCAGCTCCCATCATGAAGGAAAAAAGTGCCGAAAATTCCAAGTCCAAATTTTTTTTCGAAAGGGTGAAATTTTTTTCACCGCCACATGGAGTCTTATATCAGAAAATGGCCTTTAGAGTCCAAAAATGGCCAATTTTCGTCGAACACGACCGCCATTTTGAGAAAAATGCGAAAATAAAAAAACTAAAAAATTACCTCCCTCTGGATATATTTTTAGGCATTTTTGTGCCAATTTCCAGAAAAATTCGACGGTAAACTTTGAAGATAAAATTGTAAGCGGACGACGGATGCAACGCTATGCCAATAGATTATCGGACCTAAGGTCCGGTAACCTAAAAACCAAAATATAGGTATGGATCATACTAGATAAAAACTTCAAGTGGTAACAGATAGGGAAATGAATTATACCTGTTGCATGTGGATATATATTTATAATATAATTCGCATCATGAATAATACATCATGTGAACAGCAATCAAATCAAGTTTCAAATACACCCATTTACCAGGCTCCAAAGTTTCAGATACACCCATTTACCATTGATTATTCGAGATAAATGTGCAGTAAGCAGTAAGTGAGAAAAGTTAAATCACTCATTAATTCTACGAACAATGTCATCCCATAGTTCAGAGCCAGTTATTCGCACTGCCGATTCTATGTTCGGAATTGCCTTCTTTATCAAATACATCCCGTTGAGAAATGTGATCACGATGGAAGCTAGGTATGAGCAATCATCATGGCCATATGCCTCGGACAGTGTGTACAAAAACACGACAGGCATCGAAATCATCACTATACGAATATCTGCGTTACGTTTGAGGGCGTTGTTCACAGTAAATGTAATGTACAAGAGCAGTAAGACATGCCACTTAGTGGATACATCTGCTAGTGGACGAGGTAAAAAGCTCAGGAAACCAAATACAACCAACCAACCTACAAATGCCGTCGCTGTTTTCTTTTTTAGTGTCATCGTTTGACACCAGACATATTCTTCTGCAAGAAACACTAAGCAGACCAGACAAATACTGGTTCCTAAAAGTAAACACATGGACAGGTGTCCAGCCACTGGTCTACAAATTGATTCTACGTTAGATTCGTCCAAGAAGGGTACCAATTGGAAATTCTTCTCACAAAGACTGAAAACAACAACATTGACCAGACTATCGACTGCCCCATTGACGTAGTCTATTCCAGTGACCAGAATAAAAATGCCAGTTGTAACCGCGATTGTTTGCCCTACAAATGTGGCAGAGATGGGTAATGATTTCGACGATATGTTTACAAACACCGACCCGAATATAAATGCACTGAAAGACCTCAGAATTCTGACATATGCCATCATAAATGCAACCAAAGTCGAACAGACAACATACACAGCGATAATGGTAAAGAATTTTTGCCAGGGGAACCGGCTAGAAACTTTCCATCTCCGGACTTTCTCTTGCTGCTCCGTCAAAAGCTTATCGGTGTCATGGGATTGTTTGGACAGTTGTTCCAGCTTTTCTTTGTACTCTTCATTGATCTGTGAACAATTGTTTTAATATAATTTTATTATTATTATTATTATTATTATTATTATTCACACAAACATTTCAAGATACAAAAATAGAGAGAAATATGCCTTGGGCATTGTAAATATTTTAATTCCATCGACAAATCAGATCGTTCACTAATATGTACACACATATACACGATATATTATATTATTGTGCTTCTATAGTACCTTATCGATGGAGGGTAAGTGACTCTCGTTTGCAGTTTCGGCTGCTCGCGCCTTTGTGTATCCAGTAGCTATAAGATCAACAATAAGTTCGGGTGCTGCATTATGTATAACATTGATACATTCAAAACATGTCTGATATTTTCGGGATCGGATGCATTCTCTCAGCCAGAAGCATCCATCGAGTACGTCGATGGATACAACACATTCACCTCATGGTATAGTTTTATGTGCATAAGATAACTACATACGTACTCACCCAATGGCGCATCATAGTTATTGTGCATAAGATGACTACATACGTACTCACCCAATGACGCATCATAGTTTTATGTGCATAAGATGACTACATACGTACTCACCCAATGGCGCATCATAGTTTTATGTGCATAAGATGACTACATACGTACTCACCCAATGACGCATCATAGTTTTATGTGCATAAGAAGACTACATACATACTCACCCAATGACGCATCATAGTTTTATGTGCATAAGATGACTACATACGTACTCACCCAATGGCGCATCATAGTTTTATGTGCATAAGATGACTACATACGTACTCACCCAATGACGCATCATAGTTTTATGTGCATAAGATGACTACATACATACTCACCCAATGGCGCATCATAGTTTTATGTGCATAAGATGACTACATACGTACTCACCCAATGGCGCATCATAGTTATTGTGCATAGGATGACTACATACGTACTCACCCAATGACGCATCATAGTTTTATGTGCATAAAGATGACTACGTACGTACTCACCCAATGACACATCATAGTTATTGTGCATAAGATGACTACATATTACGTACTCACCCAATGACGCATCATAGCTATTGTGCATAAGATGACTACATACGTACTCAGCCAATGACGCATCATAGTTATTGTGCATAAGATGACTACATACGTACTCAGCCAATGACGCATCATAGTTATTTTGCATAAGATGACTACATACGTACTCAGCCAATGACGCATCATAGTTATTGTGCATAAGATGACTACATACGTACTCAGCCAATGACACATCATAGTTATTGTGCACAAGATGACTACATACGTACTCACCCAATGACGCATCATAGTTATTGTGCATAAGATGACTACATACGTACTCAGCCAATGACGCATCATAGTTTTATGTGCATAAAGATGACTACGTACGTACTCACCCAATGACACATCATAGTTATTGTGCATAAGATGACTACATATTACGTACTCACCCAATGACGCATCATAGTTATTGTGCATAAGATGACTACATACGTACTCAGCCAATGACGCATCATAGTTATTGTGCATAAGATGACTACATACGTACTCAGCCAATGACGCATCATAGTTATTTTGCATAAGATGACTACATACGTACTCAGCCAATGACGCATCATAGTTATTGTGCATAAGATGACTACATACGTACTCAGCCAATGACACATCATAGTTATTGTGCACAAGATGACTACATACGTACTCACCCAATGACGCATCATAGTTATTGTGCATAAGATGACTACATACGTACTCAGCCAATGACGCATCATAGTTATTGTGCATAAGATGACTACATACGTACTCACCCAATGACGCATCAAAGTTTTATGTGCATAAGATGACTATGTACGTACTCACCCAATGGCGCATCGTAGTTTTATGTGCATAAGATGACTACATACGTACTCACCCAATGACGCATCAGAGTTTTATGTGCATAAGATGACTACATACGTACTCACCCAATGAGTCATTTGCTTCTCTGAGGAGTTTTTTCGTTGACGATATTCTTGTTTGCGCGTCGCCGATCATGCCGATGAGATCATTTGTCTTGATTTTATGCTTGATGAAAATTACGAAGGGCATCCTAGCGGTTGTCATTTGACCCGCCATCTCCTCAATCATACAGCTAATCTTCAGTTGCGTCTTCTCCGACTCTTCCAGCTCATATTTTACTTTTGTGATCGTGCTTTCTACGCCTTGGAAATTTTCACCAAAATTCAGATGCGGTATTTTCTGGCTTCTCTCCGTCGAACGTGATCGACGCTGTGTTAGCTCCATGTTTCCACATATATTCGTCATATTCTTAATGATGTCTGATTTCGTTATTGCGGTTGCTTTTATGCGAGTCTGATTTTGTAATTTTTTATTTTAGGTTTCCTAATGTCGACGTGTCAAGTGGAGTGAGGATTTCCGAAACAAACCCAGATAAAATCGCCATTGGGAAAGACAAACAAGTTCGAGTGTCTATTACTTTGATATACGATACACGTTCAAGCACGTCAGTGTTCTTCAGACAACTATAACAGCGATAAGCGTATTCCATTGTTAATCAATAATCGATACATAGGAAAGATGATAGATATAATTATGTCATGGATGATATCTGGAATATTGCGTGGCATGTTTTTATTTTCCGGTGTTTTTTGCGCCCCACCCTTTCCCATCCCCTCCAAAGAATATGAAAAATAGAGATATATACTATAATATAAATATGAAATAATTGGAAAAAGGCGACAAAATTCTTTCCGTTAACCCTTTGTATGAGTATATTGTCTGCAAATATTGACATTGCGTCCAAAGTCCATGGTATGTTCTGCTGGACCCACTCGCTCGCCCGTTCATTTTCCAAAAAGGCAAACGCAAATTGACAATCATAGTTGTACGTTGGGTTCTAGAAAACAATCCAGGTGTTGATTCCGGGAATAGGGATTTTATTGGACCGAAACACAATCATATTTCACAATTAGTCAGCAATGCGACAGTGTAAATGAGCATATAATCATAATTCCTTCTAGGAATGGAAATACATTGGAGACCCCTGTCAACAAAACTGTAACAGCAAAGAATAAATTCTCTTCATTTACACAAGGTGTGTGTTTCTTGGAAGTTTTCCTGGGTTCAAAAACCAGATATGCCTCAGATTTTCATTTTGTAGGATAGGATAATGTTTACTAAGTTTAATGCATGATGTGTAAACAATATATGTTACGAACTGGTATTATAATGCGAGAATAGTTTGAAACTAATGGACCAAAAAAGCTTGCTGGGGACAAAAAAAGCTGTGTTCTTTTTCGGCCACAACAACTTATTTCCAACTTACTTCACATCATTAATTACACATTGATGGTATGTATTGGTCTAACAATGTGTTTCTCTAATGCTTTTGATGATGCATGCCTTGGTCCAAAATCTGGTGTGCCGGACAGTTTTGTTCATGTTTGTATTTCGTTCAACTGCTGTGATTGCCATTCAAGCAAAGAAACGAAAAGTGAGGACTACATCAAAAACACAAGAAACTGCGATTAATTTGCATAATAATCTGATTTCGTTCAAGGGTGTTCAAAGGCAGTGAACTTATGTGATATATAACAGTACGCAATCTCACGTTGCGATAAAATAATGAAGGTGGATATAACTGTAAAACCACGTGAGTGTGTACGGAAGCTCATAGACGCCACTTCTTAGATATTCAACAATGGTTTTGATACCTTATTTTGCTTTTTAAAATAGCTGCCAAGGTAAAAATCGGCGCCTTGGCTCTTACTCTGCTGATGATAGCATGGCTAGTTTGAAAAATTAGGTGTATAGGTAGGTTAACAACAATAATATGAATCATTACATAATGTTTATTGCATACAAATATCGCACTCTGAATAAGGTTCATTGTTTTAAAACACCTTAATTTTTATGTTGCCATTATTTTTAAACACAAACAAAAGACGCCAAAAGTTAATACGAGTTAGAAATTTAACCACTTCTAAATACTATACATCTTTCATAAAAATATAACATATTAGGGCGGGTGAATAAGTAGAGCACCTCATTTGCCAAATAATATCAGCGCCTTAACGTGTATACGCACATGTATTTAAGACGCCTTGAATCATGACGCCTTAATTCGTTTCGATGTTCAGAAACGTAGTCATGGTAATCATGGCATGGCCTACTCGAGCGTATCTATATGGCCTACTCCAGCGTATCTATATTTGATTCTGCGATTGAGTCTCGGAGCGTCCACGCGTCCACCAGTGATAAAAGATGGATCAAAAGGTATGTTCTATCAGTTTAGTTGTCATACAACATACAACATAATTTAAGACGTCTTAAATAGATGTACATATAAACATAAGGCGCGGATTTTGTTCAAAACATTAAGGTGTTTTGTTCCTTTATTCATGAAAATATGATGTATTCTATCCCAGGTGTGTCGTATTTAATTGGTAATTATTTCCAACTCATATTAATTTTTGGTGTCTTGTATATTTTGACGTTTTCCGTTTCGAAAATTATGGCATCTTAAAATTTCAGGTGTTTGGAAACATTACGTCTTATTTATGGCGTGATATTTAGATGCAATAAACAGTTCACAAGGATTCATATTATGGATCTTAGCCTAACTATACGCCTAAATTTGTGAAATAGCCATGCTATTATTGGCACAGTATGAGCGAAGGCGCCGAATTTCAGCTCGCCAGCTATTTTTGAAACCGAAACAAGGATTCATAACCATTGTTCAACCAGTCTAAGAAGTGGCGGCTATGAGCTTCCGTAAGTGTGCTTTCCGCAAAAAGATATCCGTCCAATTTGGATATAAGCGCGATCTGGCTCCGCGAGTACAGATTTTAAGTAGGTTATCACGCTTTTTCCAGTCCAGTAGCGTTGTAGTTTACGATGAATTCTTAGTGTGCGATAAAATGAAATGTATTCATATAATCCATACTCGGATATCACGTAATTAATGCTATCACATGAAAATTAACATCAACTAGAGGACAACACGATATATCCAGGTCATACCAGATCACCTCCAGGAAGTATGTGTTATCTCGAGTGCTTAGATCCACGTACAATATGTAGAACCCATAATTTGAATTTTTAGGTTACCGAACCTTTGGTCCGATAACCTATTGCCGTGGCGTTGCGTCCGTCGTCCGTCGTCGTCGTCGTCGTCCGTCGTCGTCCGTCGTCGTCCGTCTACATTTTTATCTTTAAAGTTTACAATCGAATCTTTCTGAAATTTTGCACAAAAATGCCTAAAAATATTTCGAGAGGGAGGTATGTTGTAGTTTTTTGATTTTCGCAATTATTTCAAAATGGCGGCTGTTTTCGTCGAAAAATGGCCAATTTTGGACTTTGGCTGTCGTTTTCTCAAAATCTGTTCAGTAACTTTTTTTCTTATTCATGCATAACACTCCTCATATGTACCTCTGTGACATGTATAAATTTCGTTGCCCTTGAATCGCTCGAAGTGGGCCATTTTGGGCCCAAACTCGGCCCAAATGGGACTTTCCCATGTTAAATTCTCATATGCTTTATAATGGGACACATTAAGCTTAATATCTCACTTAATATTGAGATTAGAGACTAGGAATCAATTGTGAACATATAGGAAATGATATATGCTGAATTTTCTCGTGACCTCGAATTTGACCTTGACCTCATTTCCAAGGTCACAGGACAAAATTGCTAATATCTCGCTTATTATCGACTTTACAGCTTAGGAATCAATTGTGAACATATAGGAAATGATATATGCTGAATATTTTTGTGACCTCGAATTTGACCTTTTACCTCATTTTCAAGGTCACAGGACAAAATGGCCAATATCTTGCTTATTGGTGACTTTACGCCTTATGAATCAATTGTGAACATATAGGAAATGATATATGCTGAATATTTTAGTGACCTTGAATTTGAATTTTGACCTCATTTTCAAGGTCAACAGGACAAAATGGCTAATATCTTGCTTATTATCAACTTTACAGCTTAGGAATCAATTGTGAACATATAGGAAATGATATATTCTGAATATTCTCATGACCTTGAATTTGACCTTTGACCTAAATTTCAAGACGAGTAATTTTATTTTCAAGGTCAGAATACAAAATGGTTTATATCTATCTTATTATCAAATTCACAGCTTAGGGGTCCATAGTGAACATATAGGAAATGATGTATGCTGAATATTTTGGTGATCTAGAATTTGACCTTTGATCCAATTTTCAAGGTCAGAGAACAAAATGGCTAATATGTCGCTTATTATCATCTTTACAGCTTAGGAATCAATTGCGAATATAGGGGAATGATATATACTGAATCTTTTCATGAACTTGAACTTTGACCTCATTTTCTAGGTCACATCACCGATCACAGAATGGCTGATATCTCACTTATTATCGACTTTACAGCTTTGGAATTTATTGTGGACATACTAGAAGTGATATATTTGTTGAAAAATTATTTTCAAGGTCACTGGACAAAAGGCTAATATCTAAAATGTATATTGTCCGGTAACCTTTCTTAGCCCTTGGGCTAATTTTTCAAGGGAGGCTCAGCGAGCGTTATAGTTTCAGTTGTTCATTATCGGTCCGTGATAAACAAAGAAAGTAAACATTCATGGGAATCCTTCCTGATATTTTTTCCATATCGAATGTACAACATAACTATAATACATGGTATATCAGGAATACATCTGTATTATACTTGTGCCGTCTGAACGATCAGCAATTCGGCCCAAGTATTATACACTGCTACTCGCCTACAAAATAAATGCCATTTAATCCGTCTGTCACCTTTTTGATCCTATTGAATATAGAGGAAGGCGCAGTGTATGATACTTGTGCCGTCTGAACGATCAGCAATTCGAGCAATGTCGAGGCAGTGTTGGTAGAAAAACAAAGGGCCATAATACCTAATCTTCCAATGGTGCAGTGGTTGTTTAAAGGCGCTATGACGATCAATGATAGCAACGATGCAACGTAATGCATGTATCATAATGTACTCGATATAAATGATGGCCTCAGCACTATCCACAAGTATGTCTTTCACATAGGCCAATTTAAACATTTCAGGTTACTCGTGGCATGGAAACCTGAATTCAAGACCATAAATAAATCAACCATAAATAACTTACTAATGTATATGATCATGATACATTTCATAAGCTCTACATACAAGAGTGATAATAATTATAATAATAATTTATTCATTTGTATAGCACAGCATCGCATGTCAGTATTGCATCGACATAAGGGAAACAGAGTAAATTGTTGAGAGAAGTAAAACTTTAAAAAAAACGAATAGGAAGTACATGTACATACACTGATGAAGATAATGGAATGATTAAAAATGAATATAACAATAATATGTTATTTGTGGGCGTTATGGTTATTTGAGGTCCGTCTCGGATGATTTGAAGTCCGACATTGACCATGGCCATGGAGGTCAGGACACAGATTTTGACATGTTCTGACCACAGAGTTCCGAGGTGCACGTAAGGGTTGTCATTAACATGTTAACGTGACAGGAAACCAGAGAGCCTTGTGAAAACACATTTGCCCTGTTTGGCGACCACACACCACCTCATATACTGCCAAGACCGGGGATTGAACCCGCATGTAAACCGAATGCTGTGGTGAGAAGTCGGACCACATACCCGGACCAGAGCCGGGTCCCCCGTATAGTATAATAGTATATAGTATATAGTACAAATGTGACAAAAATCGAAAAATTAGCAATATTCGCATGTATGGTGCGGCCTGTTCACGTCTATGATATTCGAGACAGTATCTGTGATTGATATATCGCTTTGGTTTTGTGTATCATGCACCTCCGAACTCTGTGGCCAGAACTTGTCAAAATCGGTGTCTTTATAATAAATCGGTGTATTTATTATAATTGACCACCGCTCACATATATGGCCACGGGCCACTGTGCTTCAAATGAAAATAGTAGTATGCGGGCGTCAATGACATTTGAAACGAAACACCGGACTTCAAATGAGAATAATAGTATATAGTATACGTTTGAAAGGGGGCAGCACTCATTTACACAGCCATAAACGGTTATGAGTGTTTGCATAGTGCATGATTCCATTGTCTCGAGCAGGTATCTATTTGTAATAAATACCTCTGTGGAAGGTATTTATTTCCAATAAATACCTGTCCCAGGTATTGAATGAAAATAAATCAATACTGGTGGACACAGTAAACACACCGGGATTGTATTTTTTATTGCCAAGCATATACATGTATCAGACTTGTATTACTCGATGTACATAAACAGCTAATCGTTATAATGTGTCTTCTGCAGAAATCCAGTGAAAACGTATATATCCACAATATCCTTGGAAATCCGGAGGTTTTGATAATAATACTGCGATATTCCACATTCGCAAATGTACCAGAATCCTTGAGAAGCCTCCAGAGATCACGCATAACGTAATTTTCCTGCAAACATGAATGAAATATACAAAGGTGAATGTTTGATTTTTCCTCTTCAAATCTAGTTTATAGCTATTCAACATATGCATTATGGGAACAATTTGAACAGAACTTTCACTCCGCCATATAAATTATTGCATGAATAGCACACACAAAAACCTTTTACTTACCAGTCGTACGTTGAAGTCATGGATCAAACTTTAGAATCGCCGTGGTGATTTTACCAGGAATTCTGTGAATACATGTGTACAAATCGTTTTTTATTTTCTTATGAGGATTGAAAGAACGCAGCATAAAGATATTTGTTCGGGGAAAAATTATGATTCAATTCTTTGTACACGTGTACAACCCGTTAGATAATGCAAAAAGAGAAAATGCTAATTTTGTTTTGAATTCAAAGAAATGAGTGATATACTCACCGGTTTACAAATCTGGTATGTTGTTCATGTACTACATCTGGTAGCCAGAACAGGCTATAAAGATTGGTGTGATGCGATCTGTCTTTGGAGTTCTAGTGATCATGAGTTTGAGGATTCTGACACGCCAGCTAGAAGGCCATTGTGATAGTCTAGTGGAGGTAGGACTGTGGGGCACACAACTTTCGCGAGCGACGGGGTGACGAGATGCACCTTATCTTGCCGAATCTCCACAAATGAAAGTAAGCAGTACGGGTGGCTTTATGTATCTGTTCATCCATTGTCATATGTCTGTCAAGTGTAGCGCTCAAGTTGGTGACGGCAATTTTTGGTCTGATCACCCATCCTCCAACTAAGACTAACACGTCATCTACATTATTGACATGGCGCCCTGGAGTCACATACAAACACTCAGTTTTGGACTCATTTATTTTGAGTCTATTAGTCAGCATCCAACCTCTAATCTTTTGCAAGCAGTTGTTCATGTTGGGGACACACTTATCACGTACATCCTTGACTTTGGATGGAATCCTGCAGTAAAGCTTTCGATGATTGGTTTGATTGGCATGATATAGATCATGTAAAAATGTGGATCTAGGATTGATCCTTTAGACATTCCCATCCGGAGAGGTTTGTGTTTTGACAAAGCATCTTTGATTCTGACCACTTGTCGTCAGTCGACAAGATAAGACCGGATCCAGCTGAGTGCTTGCCCTTGGATGTTGATGTCCTCTTTCAATCTCTTGAAGAGAGCGGGTTGTTCTATGGCGTCATGCGCCGCCTCAACGTCCGGGAACACGACGAGAACACCATCATATTGGTCTAGGATTCGTTCTATGTCCAATTTGATCCAGATTAGTGCAGTCTCTGTGCTATATGCTAATTTGTAGGCGGATTAGAAGTATTCGTGTAAGCCATTTCCAGACAGATAACTCGACAGTTGCTTCACAACTACACGTTCAAGCACTTTGCCGATGAAGTTGGAATTGGAAACAGGCCTGTAGTGCTTCAGCTGCGACGGATCAAGCTTATTCTTGGGAGTGATGTTACTCGAGCCATACTGAAAGACTTGAGACCTACTAACGGCACGATTGGTAGTTTGTATTGATTGATTCACAATCACGGTGATTGCTGGAAGCACAAAGTTGAATATGCCCTCATTTTAAAGACATAGCACCAAGGGTGCTGTAGCTTACCGACAATCATGAGAGTAGCATAGAATACTGATTTTCCAACATATGAATTGTTACACTGATGTTGAAATGTATTGTTAAAATATGTTCGTAAATGTTGATCAAAATGTATGAAATCAAACTACATCTTGAAAGATTTTTTTCGTTAATGACATTTTTTCACAGACTGTCGATTCAAAGGCAACAAAACTCATACACATCACAAAGGTACATAGGGAGAATCTTATGCATTTTGAGGAAAATCGTCTGATTAGATTTTGATAAAATGGCCGTGAGAGACAAAAATCATTGTTTCGACAAAAAATGGTCATTTTGACCTTACAAGGTAATTCAAGGTCATATCCAAGGTCACCATTCAAACCGCAATATATGATTTTCCATTTGAATGTGCCAATACTTAGGCTTTATCTTGAAGTGTTCTAGGAGTTTACTCCACAAAATCCCCATTATGAAGGGAAAATTAGCCCAAAGGCCAAGATAGGTTACCGGACAATTTTGGTTTGGCAATGGCAGCATTGGCAGGTAACAGACCTTGAGATTTACAAATCAAGGTTCACACTGTGAACATATGACCTTGAGATTTACCAATCAAGGTCATACGTGTGAACTTCGATGTCACCATTACATTATATTATTAACGAATCATCTTCTCTGATTGGTTCATTTGTACCACATGTCACTCCCAAATTATGTATGTTGGATCCTGAAAAGGTATATTGCATTTGTGTATCGGACAGCGCGGTCGCCTCAACCAATCAGCTTGTCTGTTCCTTGCAAAAGAGTATATTGGATCCGAGTCATGTATATGGGATTGCGTTTATTGGACGGTGACGCGGTACCAGCCAATCAGCGTGGTTGTTACAAATAGAGTGTTGTTGATAATATAGCAAAGATTGGATGCTGGTCGTCCAATACAGAGTTTACGGGATTCAGAAAAGCTATGTTGGACTCGGCTGCGCCTCGGCCAATATAGTTTTTTCTGAATCCAGTAAACTCTGTATTGGACTCCCCATCATCCAATTTTTGTATAATATTATACATGTATGTGTGCGGCATTTGACATTCTTCATGTTCATAATACAGAGATATATCTGGGTGGAATCGTTTAGGCCGCTCAGGTCAATTTACACATTCAAAATCAGACATTTGGCACTCAAGGTCATCTGATGTCAAATTCAAGGTCATCATTAGTTGTGCCATATATGTCTTCCTATATGTTCATAATGCAAACATTAGCTCTATCTGCAAACATTTCATCTATAGAGGCAAATCTGGGCATTTTTTGACCCCAAAATGGCTGTTTTGACCTTTCAATATCATCGAAAGTCAATTTCAAGGTCACCACACAAATCGCCATATATGACTTCCCATTTGAAAGTGCCAATTTCTAAGCTGTATATTCAAGTGTTTTATGAGTACAGTCCTGACAGCTCCCATTATGAAGGAAAAAAGTGCCGAAAAAGTCCAAAATTTTTTTCAAAGCGTGAAAAAATGTTTTTGCCTAGAAATGGCCCAAAATGGAGAGTTATGCGACTTGAGGCGAAAAATTGTTTTTCACCACCTCGTCAAAAATTCAAAATGGCCGCCACACGGAATTCGGCGATTCAAGGGCAACAAAACTTATACACGTCACAGCGGTATATAGGAGGAATCTTTTAAAACGAAAATCTCAAAACTGATCAGACAGTTTTCGAGAATATACACACCAGGTGCAAATTTGGGCATTTCTCGACCCAAAAATGGCTGTTTTGAACTTTCATGGTCATCCAAGGTAAAATTCATGGTCACTGCACAAGTCGCTATATATGATTTCCCATATGAAAGTGCCAATTTCTAAGCTCTTATCTTCAAGCGTTCTATGAGTACAGTCTTGATAGCTCCCATTATGAAGGAAAATTTTATCCAAAGGGTGAAAATTGTTATTGCCTAGAAATGGCCCAAAATTGATAGTAATGTGATTTGGGGCGAAAAAATTTTTTTTCGCCGACTCGTCAAAAATTCAAAATAGCTGCCACATGGAGACCGGCGATTCAAGGGCAACCAAACTTATAAATATCAGAGAGGTATATAAGGGGAATCTCCTAAATCAAAAATCTCAAAACTGTCTGAACAGTTTTTGAGAAAATGGCCGCCAAAGTTCAAAATTGGGCATTTTTCAACGAAAATGTCCGCCATTTCAACATGTTCAAGGAAAATAAAAAAACGAAGAGAAACTTTCCCGGGAATACTTTTAGCTATTTTTGTGCAAAATTTCAGAAAGATTCGACCATAAACTTTAAAGCTAAAAATGTGGACGGACAACGATCGATGGACGGACGGACACCAGATGCAACGCCATGCCAATAGGTTATCGGACCATAGGTCTGGTAACCAAAAAATTGGATGAAATTTTCGAAGTCCCAAAAATTGTTCAATGGCCAAATTTTTTTTTTTGCTGGAAATGGCTCCAAACGAATAGTGACTCGATTCGGGACAAAAAAAATGTTATTTCGCCGACGGGTCGAAAAATCAAAATAGCCGCCACACGCATACCGTCATTCCAAAGGCAACAAAACTTATACACATCACAAAGGTACACACGGTGAATTTTATACATGATTTTAAGGAAAACTGTCTGAAAAGGTTTTGAGAAAATGACCACCAAAGATAAAAGTCATCGTTTTTTTGACAAAAAGGGTCGTTTTGACCTTTCAAGGTCATTGAAGGTAAAAATCCAAGGTCACCACTGAAACGGCAATATATGATTTCCTATTTGAATGTGCCAATACTTAGGCTCTATCTTGAAGTGTTCTATAAGTTTACTCTGTACAGCTCCCATTATGAAGGAAAAATTGGGTTATTTTTGCTGGAAATGGCTCAAAACGAATAGTGACTCGATTTGGGACGAAAAAAAATTTTTTGTCGACCCGTCAAAAAATCAAAATAGCCGCCACACGCAGACCGGCGATTCAAGGGCAACGAAATTTATAAGACATAGAGGTATATGAGAGGAATGTTTTGAAACAAAAATCTCAAAACTGATCAGACAGTTTTTGAGAAAATGGCCACCAAAGTCCAAAATTGGCAATTTTTCGTCAAAAAATGGCCGCCAAATCGGCAAAACCGATTCAATAAAAAAAAAAAAAAAAAACGTCTTTAGATACTGGCCTAAAGTATGTTCTGACAAATTAATGGGGAAATTCATCATGTCAAAAAAAAGTTACATACCCGGACGGACGACGGACGGACGACGGACGAAAACCACGATAATAGCTTATCGGCCCAAAGGGTCGGTAAGCTAAGAATGGAATCTTGTATAATGTATATGACTTCGAGGTACCTTTCGAGATTTTATTCCAGACATCAGCGTGAAATTTCCGAGATGGGATGATGTCTGAGAAGACACAGTGAGAACACTATTAACTTTTGATGCTGAACACTATACATTTCTCCGGTGACCGTCCTCTGACCTTAGGGGTGGGGGAGGAGGGTGGGTGGTAATTGAAAAAAAAATCCCAAATAATAACCCCTCTGAACGGGTCTCTGAATTGTAGTATGTCTTTTTATTTTTTTTTAGTTTTAAGATTTTGTCGTACATTCTTGTTGACAAGAGCTGCTTTTTCACTGCCTATAAAATATGGAAAAACTGTAGTTGCCAATTGCCAAGCGATTGAAGAATCGCGAGCCATGGCAGATATCATGTAAATGAAGTGAATGCGAAACTCTGTTTGTGGAATGTGCCGCATTTTAGGTTACCGTACCTATGGTCCGATAACCTATTGGCATGGCGATGCGTCCGTCGTCCGTCGACGTCGTTTTTATCTTTTTTGTTTACGGGCGAATGTTTCTGAAATTTTGCCTAAAATGCTTAAAGATAATTCAAGAAGGAGGTATTTTTTAGTTCTTTGATTTCTGCATTTTTTCAAAATGGCGGCCATTTTCGCCGAAAAATGCCTGATTTTGGACTTCAACGGCCATTTTTTCGAAATCCGTTAAAGGGGCACTGTATGATATTTTATCCACCACGTGACGCTGCGAGTTGTTTTATCGTTAGTTCTGTTGTCATTCGTTTGAAGCGCTGTGTGTTGACTGGTGACCTTGACCTTCTTGTCCGTCACCCTGGAAACCAACATGACATATAAACGGAAGTAAACAATAGCGGTGGAAACATCATTCGATCAGTGTTGATTTGGTTAATGTAAACTTCAAAGTAAAAAATGTCAGAAAAGGGATCAAAGCCAAGGAAGAAAAGATACGAAAAGGCACGAGTACACCTGGGGGATTGTTATGAAGAATGGGAGAGGCAAAGAGGACATCGAAGTAATGTTGAGTTCGGCAGGCATTTACTGCGACTACACAAGGCTCAATGCACCGACAGTCAGTGTCTCGCATCTGCCGAAATCGAAGACAGGTTGGCGCAGTCATGGTTTTGCATATAGAGGAGGGTCTATGAAACTATTATTATTATTGCCTGCACAAGTAGACTATTAGTATTTTCAGTCACAAATATGACTTCATGAACGCATGACCCGTCTCAAAAACGTAGGACCCTGCTATTCAATCATAGGCAACAAACTCATGAAAAACGAGACAATCAGAGATTGCAGACCCTCGCCCTTCAGATTTAATCACTAAAATTAGGCGATAATTGAGAGTTTTGGTCTTAAGACCATCGGTTGTACGCCATGCCATTGGGAATTGGCCAAAGAAAAATACAAAATAGGTTGAAGATTTAATTTTGATTATAACCGGAGTTATAGCCAATTATATGATTTTCTTTTTTCCGTTGCCATGCCAACCGTTTTCTGAGCCACTACCATAGCACTCCAGCCCTATAAATTTCAAATCGATCGGACCGTTTGCCTTTGAGTTATGAGCGCGGACAGTTGCACTGAAACGTCGCTGGCCAAAAATAACCGAAATCGTGACCCCCAATTTTTCGACATCGGGCGATAATAGAGAGTTTTCGTCGTACGACCATCGGTCGTACACCAAACGATCGAGAATTGGCCAAAGAAAAATACAAAAATAGTTGGAAAAAATAATATCAAGTAGAATCGGAGTTAGAGCCAATGATGTGATTTTCTCTTTTCCGTTGTCATGGCAACCGTTTCCATCTGATTTTGGTTAAATTTTAAAAGGACTGAGCCACTACCATAGCACTCTTGCCCTATAAATTTCAAATCGATCGGACCGTTTGCCTTTGAGTTATGAGCGCGGACATTTGCACTGAAACGTCGCTGGCCAAAAAAGTTCGAAACCGTGACCCCCAATTTTTCGACATCGGGCGATAATGGAGAGTTTTGGTCGTACGACCACGGGCCATATATCAGATGATCAGGAATTGGCCATAGAAAAATACAAAATTAGTTAGAAAAAATTATCTTGATTAGAACCGAAGTTATGGTCAATTATTGATTTTTACATTTTCTGTTGCCATGGCAACAGTTTTTGTCCGATTTTGACCAGATTCGAGGAGGACCGAGTCACTAAGATACTGCTTCATCCTTATCAGTTTCATGTTGATCGGACCATTCTCCTTTGAGATATGCGCGCGGACAGACAGACAGACAGACAAACAAACAGACATACAAACGGACAGACCCTACGGGGCGAGGGTAATAATATAATCTAACTTCAATTTCATCTGTCAGTTAACCACGCATCTTGGCCATAGTTTTGTTTTGGATAATCGGATCAGCTTCAAATTTTGTGTGTCTTAATTGAGGGTCATGTCGCAATTTTTCACCAAATTTAAGAAATCTATATGAAAAAAAATGAAAAAGTTGGCATTCTACACAAATGGTAAATTTCAGTATAAATCAGGATCAAATAAATTCCATCGAAATAAGGGCCTTTGTCTTGTTTATGCCCGTACAGAATGAGCCTATCTATTAATGTTGATTTGAAGTCGTAATGCACATTCGGTGTATATGTATCGAGCGATTTGCAAATATTGATGATTTGCAAACTTTAGAGTCTAATAAGAGACAGGATACTCTTGACAAGGTTGGCATGGCACGGGTATATATGAAGAAAAAAATTTCTCATTCTCTTGCAATGGAAACACACATACTCAAGTTACTAACCAGTATTTACATTGAATCCTGTGTTAAAGACCACCTGGTATGAGAGACCACCCAGTGTTTTGAGACCAATCCGCATTCTATCATGCAAATGAACCTGTCAAGAGAGACCACCTGTTACTTGAGACCACCTTTCTGGGGTCCCTTGTGTGGTTTTAAAACACAGGAATCACTGAATATGTATATGTTTGTGACAACATTTCCGGATTAATCCTGCATGTGTTCATTTTGAAATTGTATGTTGATTACATTTAATTTTGTTTCAAAAGACCCTTCAGGAAATTCAGGAGATTGATGAAATGGTCAATGAACCAATCCCATCAGTGGCTGAATAAAATGTCAGACTTGTGGTACATGTGTTATCATTGTGAAAAAAAAGATTTATTGATTAATCGTGGTCACATTTACTATACACTTGACGGATGTTTATATTATGTTATATACAGCATATTTGAAACAGCTGTTAAATTTTTATTGTATCAATGTTAAATAAAACATTCCTTATTGTTTACATGTTATAGGAACATTCTACCCAGTTTACCCTACGATATTGAGAGTCCTCAAACATAGCAACGCCTCACAGCAGATGAGCATGTGACACCTTCTGCAGCCGAGAGGGTGAGACCACAGAGAACACAAAAAACGCTAAGATTATAAGATTATATCAGGCGTGGTCTCAGGTTGGACCAGATGAAAAGAAAGCGAATTCAGTAAAATTTAGATACAATTTAGATTCGTATTGGTGAAACAGTTGGATCTTTTCTTGCAGTTGAATGAATGTTACATTCCAAACAATTGAAATGACTTTGAATTAAGGTGTTGTACAGGGTGCGTAGACAATACAATGGTAGTACCCTTTTCACTTTGCTACAAAAATATAGTGTTTTTGATATTTTGGAACATAGCATTTTTATGTGTGATTTCCAGGTCAAGTTATCGTCCAAGAGGATACCCACAAATTTCAAGGGTGGTTGATTTACATTATGACTTGAATGGTAGATTAATTTGTGATTTTCAATGCACAGCTGTAGATTTTTAGGCTTTGTGTATTGGTGATTCGGAGAGAATATCATATACTTAGTTTTAGTTATATTGAGGAATAGTTTATTGCTATTTAGCCATTTGTGTATTCTTTGTAGTTCATCGTTGCATAATTGAAAAGTGTCATTTAAATTTTTGCCAGAAGTATATAGTGTTGTATCATCAGCAAGGAGAGCATATTTAATGATGTGGACTTCGGAAAATCATTCACATATATGATAAAAAGCAGGGGCCCCAAAATAGATCCTTGTGGTACACCGTGAAGCACTTTTAAGAATTTTGATTTATTGCTATTTCATTCCACATATTGATACCTATCAGAAAGGTAACTCCTAAACCAATTATTCGCAACACCTCGTATTCCATAACTGTTTAATTTACTGAGGAGAATATTGTGGGAGACAGTATCGAATGCTTTACTGAGGTCTAGGAAAACAGCTAGGGTTTTGTCCTTCGTTGAAGTGTCGCTCTTTTTAGTGATATATTTAAGGAGATGTAATATTGGGTGGATTGTCGAGTGTTTAGGCCTAAAACCATATTGATTAATGTTGAGAATGTTTTTATCGGCGATAAAGTTAAAAAGCTTCTTATGCATGATTTTTTCTAATATTTTTGAGAATGTGGGTAAAATACTGATAGGTCGATAATTTGCCATACTTTGGTTGTTTCCGGATTTAAATATTGGGATTACCTTTGCAATTTTCATTTGACTAGGGACTGTGCCAGATGCAAAAGAAGAGTTAATAATATGCGTTAAGGGGTCTTTTATTTCGTGTACTAATTCTTTAACAAGCTTAGACGATAAACTGTCCGGGCCTTGAGTAGATTTAGGTTTCAATTGGAGAACTGCTGATATTACATTATAAGGAGTGACCGGTTCAAGAAAAAATGTTGAAGGTTCAGGTTCATTCATATAGTCCATGGGATTAGCTGGTGAGTCTTTAATTTTAGAGTTTAGCTCAATTGCGATGTTGGTGAAATATGAGTTAAAACAGTCAGCTATTATTGGTTTGTCTGATACCAAGTTGTCATCGATTTTAAAGTTATCGGGTAATTTATTTTTCATAGGTTTGTTTTGCATTGCTTCATTGAGTATTTTCCATGCTTCTTTCAGGTTGTTTTTATGGCTTTGTAAAGATTCAACAAAGTAGGATCGCTTCGTTTTTCTTGATAGTTTATTATATAGTCTGCAATATGTTTTGTATTTATTAATGTTAGATATAGTGGGCTTACGCAATTTTAGTTTATACAATTTAATTTTGGTAATAGATGACACAAGTAGGCCTTTGGTCATCCACGGCTCATGTTTTATTTTCCGACTTGTGGACTTAACTAGTTTCGTTGGAAAACAAGTGTCATAACCTAGTTGAAATATTGTCATAAATTCGTTATATGCTCGTTCGGGACAAGAGACACCATATACACCCGAGAAATCTGCGTTTCCCAAGAACTGTCTGAATAATTGTATCTTATTTGCACTAAATGACCTGACACTTTTGTATTGACATTCTACTGGGTTGGATTCTTTACTTCCTATCGAGCAGAATGTAGCGAAGTGATCAGAAATATCTGTAATTAAAATACCTGTAGACACAGTGTCAAGCCTAGCATTCGTGTAGATATGGTCAATTAAAGTAGCAGAGTATTCAGTTATCCTTGTTGGTTTTGTTATTAAGGGAACTAGTCCATTCGATATCATGCATTCCAGAAAGTTATTGGTATTTTTATGCGAGTTGTACTTAAGTAAATCGATATTAAAGTCGCCCATCAGGCACATCGTATAGTTATTGGAATTAAGATTTTCAATAATATTATTTAGTTCAATACTGAAAGTATCTATGGATGCTTTAGGGGGGGTGTTTGGTCTATATATGATTCCATATAAAATGGGTTTGGTGCTAGTGTATTTCACTTCAATAAAGAGTGTTTCAATTACATGTGGTTGGAATATGGATAAATCATGTCGTACTGTAAAGTTAATCTTATTATCAATGAAGAAACCAACACCACCGCGGTTGTCATCCCCATCTGGCCTGTTCTTAAAAACAAATTCATGATACCCCGGAAGATGGAAACTATTGCGTACCTGGAATATCTCTGTGAGACCTATTATGTCAAAATGGTAATTATTTTCTTGTGTGGTTGATAGAAGTTCTTTGAAATCATCCCAGTGGGCTGACAAACTGCGACAATTTAGTGACAGAACGGTGTGTGTGGAATTACTTTGAATAGGGGGGAAGGGTAAGTCGTTTGTGCTGTGATAAGAACATGTAGGAAACTGTAGAATATTATTGTTTTCTTCTGAGATTGATTCATCTTCCGTTACTTTATCGAAATATATGTTTTCTAAATTATGAAAATTGGAGGTTTCAATCTGGTCCAAGCTGATCCTATCTGCCAACATCACGCCGGTATCCCCGAGCGCACGATGCGCCGACGGTCGTCACGGTCGGGTCGACACACACGACGGCAGCTCGGCAGACGCACAAGAGACAAGTGGATAAAATGTGGAGCAATGGATATAAGATACAGTAAAACAAGCAGAGTGACAAGAGTGGTGAACAGAAATGTGACATATTTACAAGACGATATTTACATAAAGCAATGGATACAGCGTAAGAATTGCTACCGAAGTACAAAACAAATCGGTGAATTGGGACAGTTGACACGACAAAATATATTACCCTTGTGAGTACGTACGGGCGTACAAGGAATTAAGTGATTCTCAATTCACTAATGTGCTCAAACATTCGGTGATGTGAATGAAAAGGATAATCTCAATCGAATTACTCTAGTGCACTGGACTAAGAAAAAGAGGCCAGCGAACATAAACTCATGTGTTTTTACAACAATGGGCTGTCAAAACAAAACAATGTACTTTCAAAACATTGTGCTGTCAAAACAAAACAATGTGCTGTCAAACAGTGATTTGTCATATGATGGAAATACTGTAATAATATAGTTGTACTGATTACAGTAAGTAAGACAATATAGTTGACCGAATGAGGTAATAAACATAGTCTCACTAATAAGGTTACAGTTGTTCTAGCAATTTGACTATATTTCATACTTAACCATGTTTAGAATTTTGGATATAACATTTGCAAATACATGTAGGGGATACAGAATATGCCAGAGCAGTTGATGTTAATTCTGCAAATTCATATAAGGGATACAGAATATGCCAGAGCTGTTGATATTCATTCTACTAATAGATGTAAGGGATACAGAATATACCAGAGCTGTTGATATTCATTCTGCAAATACATATAAGGGATACAGAATATGCCAGAGCTGTTGATGTTCATTCTACTAATACATGTATGGGATACAGAATATGCCAGAGCAGTTGATATTCATTCTGCAAATACATATAAGGGTTACACAATATGCCAGAGTAGTTGATGTATCATACACTGCGCCTTCCTCTATATTCAATAAGGATTAAAAAGGTGATAGACGGATTAAATGGCATTCATTTAGTGGACGAGTAGTATTAAGGCGCAGTGTATGATACTTGGGCCGTGCGACGGACTGGCCGTCTTGCCTAACAAAATTGGTTGTCTATTTCTCAGAGCCAGCGTCGACACCACGCGGCCACGAACGCGCATTTGAGGCAGTTCACGTTCCAGCCCTAATGTTGGGCGACGAGGACGGTGACGGACTGGTGAATCGTCTTCCTGCTTGGCAGAACGAGACATCCAATCGCCTGAAAGTGGATTTAGATGCTGAATATCTAGAACAGGCCTCGACAAGTCTGAAGAACAGGGCAACCATCGCTCGAAAAGATGCCCAACGACGCCGGCGCGCATCCTTGGCCGCATGGATAAATTGTCAAAAGTTATCTTTTCATATTTGACTTCTAGTAATATAATGTTGGCTGACATTGGACTACGGCTTCTGGCCAAATATAAGAAAACGCCATGTCATATTACTTCCTCAGATATTTCTGTATCCAAATTAGAGACAAATGTTTTCAGGGGTCTATGATACACGTGAAAATAAATGTTTACAGCCCGATCGGAGTTATCATGTTTTCGCGAATGTATGTGATGATGGTCTGCACTCAAAATAACAAAAGTTAACATTTCCAAAAGATGTTACACATATACGTGAGCAGAGATATGATTTGAACGGATCCAGTTCCACATTTGATTAAATGCAATTATAACACGAATCAGCCTTTTTGCACGTTTCTACATAATCTCAGGTCATCGGTCAAAACATATTCACTCCATTACAAATTCCAAAAGATGAAATTTCCAAATACAATGAAGTATTTCAGTTAAAGGGAGTGTGATCTGAGCAGGCCTGGTTGTGCATTTTATTCAACACAATGTGGAAATGAACTGAAATTTATACATATTTACATATAATATCAGGTCATACCTTCAAACATGTTGATACCTTTACGAATACCAAGATATCATATTTCCAAACAGATTGACCTCTTTACAAAAATGGAAAGGCGACAAAGTGGTATATAGTGGTGCATGTAAATGGAAGAAAGGGTCACATATTCTTATAAAATTAATACATTTGCAAATAATAAAAGGTAACATTGCCAAGTAAAGGGATGCATTGACGTGATTGGAAATGTGATATGAACATATCTGGTTACACATTTACATCAATAAAATGATGACCTGAACTGATCGATTTGCACCTTTACATAAACTATCAGGTCATACATTCAAACATGCCAGTACCATTCCAAATGCCAAAAAGACAGTATTTCCAAAATGAATAGATACCTTTACGTGAATGGATATATCATCTTGTCATATCTAGTATATACCTTTACAATTGCCCACATATCATCTTTCAACCGTTTTGTACATTTACGTTAGCGAAAATATGACCTGAAGTTGTCATTAATGATCAACTCTTGTATCCATCCTTGTATAATTGTAAATTTAATACGAATGCAATGTGACCTTGTAATAAAATAACATCACCTTTCCATATATATGCAGTAACCACCAATACATTTACATATCATTACAAGACCTCGTTGTACATATCCATCGGCTTTACATACACATCGCCATCACCTTTCCATAGGCCTATATAAAAGGTCACATCTGCGGACCTTGTATGGATTTTGTAAATTGTGCCATTACTATCTGGGATGAACTTGTAAATACAACCTTGACTACCTTTGCGTTTTCTTGTTCAGGGAATTGTAAATGTTTTTAAAGGCGATGTAAATGCTGCCATTCGTATACCTTTCCCGAATGTAAATACATTGTAAAGATGATTTTTCACGCAGTGCTGCAGGAACAGACTAGTAGCCGGGTGGATGTCCACGTCCAATCCATTTTATCGCATCTAAGCAGTCGTCCTCGAGTCAAGAACATCCATGTGTCTGAGGCATGACGTCGCTATTACATCGATCTTGCATTAACAAAAAAAACCCCATCAGACTCAATATCAATATTTGTTGTTGAAGAGTTGAAGACCATTTGTGGGAGATTTGAAGCATGTGCTACCATGGAAAAGGAAATTTAATGTGAGGGGGGGGGGGAAAGGAATTGTGTGTGTAGATGGCTTTATGTGTTTGTGTTAATTTGATTGTGAACATAAATAAATATCTTTGCCATATCAGATTGCAGTAGATTATGAGTGTGATTATAATCATACAATATATAAATTGATTGCGTTTGATTACATACAAGTTAATGCAGTGCCATTAATCAATATTATGACAGACTCAATATTTATTGTAACATTTCATATTGTTATATTATGATCAATATAAAATCTGTTGTTGTCATTCATTTTAGATATTTTGTATTTTTGTAGCTTTTATTATCTTTATTTCACCTTCAATTAATATAACATCATTTATTTAATTTTCTTATATTCTTGTTTTATCTTTTAGCATACCTGTCCTGTCCTTTTTCCCTCTAAATCACTGACCTATAGTCAATTTATTATTGTCCTATTATTGACAATGAATGTAACAGTCATCATATATTGCTTTTTCCAATTATTTTATGAAATACGTTTCATAAGCCTTACATTTTTGTTTGCATTTTAATTTTTTTTTTCCCCAAAATTTGAAGTGTGTACCGTCTCCTCTCTTACCTCTCATAACATCACTCATCTTATATATCTTAATTTATGTTTTCATTTTATTAATTTCATTTTCCTACTTATCCTAAGAACATCACTCATCTTATTCATTTACATTTCTTTCAGTTTCAAATTTTAACATGCGTGCCGTCTCTTCTTCCTTGATAACATCACTTTTCTTCACAGATGAAGTCAGTATGTTAGATTTCCACTCTGGACACTGGCAAAGAATCAGCTGTATTCCTTCCATTGATAAATAAAATCAATGTGTACCTGTTAACACTTCGTACATGTGTCATTTGTGACAATTCCAACAATATATATATTTGATATTTACATACTTCAAGCAACTTGATACATGACATGCTTTATAAATAAATATTATGATTATGTTATACACAAGAGGAAAAAAGAATATATAGATGTAATGCTATAATTTGTTAATATAAACATTGTATTTATACAATCATATGTGATTTTCGTCCAGTATTGGTATTGATACTCCTTCAATGAATATTTGATGTGTTGAATCTATTTATTGACAATGAAATTGATGAATTAAATTTGATGATTTTGCATTTAATTAAGTTCCATTTTTATCATGTAATTTTTTTTATTAAACTGTTTTCAAACAATATGTTTTGTGTATATGACAAATAAAAAGATGTCTGCAATGTTTGACAGATGTTGACAGCTTGTAGCAATTTTTTATTGATGCCATTACCAGATTCAAAAGTATCTTGAAGCAAAATTAGTACATATGTAAAACATTGATTATTTGAGAAACAATTTCATATACAATGAATTTTGATGACACAATTATAGGAAAAAGAATTTAACATAATGCATTAAGATTTCTGATACATGATTTACACATCCATAATGATAATAAGCTCAAAAACATATATAGAGGATCTTAAATGAGTGCCCATTTGATATCAAATTTATTAAACGAGCCAAAGAACTTTTGCTTTTTGCGAGCCTTGGCGAGCAAAAATAAAAGTTCTTGGCGAGTTTAATAAATTTGATATCAAATGGGCACGAATTTGAGATTCTATTTATCACATGAAACGTCCATTGGCCATTTAACTGCATTTTTACCGAATTTACATTGGATTTTGCAGTCGTTTTGCACTTGATTTGGCTCCGTGCAAGGCCATGTATTTACGTTATTTTACCATGGTTACGTTACGCAATATTACACGTGTTAAATATGAAATTTATGCAATGGGTTTATGCCACAGGAAAACAGCATTGCATGTGATAAATATACAAGTCGCATACAGATGTTTTCTTTAGAACGTAATGGATGATTGAGGAAACTAACCGATTACAATGTCAGCTGGTATTATGTGCCATAAATGGGCACATTATGATATATGATCATAATGTAAAAAACGGAAAAGAATCACGTAGATTACGTTAAGCGTTATGATATAGTATGATTTACACAATCATAGTGATCCCATGCACAAAACCATATACATACAAGTCGCATACATTTATTTTCATTAGAACTTACCTGATGAACGAGGCAAATAATAACATAAATCTGTTGAAATACTAGCTGAAACATATGTGCTTGAAATGGGCAGGTTATGATATATAAATGCATGATCATAATGTAAACAACGGGATACTGAAACTAAGGGGCCCGGAATATGGTGTGCTACAAGTGTTTTTTAATGACATTATTTACACTCATATATTGTAAACTACAAATGTTGATATTCATAATCAATTACCCGAACAATTATCAACACCCAGTTAATGCTATGAGACGAAGGTATAGATAGCGTACATTATGATACGAGTTACACATTCATAATGCAACCAATGAATGACTATATAACTAGTAATTAATGCAGCCATAACTAACAAGAATATATTTACCCATTCTACGAATTAAGAACAAGATTTAGTTTTTACAATATTAAGTTTGTTAATAGCTCTTCAGCGGAGTCCGTCCCACATTTCGGGCCGCTCTTCAGCGGAGTCCGTCCCACCTTTCGGGCCGCTCTTTAGCGGAGTCCGTCCCACTTTTTGGGCCGCTCTTTAGCGGAGTCCGTCCCACTTTTCGGGCCGCTCTTCAGCGGAGTGCGTCCCACCTTTCGGGCCGCTCTTTAGCGGAGTCCGTCCCATCTTTCGGACCGCTCTTTAGCGGAGTCCGTCCCACCTTTCGGGCCGCTGTTCAGCGGAGTCCGTCCCACATTTCGGGCCGCTCTTCAGCGGAGTCCGTCCCACCTTTCGGGCCGCTCTTTAGCGGAGTCCGTCCCACCTTTCGGGCCGCTCTTTAGCGGAGTCCGTCCCACCTTTCGGGCCGCTCTTTAGCGGAGTCCGTCCCACCTTTCGGACCGCTCTTTAGCGGAGTCCGTCCCACCTTTCGGACCGCTCTTTAGCGGAGTCCGTCCCACCTTTCGGGCCGCTCTTTAGCGGAGTCCGTCCCACTTTTCGGGCCGCTCTTCAGCGGAGTCCGTCCCACCTTTCGGGCCGCTCTTTAGCGGAGTCCGTCCCACCTTTCGGGCCGCTCTTCAGCGGAGTCCGTCATGTCTTATTTTCGATATTTATAAAGGCATAATAGTAATGCAGTTACTGTAAATTAGTGTCTTGATATTAACTATTATAATCAGTGATAATCTGATTCAATGATTTCCATGCAGTCATTTTGCCATTTATTGATGTGTTTGCTGTATATAGTTCCTTTTATCCATACACCATAACTGTAAAATATTGCAAAGCATTTTATTGATGACATGTATATTTTATTGTGCCATAAGTATTAATTATAGGTTCAATATTCAAATCTCATACAAATCAAACTGGATATATATATGTGATATATAATGCAGGAACTCATCTCAAGGTTACATGTACATGAAAAATGTTATGATATAAATATCCATTATTAAGCCTCAAATTAGTTTTATTCTGACTCAAAATTCCGTTGCAGCATACCAAGATAAACTACTCATTCATTGATGTTTGCACATACAAAGTCATTTAAAGATCAAAATCAATTTCACCAAAAAAGGAGCCACCATTAGGTTGTAAATGCCCATACATTGCATGCCTGAAAATAAAGAATTGAAGCTCCATGTACCAGTTATTTTCAGCATTTGAAGATATACATATTTATGGTAATATGTGACCTAACCAAATGATATTCAAAATCATCACATATCAAGTTTAAAGTCACTGAAAGATATGCCTCAAATGAATTTCTATGAGCTCACAAAACAATCCTAACCTCTGTATACATTGGTTTTGTGTATATGAAAAATTAACCAAATGGTTAAGATAGGTTACCGGACAATTTTGGTTTCAAGTATGGCAGGTGACATATGACTTTGAGATTTACTAATCAAGGTCATCTTTGTGAACTGCAATGTCTCAATGGGGTTCCTGTTTGCCACCAGGATCGACACCATGTAATTCGGGTATAGATAAATCATAGAAACAGTCTACTATGCCAAAGACATACAGAAGCGTCATAATGGTAAATTAAATTTTGTCATGTTTGTTTTTGCATAATGCAGACAATGAACATGACGGTTTTTGTACTTCTTGGGCATAATAGACTGTTTTAGAGCCCCAAAAGCACATGGCATCAGCAGGTACCCCATTATGTGTGCTGCATATGACTTTATATATGTTTATATTACAAACATACTATTATAACCTCTATCAACAAGTAATTTGTCTGTATAGGCCAATTTACACATGTCAGATCATGCAAGAATTTGAAATTTGGCATTCAAGGTCATTTAAGTTCAAAATCAAGGTCACCGAAAGATGTGCCATATATACATGAATTTTCCGAAATATTGGACCGTAAACTTTAAAGATAAAAATGTGGACTGACGACGACGACGTCGACGAATGGACGCCAGACGCAACGCCATGGCAATAGGTTACCGGACCATAGGTTCGGTAACCTAAAAAATTAGCCCAAGGGCTAAGATAGGTTAGCGAACAATATATTTCATATAGTACATATTTTGTCCCATGTCTTGGAAATAAGGTCAATTGTCAAATTCAAGGTCATGAAATTAATGAACATACCAGTATATATAATTCCATATGTGTTCATAATTAATTCCCAAGCTATAAAGCTGATAATAAGCACAATATCAGCCAATTTATGGTTTGACCTTGAAAATGATTTCAAAGGTCAAGTTCGTTATAAACACCTTGGTGATATATGAAGCTCCATGCAAAGTATCACAGTCATTGCCATTATACTTTTGAGTTATCATGTGTGAAAATTTGGCAAAGTTATATTGAGGAAAACTGAAGTTATTGTGCGGAAACCAAAAAGTGAAAAAAAGAAGGAACATGATAATGAAACAAATTTTTTTTCGACAAAACCTGAATGAATTTATGCTGAAATGTCTTAATTTTCATACATTGAAGCGTTGCATATATATTGTATGCCCGAAATATTTTACTCTAAACGGGATACTTTGAATCCTGTATAAATATTGTCTGCAGACGGATATCTACGTCTAATCGCGCAAACAACACAGCTAGGGATGACAACTCTGTTGCCACTCCCCAGATGGCCGAAACGCCATAGCACAAATTGCCTATATGCAGTGTGTCGAAATATGTCATTGGTGGGCTGCACATTGTAGGCAAACAGGTCGTTTGAGTGTCTTATAGCCACCAATAACACATTTCGACGCAACACAACATCGTTTATTTCATGTCCAGCTGTTTCTAACAGGCACTGCCCGTTTCTCCTCCTACAGCACAGTTGCTCCTCTGGCAGCGGCATCGCCTGGCACCGTCCGCAATGGCACCAATCCAGGGGTGGTTCGTCATCTGGTGCTGGTGGTGGTGGTCCTGGCTCACCCTCGTCCCCAGACAGGAGCGCCTCTAGGTCAGGATGCAGAGCCAGAGCTGTCTGCAGGAGTTCCACAAGATCGTCTACACTACGGTTCTTCAACTAGGAATAAATAGGAAAAAAACAACAATAATTATTTTGTGTGATAAATGTCAATGTATTCAATTATTATTTCTTTCAACTTGAGTTACGTTTGACTGACAATTTTTGTCTCCTAGGTCTATTTTCAAGCGGCCCATGATTATCTCATAATAAAAAATATAGACTGTTTTGAATCATGTACAAGTTATGATTTATACCTGTGTACTTATAGAAGTTGTAGTGTTTGTGGTGGTCAAAACAGGTTTTGCAGTTGTTGGTGGATGACTTGGGGCTTTTCTGCGGGTTGAACGCTAAATGAAACAAATCTTTACATACTTAACGAGATTTCATAGGGGTAATTCATTCAAATTCATGTAATTAATTATCTTGTGAATAATTGAAGGTAACATTTTGGAGACTTTTCGAATAAGTTCGTATTTGACAAAAATGTTATGTCAGATTTGCATACATGTATATATTCTGTATACAAGCTAATTATTGTATATTTAACACATAAGAATATTTGAGTTATGATTCAACAGTAAGTAAGTTGGACACCTACCGCTCTCGATGCCACTATTTCTTTTGTTGGGGTAACCACCTGTAAATAAACGATACAGTGCACATTTCATGTAACCATGTGTTCATGTGGTCATGCGTAAATTTTATATAAGGCCATTAGTAATTTTATTTCTCTGCTGATATCTTATGACTGCATTGCAGACAATATAATTATGAAACACGAAAATGTGTAAATAAATATTTTATTGTACATTTACCTATCTTGAAGTGTCTGAACGTATCTCCTCCGCTGCTGACTGAATAGAGTTGTTAAGTTCATCAGTTCTAGGAACAACTAGCGCTGTGAAAGTAACGTCATTCACGTCCTCCACAAATGCTACCATCAATGACTGAAAACAAATACAAGCATTTGTGAATGCAACAATTGAGCCTTACACCACATCTTATTCATGATAATACCAGTGTATGTACAGTTTGTGCTTTCATTGTTAGATCAAGATTAATAGAAACAGTGCATGTGTGAGGGGGAAGGAACAAAGTAATTGGGTAAGCAGCAATCAATAGATGCATTGGAGAAAGCAGATGAAAAATTTCAATTGGTCAAATTGAATGTTGTAAAATAGTAAAGCTGGCATAAATAGATATGAAAAATGAATAAGGAAACTGAAACAACAGTGGAAAATAATAAATTTATATTACATGGAGATATAGTACAAAGGCATTTTAAAGCAAATCAGCATAAATCCAGTATCAACATATAAGGGTCCAATTGACATGTTGAAAATAACATTTTGTATAATATTGAAACAATGGATAATTATTTCCTTAATTAACATAGTGATGATATGTGATATATTTCAGGGATGAAACATACATATAATCATGATAATCACTCAACCTTTAGAATCTGGTCAGAGCATTTGGATCACTGCATTCACTTGTTAAAGAAATGATTAATAGTATTTATACAGTAACACGATGCTTGTCTTGCTATCTTACATGATTACTAATTGTGCCAATTCCTCACCAATCCAGTCGTTGGGTCGCGGGTTCAATCCCAAATCTCGACAGCAAAAGATTTGATAATTGGTGACCACATAGTACAAGTGAGCTTTCTACAGGTTCTCAGGTTTCCTCACACAGAGCATCAAAATACAATCAAACATAACAATTTAACAGTAGATTTTGTAAAGCACCTGAAAACAGCTCATAAAACATAATGGTTTTCAGAATACATATATATAAATATAAAGTTGCAATATGGTTATTATATCTTGGGAGTATCAGTAGGTAGGCTGCAGGTAAGTAGTGGTAATTCGGTGAATACAGTCTGTGTTAGAATTGATTGTGAGGTAATGGCAATATATGGTATTCAGTAAAAATAAAGGATGTCATTATGTCATAAAGGATTATTTGAAATGCACTCTGGATTCATATACCTATATTACAGGATAAATATGGTGGTAAATTATAACGAAAATTACGTGAAACAAAATCATCGATAGGCAGGAACAAAATGATGAATAAGTAAAATAATGGCGAGAATATATTAAATAATGTTACATTTAGAATCAAAAATTATAATTTCAATGACACAAATAAACAAAATATAAATAAAACAAAATAACAGCTGACGCTCTATCATTGAGCTATCCAAATGTTTCAACTTTGGAGTAGGTATCGAACCTACAACCTTCAGCTGCTTGAAATAATAATGTGACAATAAATAAATGAAAATAATATAAATTTATCATGTTCATGCAGTTAATTGAAATAGAATATTAGGTCACTGTCTAATTGTTAACTAAACAACTTAAAGTGTGAGCAAGGTAAGACAGCATATGGCTTCTTATACAAATTGATGGAATTACTGAAAGGGTTACAGTCTGTTAAAGATGAAAATAATATTAATAATAATGCCAACATTCGGATACGTCATTCTGTAAGTGAACCGTCATCTCACCAATGCTGTTGGGTTGGGGCTTGGGAATGGGTTCAATCCATGGCATCAACAGTAATCATACATGGAACGGTGATCGTAGAGTCAATGAATAAATCAAATTATGGCAGACAAGACATAATGACGATGGGAGTAAATTTAAATGGAAATGATTATTTCCAAATTCATACCATGTTAGCAGCTCATATGACACATTTTATTTTAATGTAGACTACCAGCACTGGTCCTAGTGTGAGCACTGGTAACCACTCTATATGTGAGGTGGTACGTCGCGTTGACATTACCACATGAACATGAACACTGTATGAACAGAGAGTATAGAGCACTCTCTGGTATGACGTAAAACGTAATTTTTCTCAAGGTTATCTGCCCTTCACATTAGTATATTTTTTAATCGTAGGCCATGAACGCCTGATTTTCATCAAAATCAATTGTACGAGTATATATTTTTCTATTTCAAAACGCATGCAGTAGCCATATCACCGTTTATATTACTCATGTCAACTTCAGTGTAATGAATTACTTACCGCCTCATCGTCTTCATGGTAGTCCATGTCTGATTCTGACTCTGGACATGGTTCGAGGCCAAGCTCCGGAGAAAGCTTTGAACCCTCCTTCCCGGGCCCGTTCGTACACCCCATCTTCACAGTGCCACATTTACATAAGCTGGAGCAGAAAGCTCCTCTCTGCAAGCAGGGTCAAGCTCCTCGTTTCTGTGCCCTATTACACCTGTTTTTGCAGGCACATTTGCCCGGGTCTGCATTGAATTTCGACATACTGTGTGTCAGCTGGTGACTGATCACTCAATGTTTACCTTACAACAGACCACTTCCGGTCCGTTACCAAGACATTTTGATTTCACGACATTACGTTTTCGTGGCGGTCGGCGGTCCACTCAGAAGTCGTGCTTCTTTGCTAAAACACTGTCATCTATAAATAGCACAAAAACTGTTCTAATATGAATAGGTAAAACCTAGATGCGAGCGCAGAAATAACCAATATACGCAAACATTACAACATTTACATGTACGGCTGTATATAGATCTATACTGTATATATAATATTATAAATCCATCAATAGCATGGAATAGTTAAATAATAAAATAATGAAAACATATTATTATAATATGGATCTATACTGTATATATAATATTATAAATCCATCAATAGCATGGAATAGTTAAATAATAAAATAATGAAAACATATTATTATATAAATCTAGACTCCAGATCTAGTTCAATACAAACCTCAAATGATTTTTTGACCATAAGTTTAATTCACCAACGTTCTCATTCACGAAGATAGAAGTGTAAAATTTGGAGAAACGGAAAAATGTTGGACTGAAAATATCATATTGATTTCTTCTGGAAGTCTTGGGAAGATTTGAGAAGGTTCATTGATGGCTTGTGGGAATGTGACACAGTGTCCATTTGCAGCAATACCTCCGTGGTTGAGCATATGCACATTAATAGAAGGAGATATTTTGGTTATAAGTTGTTGTTCGATAATAGTTAGTCCATCTAGTCATGCTAGTTGTTCAGGTAGCGCTCCAGGATCCATATTATTAGGCATCCCGATTGAAAATCGGGAGGCCTTATGTTTTTTTTTCTTTTTTTTTCTTTTTTTTTCTTTTTTTTTTTTTTTTTTTTTTTTCTTCCGCCGTTCGGTTTCCGGATCATAACTCTTGAACGCCTTAATCTATCTTTCCGAAATTTTCACAGCTCATCCGAAATACTTTGCTCCTAACCCCTATTGTTTTTCGTCGAGACCCGAAATCCAAGATGGCCGCCAGCGGCCATTTTGAAAAAAAATATCGGGCGATTCCTGTCAATGTCATAATTTGATTCAGGCAATTTCCAGGGGGAAAAAATTTTTTGGGTGTATTTTTTTTTGGACTTAGAATTTTTCCCTCACCTGCCCCCATGCAGATGTAATACTGTGACTGAGCCATGCTACTGTATTCACTGACTGCAGCCTGCATGTCCAACATGAGGCTAGGCTCTGCCCTCTCAGCCAGTGCAGTATATGAGAGCCCTGCTCAGTAATGCCTGTGATAAGGCAATACCCCCCCCCCCCCTCTCCCTCCCCCACCTCCACTGTCAGCCAGTCTAATCTGCATATGAATGTAGCAATGTATCAGTGACTTGTATGCACTGCCCCTCTTCCCCCCCCCCCCCCCCCTCTCCTGTCCCCTCACCCCAGTTTACTATACTAACACCAACAAGTTGGAACAATGCCCTCCTTCCCTTTCTAAAGAAAACAATAGGTGGTTATATAATGATGACCCAAACTGAAGATAACAGCTTTGAAGGTCTGTCTGGGCCTTGGTTGCCGGTCAATTGTTCATTGTATTCAGTTAAAACAGCACTGTGTTTATCTGGATGAAACTACATGCATTGTTTTGTTTTCTAGCTGTATTTCACATGCAGTGACCAAATTATCATTGTTTTACTTAGTCAGAACCCAGAATAATTTCCTTTTTGCTTGTATTATGAATGTCTGTCATGTCTGTACATTTAATACCTATTGAGATTAAAACAAATATTTGATGGACATTTGTCTAGTGAGCAACTGCTATAATTTGAACTCTCACTCCCACCTGTGTTCAATAATCCTGGTATATGTATTATAATAACAGTCAAGTTTCACCATTAGAAAAGAAAAGAAAAATTGGGGGATGCCACAAAGCCTATAGGCTTTTATGTCTAGTTTGATGCTGAAAACATTTTGATCTCCTCTTTCTCATGAACACATCGTTTACATACTTGAGAATTCGCAGAGGACATCTTCATTTGCAATCTAGTTTCATTGCACACATTGCAAGTACTGAAATCGAATGACAACTGCTTTAGCTCGAAATTGCGGATGGCGTCCATTGCTTTATTGAATTGTGAATCTTCTGATAGTGGTGGTGGATTTGGTAGATCTTCTGTGGAATTTATTTTTAGTTGTTTCATCTGCTTCTTGATCTGTCGTTTGTTTCTCATGTGGCGGTTCTTTCGTTCCTCTGATGATTCATCTTTTTTCGGCAATTCATATGGTACTCCCAACTTTCTTGCAATGACTTCACTAAAATGCTGCACAGAGTCATCAAGATTTTTAATCGAATCTTTACATGGAACAGTAGCAGGTGATTCGTCTGTCACTGTCGGTTGGCTGATATATATATGGCTGCCATCTTGTTCACCTTCATCATCAAGGTTTTGCTTCCTCGCTTTCTCGTTAATTTTGTTAGGTCTTCGGCATGCTTTCTTGGTTAATGGACGTTCCTTTTTTTCCTTGTGGAACAAGACATCAGTGGTATCACCGTCAGTCGTTTTGTTGGTTTCCTCTGTCACTGTCGGTTGGTTGTTACATACATGGCTGCCATCTTGTTCACCTTCATCATCAAGCCTATGCTTCTTCGCTTTTTTGGTCATTTTTTTAGGTCTTCGGCATGTTTTTTTGGTTACTGGACGTTCGTTGCTTTCCCGGTGTAGCAATTCAGTGATATTTTCATCAGTTATTTTGTTGGTTTTCTGTGTTAGAACCGGATTTTCTTTAACTATGGATTCTGTAGTTGTGCCTGATGTTTTGGTATCCTCTATGAGAAGGTTGTAGTGATTGTTTCTCAATAAGAGATGAATACATTTGGCAGAACGGTGATGGTATCCGCCAATTTGTTTCATGGAAGCAAATTTCATCACTAGATCGAGTGCTCTGCAACCAGACTTTGATATTGTATTCGAGGATACCTGCTGCTGTTGAGATTTCTCAACCAGTCGCAAATTCTCTTCCATCAACCATGTGCAACTCGCACTGCTGTGGAACTGCATCGAAACTGTGGTACAGTGACACGAGCTCGCTGAATTTTTCCCAGTGTCTGTGGACATATCCGCATATTGATTTTCGGAACACTGAAGTTCTGGTGAGATCCCCATGTACAGCTAAACTAAGACAGTGAAAAAAACAATTGCCGTCACCTGGAACATTGTAAGCTGTGTAATGTTTATCTTGTATCACTATTGGAAAGTGAAATCCGGAATAGTTGTTCAGAGCAGGCCTCGATTGTTTCTCTTCCGTTCTCAGAATTTTAGCAGGTATTAACGTTGTAGTTCCTGTGTGGGGTCTTTTGTATGATCCTGCTTTGCAGTACTCATGGTCTACTGCTGGCTGATGACACACAGTCCGATGACTGATGGCGTAGTTATGATCCATCCTTGTATTCTATAGTGCTTTGTTAAACCGTTGGTTTTAATTATTTATTATTAATTTTGTAATAATTAGAAATATATTTTGTCAGTAACTCTTGGCATATATATGAAGTCTTCTCATGTCAGGCCTATTATTTTAGACTTAAACAGAAATGGAAGCTCGAAACGCTACACTCGACAATTGATTCCCACGTATCCTCCGTCAATAATAGCAATGGATAAATTGATTTGTCAAGCAGCCTCGGCAAGTGCTGTGTGTCAAACAGATTGATTGAAGCAAAATATTAAGGGTTTAATGCTCCTATGCCCTACATGAATTTCAGAATTTAAGTATGGGCCTAAAGACCACCTTCTGTGTCACCTATGGGTCCATTAAATATATATTTCACTATTGTTATTGAAGTATTATTGAGTCTATTTGGTGTGGCAAGAGAGGCCAGCCAGAAAACAGAGAAAACTAGACATAAAAGCCTATAGGCTTTGTGGCATCCCCCATTTTGTTCTTATCATTTCAAATGGTCATACTGGACTGAGAAAAAAGGATACATAGGCCATTGTATGTGGGTAAGAGTGAGAGCTCATCAGACAGTTTCTTACCAGAACTGCTTTTTATCATCTTGACAACTTGGCCCACCAGACATTTGCCACCCCAAATGAATGGACAATTACCCAGCCAATATTATTCAGCGTACTAGTATATTTAATCAGAATGTTCGTGATATTTTTCAGGTGCTCCTGTCAAATATAAAATGATATGTGACTAAAAGGATGCTGTGTCATCTTGGCCAATTTTGTGATTTCAAAACTTGTACAATACAGCGGAATTTTCGCATTCATATTATAACCAAAGCCAGACATTTGCCAGCTAACTAAAACAATGATGATTTGGTCATTGCATGTGAAATAGAGTTGAATAACAAAACATTCAAACAATACATGTTTGTACAATATAAATGCAGACAGGGCAAATCATTCCCCAAGCATGTTGTGTCATGTGTGTTGGCTTATTAACCAACTATTGTATTCTGTGGGATGGAACTTCATTCTTTTACCATGTACACACACTAGTAAACCAGGCTTTGGAGGGGGGAGTGAGGGATAATGCATGGATATAAGCCTAGGGTCATGTTGGACATGCTAGCTGTATCATTTGTCAGGCATACTGAGCAGGGCTGGCTGAGAGGGGTGGAGCCTATTTCTGTGCTGGACAGACTGGCTGATCTTGTCAGGCATGACTGAGCAGGGCTGGCTGAGAGGGGCGGAGCCTATTTCTGAGCTGGACAGACTAGCTGATCTTGTAAGGCATGACTGAGCAGGGCTGGCTGAGAGGGGCAGACCCCATTGCTGTGCTGGACAGACTGGCTGATCTCCTGCACTGGCTGAGAGGGCAGAGCCTAGCCTCATGCTGGACATGCAGGCTGCAGTCAGTGAATACAGTAGCATGGCTCAGTTATAGTATTACATCTGCATGGGCGCAGGCGAGGGAAAAATTCTAAGTCCAAAAAAAAAAAAAATACACCTACAAAAATTTTTTTCCTCTGGAAATTGCCTGAATCAAATTATGACATTGACAGGAATCGCCCGATTTTTTTTCCAAAATGGCCGCTGGCGGCCATCTTGGATTTCGGATCTCGACGAAAAATAATAGGGGTTAGAAGCAAAGTATTTCGGATGAGCTGTGAAAATTTCGGAAAGATAGATCAAGGCGTTCAAGAGTTATGATCCGGAAACCAAACGGCGGAAGAAAAAAAAAAGAAAAAGAAAAAGAAAAAAAAAAAAAAAAAAACAGACAAAAACATAAGGCCTCCCGATTTTCAATCGGGATGCCTAATAAAACAAGAAATAGGCCTATTTCTCTGGGCAAGGTCTAGGTAGACCTATTTGTTTGTTTTTTGTGTGTGTGGGAGTGGGTGTGGGTGTGGAGGGAGGGGTTTGCTTGAACGACACTGAACAGCAGGACTATGCCAGGAGTTATTCTAGCACACGCATACAATTTGATTGCAAATACAGCTGAGTCGTCTTTGCATTTATAAGCCCCTACATATACGTACTAGTATATATTTGCCAAAATAACACAGTTTCAAAAGTTTAGATTTGATGGATATTAAAAGATAAGCAGAGACATTTTTTTTCATCTACCATACACTGTTATTTTTTACAGTGATTTTTTTTCACAGAACAACAGGCCTGGTCAACCTGGATACCAGATGTAGACCTATAAACTTTAGTATAGGCTATATACAGTACCTAGTGAGTTGAAGCCAGGAAATTAGAAGGCCACTATTTTATTGAGCTAATTTATATATGGGCCTAACTTCACTACAAAGTAGGATATCAGACTTCTTTAGTTCAAGTTTCTAGATCTAGTCGAAATCCTAACTGATCAGCACTTTCTGATTAAGTTAACATCAGTGAGTGATGGCTATCACTGTATCAGGCTATGGCTGTATAGATCCAGTAAAATCAGTAGACCCTAGATCTACATTGAATTATTTCATGCGAGTTAACTAATTATTCTCAGATTAACACACCAATACCACTTATTACCACTACTCAATTGTATCCAGGCTGAGCTACAGCCAGAGACCAAGATGAATGAGAAGCGCGGCAAAATCTTTGTTTTCACGCTGTTGCTAAGCACTAGTGGCGCCGTCTGTTGATCACAAACTGTGTTTATGCGCCCTCTA
Organism: Terebella lapidaria; assembly: GCA_949152475.1. Taxonomy (NCBI): domain Eukaryota; kingdom Metazoa; phylum Annelida; class Polychaeta; order Terebellida; family Terebellidae; genus Terebella; species Terebella lapidaria. The sequence continues at coordinate 23,667,022 of OX424567.1, forward strand.
GCGAATATACGATGCAACTGGTTTTTCCCATATTATTTTCAACCAATCACAAATGAGCCTGATACGGGAAAAGCCCAGGCTGCGACAAACAGACAGGCGGAAGTTATGTTTTGTGTTTGGTATCGCAGTTTGAAGTTCCATGCACTTGAGTATATTGTATACACTAGATTGTTAAAAATCGTATGTTTGTCACTCATATACGTGTAACCATTGAGCTCGCTTCGCGAGCTGCCCTTCGGGCAGCTCGAGCTGCGCTCGCTATAAATAGCACTTTCTCAAGCGTCGGGAAAATCTGCCAAAATATCGAATCCCATACAGTGGCCCTTTAAGTAACTTTTTTTCTCTTCGATACTTAACACTCCTCATATGTACTCCTATGATGTGTATAAGTTTCGTTGCGCTTGAATCGTTCGAAGTGGGCCATTTTGGCCCAAACTCGGCCCAAAGGGACTTTCCCATGTTAAAATTTTCCTATGCTTTATAATGGCACACATTATGCCTAATATCTCACGTAAATATTGAGATTGGAGACTAGGAATCAATTGTGGACATATAGGAAATGACATATGCCGAATATTCTCGTAACCTTGAATTTGACCTTTGACCTCAATTTCAAGGTCAGAGCACAAAATGACTTATACCTCGCTTAGCGACTTTACGGCTTAGGAATCCATTGTGGACATATAGGAAATGATATTTACTGAATATTCTGATGACCTTGAATTTGACCTTTGACCTCATTTTCAAGGTCACGTGACAAAATGGCTAATATCTCGCTCGTTATCGTCTTTACCGCTTAGGAATCAATTATTCTCCGGGTTAGGCCCAGATATACTAGAAACGCACTAATCATGCTAATTTCAGCTGGTTCCATTTTGCGAGGTCTTCCGCAGTGATGGACAGGGAGTGATTCCACGGTGGACATACGTTGCGCTCTTTTGTGCAGGCTTCGCCCGTTTACTATGCTGTAGTTCACAAAGTCTCATGTCAGGGATGTTTGTGTGGTACAGCGGGGGTCGCAAATATTGTCACTCTGTTTGCCCAGGCAGTGATTTTTTGCACGCCCTGATATAACGCTGATGTAATAGAATCATATTAGAAACATAAACATTAAGCTCTATAAGTACAATCTATCACATCAACTTCTTAAAAAAACTTTCCTCCGGACATATTCTTAACACTTTCCATTCCTACTATTCTGTAGTTTGTGAACATATAGGAAATGATATATGCAGATCATTGTCATGACCTTAAATTTGACCTTCGACCTCATTTTCAAGGTCACAGGACAAAATGGCTAATATTTCGCTTCTAATTGACTTTACAGCTTAGGAATTAATTATGAACATATAGGAAATTATATGTACAGATCATTCTCATGAACTTCAATTTGACCTATGACCTAAATTTCAAGGGCACAGGACAAATGACTTACATCTCCCTTATTATCGATTCTACAGCTTAGGAATCAATTGTGAACATATAGAAAATGATATATGTTGAAAATTGCAATGACCTTGAATTTGACCTTTGACCTCACTTTCAAGGTCAAAGGACAAAATAGCTAATATCTTGCTCCTCTATTGACTTTATAGCTTGTGAACCAATTGTGGATTTATACACTGAATATTTTGATGACCTTGAATTTGACCTTGAATTTATTTTTAAGGTCAGAGCACAAAATGGCTTGTACGTGTATCTCGCTTATTATCGACTTTACAGCTTAGGATTCGATAGTGAACATATAGAGAAAAATGTATGCTGAATTCTTTGGTGACCTTGACCACGACCTTTAACCTCATTTTCCAGGTCAAAGAACAAAATGGCCTATATCTCGCTTATTATCAACTTTACTGCTAATCAACTGCGAACAGGAAATGATATATGCTGAATATTCTCATGATCTTGAACTTGATTTTTGACCTCATTTTCAAGGTCAGACCACAAATGGCTATTATCTCACTTATTACGTGCTTCACAGCTTAGAAATCAATTGTGGTCAAACTCTAAATGATATATGCTGAATATTCTCGTGACTTCGACTTGACCAATGACCTTATTTTGAAGTTTCTTCTGACCTGATTTTGAAGGTGACAGGACGAAATGGCTTATATCTCACTTATTGACTTCATAGTGTGGGAATCAATGAAGGACATATAGAAAATGTTATATGCCAAGTATTCTGATGACCTTGAATTTGACATTTCCTTCATTTTCAAGGCCATGGGACAAAATTGCTAATATCTCTCAGAATTTTGAATTTACAGCTTAGCAATCAACTGTGGGGATGATATATGCTTACTTGTCGCCCCCATACTCAAATACGATTAAAACGGCCCATGGATAGATGCGTTGGTCCGGTCCTGCAATAGTATCGCAGCATTTGTTTGGGTTTTTTTTAAATTGTATCAACGAGCAGATCGATGGAGGCAATCACTAAAAAAATATATTCCAGTTTTGTGAATTGTTCCCAAATTTTCTTCATGCCTAACAAGCGCAAAATATTGCGATCACTTCGAAAGATTTGACCGATCAGACAGCAGCTCCCCTGGAATTCCCTGACTCCGTGGGGAGCCTTGTTCATATCGTCATGGCTTGAGCATTGTTCCGATAGATGTCTTCTGATTGAGGACGTATTGCCGACCATTCAAATTGTGATAATGGTCGGGGGAGAAAAGTTTGTCAAAAAATATTTGTGCAGATAACGGATCCCTTCTTATCAACCGATGTACCCAGTATACTTGCGATCATGAAGTTTTGAATATGACGGAATGGGCTTAAAGGCATTTGCATAAAAAGACATATGAATCTCGGTACTGGTGACAGGGTGCACAATGCTTTCTGGAAATATGTTTTTATAGCGATTTTTCCCGTTCGATGCAGTTTGTCGAAATGTTTCACACAAAAAAATGTTGTTGTACAAGTCGAATACTATATGTATAAATGTGAAAAATGGAGCCTATACAAGTTAAATTTATATAGCATGTCTATCAACGAGCTATCGTGCATAGGGGTTTCGGATTGATCTGGGTCTGGAAAGGGTCTGGAAATTGTTCCATTTTGAGCCTGGAAAGTCCCTGATCTTGTTATTCACAGAACAGTGAAAACTCTATGACTGTAATTGCAGTATGTATGTCTACAGGGATGTAGTCTCAAATAAACTTCACATTCCCCACATTGGAATCGAGCTGTGCACTGCTAAGAGGCGACACATGTCTTTTACTACATTTCCTGACACTTACTGTATTATATATGCTGAATATTTTCTTGACCTTGAATCTAACCAGTGACCTGGCTAACACCTAAAATATTGAACATATATTGTTCGGTAACCTATCTGTGGCCCTTGGCCTAATTTGTTTCACATCGCGTGGCCTCTCTCGCCGAAAGGGCGTCGTGACCTCCTAGCACTCGGTCACTATTAACGAGAGACCCTCGTTTTTGTGCATATATTCTATACACAGCCCACGAGGCTTCACTATACATGTAGGTTTCGCCGAGAAGCCTATGAAAGGCGGCGGAGGGGGCAGCAGTAAACTTTTGACCTTTGACAGATTTGAAATATTTCGTCCCCTTGTTGACTGACTGGGGTCTTTTGTTCCATGCACTGATTTGCAGTGAGTTGTGGGCTATGCATGTATGTATACATATGTATGCGTCTATTGCCTACAGAAGGAGGACAGGACAGATGAACGAGTTTTTCTCTGATCACAATATTCAGTGGCGGATCTACCATCAAGAGTATAGGCACCAGAGCAAGCGGATACATCTGGTGTTTGTGCGAACACCGTCGGAGCTTTGACAATATAGATCTACAATCTGAAATATTCCCATTTAGAACATAGACCTGGTCGACCTTTTGTGTTGCATAGAATTATAGATCACGTCTTCACTAAATTATATATCAATTTTAATTTATTAAAATCATTATACATATACTATCCAGAACCGTTTTTTGTTGAAGATACAGTTGGAACTTCGCTAGAGTTTACTTGCATATGCTGGCATGCCAAAAGCTTTGCCAACCAGGCCAGCGCCGCAAACCGTGCACAATCTGATTGCACAATCTAGCAAAGCTCTTTTGACAGGGTTGCCCCCAGAATGTGTCACGGACCGTCCAGAAGTATTCAGCTTCTGGGGTTCTCAAGCAGGCCCGGACGCTATCTCTTGGTCCAAATGTCTTGCCTCCAACTCGCCCCCCCCCCCCCCCCCCCCCGTCGCCCTTCACAAATCTCCTGAGGTCACATTCTTTCGGGCGTTACAACGCTCGTGTGATAGTGAATGTTATTGATTGATGCATTGAAACAAACATTTACCTGTAAATATTGAGCGATGTACCCTGATGTAGATCACTAAACAGTAATTCAACAATATTTATGTTTTACTTGAAATATCAAAGTGATGGCTCCACATTAGGAACAATATTGTGATTTAGTGATTACTTGCTTCGAACGAGGACCAGCGTGTGTTGTTTTTGTTCATCAGAACATAACAATTACCAACTTTATTTGATAACCATTATTATGTACAACAATGTTATGGTGCAATCATTCAACTACTTGCAATACTTTTAGTCTGTACCAGAATTGCTTTTTAAATAACAGTTATATCTCCATTAATTGCTGCTCTCCTTCAGCTCTAGTTGCATTACCACTAACAGTCATGTATCTGATTATTCCGGCCACATTTATCATTAAAACGTAGGTGATCACTATTTCAGAAGGCACCGGCAATCTCCGTCCCAGTGGAGATGGCGGACAGTGTAGGCGAGGTGGGGGTGGGGGTGGAGAGGGTCCTCGTAAACAAAATCGACCATCGTGACATTTTGACATTCGTTTGACATCTGGCGCAATACGCATGCTTAGTTGACCTGCTAAGAATAGTGCGTGGGCCCACACCCAGATTTTGAGATATCGGTACCAAAAGAGGGTCAAATGCTCATAGTAAAAAATGCATATTCATGGAAAATAATGCATATTCATCATACGCCCGTCATCATACGCTACACCATTCTGTTACAAAGGTAGGTATGTCAAGTGTCACTTACTCAAGAATTCAATCATTCTGATCAAGCATTCTCATATGAATCATTGGGAAACTCCACACTGGTTTTTGTTTTCATCCAGTCGGCGCCATGTTGGATTGATAGAGTCACTGAGTCATAGAGTCATCTTCGTATTGAATCTTTCGCTCAGTTTATTAATCACATGCCCAATTGAATAACGCTTTCATTCAGGTCAAATGATACGTGAAACACAGATTCAATAAATCTAGTTAATTATTCAATTACTGAACGAAAGATTTGATATATCGAATAAAAAATTCAATACATTTTAACAACAGTTCATAAAACAGTTAGCATAGTTTGGCAAGCAGTTCACTCAATGCAGTTGACACAACTGACTATCAATTCGATTCAATGACAGAACGGTTTGTCAAGTCGTGCAAATTATTTAATCATATGATCGATCTAGTTGATTGAATGGACGGTCATTGACTTGAAAGAATAGTTTACCCATGTCTTCTCCCACCCTGGGCTTCGTTTGTTCGATCTCGTCCCACTCTGCACCAGGGACTGTGAAATGCTTCGTACTTTGGCAGTATTTTCTACGCTTTGACAAGAGGGTATTCTGAGAATGGACTGGATGTGACTGGACTTGTCATGAAATGAAAACTGTACAAATGGGAGATGCACACATATATTATTTCGTATATGGTCAACGAGTACTTTTGATTGTCATGAACTAAATCTATGCTCAATTGTGCCGGTAAAACTTGAGAACAAACACAAAGCTGATAATAAAGGCAGAATATCAAATACACCTAGCAAAAAAAATCATAAGAAAAAAGAAACCTTCAAGAAAATGTATAATATACATTTTATATAAATAATGCAAAATAGGCCTAAATTTCTAATATTGTAAGTTTAGACCCCTGTCGTAAAAAGAGATACAATATTATTGGGAAACACCTTTTTTTATTACAATTGTGAACACAAATACAATATGTAATATGAAACATGTACAAAGTATGAAATTATCCCATACAAAATACAATTATTGACAGTTATATAAACATAAAAAAATCTTGTACATGTATACTGGACATGGTGTATATAATTAATACTATAAACTAAAAACTAGACTAATATATACAAGGGTGGGTGGGAGGGAGAACAGCAGCGTGCTGTGTGTGTGCTTTGAACGGTGGCTGTCGCGCGACTGACCCACACAAGGGGCGGTAAAAGCCTGACCATGAGGAGAACTCATGCTACATTAGTTGTACACTGAGTATGACTGGAGTACATGGTAACAACATGAGCAAAACAACCTGCAGGGAAACTAAGGGTAACAATGAGAGTACGTTATGAAAGTAACATTATGACAATCGAAATTTAACCCCAATGAATACATATTAATTTGGACATAAATTTCTAATATTGTAAGTTTAGACCCCTGTCGTAAAAAGAGATACAATATTATTGGGATACACCTTTTTTATTACATTTGTGAACACAAATACAATATATAATATGAAACATGTACAAAGTATGAAATTATCCCAAATCCATGTGTAGTTATAGTTTGTAGGTAGTAGATAAAACAGATCCAAATGTTTGCATCGCACTCATACGAGTTGTTACTGTGGTGTCTAGATATCGTTGATACGACTCGGACCTCCAGTCCCCCAAATGTTTGATAATCTCCGTGGGGATACCGACTTGGAGTGCGAAAGACGCCCCTCCCCGCCGAAAACTGTGACCTGAATAATCTGTCGATTTATAGCCCAAGCTGTGCAAAATAGATCTCAGATCTTTTATAAATCTCGTATAATTCAAAGACTGAAAACCTACCGGAGACGAATAACCAAATACCAGAGTATGGGGTGGCATGTTGGGAGATGCTAGCAGCATTGTTTTGAGCGCCGTAACGGGACACAATGGATGACCGGGTAAGGATGGGACAGGAAGAACGAGCTGACGTTGTTTGAATTGAATGGTTTTTGTCGAATTTATATTAAGATAAACCTGATTTGATGAATCAATGACCACATTTTGCCCTGTGATATGATGAGAGTCTGATGAGGACTTAAACAGATTACTTTTACGGAGGAATGAATAAAAAGCCAGCAAACACGCTGCCCAAAAGGCTGACCAGTAGGGAGTAGCTAAATCAATCTGGCGATAAATGTCCAATAGAATACGTGGAGTGATGGGAAGAGCTTGTTTTACCACTATACCTTTGTCTTTTTTATACCTTTTAACAGAGATGATAACCCAAAGTTTTGATCCAAGGGGTTTGGAAGACCTGATTCGAGATGAAGCAGCTTGACAATATTGAGATATGCCGGGATTGATTGTGTTGACAATTTGTCCGACAAGTATGCTGTGTAACGCAGCAAATTTTCTTGAATAACAGGAATAGGGGGAACTGATATGAGTGCGCAGAACGTGAGATATGAAGTCAGATAAGAGGAATACGACTTTTTGGTGGATTCAGCGAACGCTAATTTTCGGTAATAGGACACCCTCTCGTCCAAGACGGCACCCAGGACGCTGGGACTACAAGCACCTAGATGATAAAAGATAAAACAGGCAATTACCAGACATGCTGCGGAACAGTGCGGGAAAAATATCAATTGCCGCAAGACCACTGAAGTACCCCCAAGACAACACAAATGCACACATATTTGGAATAGAAGACAACCGGGAAATAAAATCGGCAGTAACATCGGCAGTAACTCTCGTAACCATGGCATGACCCATCTGTTTCTGGACGAGCCTTTAGTTATATTTGCACGAGCTGTGATGTTGTCTGTGATAAATACAACTTGGGAGTTTGCCCAAAGATGGGCCCATTTACGTGCTGCAAATACCGACGAAATCGTTTCTTTCTCATTTATATGCCACCTAGTCATACTAGGAAATCAGCCTGCCAATTGACATAACCCCAATCATCACCATACACAAATCCCGAACCCGAATTGGATGCATCTAAGTACACAAAATGTACAGTAGAATGACAGAGAATACGCTTTCCTGGATTTAACTCTATGGCCGCCAACCACCATTTGATATCCATATGAGAAGCAACCGAAAGGCGCGCTTTATGCTCAGACATGCGCTGAGGAGTCATAGTGTTGAATATTTCACGAAGGTAACATCTACCTTGTTTCACTACTTGTGACGCCCAGCTAAGTTTTCCCGCCAAAGTCTGTAGCTGTTTGAGTGATGCGCGTTTGCGCGTGGAAAACTCCTGCAGTAGGGATCTCAATTCTGTCCGCTTGTCCACTGGCAATGCTAACGACATGTCACGTGTATCAATTTGAATGCCTAAGAAAGTAATTAGCTGTGACGGACCGTGAAGTTTGTGCCAAGCAATACTGAAGCCAAGTTCTCGCAATAATCTAATCAGAATTCTCATACCATTTTTACATTCCTCAAAACTAGAAGCCACCAGGAAAAAATCGTCTAAATAAGCAACCACATCATAACCTCGGTTTTTCATGAAACGCGAAACCGCCTGGGACAACAGATGAAAGATTGCTGGCGCCTTTCTGGCACCCATCATCAGTCTGGTGTCAACCATATACGACGTTTCCTTTTCTCCATGGAATCTCCACGACAACCCACACATATGGTATTGAGAAGGATGAATGCCGACTGACCTGTACGCAGACTTTAAGTCCACTTTGCAGCAATAAAAGTTGGGAGCAACCAAATTTACAGCATCCTGAATACTTTGGTACTTAAAGTGTTCATGCTCTGTTGCATAGCTGTTCAAACTAGAACCAGTAGGCCTGCTAGCATCATGAATGAGCCTCACTGACCCGTCAGTTTTACTTATTGCAGTCAGCGGACTGACAATTGTTGGTGTGGAATCCACTCGCACGTACCGGCCCTCTGAAATTTCCGACAAAATTTGGGACTCGACCTTAGACACCTGATTTTTGTGTGTTGCTGACGGATGGTTAGCACCATTAACCCTACGGATATCATCCACTTTATCCACGATCATGAAGCCATTTTTAGGTTACCGGACCTATGGTCCGATAACCTATTGGCATGGCGTTGCGTCCGTCGTCCGTCGTCCGTCGTCCGTCGGCGTCCGTCGTCGTCCGTCGTCGTCGTCGTCCACATTTTTATCTTTTTTGTTTACAGGCGAATATTTCTGAAATTTTGCACACAAATACTTAAAAATAATTCAAGAAGGAGGTATTTTTTAGTTTTTTGATTTTCGCATTTTTTTCAAAATGGCGGCCGTTTTCGACGAAAAATGCCTGATTTTGGACTTTGGCGGCCATTTTCTCAAAATCTGTTCAGTAACTTTTTTTCTTTTTGATAAATAACACTCCTCATATGTACTCCTATGATGTCTATAAATTTCGTTGCGCTTGAATCGCTCGAAGTGGGCCATTTTGGCCCAAACTCGGCTCAAATGGGACTTTCCCATGTTAAATTCTCCTATGCTTTATAATGGGACACATTATGCCTAATATCTCACTTGATATTGAGATTAGAGACTAGGAGTCAATTGTGGACCTATAGGAAATGATATATGCTGAATATTCTCGTGACCTTGAATTTGACCTCTGACCTCACTTTCAAGGTCAGAGCACAAAATGGCTTATATCTCGCTTATTATCGACTCTACAGCTTAGTAATCAATTGTGGACATATAGGAAATGATATATTCTGAATATTCTCGTGACCTTGAATTTGACCTCTGACCTCAGTTTCGAGGTCAGAGCACAAAATGGCTTATATCTCGCTTATTATCGACTCTACAGCTTAGGAATCAATTGTGGACATATAGGAAATGATATATGCTGAATATTCTGATGACCTTGAATTTGACCTTCGACCTCATTTTCAAGGTCACAGGACAAAATGGCTAATATCTCGCTTGTTATCGACTTTACAGCTTAGCAATCAATTATGAACATATAGGAAATGATATATGCAGATTATTGTCATGACCTTGAATTTGACCTTTGACCTCATTTTCAAGGTCACAGGACAAAATGGCTAATATCTCACTTATTATCGATTTTACAGCTTAGGAATCAATTGTGGACATATAGGAAATGATATATGCTGAATATTCTCGTGACCTTGAATTTGACCTCTGACCTCATTTCTAAGGTCCAAGGACAAACTGGCTCATATCTTGCTCCTCTATTGACTGTATGGCTTGGGAATCAATTGTGGACATGATATACATGATATAGAAAATGATATACACTGAATATTTTGATGACCTTGAATTTGACCTTTGCCTCTTCATTTTCAAGGCTACAGCATAAAATTGCTAATCTCTCTCTGATTATTGAACTTACAGCTTAGCAATCAACTGTGGACATGATATATGCTTAATGTTATATATGCTGAATATTCTCTTGACCTTGAATTCAACCAGTGACCTGGCTAATACCTAAAATATTAAACATTGTCCGGTAACCTATCTTTGGCCCTTGGCCTAATTTTTGATTTTCGCATTATTTTCAAAATGGCGGCCGTTTTTGACGAAAAATGCCTGATTTTGGACTTTGGCGCCCATTTTCTCAAAATCTGTTCAGTAACTTTTTAGGTTACCGGACCTATGGTCCGATAACCTATTGGCATGGCGTTGCGTCCGTCGTCGTCGTCCATCGTCGTCCACATTTTTATCTTTTTTGTTTACGGGCGAATTTTTCCTGAAATTTTGCACAAAAATACTTAAAAATAATTCAAGAAGGAGGTATTTTTTAGTTTTTAGGTTACCGGACCTATGGTCCGATAACCTATTGGCATGGCGTTGCGTCTGTCGTCCGTCGTCCGTCGTCGTCGTCGTCGTCGTCTTCGTCGTCGTCGTCCGTCGTCGTCGTCCACATTTTTATCTTTTTTGTTTACAGGCGAATGTTTCTGAAATTTTGCACAAAAATACCTAAAAATAATTCAAGAAGGAGGTATTTTTTAGTTTTTTGATTTTCGCATTTTTTTCAAAATGGCGGCCATTTTCGACGAAAAATGCCTGATTTTGGACTTTGGCGGCCATTTTCTCAAAATCTGTTCAGTAACTTTTTTTCTTTCTGATACATAAGACTCTTCATATGTACTCCTATGATATCTATAAATTTCGTTGCGCTTGAATCGCTCGAAGTGGGCCATTTTGGCCCAAACTCGGCCCAAATGGGATTTTCCCATGTTAAATTCTCCTATGCTTTATAATGGGACACATTATGCCTAATATCTCGCTTAATATTGAGATTAGAGACTAGGAATCAATTGTGGACATATAGGAAATGATATATGCTGAATATTCTCGTGACCTTGAATTTGACCTCTGACCTCAGTTTCAAGGTCAGAGCACAAAATGGCTTATATCTGGCTTATTATTGACTCTACAGCTAAGGAATCAATTGTGGACATATAGGAAATAATATATGCTGAATATTCTCGTGACCTTGAATTTGACCTCTGACCTCAGTTTCAAGGTCAGAGCACAAAATGGCTTATATCTCGCTTATTATCGACTCTACAGCTTAGGAATCAATTGTGGACATATAGGAAATGATATATGCTGAATATTCTGATGACCTTGAATTTGACCTTCGACCTCATGTTCAAGGTCACAGGACAAAATGGCTAATATCTCGCTTGTTATCGACTTTACAGCTTAGCAATCAATTATGAACATATAGGAAATGATATATGCAGATTATTGTCATGACCTTGAATTTGACCTTTGACTTCATTTTCAAGGTCACAGGACAAACAGGCTAATATCTTACTTATTATCGATTTTACAGCTTAGGAATCAATTGTGGACATATAGGAAATGATATATGCTGAATATTCTCGTGACCTTGAATTTGACCTCTGACCTCATTTTCAAGGTCCAAAGACAAACTGGCTCATATCTCTATTGACTGTATGGCTTGGGAATCAATTGTGGACATGATATAGAAAATGATATACATTGAATATTTTGATGACCTTGAATTTGACCTTTGCCCATTCATTTTCAAGGCCACAGCACAAAATTGCTAATATCTCTCTGATTATTGAATTTACAGCTTAGCAATCAACTGTGGACATGATATATGCTTAATGTTATATATACTGAATATTCTCTTGACCTTGAATTCAACCAGTGACCTGGCTAACATCTAAAATATTAAACATTGTCCGGTAACCTATCTTCGGCCCTTGGCCTAATTTTTTCTTTTCGCATTTTTTTCAAAATGGCGGTCGTTTTCGACGAAAAATGCCTGATTTTGGACTTTGGCGTCCATTTTCTCAAAATCTTTTCAGTAACTTTTTTTCTTTTTGATACATAACCTTTGACCTAATTTTCAAGATCACAGGACATAATGGCTAATAACTCGCTTATTATGGACTTTACAGCTTAGGAATCAATTGTGGACATACTAGAAATGACATATGCCGAATATTATGGTGTCCTTGAATTGACCAAGGTCACGGTTATTTCCAAGGTCACGGGACAAAATACTAATATCTAAAATATATATTGTCCGGTAACCTTTCTTAGCCCTTGGGCTAATTAGGTTACCGGACCTATGGTCCGATAACCTATTGGCATGGCGTTGCGTCCGTCGTCCGTCGTCGTCCGTCGTCGTCCACGTTTTTATCTTTTTTGTTTACAGGCGAATTCTTCTGAAATTTTGCAAAAAAATACTTAAAAATAATTCAAGAAGGAGGTATTATTTAGTTTTTTGATTTTCGCATTTTTTTCAAAATGGCGGCCGTTTTCGACGAAAAATGGCTGATTTTGGATTTTGGTGGCCATTTTCTCAAAATCTGTTCAGTAACTTTTTTTCTTTTTGATACATAACACTCCTGATATGTACTCCTATGATGTCTATAAATTTCGTTGCGCTTGAATCGCTCGAAGTGGACCATTTTGGCCCAAACTCAGCCCAAATGGGACTTTCCCATGTTAAATTCTCCTATGCTTTATAATGGGACACATTATGCCTAATATCTCACTTAATATTGAGATTAGAGACTAGGAATCAATTGTGGACATATAGGAAATGATATATGCTGAATATTCTCGTGACCTTGAATTTGACCTCTGACCTCAATTTCAAAGTCAGAGCACAAAATGGCTGATATCTCGCTTATTATCGACTCTACAGCTTAGGAATCAATTGTGGACATATAGGAAATGATATATGCTGAATATTCTGATGACCTTGAATTTGAACTTTGACAGCATTTTCAAGGTCATAGGACAAAATGGCTGATATCTCGCTTATTATCGACTTTACAGCTTAGAAATCAATTGTGAACATATAGGAAATGATATATGCTGAACATTCTCGTGACCCTGAATTTGACCTTTGACCTCATTTTCAAGGTCACAGGACAAAATGGCCAATATCTTGCTTATTAGCGACTTTACAGCTTAGGAATCAATAGTGAACATATAGGAAATGATATATGCTGAATATTCTCATGACCTTGAATTTGACCTTTGACCTCATTTTCAAGGTCACATGACAAAATGGCTAATATCTCGCTTATTATCGACTTTACAGTTTAGGAATCAATTGTGAACATATAGGAAATGATATATGCTGAGTATTTTTGTGACTTTGAATTTGACCTTTGACCTCATTTCCAAGGTCACAGGACAAAATTGCTAATATCTCACTTATTATCGACTTTACAGCTTAGGAAATAATTGTGAACATATAGGAAATGATATATGCTGAATATTCTCGTGACCTTGAATTTGACCTTTGACCTCATTTTCAAGGTCACAGGACAAAATTGCTAATATCTCGATTATTATCGACTTTACAGCTTAGGAATCAATTGTGAACATATAGGAAATGATATATGCTGAATATTTTTGTGACCTTGAATTTGACCTTTGACCTCATTTTCAAGGTCACATGACAAAATGGCTAATATCTTGCTTATTATCGACTTTACAGCTTAGGAATCAATTGTGAACGTATAGGAATTGATATATGCTGAATATTCTCGTGACCTTGAATTTGACCTTTGACCTCATTTTCAAGGTCACAGGACAAAATTGCTAATATCTCGCTTATTATCGACTTTACAGTTTAGGAATCAATTGTGAACATATAGGAAATGATATATGCTGAGTATTTTTGTGACTTTGAATTTGACCTTTGACCTCATTTCCAAGGTCACAGGACAAAATTGCTAATATCTCACTTATTATCGACTTTACAGCTTAGGAATCAATTGTGAACATATAGGAAATGATATATGCTGAATATTCTCGTGACCTTGAATTTGACCTTTGACCTCATTTTCAAGGTCACAGGACAAAATTGCTAATATCTCGCTTATTATCGACTTTACAGCTTAGGAATCAATTGTGAACATATAGGAAATGATATATTCTGAATATTTTTGTGACCTTGAATTTGACCTTTGACCTCATTTTCAAGGTCACATGACAAAATGGCTAATATCTTTTTGTGAACATATAGGAATTGATATATGCTGAATATTCTCATGACCTTGAATTTGACCTTTGACCTCATTTTCAAGGTCACAGGACAAAATTGCTAATATCTCGCTTATTATCGACTTTACAGCTTAGGAATCAATTGTGAACATATAGGAAATGATATATGCTGAATATTTTTGTGACCTTGAATTTGACCTTTGACTTCATTTTCAAGGTCACGGGACAAAATGGCCAATATCTTGCTTATTAGCACCTTTACAGCTTAGAAATCAATTGTGAACATATAGGAAATGATATATGCTGAATATTCTAGTGACCTTGAATTTGACTTTTGACCTCATTTTCAAGGTCAACAGGACAAAATGGCTAATATCTCGTTTATTATCGACTTTACAGCTTAGGAATCAATTGTGAACATATAGGAAATGATATATTCTGAATATTTTAATGATATTGAATTTGACCTTTGACCTAAATTTCAAGGTCAGTCATTTTATTTTCAAAGTCAGATTACAAAATGGCTTATATCTCGCTTATTATCAAATTTACAGCTTAGGGGTCCATAGTGAACATATAGGAAATGATGTATGCTGAATAGTTTGGTGATCTAGAATTTAACCTTTGATCCCATTCTCAAGGTTAGAGATATGGCGATTTCAGTGGTCACCTTGTATTTGACCTTCAACTTTCTCGGCTTAACTCTGTATATTTCTCCGGTAACCTTTCTAGCCCATTGGGCTAATTTTTTATTCCTTCAATCAGAAATAATTGATCAGGATCATTAACCAGTTCTCTTTCCCAAACCTCTGAGACCAAATCTGACAACTTTCCGTTCGTGGCTACCTTGACCTTATCAACAACGACGTCAACAGAATTTTCCACAGAAGATTTAGGCGGGGAAGGGGAAAGTACTATTCGTGTTTTGATTGTGGATGAGCACCTCCACAGATCAAGCATTTGTGACTGTACTTACACTTCTCGCCATAAACACACTGAGAGTGGTTGAACAATTTACAGAAATTTTTTTGCCTCTCTGTAACTTTGCCTCGAGCATCACGTCTTTGACTTCCGTGTTTTGGGAACAGCTTTGGGACCAGATGAACGGAAATAAGATGCGGTACATCACTACCCCACGGAAAGTTGTGTATGGCTTGTAACTGTCTGTATTCTCTATCATAGAGGAGCACTGACGACCACAGGTATCTCTGTGCTAAGTTTGCGACTTTTACAGTGTATGACAGATAATGAGCGACCTGGTCCATATGCAGTTTACCTTCCAGCAACAATTTGGCCATGATACGAGAATTGGCAGCTGTCCATTGCATTGGAGTTACATGTTCAAGCTTTGGCTTTTTTGGACCCGATTTGACAACCACCTCCGCGCCATTGTCAGACGCAATCACCTGTTCTGACCGATTCTCGCTAACTACCGACTGCGGAACGAAATCTACCACATCTAGATAATCACAGTTTTTGTTGTCATCTAAGTATATCAGGGGGTTTAGATCACCCCGTACACGAATATCAGCAGTGGTTTTCAGGATATTTTGAACACCTAAACCATCTAACAAATTACTGGACAGTGAAGTATGTGGCGTAGACACAGTATCTGTACCTATGGCGTCAGCATTGGAGTTTGGATTCCCATCTCTGGTAGCAGCCGGCGCCCCCGGTGTTGTGCTGAGGACTTGATCGAGCCGCATGGAACCCTGACGCGTGTCCACCATTGATGACGTAGAGGCTGTTGGTGCGGTGTCGTCCACGTGCTGCGTCCTGGGCTGGGTCACCTTGGAAAGCAAGCGTTCCAGCAGGCGTCTCTGGGCTAAAAGTTTTATTTTTAGCGTAGGAATGTCACTCAACTGCAGAACACTCAGCGAGTCCTCGTCGACGAAGCCCTGATTCACCAGTACCGTGTGAGTGTCCTCGTTCAGGCCATGTCTTTGCAAAAACTCTTGAAATGACTCCACACTCGCCTGACTTGTATCACTGCCTGCCATGTTGTCCGGCTCTTCAGGTGTGTGTTTCTCCAGGACAAAACACAAAGCGGCAATGAATAACTTGCTTTAAAAGCACCTTGTATTAAAAACAAAAACGACAGATTTAAAAGCATAAAATAGCACTTAGCTTTTTTCCAACGAGAACAGCAGCGTGCTGTGTGTGTGCTTTGAACGGCGGCTGTCGCGCGACTGACCCACACAAGGGGCGGTAAAAGCCTGACCATGAGGAGAACTCATGCTACATTAGTTGTACACTGAGTATGACTGGAGTACATGGTAACAACATGAGCAAAACAACCTGCAGGGAAACTAAGGGTAACAATGAGAGTACGTTATGAAGGTAACATTATGACAATCGAAATTTAACCCCAATGAATACATATTAATTTGGACAAAAAAAAATCAGCGTGGTTGCAAAGGCAAAAACATGACGAGCGTGCATTATTTGGGTATCAAAGTTATTGTAAATTGTATACTTCAATTTGTGTAATTGCGGTGCGACATAGCATCGAGAATAGCAGTATCTAACTGCACTCGCATATTTTAAAATCAATATTTTAACATGGTTTTAGCCCACCGGGCCGTATGGGCCGATACGCTTTTTAGTCCTGGCTCTGGGGGGTCATTTGTGTCCATTGCTGTTTCACGGCAGTACCTTAGATTGTATTGTTCTAAATGCCAAGACTATCAAAAAAAAAGTTTGTGGACCTCTTCCGAATCAAGTGCGTTTTCTCCACGGAGCCATTTCAGATCTTTCCGTGATGTGCTGAAATCTGAAAACAACGAAAACTCAAACCTATACTGATGAATATCGTTTTGTATATTATATTCCATTTACTTGGTATTACTAATGATTAATCACAACAACGTTTGATATCGAATACGAATCATGCTCCACATTTTAGATTATTGAGTCATTTTGAACAAAAAAAATTGTTTAAAAATGGGGTTTTCAGACCAATGTTTGAAGCGTTCTAAAAATCTTAGTATTATGAATGAATCTACCATTCAAAAATGTCCTTATTGAGTCCTTCAATCAATAACGATTCAAATTTCATGGCGACTACAAGAACTACATTCAAATGGAATGGTATCATAGATACAAATGTAATATAAACTTTAGTTACGCCCTTTCGTGATTTATCACTGTACTTGCAATATAAACCCCGTCACCGATTTGCAAAAAAAGGTTGAGATCACCTGTCACTTGAACTGGGTAACTAGTTGCCTAGAGATGAAAAATGTCCAAGGTACTCAATCACCACCATGACACTAATGGTGCTCAATAAAAAATTAGCCCAATGGGCTAGAAAGGTTACCGGAGAAATATACAGAGTTAAGCCGAGAAAGTTGAAGGTCAAATTCAAGGTGACCACTGAAATCGCCATATCTCTAACCTTGAAAATGGGATCAAAGGTTAAATTCTAGATCACCAAACTATTCAGCATACATCATTTCCTATATGTTCACTATGGACCCCTAAGCTGTAAATTTGATAATAAGCGAGATATAAGCCATTTTGTAATCTGACTTTTGAAAATAAAATGACTGACCTTGAAATTTAGGTCAAAGGTCAAATTCAATATCATTAAAATATTCAGAATATATCATTTCCTATATGTTCACAATTGATTCCTAAGCTGTAAAGTCGATAATAAGCGAGATATTAGCCATTTTGTCCTGTTGACCTTGAAAATGAGGTCAAAAGTCAAATTCAATATCATTAAAATATTCAGAATATATCATTTCCTATATGTTCACAATTGATTCCTAAGCTGTAAAGTCGATAATAAGCGAGATATTAGCAATTTTGTCCTGTGACCTTGGAAATGAGGTCAAAGGTCAAATTCAAGGTCATGAGAATATTCAGCATATATCATTTCCTATATGTTCACAATTGATTCCTAAGCTGTAAAGTCGATAATAAGCGAGATATTAGCCATTTTGTCATGTGACCTTGAAAATGAGGTAAAGGTCAAATTCAAGGACATGAGAATTTTCAGCATATATCATTTCCTATATGTTCACAATTGATTCCTAAGCTGTCAAATCGCTAATAATCAAGATATTGGCCGTTTTGTCCTGTGACCTTGAAAATGAGGTCAAAGGTCAAATTCAAGGTCATCAGAATATTCAGCATATATCATTTCCTATATGTCCACAATTGATTCCTAAGCTGTAAAGTCGATAATAAGCGAGATATTAGCAATTTTGTCCTGCGACCTTGGAAATGAGGTCAAAGGTCAAATTCAAGGTCACGAAAATATTCAGCATATATCATTTCCTATATGTTCACAATTGATTCCTAAACTGTAAAGTCGATAATAAGCGAGATATTAGCAATTTTGTCCTGCGACCTTGGAAATGAGGTCAAAGGTCAAATTCAAGGTCACGAAAATATTCAGCATATATCATTCCCTATATGTTCACAATTGATTCCTAAACTGTAAAGTCGATAATAAGCGAGATATTAGCCATTTTGTCATGTGACCTTGAAAATGAGTTCAAAGGTCAAATTCAAGGTCACAAGAATATTCAGCATATATCATTTCCTATATGTTGACAACTGATTCCTAAGCTGTAAAGTCGATAATAAGCGAGATATTAGCCATTTTGTCCTGTGACCTTGAAAATGAGGTCAAAAGTCAAATTCAAGGTCACGAGAATATTCAGCATATATCATTTCCTATATGTCCACAATTCATTCCTAGTCTCTAATTTCAATATTAAGTGAGATATTAGGCTTAATGTGTGCCATTATAAAGCATAGGAAAATTTAACATGGGAAAGTCACATTTGGGCCGAGTTTGGGCCCAAAATGGCCCACTTCAAGCGATTCAAGCGCAACGAAATTTATACATGTCACAGGGGTACATATGAGGAGTGTTTTTCATCAATAAGAAAAAAAAGTTACTGAACAGATTTTGAGAAAACGACCGTCGAAGTCCAAAATTGGCCATTTTTCGACGAAAACGGCCGCTCTGACCTTGAAACCAAGGTCAGAAGTCAAATTCAAGGTCACGACAATATTCAGCATATATCATTTCCTATATGTCCACAATTGATTCCTAGTCTCTAATCTCAATATTAAGTGAGATATTAGGCTCTAATGTGTCCCATTATAAAGCATAGGAGAATTTAACATGGTAAAGTCCCATTTGGGCCGAGTTTGGGCCCAAAATGGCCCACTTCGAGCGATTCAAGCGCAACGAAATTTATACATGTCACAGGGGTACATATGAGGAGTGTTATGCATCAATAAAAAAAAAAGTTACTGAACAGTTTTTGAGAAAATGGCCGCCAAAGTCCAAAATCAGGCATTTTGCGTCGAAAACGGCCGCCATTTTGAAAAAAATGCGAAAATCAAAAAACTAAAAAATACCTCCCTCTCGAAATATTTTTAGGCATTTTTGTGCAAAATTTCAGAAAAATTCGATCGTAAACTTTAAAGATAAAATTGTTGACGGACGACGACGACGACGACGGACGACGGACGACGGACGACGGACGAAGACGCCGACGCCGGACGCATCGCCATGCCAATAGGTTACGGACCAAAGGTCGGTAACCTAAAAACGGCCCCATTCGTCATGAGGAAATATGACTTTTTTCAATTATGAAGCTACATACATTTTGTTATACCACTATTCATACTGATTTGGGGTTGAGGAATCCATTTCTGGTATTACTTTGAACATTGAAGGTTATCCTAAAAGCATATTCATCAAATCCCACCATTGACATTGATTCTGCTGCGGAAATCAGTATTGCAATTGGTTTGTCGTTGCCTGTAAACAATGAAACACTGAATGAAAAATCATGTGTCAGATCAGAGAGACGCTCACAACACAGAGAAACTGCACTTAATTATATCTGCAAGATGTGTACCTATAGTCTACCTGTATCACGCTGTATCCATGCAGAAACTCGAATTTTGGAATTTGTGATTTTGTGGAAACTGGAAAGATGGAATTTGTGGATGCCATCCACATCATTCTTTCCTAACAAGCAAAGGAAGTTGTACCATGGAAACACAATTCCACAGACATAGCACGGGTAATCGATCAATTATATTCAGAACAAATTTTGTTTTATCCATTACCTCTTGGCTCTGAATAAACGAGAACTCAGACGTTCATCAAGGGGAGTAGTCATATTAGTGGACTCCTCTGGTCAACACTTGTATGCAATGTAAAACGTATGTCTGTCGGCCTTACTCTATGATCATAATTACCAGCATACCATATATTCTGAAAAGACAAATATGGCAGTCAATTACCCAAATGTGTACCAGGTTTGTTTGCGGCACTCGCTCCTTTCAACTCTCCAGTCACAACACATTTGGACGTCTTTCTGTAGACCAAACGGTCAGAGTGAATCAGGCATATGGACTCCTGGTGGACAAACTGGTTGATCGATAGAATACTTATCAGTTGTTGAAGTGATAATCAATTGTTGAAGTTGCTAAAGTTCATTTCTTGCTCATGCATGTAAGTTAAAATTGACTGATTGGCTTGTATAATGATATTTGGAAAATTTTTTCACATCATCAAATTGTTGTTTTTCATTTCACATCATACATCAGCTTGAGCGTTCGTGAGTGACGTGACTGGTATATACTCAATGATATCATATATAGAGCCAGAAACTAAACATATTATGTTCCATTCAAACCGGATATATCGGTACCTTGGTGTCTTGCCATATGGTCCGGTGGCACGTTGTAGATTTGTTTACTACGGCTGAGTGAGGATTCATACTTTGTTTTCTTAAGGTAGTGACTTGATGCGTATATTGCAGATATCTTTCACAAAACTACTAGGGTCTTTATTCAGGAATGTGAATGACACCTCTGACATTTTCGTTATTTACTGCTGACCAAAAGCATTCGAGGAATTCGCCTGATCGACTATGAATGACTAGTCATGCCACCAGAGGCATCAATTTTTATGCTCTGGCATGCTGCCCAGTCCAGTCTAGTCCAATCTAGTAGCTACAGTAACATACTTTGCACAGACTGGTCATGAAAACTGAAAGACAGATGAAGGAGTCCGAGCGACAATACAAACATATAACCAGTAACCAGAAAACTAGAAACATTAGTAACACTTGCTCACGATACATCTTTCTGATATGTCACATTTTTTAGAAATGGCAGGATACATCAGCCAAGAAAGCGCTTGGAAATTCATAGAAGAATCCTTGAAAATCGACAAGCCCAAGTCGGTAAAGGAACGAGACAAACTTGAACTCCTGAACAAGCTCATCATGGCTTTCCACAATACGTTCATATTCCACAACGTGGCCCACGTCATCAAACCTAAGGAGGAGCGTACCGCACCGACCATGGCCGAGAACATCGAGTACACAACCAGCGGCTTTGGTGGTCTCTGCTGGACTGGCAACACTGCCATGTTCTGCATGATGGAAGCCATTGGGTACGACGTGGATTTAGTTATCGCAAAAGGCGCTGACGTGGATGACCATGTCACTGTGGTCGTCAACAATGTACAAGCTGAGGGAGATGCATACCTTGCTGAGTTTTGTGTGGGGGAACCAGCATTTCATGCCATATCACTGGATTTTGTCGGAGAAACCGAAGTGTTCCATGAGGGTTACCGGTCGTACAAGCTCGTGAGGGAAGGTGACACATACAAACGCGTGGCATGCTCAAGAAATGCTCAGCAATCTGGGAAAAAATCATGGAAACCCCTGTATAGTTTCAAGAAAAAATCATGGGATATTGAAGCGGCAGAGAAACGTATAACAGAGACTGTTTATCGAAATCCACATGGCATCTTGAGTCAGAGCTTCCGATTGGTTCGATTCCGCAATGAAAAACTTATTGCTATGAAAGATAATCTGCTGTTGGTGGAAAATTCCCAGCATCGACTCGAGAGCAAGGTGTTAGAAACTGACGCGGAGATAATAGCAACAATGGTGGAGCATTTCCCGCAGATTCCTGTCGCGATGGCAACTAAAGCTGTGGCTGCCTGGCGAGAGGAGTTTTGTATTGAAAGGGACGGCATTCCAGAAGAATTTAATCATGTGCTGCAACCGTAGTGAATTGTTGGGATGGTGCGTTGAAACACATTCACCCCATCTTGTTAATTAAGATCATAAATGTTTCGATTGAAATCACGTTAGTCTAATTGCATGATGTATCTAGTACATCGTTAGCTTTCTAGCTCACTGGGCAAAGCATTTTGTGGAATTTGTGTATGTGGATGGTGCTTTTGTTGATATAGAATAAGTTTTGGAGAATATAGATTTTTTGTGAAATTCTCAGTCACTTACAATGGAAAATGATGTAGAGCAACTGAGGGTATTATCGACACCCACATGCATATTTTGAAGTTTGGTAGAAAAATTAATGCAGAATTTAGAAACTTATCACACAATAAGTTCATATATATATCCTTATTCAGATTATCTGTGTGTCCAGAACAATTTCACGAAATTATTTTTTCTGGAAATTGCGACCGATCTTAGTGTGTTCGAATCATATGTCACGAAATTGGCCATCCTAAATGCCTAAATTAGGGACCACAGCTTGCTGGCATTGTATTTATTTACATTTAATTGCACCTGCAGGTGGGTTTATAATGAAAGTGTGATCGCAACAACAAGTTTGATTAAACCTGCCGCCATTTTGGTCTTTTGGCCAATGAGGGTGGGTGCCAGGGGTGGTGTCGATAATACCCACCCCAAAAATGCATGGGAGGGTATTATCGACACCCCCACATTTTAAACAAAATATTTTTTTGTTAAAAGTTTGTTTAGGATAAAATACTATTTATTTAAATGCATTTAATCAATTCTGATTGTTTTATGCGAATCTGTGTCAAAAATAGGTCATAGGGAGCATCTAGTTATTCACCCGAACCTTTTCAGGCAGGTCCGTAGCTAGAACCGATCTGAAACAAAGTTTAGTGGTTGCTGAGACACATCAATACCAGTATGCAGAGCAATACAAGCTATGTCTTGTCAAGTTTCTGTGTTAGTTAAAACATTTTGGTTAGAATGAACTCTTATGTGTTCTAGACTTTGGAGGCATATCCTCCATCTTGAACTCTTGATCTTGCGAAAGTTACGTATTCATATAACTGTATGATCATGGCATTACTTCGCATATAGCATGTATTGCATATTGTAGTATACTAGAACACAGTATTACTGTTGAGTTTCTGTTGGCATGGAATTGCTATTTGAAATCATATTTACCTTATGAACAAAAAGCTATTTCTTCACTTTTCCGACTTTTCTTACCTATGTGTCAACCTCATTTACAGTTCTTTAGTTCATATTTTTAATTTTACGGATAGATCGTAATTAATGACATCATTTGATATTTATAACAAATTTTATGTAATGTTCCCTATTGTACTGTAAATAGACATGAAAAACACCTAATTATAAGACTGTAATGACTGTATGCTTACTGTTTTGTGCTCACACTATGACCAAGATGACATCGTAACAAAAAGGTTTGATGTTGTAATATAATAAATAACACAGACAAATGACATGGATGTTGCTATCTAGTTTGTTGCATAAAACAAATGATACAAAGTCATATTCATCAGATCATGCAAACATGTATGAAATTAAACATGTATGTTACTAGTATTATGCATATTGTATGATATTCTATAGCGGAAATCTCAAAATTTACTATTCACAGATGATGTTTCCGTTATTGTGAGTGTAACACATACATCCATCTAATTTTATGACACATATGCATTGAATCTGTTGTTTAGACTTGAAATTACCCTTTCAGGATACTACCATCAAAAACACATACATATTTAGGGAGAAAAAGATAGGTGTCGATAATACCCCCTGGGGCGTCGATAATACCCCCTACCAGCACATCACGTGAAATAATGTATGATCCCTCAAATTCATCCAATGGGTCACCCAATCCAGCACAAAGGAATGTACTAGGCCTATACCTCTCCAGGTGCATGGGCCACAGTGCGGTCAAAACTAAACACCCACTGCATAAACGATTTTCCCTTAAAGTGTCGATAATACCCTCAGTTGCTCTAGAGTTTGTAGATGATTTTCGCTCCTGCCACACAACTCAATTGAATCTACTGAACATTTGTACATGAATGTACTTACGTATGATACCATTACTTAGAAGAATATTTCATCGACTATTTATCTTCACTTGAATGGTTATGCACATGCATGGTGTATCCGATAAATAGTTATTTGATATTTTGTAATTGCTGTATTGTTCTGACATATTTGTGTATAAACAGTTAGAATTATAGCTTTCTCATGTTTCTCTATGTTTGCGATTTGTGTCGATTGCTCCTCCGTACATTATAATTGTGTTGTGATGAATGTACACTGTATTGATTATACGTTTTTGGTTTTCGATAACAGTGTAAATGATATTCATTGATTATATTAGGTAATATGGCAACTTTATACTCGACCTTTCTAACTGTTTTGTATTGTGTTTATGTTTTCCTTTTTTATAATGAAAATTCATTTTGTGGTAGCCATCTTCATGTTAACCAAGTTATCATATTCCTGTTCAAGGTACCAGGATCGATTCCAGAGGGGAGATGCATGACATGGAATCCCTTCTCCAAAACGGCAAATGTAGAAACTCGTTAACACACCTCTATTTGGAATTTTGACTGCAAAGTACGAAATTATCATACACATGTATGCACATGACACTCAGCTCTACACCACTTGTGATCCAGACAAACAAATTGTGGCTATCCGACTGGCTTTTGACCTTTGGCATAATTGTAAGGCACCATACAAAATTTACATCTCGTAAATTATACCTTTCATGTGGACCAGATGTGGAAATTCTGAATTTTGTCAGTTGTGTTATTCAAGGTTGAGTTGTGCTTGTTCAGCTGAGTAGTAAAATGAAATAAATAATGCATGTTAACCGACATAGCCTGACCAGAGTTTGCTGAAAAAAGCTGTATCTCTGAATAGTATATTTGATTTCACAGCACATTAGAAACCACACTGGCGTTTTTTGTATCATATGTTTCTGATATTAAAGTATCATTTAGTTTGGAATGAGTGCGGGTAGTTCATCGCAAAAGCTTCACGGTGCAGCATTCATTCGGAAAACATCTAGAAGCATAACTTTGGAACATCTAGAATAATTCGTTCCGAATAATAACTCTGAATAGAGTTTGTCATCAAAAAGTCCCTTTTTTACCCATTGACACTAGCTGCTGTTGTGTAAAGAAAATGTATAGTTGACAATAGCCAAGCAATTGAGGAATCACAATCCATGACGGATGTCACGTAGGTGAGGTGAACGTTCGGTGAATTGTGCTGCACTATGTGCACCTAGATCTAAATGTTTACTAAACGTCACTCTTTTGTGTCTCCATGATGTCACTGTGACATAGCCCACGAGCGGGACACTTCCGAAATGTTTTATACTCTTGTTGACTGACTGAGGTCTTGTGTTCCATGCATCTACTAGCAGTGAGTTGCGCAATGCGTTTCGACATGTTCTTGTTTCCTAATTTGGTAGAAATGACATCAGATCCGATCAACCACAGTGCTGGCTGGTCGGGATTACTATCACTGCTGTGATTCCAAGATATAACTGGGCGGAGATTACTCCTGTCTGAGGAGCTTTTCACTGGAAATTGTGGCCCAACGTATTGTTTTAGTTCATCAGACAAAGATGGTGTATCACGAATCTAAACCACGCAATCAAAGCACAAATGCTCTTGGGATTGTATGTTAATGGGCATTACATCTTCAAGGGTCTCTAGGGCGGGTGGGATTCGTGAACTTGTTTCAAGCATTATGATCTCTGATCGTGACTTGGCTAATATCATAACGTATACATACATATACATGTATCGTTTATCACTACTCAATCACCACAGAACCTTTTGTATATGTGTTTGTAACATGGGTCAGGGCACACTAATCTGATGGCCTATTCGCCATTTTTTGTTTGTGTGGAAATATATCTTTATCTTTTTCAAGGACATTATGAAACAAATATATATTTATATCCATGGGCTTACACTATCAATGATCTCTAGTACGGGTTGGATCCGTGGATCTTTTTACAACCCACATTACTGTTATTCATTAATTTTCCAGTTCATTCTGAAATTGAATCATAAATTCATAGTTTCATTGTTGTTCCATGGCTTTTTAACTTTTCTTGGGTCAGTAATTTTCCAACCAAAGACAAAACATTCTTTTCCAATTACATATCTACATTATAATGCTAATAAAATTGACACCTAGGGTCGTCGGGGTTCCCAGTAGTTCCATCCACCAAAATGTCACACTCAAGTGTTCATTTTTTTTTCTCTTTATTTTCTTACTCATTACATGTACATCTTATTAGTATGTTATTTCCTTTGTTTTATGATTTCTCATTACCTGTATTTTCGTTTAGCATTTTCTTTCCTTGGTTTATGTTTTCTTGCCATGTATCTATCTATCTTTTTGTTCTTTTTTTTTGAGGCCATACATAATACAGCCCTCAGGCTTTGTATGGTCTCTTCAGCAACTTACATGTATCAATTGTTTTTTTTTTCCTGTGCAAATTATGTCTGTTATATCATATTTTGTCAGTATATTCCACTATCATTTTTCACTTATTGCTTATTATTTCATATCATTTCATTTCAAGTTGCTGAATAAAAAAAAATATCCTATCCTATCCTATCAAAACCTTCCAGTTTGTGTTCCATTCATACAATGATTACATACATACATCTAAATGGTGCATAGTAATACACAACAATTGACCTTTTTTAAATCCAGTTTGTCCGAATCTTTTAACATCATTTTCGACTTACTTTGTAAAACGTGACTATTGGCCAGAGAGAAGATTTCTGACGTAATTCGTGAAACTCGGACAGCTTTGAGGTATGTGGGATAGGTCAATTATGTTGCAATCATTCAACAATTCGTGATATTTCCAATCTATTACATAAACTGGCGTTCAAATAGTCGTTGTATCATCATTATTTGCTGCTCTACTTCAGCTCTCTGAAGTAGAACAGTCATGTATCTGACTATTCCGGCCACATTTATCATTAAGACATGGGTGATCACTTTTTTCTCACATTCACAACATACCTGTTATTTGAATTTATCTCCCGGAAAAAAAAATAAAGACAATCTCTGATAAAAAATCTCCCCATGCATGGGCAATCTTTGAACCGGTGAAAACGGCTAACAAAAAGGAAACAGTGTTGTGGGGGTGTCCCTATATGTCCAAAGTCGAAAACAAAGTTGACAACGGTGTCAACGGTGACATTGGTTTGCTCAGTCATAAGAACGTCACCCAACCATGTTGATTGTTGTTCTTCAAACGAAGGTGCACTCTGTGTCATGTATTAACTGGGTATTGGAATTACTGGACTGGACTGAACTGGACATAATCGACAGTAATCAATTGAACACGGCCCAGAAACATCTCACGTATATGCCCAACAGGTATATTCATACCACTATTATGGTATTCTCTACTTGAGCGACTCCTTCTTCGAGGCTTCGAAGATTTGAGTATAAAACTTCACATCTGTGTTCTCCAGAAATATGATGTCCATAAAAAAATAGGTTTGAAATGTTCAGCTTGATATAGACATATGGATTTGCTGGCACATATTCTGTAGTTCTTAAGTTGACGCGGCAACGTACATAGATGATGGGGCGTCAATAAATAGGCTGCCTAGCTTGATACACCTTCATCTTGATACATAAGTGAATATTCTGCATATACTCGGTAGTTCTTGGGTTGTCGTGGGAACTTACACGCATGTAGGTGATGGGACATCAATGGATCGGCTACACTGACGAATATACTAATTACCTACGACTGGACCGTTCTAGATATTGCTAGTCATCTGAAGGATTCATGTTTAGCCCAATTGCAGGTTTTGCCTTCGAACGCTATACAATAGGAACTTAGGTCTCTTCGTGTACGTCATTGGAGGTGAGGCCATATTTCTGTGTACAATAGGATCATTCAAAATCAGGAAAAGTATGTATCATTTCTGTCAATGCTGCTTGTTTTGAACCTTTTTGAATATTCTGAATTGATACATGATCAGGTCCTTATTTACAAAGTTTGAAATTTACTGGAAGTGATTAGGATATGCGTAATATTCCAACCACATCAATACTAAAAAAATACAACATTAATTATGTGTTTGCTTGAAGATTGGGCTCACCCAATCCAACATCCCCCTTCTGCCAACGTTTTGTCCAACTCCCGGGTCGTTCAGAATCATTTAGCTCTGTCAGTTTTACCATTGACTATGTAGTGTGTGCGGGGTTTTTTTTCAATGTGTTTGCGTAGGTGTCCATATTGTGTAGGTGTGTATGTTTGTGCATAGGTGCGTGCGTATGTGTGTGTGTATCTTTCGTGTTTGCGTTATTTTAGTAGGTCTATGTGTTTCCGGCCCAAGTACCGTACACTGCTCCTTAATACAACTCGTCTACTGAAAACATACCATTTAATCCGTCTCGCACCTTTTTAATCCTTACTGAATATAGAGGAAGGCGCAGGATATGATACTTGGGCCGTGTTTCCTTTTGTTTGCGTCTTGTTTTTGAGTCGTTGTATGTTTATCAGGCCAAAGTACCGTACACTGCTCCTTAATACTACTCGTCCACTGAAAACATACCATATAATCCGTCCGCACCTTTTTAATCCTTATTGAATATAGAGGAAGGCGCAGGATATGAAACTTGGGCCGTTTATCATGTGCCAGTCTTATTCCATGGCCGGCCCAAGTATCGTACACTGCTCCTTAATACTACTCGTCCACTGAAAACATACCATTTAATCCATCTCGCAACATTTTAATCCTTATTGAATATAGAGGAAAGCGCAGGATATGATACTTGGGCCCCATGGCCTACGCTTGTGTGTTCTCTGTTACGTGTCATATGTTGTTTATATGTTGTGAGGGTCTGAGTGTATGTGTGAGTGCATCGTAAAATTTTCCTTGGTTAATTAAGTGTAAAGTTACTTGTAAAGTTATTTGTTTTCCCCCTTTCCTATTCTCCTTTCTTAATTAATTTTTGATATGTTCTGCTCCGTTCTAGTATTTCATGCATGTGCTCTGTTAAAACTTCTCTTGTCCTTTTAGTGCGTGCTGTGTGTGGGTGTGTGTGCACGCGTGCGTCCTTGTGTAATTCTCGTTTATCATATGCCAGAATGAC
The DNA here is from genome assembly GCA_949152475.1 of Terebella lapidaria. Classification (NCBI taxonomy): domain Eukaryota; kingdom Metazoa; phylum Annelida; class Polychaeta; order Terebellida; family Terebellidae; genus Terebella; species Terebella lapidaria. Next base: position 23,696,684 of record OX424567.1, read on the forward strand.
AGTTGATGCAAACAGCGAAGTTAATGCTATTATACAGCAATTTGAATTACTGTCAACAAACTTAGACCTAAACATATACCATATCTATGTATTTGGTTTTTCAATAGCTGTGCCTATTCTTCCAATAACAAACTTCTGCCCGGCGGGCTGTAAATGAGGGGTTATCAGAAATATCTGCAATCACCAGCTGGCAGCACTGCTTTATCAGTCTTATGACGTCATTGTATTGTTTTTGCTGGCGTTATCAATATAAACGTAATTTTCCCGCCACAATGTACGTCATATATGATTACAGACGATATCCGTTTATGATTTTGGCGCCAAAAAGGACTGATAGTACAATGCTGCCCTCTGTTGAATGATGTTTGATAACCCCCTATTCCACACTTGCCCGGGCGGCTCTCAGTTCAAGAACACGTCATTTTTTTGAAGGGTAAACAAAAGCACATGGTCGCTTTCCTGGCACGATTCCGTTGTGTATGACGTTTTTTCCCACAAATTTACGTTTTATGCTGATGCTCTTGGAACTCTGAAATGGCCTGTGAATCGGATAAATGTATGAATAAAAGCTGTATTTCTTGCTTATTTCTTTCGAATCGGATATGATTCTGTCATTAGAAACATACTAAAATGTCCCCGACATCCACTGGCATATGATAAACGTGTTATTGCACAATATGGGGTTTCATGCCCTCGGGCCAAGTCTTCAAGAAGACCTCCGCTTCGCGTCGGGCTTCTCAAAGACTTGGCCCTCGGGCATAAAACCCCATAGTGTGCAATAACCCTATATTATTAGTTTATTGTCTTTGTATATATTGTTTGGGTTACACAGTCGTAAATGTGTTATATGGCATGTTTAGGTGTAAAGCCTTTCGGTTTTATGTGTCTATCCGTTCAGTGGCTTTTTATATTTTGAAATTACTGTGTTCTTCATGTTGCTGTATTTATTACTTTCATATGTTATTTTTTACCATTTTTATTATTGGTGTATATGCCATTGAAGAAATAAATTACTCACTCACTCTCTCACTCACTCACAGGTGAGTTCACGGGGGTTGTTTCGGATTGCTGATTTGTTTCAATAGGTTGTTGGGCGGTTGTACATTGGTTCCATCTGGTGTACAGTGGAAACAACTATAATTACACACTGTCTGACCCTGATGACGCCAGTGTTCTGACCCTGATGACGCCAGAATTCAGGTCCTAAAATCATTATCTGAAAGTGATGAGGATATGCATAATATTCAAACCACATTATTAAAAATATATGCAACATTAAGTCATGAATTTGCTTGACAAGTGGGCTCATCCTATGAATCAAACTATGATAAATTCAGTTGCAGAACATCCAGTTGGCCTAACCCTATATAACAAATGAATTTTGTTTCTATGGAAAAATAATATTATTCCCAAGTCAGCAACAAATATGTCCGATGACCTCTGACAAATTTGTTACCAAACAAACTATTGTAAATTAATTGACGAAACATTTGACAGTACTAGCAGCCGCTTTGACCTGAAGAGTGCTGCTTGATATCACGAGGACTTATTTTTTGCACATATACAAAAGAAATAAGGATTTCATCAGTTATATAATATTTACTTAGGAACATTATCAACACCTTCGAAATATCCGTGATCATTCTGACGTCATTAGCTTTCATGCTTGAATGAAAAAAAATGAGAAGAAATCAGCCATCGTAACTGCATGGTTGATTTGAACAAATCGATCATTAAATTTGATTTTATGGCATCTTGTCAAGTCCAGTCCAGTCCAGTCCAATCCAGTTGGGTCACGATGACATCAAAACAACATTGTGGCCAACTATTTTTCTTCGGTTTCGGGTTACTTTAGGAACGATGACGTTGAATGCCCAGTAAGGCAATTTGTGTGGACAATCTAATTTCCAAAGAAAACGCGCATTTTTCAGAAATGGCTAAGTATATTGACGAAGACAAAGCATGGAAATTCGTAGAAGAATCCTTGAAAATCGACAACGCCAGGTCGACAATGAAAAGAGACAAACTTGGACTCCTGAACAGTATGATCATGGCTTTCCACAATATGTTCACCCTCCACAACGTGGCCCACGTCATCAAACCTAGGGATGAGCGTACCGCGCCGACCATGGCTGAGAACATCGAGTACGCAACCAGCGGCTTCGGTGGTCTCTGCTGGAGTGGCAACACTGCCATGCTCTGCATCATGGGAGCCATTGGGTACGATGTGGATTTAATTATCGCGAAAGGCGATGGCGCGGATGGCCATGTCATTGTAGTCGCCAACAACGTTCAAGTTGAGGGAGATGCATACCTTGCTGAGTTTTGTGTGGGAGAACCAGCATTTCATGCCATATCGCTGGATTTTGTCGGAGAAACCGAAGTGTTCTATGAGAGCTACCGGTCGTACAAGCTCGTGAGGGATGGCGACACGTACACACGTGTGGCGCGCTCGAGAAATCCTCGAAGATCTGGGAAATCCTCATGGAAAACCCTGTATAGTTTCACGAAAAAATCATGGGACATTGAAGAGGCAGCAAAACGCATAACAGAGACCGTTTATCGAAATCCGGATAACATCTTGAGTCAAAGCTTCCGATTGGTTCGATTCCATGACGGAAAGCTTATTGCTATGAAAGATAATCTGCTGCTGGTGGAAAATTCCCAACATCAACTCGAGAGCAAGGTGTTGGAGACTGACGAGGAGATTATAGCAACAATGGTGGAGCATTTCCCACAGATTCCTGTCGCCATGGCAACTAAAGCTGTGGCTGCCTGGCGAGAGGAGTTTTGTCATGAAAGGGACGGGATTCAAGAAGAGTTGATTCACGTGCTGCAAGGGTAGTGAATTGCTGGAAAGGTGCTTTGGTAACATTAACCCCATCTTGTTAACTAGGATCATAAAAAATCTCATTAATCTAAAGTGCATGATGTATCTAGTAACGTTAGCTTTTTAGCTCAATGGCCACAGCATTTCGTGGAACTTGTGTATGTGGAGACTTCTTTTGTTGATACGAAATGAGTTTTGGGCAATATGGATTTTCTGTCAATTTTTCCAATTTAAAACCATTTCTATTCACTTATGATGGGAAATGATGTGAAGTTTGTAGATGACTTTCGCTTCTCTTAAACAACTCAATTGAATCTATTTAACTTTCGTACATGTACATGTATATAGATAACAACCCACAGTCTTCACAAACTGTACATATTGATGTGATACTAGTACTTTGAAAACTATTTCATTGACTAGTAATCTTGAAATTCTTATCTCGAATGGTTATCTATATTATGGTGTATTTGATAAGTAGTTAATTTTTATTTTGTATATCGCTGCTTTGTTCTGACAAATATGTGTATAGACAATTTAGTTATAGTTTTCTCATACGTTTGATATTTCTGGTGATTGTTCCTCCATGCATCATAATCAATGTACACTGTATCGATTACATGATTTCGTTACACGATAGCGTATGTTAATTATATGGATCAGTTATATTAAAGCTATAATCACTTTTAGAATTAACAAATTTATTCATTTTGCGGTGGCTTTATTTTGTCTATAAAATTAGAAATCGTACAAATTTGGTCCTATTACGTGCCTAAAGTGAGTTGTCATGTCAAAATTATAATTCGGGCCAGTCAATCTCGCATCAATTTTTTCCTCAAAGCGGCCCGCCTTGCGGGCGAGTTCTACACGCGGTCTCATGGCGTCATTGGTATTTGTCTAGATATTGTGGCAACCGACAATGTAAGCAGGCCGATCATTCTCTACCCACTTTTTTCATGAATGATTAACAGCAATTTTCTAAGTATCTGTTGTCGAACTGTGCATATTTCTTATATATTCCTGGCTATCTCGAGGTGTTCTCTCAAGTTTGCGTGACAAACAAGAATCCTAAGTTTGGCTAATTCTAAAATTGATTCCAACTTCAAGCTGGCATCTTTATCCATCACCGTTTCAACACACATCCTATGACAGTTTTGTATATAAACAAAGTCTATCCATCAAACCCGAATGTAAACAAAGGCCCAAATTGCCCTTGAAAGTCCACTTCGAGTTTATTTTCCAGTTTGTGTCAGCATATTTGGTGGAGTTACGAGAAAATTATCAAGGATATGCGGTGGTGTGCGTGGAATTGTTTATCTATTTTGCATTTCTTTTCCTTTGTTCACATTTGCGGGTGATGGATACAGTTCTTGTATTTACCCGTGAACCGCCGGTTCAGATGAGCAAAATTTCCAAAAAGACTGGTTGTAGTCATAACATTTGATGTGGGTACGTTTCATTCAGTTAATTTCACGTGTTTATCATGATATATAGGTTCCAAAAAATATTGCCTGTTTTTGAAGGCAATTGCTCCACTGATATGGTGATTTTGTTATCGGCCTTTCTATTTCGTAATTTTTACAGTATGTTTTCTTTCTCATACTAAAAGTTCATTTTAGTGGTAACCATCTTCGAGTTAACTAACTTATAATGAACGTGTGTTCACGAATGTCCTCTGACTAAAAATAAATTCGTCACCTTTCAACATATCTTGATTTTATTTGATTTATTTTGGATAAACATGAGTACAAAATACATAAATATACATACAGGAATTGAAGATACAGACATAGATTGAACCAACACGCCTAAGTACAAGTACTTATCTCCGGTGTGATCCATTTACGGGTCATGATGGTAGAGGCAAAATTGGTTTGGCTCTTTAGTTTACGATATTAAATATGTTAAATACGAACACATATTTGAACAATTGACATTTGAATGGGATGGCTGGTACAAAAACTCCCGTATACCCATGTACACCTCTATAAGATATTGTTTTATTTCAATTTTGAACCTGTTATATGATGTGATGGATTAGATACAATTTGGAAGTGCACTCCACATGACAACCCCGTAATACCCGAAACCATGTTTTTTCTAACCAAAGGAACGTGAAAATTGGAGGAAGGCCCACGAGTGTTGATGTTGTTATGTTGTTGGATTTCAACAACATTATCTAGGAGATACATGTATTCTGGGGCCTTGTTGTGGTTGACCTTGTGCAACAGGTTTAACATAAGCTGATGAGCACTGCATTGTGTGTTAAGTAGCCCAAGGAGATCCCTTCCTGACTCACTGATATGACCTTTAGGGAACATATTTAGACCAGGATACCAGGCAGAGACTGCATAATCGGAATGTGATTGGATTAATGCAGATATTCACAATTTACTACGCTTGGTGTGGATTGTATTGCTGTGTCTATACATGAATCATAAAATTTAGCTATTTTGGTCGATCACCCACCGAATGCCAGAGGGTCATCCATGACCATGAGGCAACAATCGGACAAGCCTTTGACACATCAGAAGAAGTTCCGAATTTCATAATGTCAATGTGAAATCCCCATATATCATAGCGTCAAAACAAGGAAATTTATTCAGAATCAGGGACTCAAGTCCCTCGAAGCTTTTGACATGGTGTTCACAGGTTTGTAATTGACACTAACCTGGGTATCATGGTCAGATTCAAGGTTGATTTGACTGATGTCATGGTTTTGAATTATGGTACAATAATAACTTGTATAATTTGACGTTTTGTGTTACTTTCACCTTAATCTTTGACCCCAAACTCATTTCCACAGTTTATCCATTTGGAACATACGAACAACACCAACATACATGGAAGAAAACAGGAAACTGATTGTTTCTGTTATATTTTTCTGCATAAGAATATTTTTTACAAGCCATATAGGTGTGGACGTCGATATTGGACGACTTGGATAGGGATCTGAAAAACAAAAGTGTAAAAATGGCATAATAACACGAACGCGGTAGCTTGAGGTCCAAATAAAGGTCACTAACAGATCGAGCATAATTATATATATGCATAATTCGGCCGCCGGATGAGAACCGTTCAGACAACGGTTGGTCACAACCGATGCCTGCTTGGTGGCTGATTAGTGTCCTGTAGGTATCAGGGTAAAAATGTTTCCCCAATTTTTACGGGTATTGGCCGGTCACCGTACTATGTCCGGATAGGTGCCCGCCGGTAACCTACCATGCGATGGTTTCTTGAGCACTAGAAAGATATGGAAAAGATACCTGCAAAACCTCGTGGATGGCCGGAATATCGGTGAATACCACCCACGTCCCTACATCGGCCGGCACCCGATGCAAATGTGACGAAATAGAGAAACCCCGAAGGACAGGAAGTTATTCAACATGGTCGAGGGCGGCAGCCCGAGACTATGTTGAATAACTCCCTGTTACTCGAGGGGTTTCTCTATTTTAAATCATACAGAAAACTACTCAGCCGTGACCGACAAGTGTTTAACCAACATACAGCATTGATTAAACACCTGCGATAACAATGCAAGTATGGTTTAATCAGGAATAGTCTAGAGCAGGTTCCGCGTGTGCTGACAAACGTTTCATGCTCTGATAAGCACGCAATGTGTTATAAAGGTATGCGTCTATCATTTACGGTGGATACATTAAAAGAATGTCGTTTGAAAATATATACCGACAGGGTTCTTACCTTGAACATAGGTTAAGAAAATTACGCAACAATAATAGGTACGGAGCTATTAGCCAAATAAGACATGACACAAGGAAAAGTGACAGGGCCGTAGGACGGGGGGGGGGGGTGCGTTGGGTGCGAAAATTCATGAGAAAAAAATTCGTAGAGTGGAAAAAAATAAGGATTGGTTATTTAATTCAAGTTCTGCTGAGGGAGCGGTCCTCAGTCCAAACTACTGTAATGTTTTTGTTGTTGCTCTGTTTTAGTTTATGACTCTTGTGCTTATCATATTCAAGGCTCTCTACCACGGTCCTTTCGAGTCGCGGCTTGTTGTACGGAATCCTCAAAAATGTACAGGCTTGGTTCCGCAGCATGGGCTGGGTTGTGTGATGGCAGCCTGGAAAAAGCCCACGTGCAAGTAATGTTAGGGCTCCTAACGTATCATAATATCCACGCAAATTAATGAAGACCAAATAATACATCGCTCCTATTTAGCAACTTAGCTCTCAAATCATAAATAGAGTGAGATTCCGATATCCAGTATGAGTTTTGGTTTGACTTTGGAGCTTTCCGTCCCGTTCATCGTTTGCTAATGTCTGTTAAGTCCAAGCGTATACTTAGTAGTATTGTGTTTCCATTTAATTTGTGAATTAATGTCTGACATTCATTTCATCCAGTATTTTAATGGGTATGCACATAGAGCATCCTGTACCATAAACAAAAACAAATGTATCTTTTTAAGTATCAAACAGAAATAACCAGGCCTGTGTATGGAATACACCAGGTCCTTGCATATTTGCGTTAACACTGAAATAATCGGGTCTGTCCATTTTTGGTAATTGATGAGCAAGTTAGATATATACCCCCAGAGTAGCGACTGTAACCCCATTACAACTTATAAAGGAGCGAAATCATTTGGGTTTTTTTTCATTTGTTTTGGCACTGAAAAGTTATGTGGCATGAGCTTTTTTTCAGTTCTCGCCACCAAATTCGCCAAATACTGTGGATGCTTCGAGGCCGGGCTTCGAGGGCTTTGGCTTCCTTCCATATTAATCTTAATAAACTTTTCCGAAAATCGAAATTTCAATGATGATGATGCACTACAGTTTTAGAATCTTCCAGCAAAATAACACATTGATGATGTGATGAAAACGTGGTCAGATATGCCCAGAATCGCTCTCAGGAAGACCAGAATGCAAAAAATTCTCGGGGGCTGGTCGACTATACTCTGATTTTTTAAAGTTGTTTACACCGGTTTTTGACGATATTTTGCGATGCTAAATGTTATCGTTCTATGGATTGGCATACCAGACCTGGAAGGCCAACGGCAATTCTCTACCGAATTTCAGACTTCTATTGCAAAAATTTAAGAAGTTGGCTATCTACCCCAATGTTAAATTTCAGTCCAAAACGGGGTCTCGAGCATGACAAATAACTTTTGAAATGCTTTTTAAATTCGAAGTGACATAATCGGTTTCTGAATTGTTTGTAGTTTACCACTGATCATGACAAATAACTTTCAAGACGTTCTTGTCGATACGTAACCCAGGTGCCTCAAAATGAACGACGATGTCATTATCAAGTAACGTATATGGACCTGGTCGTGGACGATATACAGTTATCTAACTCAGCCTCCGCCCTCTTGCTGAACTTGCTCAACTTTTCTATGGCGCAATTATCCGTCCGCCACACTTGGCTAACTTTGACCTATATTCAAATAAATGTTTTATCTCAAAATCTAGCGTGAAAATACCCACTATTCGTCAGAATTATGATGTCCCTGGGATAAGAAAAAAAGCTCAAACCATCGAGATGCAATCTGACCAGTCATTCTCCACAGGTATAAACTCAAGCTACCAGATCCATGGTCCGATGACTGCTTGGAATAGGGTTGCGTCAGTCTCGAACATCGTGATCTTTAGAATTTACTGTTTTTTCTTTCTGAAATTTTGCACAAAGTTTGTTTACCGCTGTACAATTCTCCGATATACTTTTTATTTACCCTTCGGCTAAATGTTTGGATGCGTTTGTGTAAATTGGTTCCACAGTTGAACAATTTTTCTGAGGTGCACGATCTATCACTGTTTAAAGTTATGCATGTACATGTATTGTTTATTCTTGATATAACAAACATGTTGGTCTATGTTGCACACCTCCACTGAAGCCACTATTGTTCTTATCACATTGTACTCTATATATGTGTTTCCGTTGGAAAATAAACTAGTGACTTAATAACCATATAAGCAGCTCGCATACATTCTGAAACGACATTTTGTGTCAAATTATGAATACTTTCATAATAGTGCAAAATATTGAATTACATGTAATTCCTCCTTGGCGCATATTTTGTTCTATTGATTGCACGTGTTGAGCGAACCGATCTCTAATATGCTCTAACACATTATACTACTTTAAATGTCCTGCAAAGATATCATAAAAGTGCAAAGAGAGCTCCTATTCTAGGACTGTTTTCTCCGTTGTGAGCTGTCTACTGTTACGTCGATTTCTGTTGATTGACATCTGAATCGTTGTTTTGTCTAGTCTGTTTATCTGTTTATTTTTAGTTGTATTTTCAAAGGCACGTTTACTATGGCTGTCTGTGATTTTCTTTTTCTCTGGGACCACAATGGAAACAAGTGTATTCACTTTTTTGTGTTATCCTGGGTTTTTTTATGTACATTTCATACCATACAATCTGTATCTTATGTCTTGTCATTTTTAAACCGAATAAATCAAATCAAATCAAAATTGCTGAGAAATTCATGTTTGTCTATGCAGTACATTACAGTACATATCGCCACTGATGTACGGTACGGATACCATATTTTTGGCATACTCAATGTATTCTTTGTGTAACAACGTATGATGAATCATAATGCTACCAAATATTTCATATAATATATATCATCATCAATAATATCAGTGATTTGGGTACAAATTTATTCATAATGTAACAAGCAAAATATAACTATCATACTAATAATGTATATAATGCATTGCTTTCATGTTCAAGTTCCAAGGGTCTCTAGTCTGTGTAAAGAGAAGACATCACATGAAGACTTACATCGTTTGATTTTAAACAGTCAATATATAGATGCATATGATGAACTACACTTCGTAGTTGTCACTATCATTGTCATGTAAGTAAACACTGGCTGAGGGCCGATTCCTATGGGGTGAGCCCTGAGGGCTGCCCGTTGGTTTCTTACTTCTGCAGGAGGATTCTCTCGAGCGATGACCTTTATTTCTCTCCTTCCTCCGTGAGCTGTCCCTGTGCTGTCTATGTCCACTTCTGTGGTCGCTAGCTGTCGACTTACCAGTTGAATTCAGTGTACTGGCCATGTCACCATTGCCAGTGTGTACTGCAGGGATGGCGTCTCCGCAAAGTTCACCCGAGAGCATCGCGTTCTTGTGGAACTGGTATAGTTCGTCTTCTGCGTGCAGCGTAAGCGCAGTGTCATCTTGAGTATCATCTTTGTCTTTGTGAGTTCTGTGATCTCTATCTCTGTGACTATGGTGATCGCCATGACGACGACGCTCACCATGACGGTCATTGTGGTGTTTCCGATTACCTCCACTGTGACTTTCATCATCATATTTTCTCCTGTGATTTCTCTCGTCGTCAGATTCTCGGTCTTTGTCTTGGCGATTAGGTCTCTCACTATGGCGATCCCTATGGCTAGTGGTATGATTGTCCCTATGATTCCTGTGGTGGTTATCGTGCTCCGGTGAAGTGTGTTCTCGTCTATGCCCTCTGCTTTTTGACTCACTGTCATGCCGCTTTCTATGGGATTCATGTCTTTCATGCCGCACTTGGCGATCATTACTTTCCCTTTGACGTCTTGGAGAATCAGGTACTCTTCCAGAATCCAGCCTTGATCCCTCTGATTCTGTTTTCGAATGGGCTGATTCAGGTCTTCTCCTTCCTGAATCTGGTCGTGTGCGTCTCGAGTCATGTCCACTATCAGGCCTGGATCTACCAGAGTCAGGTCTGGATCTCTTAGAGTTCGAGTCTACCCATTGTGACTTTGACCTCACTCGACCTGAATGCATCAAGGGATCATCCGAGTCAGACTGGTCATGATGGCGCCTAGATTCTGAGGCGCGGCGTTTGTCCTTTGTGGAGACATTTTGTCTATCTAAAAGATTATCTTCACTGGAGGCCCGTTCCATTGGTCGGGCCTGTCGATGTTTCCGCCGAAGACTGTCCCGAGAAGATTGCCCATGATCATCATGCTCCCTGCTATGTATCCGAGACATGCTGCTACTTCTATGCCGAAGGGACGTGTCATTATGGTGTTCCCGTGAGCGACTTCGTCTGTGGTCCCTTTCCTCAGGAGCTGCTTCTGAAGTACTATGTCGCCTTTCACGTAATCGAGGTTTGGCTCGCTCATTTTCTCTGTCTTTACGCCTGGTATCAACATCGTCAACGTGGTGACCACGTGATGGGATTGCTTCCGAAGTGCTATGTCTCCTTTCTCGCAATCTGGGTTTATCATCCACACGATGACCATCTCTACTTCTTGACCCAAGGCTCTCCCCCAGTTTTCCTGGATTTATTGGTGGCAACTTTTTGTTCTCTAGTGGTGGCAGCATGTAGACAGGGTTGAGTGGAGGAGAGTCCACGCGACTGAGGTCACTGTGACTCCTAATGACGTCGTCAAGTTCTTTGAGCGCTTCCACTTCTGGCAACCCCCCGTGAGTTCCAGTTCCATGGAAGTCCAACATTGTCACTGAGCCCCGTCGATCACTGCTCGCTGTACTTGGTTTGTTTGTCGGTGCCTTTTCTGTGACTACACCTGTGTTATGGCCCTCTGCGGTACTTGCATCCACCGATTCATACATGATGTTGCTCTCAATGACCAGACTTTCCTCCATGCCTGGACGAAGTTTCTTCTTGTGGAACTGGGGACCCCCTGCTTCGGCCCAAGTCCCATTCATCTTGGCCTTATTTTCTCCTGCACTTGTCCGCGATACTGTGAACTCATCAAACTCTGAGTCACCATCAGAAGCTTGTGTGAAAGACATGCTCCCACTCGTATCAGAATGCCTATCATTGATACCGTCAGGCAGGTTATCCCTTGGCGGTACAACAGGTGGCATCTCGAATTCTAGTTCATCATCATTTTCCTGCTCAACAGCATACTTTTTGCTATTGAGTGTTGTTGGAGATTTACCTGGCTTTTCACTTTTGTGATTGAGTTTTTCCTTTTCGATTGGTGGTTTTCTTGTAGATGAATGGTGTCGACGGAGGGCTTCATACTCCCTGTCTTGAGCATCTACAGAACGTTCACTGTAACTTTTCAAGCCCCGGTCATCGACAGTGAGTGAGTTCTGATGAGTCTTATACGAGGAACTGTGTGGAGGAACCCTGTGCATTTCCACACGTTGCCTCTCACTCTCTGTCGGCACATAACCCATATTTTCAAAGCTATTTCTCACATCTCCCCCATCGACTCGGTTCTGGATTCTTTGTAGATCCTGCACATTGAGCATTCCAGTCGTGTTGCCACCTTCTGAGTGCTTCTTGGAGGTGACGAAGGTCGAAAAGACATTACCGCGGTTCCGCTGAAGGTTTGGGTTCATCGGCACAGAGGGACCAGACATATTATTGCCCTGGTTCTTCAGGCGGTGTAATCCGGCTGCATTCTCTCGATATTTGTTGGCAGACCGTCTGTGAATAATAAAATGTTGGTTGTATATATCATACAATTTCCTACGGAGCCCCTGAGGTGACATACCAGATATATTTATTAATCCGTGCGCACGAATTAGTAAACCGTGCGCACGAATTAGTAAACCGTGGCTACGAATTGGTAAACTGTGTGCATGAATTAGTAAACCGTGGCCACGAATTGGTAAACTGTGGCCACGAATTAGTAAACCGTGCGCACGAATTAGTGAACCGTGCGCACGAATTAGTAAACTGTGGCCACGAATTAGTAAACCGTGGCCACGAATTGGTAAACCGTGCACACGGATTACCTTAACTAATCTGTGGGCATGATTCAACAATCCGTGGGCACGATTTAATAATTCGTGGGCACGATTTAACAATTCGTGTGCACGATTTAACAATTCGTGCGCACGAATTAGTATTTCGTGGCCACAGATTGGTATAACTAATCCGTGGGCACGATTTACCAATTCGTGGGCACGAATTAGTATTTCGTGCCCACGAATTAGTGAATCGTGCCCACGGATTGTTAATTCGTGGCCACGAATTGTTAAATTGTGTGCACGGTTTGGTAAACCGTGCTCACGGATTGGTAAACTGTGCGCACGGATTGGTAAACCGTGTGCACGGATTGGTAAACCATGCGCACGGATTAATAAATATTTTCGGTATGTCACCTCAGGGGCTCCGTAATTTCCCTTGTGTTTTTTTACATTTTATTTATTGTTAAGACCACGAAGAAATGGGTGAATATAACACCAAATGCAGTGTGCACACCACACATACTACTGATAATATGAGTATTTTTTTCGCACTATAAATTCATTACCATAATATGACATTTAATTTGCATAACAACTAGACTATCTGTCGCTACCACCAACAAGATTGTATCGTCTCATTAAGCCCCTTGTCCCTGTATTTACGAAAAAACATATGTCAAATTCAGTGTCACTTTTCCGAAAATCATTTATGACTTTTTAATACGAAGTATTCGTTACTGATATGGCTGTATGCAAAATCTTCAGCCATACATTCTTTTTTCTGGATGAATCAAATTAGAAATCGCTGTCTAACTTCTTAATGTCACGGAAGCTGAAATTCAAGGTCACTATTTTAAAGATCACTATTTTAAAGCTTCCAAGTGTTCAGTACGAACGAACACTTTATTCCCAAAAATATAAACCTGTTTAGCAACTTTTGTTGACTTGCGTTAGATAATGCTGTGCCCTTTTGAGTAACAACTAATTCGTCATGTTATAATATTATGACGATCAAAAACTGGAAACTGTATTTTATGTCGTCCATCAATTTCTTGACTGCATTGAGTTGGAAATTTTGCTCTATACCCATAACAAGACTGATCCCCGTGAAAATTACTAAGATGCCCATGCAAAATAACAAAACAGTCAGTGTAAAATTAGGACATGTATTGCGATCACATGAACACGCAACGAACGGATGCTGACGCGGCGATAACATGGCCAAAACCATAGTATATCCGACTCATCGTCCGGAGATACAATTGAAATGAGCAATCCCTGGAGAAGCACGTACTTTGCTCTGCGACAGTAACACATGAAGAAGATGATGATTCCGACGACGACTGCGACCAGAAACAGAGCCAGGAACAGTAAACCACCTGTGTGTAAGTAGCATGGGATTAGATACCGACAATAAATAGCTTATGATGAAATAATCTAAATACGATTATAGGATGATTTCCACGACTATACTGTCACAGTGGTAAAATTGTACATACCGCTACACGATTCGCTTGTGTCATCATGAACACAATAGGAAATACCACTCAGGTGAACACCCTGTACTCATTATTGATTTGACGAACATCTAATCAAGCGAAGAACTGATATTGACTAATTTGTCACCTAGCAAGGCCTTGTCCACCCCTCCACCGCCACCGCTGTCGTCACTACCACCGTCAGAACTGGACGTCGCAGTGGTCGTCTGGGACGTGGACACATCGCGCGGATACCTGGCGTGGAGCACGTGCTGTTGCCTGGCAACCCGTGGGATGCCCATCCTGGTGAGGTGTGGATGGCGTGGCGTCTGTGCTGTAAATTAGGCTTCTCTCATTCACAACGGCAAAGCGATAACCTAATCAAAATAATTAGAATACGAGTACGATATTGAGAACATGCAATCCAATTCTACCCTTTCATCATTATAGGGTGCGTGCCTGGCCAAAGTAATTGATTTCGCCTGCTATTTATGCCAGTGAATGCTTCAAAGTGCATGATCTTGTGACAAACAGACTAAAGCACAATGGTTTCTGCCTGCAGCGTAGCTAGAGTGTCACTGTGTCATACGATTAATTTCCGTTCATACAAAGCCGCGACATTTTTATCGGAACAGTTGCCCTGCGCGGTGGAATCACGATATTTTCTTATCAACAATGAGGGTGACGTACTAGATAAAAGAGTTTGGCAGTTTAATGGAATGCCTAGGAACTCGCCATGGAGCATACCGGGCGAAAATCTGATTATAAGTGTCTTAAAATGAGTCTAAGCATTTTAAAAACCGTTTGATATTCTATGCATCTACGTAAATATATCATTGATAGCAAAGGTCTCACTATATAGGACACATACATACATCCAATTAATTTCAATGTGTAAATATTTCAACCGTATTCGAGATTTCGAGTGCAATCTGTTTGGGCAGAGACAACCGTACTAACATTGTAGATCTCTATGCCTATTGCTTGTATTTAATACGCCTATATCTCGTGTGATGTTCCCTGACGCTGAACATACATGCACTTCACAATGTCGCGTCTATACTCGCACCGACAGGCATATTGATTTTTGGAACGTGATATTCTTGAACGCATTCAAAATTTCCGTTGAACGGTATATAACCAATATATATTGTATGTTATGGTTGGGACTTTAACAGTGTTCCCACACTAATCATTAGTGGTGTCATCCCATTTACGCCTAATACATCATCTCACCAACTGACAAACATTTCACTCAATGGCTCATAGATCGATTGGCGATGATACATATTAATTATAAATTCATATCCACGCGTCACGCGTTCGCAAAACATAATTTTGTCAGGAATCGCCAATTTATAGACAATATTGTGATAGTGACACGATATACCCCATAATTTTCTATTGTGGGGGTGTTTACTCATGTAGTAATCATATAATCGCTAACAATTATGATATGAATGTGGACGAATACACGTCCACACAAACTCATGCCCAAACATTAATCGCGCACAGATTTCTTCAAATTATTCAAGATGGTGACAACGTATTGATTGACAGTATTACGTAAATGAGAACGAATACCCACATTGATGATTAACATGTACTCACGTTTAGAAATGATAACATGTAGGTAATCCAATGGTATTCCGTGCACATGTCCAGAGTTATATTTTATTTCACCTCGTTTATCGCCCCTTAGTGAACGTTGGAAACACCCAAACAATGTTTGTTGTTAGCCCGTGTGCATGACTCGGTTCAGTCAGGCATGTCTTTGCTGGTGACGTACTTGTGTCAACCAAGCACCGCTAGAGAATAATACTGATCGATATCGGTCGCCGAAGAATTTTACCTGGCAAATCCACGCCTCGTCCAGCAGCGCGCCCGAACTCGTCGGCGGTATTGACAACGAGCGGTGCCGAGTGATGCGCGTCGCGCAGGGAATTGTGGGTCGTTCCTCGCAGACGATATTTTCACGTGATGGAATTTGACAAGAGCGACTGTCGCGGAGAATTTTTCGATACTCCATATCAAACCTTGACATACTTCATGTCAGCCTTGATCATGGACGTAAGTTGAGAACAGTGGAGCGCGCACTGGACTTACGGGCTCAGTTGGGCTTCGTCATGGGAGATCATGTAACGACTTATCGTATGGCACTCTGATTTCAACACACATGCAGGTCTAATTACATCTGAGATGTCATATGCTTCGTTCGTGAAAGCCTAGGTGATTATTGTAGTATGCCTTCTGGGTTAGGCATGGATTTACAGTCACTGAATCAATATATTATCACATTTCTGTTCGGAGTGTTCGTTATATAATAGTTATCCTTTATTTCTATTTCCTTACCTGTTTGCTGATATTATTCCTGTAAGCCTAGTTCAGCGACGGTAAAATACATTATCCTGTGACTTCTCTACCGTATTTAATTTGATATGCAACTTCACACATCAAGAATGAAAAGTTACCAATCTACCCCGACTTTATACAGATTTGATTCTAAAATGGGGACTCTAGATTCTGGGTGAATGCTGCATGGGTAAAATATTTGGCCATGTTCATCATATTCATGTGAAATGTACATGCAATGAACAATGTACAAAATGTCGATGCAATTCTAAGTTAGACGACAAAAAATGCTGTATTCAAGCTCATCATATCGATCTCAAAGGATTAGGATACTGAAACTAGAACACTAGAATGCGAAATCGTATGCGAAGCTTGAGGTTCATGGATGAAGCTAAAATGGACATTAGGGTAGAATTCTGAGTTAAGAGTTACATGTATGTGGATACGCCTTCTGTTTTTGAGTTTTGGTGTGCACATACTCCACATGATCATGCGTCTGAAATATAATAATATTAATAATGATAATATCAATATTAATAATAATAATAAGAAGAAGAAGAAGAAGAAGAAGAATAATAAGAATATTTAATAATTGGTATCCTCAAGACATGATTTCAATTCTAAAGGCTTGATTTACTAGTATTTGGGCTTGAATGCGTCTGTGTGCAAGTGTTTTTTCAATCAATCAATAAATCATATTTATTTCCATTTCATACGTATGAAATGTCGTCCCACCAAAAAAAAGGTGCCTCCCTACCCAATTTTCTCTTGAGCTGAGGACGGTATATTTTGCAAAATAAAAAATAAAAAGTCCCTCCCTACCCAGTTTTGAAAAAATAGGAGGACGAGAAACAGAATATTAATTTTTTTAGGCCTTATATGCAATTAATACACTTTTTTGAAATACGCAGGATTCATGTCAACGGCTAGAAACTAGTGTGAGAGGAGGCATATTGGCCTAGCATACACTGATTAGAGATGAGAAAATTTCAGTGACAAATCGGTTTGACCCGACCGGGACTAGAAACTGTATGAGCTCTACGTATATAATATATTCACATAAATACGATTACCGCTCGAATTTTAACAGTAAACTCAATTCATTTATTTATTGAAGGTTTATCACTACCAAAGGGTAGCACAGAAACTACATGTCGATTTTTCATTTTGTGTTATGTTTTCAGCTTAATACGGAGCTGCTGAAAGGACACGAAAGAAATATTTTTTGGACATACATGTATGGTTATTGCGTTCCCTCGCAATATTATTGCGTTCCCTCGCATTCAGGATCGCGTTCACTCGCATTAGCTTTCCTTGTGCTGACGCCCATGACTTCTGAGAGGGTTTTGCCACAAGATCGCGAATTCAGAATACGAGGAAACGCAATAAGTTCGTGAGGACACGCGATCCGGATTGCGACGGAACGCAATAACAATGTGCCAAACATATTTCTCCCATGTCCCCTCAGCAGCTCCGTAGCTCTAGACTACTATATAATTTCAGAAATCCCTTCCCCCTGTGGAAAACGGATGTCCCGCCAAGGAAGAGGTTTCCTTATCGTGTTGAACGGGTTGGTATTCTCGGTTGCATTATGATGAAAATATAACCGTTGCTGACATATTCTGATACTTCATGATGACAGACTATCATCCACCAATTGCATGGGTACAAACTTATGCGCAATGTTAATCAACCCATTTGTAACCTACGGTGGAGAGAATTATTTTTGTGGCCAGCGGATTATGTTGGGATGGGAAAGTTTGTGTGATTAATAACCTCAATTTAATGGATTGAATTGCTCATTTTATCTATAATGAATACAGAAGAACATATCTATAGATGTATATCCAAGTTCAGACACTAAATGGTTTCAATGTTGCCCAATGATTTGGATCAATTTGATAGTTTATGCATCTTTTGGTGTGAAAAAACAACATTTTCATCACATTTTATCAATTTTATGTCGGAAGCTCTAAAGTTGGCAATCTTTCGTAATTGTTCTGCTAACATCAGAAATTTAGCTCAATATTTTTGTTGCGCTACTGTAATGCGTATGTATTACGATAAATCAACAAATATTGCTTACATTATTTGCGTTCAATCACAAGATTGAAATGTAAAACTTTAATGAAACAATCAGAAATATTATTTTTTATTTTTCTCGTTTTGAAAGTGCTGTGATCCTTTTGTTGAGATTTCTATATTCAAAACAAATGATAGCAGGACCGGGGCCGCCCATGCCTACCCTACGTGGGTCTGATTTTACCCAAACTTAGAAAACCCGTGTGACGCGCTGGCCAATAACTGCCAAAAGTCGATACAGTCTATGTAATGTACAGGGTCAGGTCAACGGAAAGCAAACGTCTGACTGTTTTTCAATCAGTTCGGGCGGTTTATTTTGGGAGAATATGTAGGTATAAATGAAAAGAGCCTCGTACGAATAGATGTAGACATATCATAACGGTGTAAGTGCATGTTTTAAGATTAGTTACTTTTCCACACGAGCTGGTTCCACTATTCCAATGCTGAAGGTCCGGACTGGGTTTTCAGGCTTGGTTCATCGTTGCTAAATAATCATCATAGATGAAGATGATATTGTACTAATTCTCTTCACTAAGACCTTTAAAAAATTCTGTTTCTCGTCCTCCTATTTTTTCAAAACTGGGTAGGGAGGGACTTATTTTTCATTTTTTATTTTGCAAAAAATACCGTCCTCAGCTCATGAGAAAATTGGGTAGGGAGGCACTTTCTATTTTTTATTTTTGGTGGGACGACATTTCACACGTATGAAATAAAAATTAATTTGATCGATTGATTGATTGAAAAAAAAGACTTGCGCATTGACGCATTCAAGTCCAAATAAAACCAAGCCTTTAGAATTGAAATCATGTATAAACACATGACGTTAATGATTTCATTTTTAGAGGCATGATTTATTTGCACTTGACAGCTCTTGGTCAGGCACCTTGACACCACTTGACACCACAATACATGTAACCATATGAAATAACTGTTTTTGAAAACTGGTAGCGTCTTTGTTTCATTTGACGGAGAGTGCAAACAAGGAGGTAAGTTAAATATATGCCAAATTTGCATGCTGAGATCCGATGTCTCGATCATTTACTTTCCTCAAAATAGGGGAGGAAAACACTTTTTATTTTTTATTTGAGAATCTCGAATAAAAAAAATCCGGGAGGCTGCTTTTGAACACAGGCGGGCGGGCACGAGAAACAGAAAATTATTTTTTTAGGCCTAATCTATATCAATGGCATGTTTTGCGCGATATTACCAGATATGTATTTTTACAGAACAAAACTATTCAGATATGGAAACATTCCATTTATATCGAAATGTAGGAATTTATTGCTATATTAATGTATATATTTTAGAGTGCCCATCATCTTCAGGTACTGACCGAAAATATTTTTTTATACACGCCTACATGATTCCCCAAATTACATGGATTGCCATTCTCAGCCTTCTTAGTAGCTGCAATAAAAAAATCACTGAAACATAATGGGGCAATAGTTGCATTTTCTGCCTATTTAGGAAAACCTTAGTCGGATGGAGTAGGTTTCCATCACGTGGATACGTGGATACGTGGATACCTGATCTCAAGTTTCCTTTTGCCAAAATAATGGAAATACTTGATTGATGCTTACTTGTCAAGGTCAAGTTGTACGTTTGGAGAGATCACGATCGCTAGATTTTTGTGGTCATGGAGATCGAATTCAAGTCTGTTTGCTCAAACATTCCTAACCGGAAACTTGTTCCAATCATTCGGACCAGCTTCTGGTCATTTTCTTGTTTTACCGTAGCATTAGGTGCATTTTGAATAAACATCTTGAAAAAAGATCTCAATTTAAATGCGAGTGAGGCTTCAAAGCAACAAGCAATCAACGGACCTATCTTTGTAAGTGTGAAACAATGATAAAACAGTGATAACTGCTTGGTACTAACATACTATTCAGTGTGTACCGGGTGATGTGTTAAAAACGCTCCTCCTAAAACCATTTTATTGAAATTACTACTTGCGGGTGCAGTTTTTTCTAGATCAATTGGTTAGCATCGATAATATAGAAATTGCATCCACAAAAATACATCTTCGTGACTCTACAGTGAACTTTGAAAATACATTGTTTTCCTTATAAACTGCCAGTTTCTGCCACACTGAAAGACGGAAGCCGAATATGAAACAGTGATGGAACGTGGTTTCATCACGTTTGTATATCGTTCAGATACAAGTCCATAACAATTGAACCATGTATTCCCTTCAAGCTCCGCCGTTCAGACCACCCTCCCATTATCGTCAGAGATCCTATGATCTTGTTAACTAGTACGGAAGAGTGTGTTCAAAAGAACGGATCACAACCAAGTATTTTATTTTGTTTACATTACTGAGATTCAATGCACTGAGGAGACAGTAGACAACACGACAACATATAGAACATTCACACAACACGAAGTGTGAACTGGTACTAAGAGGGCCAACTTGACCCGAAGAAAGAAAAAGACAGAAAAACAAATAGTCCACTCTCAGTCTGAGTGGTAAATCGGTTCATAACGATCCCTTCAATTTAGGATAAAAGCTTTTCCAGTTTGCCCTCCAAATTCTCGTCCAATTATAGTAGAGAAAGAATACATGCATATAATGATTAAACATGAATTTGATGAATTACCCAATCGAGAATAATACGTACTGTACTAAAGGAACCATAATGGAATTAGAGTGATGGAATGAATCCTATGGATTAATATGCTTTTTACAATGAGTCAATATCCCAACAAAATGCCAAGATAAGACATTCACCAATTTCTGGAACCAAACATTTATACCAATGTGTATCCATTACGTCACCAATGAATCTAATCCATGAAATGCCCAAACAATTGAATGAAACATTGGATTTATGGAGTTTCGGGACAAAATAGAGATATGCGTATTCCGTGCGATTCTTCACATTTTTCTTTGCATTTTCCAATGATACATGGAACCTGCGAAATTTGAATACATTTTGGAAAAAAGAACATTTATTTTCAAAAAAGCTGACACAAATGTGCTTTGTCTACAGGATATGTATAAAAGAGTAAACATGATTTTCCTCGATTGAATGTTTTAATAGTCTCAACATCAAATACCGGTATTTGTGGCCAATATCAATTATTCAGAGTTTTTGTCACCCAAGCCAACAAATTTCCATCAGGTGTTCATATCCAGGCACAGGTGTGGAACCGGTCGGATAAAAGTTGCAAACATACATGTACATGTACTGATCGATTCTAATTTTTAATAATTACAAAACTGGTATAGAGAAAATTCTAGGACAAACATCTTGACGTACAGAATTTATAAATATCTGACAGAAAAAAGACAAGGAATTTTCAACATTGATTACTGGTAACAAGGCTGGTACAACCAGCTACACTCAAGTCCTAAAATTCACATAACGATATTCTCCGGGACTCGCAATCTATCCACTTGACTCCAACCTTGTAGACACTCATCACCAAACACTTTTGTCCATCGTGTGATCTCCTGAAGGCATCCGACACAATATTCCCACTCAACCACTTTGCTTCTCCATCCTCTACGTATGCACCAAGCCAGCCTGAATCATCTAATGTGTTAATACAAAGCTTAATTATATTGTTGACAACGATAGTGACTGCAAATTCAATGTCATAGTATGATGTTGTCATAGTATGAGTATGATGTTGAACCTTGCTTACTGTAATGGGGTATTGCATAGTGTATATCTCAACTACTGATTCATACTAATCAATTGATAACTTGAGTTGACATTTTCAGGACAACGATCACATGAAAACACATGTGCACAGGGGGTCGTGTTCACTCTCATTGCTCATATCAAAATAATATAATTTAACCTTGCATGATCTGATTGACAGTTGCTTCTTCGTCATCGGTCTGGAGCTCCACTAGGTGTGCGGTCACGTGTATCACCTGACAAAGCTCATTAGCATATGCCCAGGTAACTTTGGTCTCTACTACTCCATAACACTTGTCATCGAACCCGTGGAAAGACATCCCTTCTGGACAGGTCCCTAACAAGAAAAATGGATCAATATTAGCTGAGACCCATGCTCAAAATGCAGCATAAAAATAACTGAATTTTCGCAGACGTTCAGCAGAGAGTATGTTATCTTAGAAATGGCTGAAAAAAAGACTATTTAATTTCCTTTTGGAATGTGAACAATAACGCAATAATCACAGCTTACAGTAGTAAGTGGAGCCATCTTCAATCTCCAAATCAGTTCTGCTGACGCCCTCCAGGAGCTCACACTGTACGCTGTCTGCCAGCTCTCCATTACCTCCACCTCGCCGAACGTTGAAACTGCGACACTCATGGTACAATTGGCAGGCTCTTCTACAGGACCGTGCATTCGCGCTCCCAGAACTTAACACTGTCCCGTTAGCTCTCCTTCTGCTGAGCGCAACAAACTGGTATTTGTTGTGTGGAATCATTACTGTGTGCTGTATGAGCAGAGCCACAAACATTGATACCGGTGTCAGTTTTTTCACGAGCATATTCAGTGTTTAGCCTTGTTCTGTACTCGCTAACTCGCTATTTTGATAATTTTCAGCTATCAGCTAGTCGCACACACACAAAGTACATTTTCTACACGTATCATATGTCATTGCGTTTGGAGTTCAGACGATGTGAGTGCTTCTTTTTAAATATTTTCCGTTTGATTAGCTTGCCATTGTACGCATCAGAATGATGGAACCTCTAAGCGGCACATAATACATACCTGCAATACCTAATACTAAGTCATTCGACATTTTTATGTCAATAAAATGAAGGAGGGTCGTGTCATGCCCATACACAGATATGCTTATCATGGGTATAGTATTCAATAAAGGCTGATGAATAATGCATATTCATCATTCCTTCCGCTATACGATGCCAATGCCTTCTGAGGCAGCTCTAATGACTCCTCGTGGCTGATGAAATCAACATGTGAAATATATTGAATGTACCGTATTTTTGTGGCGGGTTGAGTGGTGCATGTACTAAATGATGTATTCGATCCATGTTTACGTTCAGCAGTGAGTGCTGAAACAAAAACACCATTTTCTTCAAAGAACTATTCAGCCAAGTGGTTAAATTGATTTACTCAGTTTTCATAGCAATTTCTAGCCAAAACAGATCAGACATACAAAATGTCAATCTTTTCGACAATTTTTTAGTTGTTCATTGAAAATTTTACCACCCGCACTTAGAATGATAGTTTCTGTGTAATAGAAATTTAATGACACAATGTGCTTTTCTGTTCAGTTATGATGTTGGACACTGTTCCACGTGTTCTTCAAATCAGTAAACACATGCATTCTGGTATGTTATTTACTGCTAAACACTCAACAAACACTCGGTGTTTAGCAAACTCTGCTAAAGAATGATGGAATCATGTAATCCCATTGTGCAGACAATTGTATGACTGGAATGTATTTCTTCAGCAACAATGCCCATTGGGGGTTTCAATAGAACAAATTGCTTCCATCGTCTTCCTGTTCCAATGGTAGCCAAACATTTTCATATCCGTTCTGTGAAAATCTAACCAGTAGTCTATTAATTCGCCATTGATGTTTTCATATATCGGTAGATGTTTATTGAACTCCATGTAGTTTCTCTTGCCCTCATGACTATGTCGTACAGGAATTCCAGAATTTTTCATTTTTAGGTGATCTTTCAAGATTCTTCCATCTCGTTCCATCGTTTCTACCCTGAGAATAGCACCCCAGGGTAGTCCACATGGATGGCATGACTCTGTTATAAGGTTCCAATGTTCATCCATTATCTTACGACTGTACGCCCAGGACATGAATTCGTCGAACTTGGGAGGACCCAGTTCATCTTGAGGCGTGGACATTGCATCCAATGTCTTGTTGAATCGGAAGAGACCATCTCGAGCAAATCTGAGAATTTCTGCTTGCCTCTCAGCATGGTTAGATAAAGGATCGCTGTCCACAAGCTTGTCTCTATAGTATGATGCTAAACGGTCAAATGGATGACGAATTGCAATCACATTGAAAAAGGTGCTGCCAACTCGAAGTCGGTCTGTGGCATTCAATTGGTACATGTCCTTCACTCCATACATATTGATAATATGTTGGTAATGAACCCCATTCAAACTATCCTGTGACGAGTTGCGATGTTGTATCGCTGTCACATTCAGTCCATTGGCTTCCAGGATGTACGCTTTGAGTGAGGTGCATCCTGCTTTGGATATCCAGCAGAAAGTTAGATTGTGTTGGAAATCTACCAAACTCCGTCCAACAGGGAACATAATGTTGATATTAGATGCGTGGTAAGAGCGTTTACAATAACTCTTCATGTGTGTTATACGTTCTTCTTGGGTGCACATACGTGTGGCGTGGACAGATGAGTCCTCGTTCGTTTTTGCTGAAACGTGAACGAGTGAAGTTTACACTAAACGAAAGGACAGTTTTGTCAAATCCCATTATGCATTTGAAAGCCTTTACCATTTAGTTCGTTGACTGAATGCTGCACTAATGCACTCTGCGTTGGAATTTTTATGTTCACCAGATTTGACTGTTCTCTATGTGTATGGAGACATCCTAAATAAGCAATACTTGTCAACGTGGCGAACCAGAACAAACGCCTAATGAATTTCACAATCTGGAAGATACATTGAAAATATCAGCGTACATGAAATCAAATATGAAATTATTTGATATGGGATTATTCACATTATTGGCTGGTGTCTGAACCAGTAAGATATATATTTGTTTCTATTGCAAAATGCTGTATTTTACGTTTGTCATTGGCATCATCAAAATCTGACTGCATTGGTGGTAATAGATTGATACTTACACACATACATGTGCGGAATTTTAGCTTTTTTATTAGCAGTTTCAAAGTTTGATATTTGAGACACGGCGAAATGAGAGAATCATTATGTTCGATATTGAGTGTGGTGTGAATTACTACAATAGTTTACTAGCATATTAGTATCTTACCGACATGTTGTGTTGAGATTATCAAGTCGATATGATTAATGATAACTGGAAGTACTCGATGGCAGCTCAGCCTCGAAGCAAAGATCATTGTTGAATATGATCTTTGCCTGAACATAGCACTTGATGGAAATGCACATATTGACCAATTTCGTAAGAATATGTTGTAACTCACGCACTGGCCAGACGGAACCACATGGTACAATATTGAAATCGATACAGATTTTTTGTTTTACCATTGATTGGTGATTTCCGAGGGGACCATATGACTTTTGTTGTTTCTTAGAGAGCCTATTATTTGATGTATATGCGGAAAGGTGACGGCAGTTCCAACATGTCCAGAGTAAAGTAACATGTGAACAGATGCAGTATATATTATGGGCGCCATGCTGTACATTTCCAATATATTTTCTGTCTATGAATTCAGTTATTTTACCTTATTTCACATTTGCGTAATGCGTATATATTTGCCTGTCATAACCTGAGACACAGTGTCGGGCTGTTAGATGCTAGTTAAGATGAAATTCCGAAACCTCAGTGATACACCAGCAATATTATGATATTGTTTTATGATTCTTCGCTGGTTGTTCACAGGTAATCATGCTTTTGTGGCACGTTATGATAGTATGATAAAATTACCATTGGGACAGGACACTGTATAGCTATATGTCTGATCTAGTGAAAATCAAAGGAAACCCAAAAGAATATAACAATCTAGTAAAAACTAGGTATTTTGCATCCTGGGACAAAATACATACCTCCCATTATCAATAGAACAGAAGTAAGTAGATGTAAGTATCAATCTTTTATGTTTGACATATCCGCTGCACTAATGATTGCCCACCCTGATGTAGCGAAGTGGGAAAAATCTAGACAAGATATTGGTATTTTTACTGCGTATATCAGTGATTTCAAATCTACAAAGACTCACATAAGGTATATGAACTATAGTGGAACCACACTATCGTACCAATAATTGACTTTTAACGAGCACTGAGTGTTTTTGTCGTCTTGTGTCCGTATGGTCTTGATTATCGCTCAGTGGAAGTAAACAAACCCGCCATAATCATAGAGGTTCCTTGGACACGTTTTTTAAATATATTGGATACTGTACCGTTGTGACGCTCGGTGAAACTGATGGCGCCATCTGGCGAATTGACACTGTTATCATGCCGCGCCCATATGGGGGTCGTGGCTCTGGTAGGGAAAGGAGCTGTGAACATTGTAGAAAAGGGGGTTCTAACCTAACTCTCTCCAATGGAGAAGAACTGCTCTGTGAATCCTGCCTAGCCATACACAACATGAAAGACTCTGAGCGTTATTCCAACAACCTACAATCAGATCCACCTGTCTCATCTGCCGAATCACAACATCGATCTGGCGAAATTTCTGCAATTGTGAATGATGTAACAGGCAACCGTGATCAAACTGAGGTAGGGAGCACCGTTACCAGGTCAAAGGCAGCAACTCCGGTAGGAAAGGATGCTGAGACAATGTCCAAAATCGTGCACTGCAAGCCCGACTGTCCATCAGAAGGAAAAGAACAAGGAAAAATGATAATGTGTAGCTTGTGCATGACCTGGTATCATCACACGTGTGTCAACCTGTCCAAAAGGGAAAATGACTTGATCTTCTGGCCGTGCCCTAGATGTCGGAATAATGTGACTAAATTGAACGAATTACAAAAAAACTGTACAGGAGCTAACGTCCTGCAACTCCATGCTAATACGCCAACTGGAAAATAGCACTTACAAATGTGACAAACTTCAAGAACAATTGAATAAAAGCCACGATGAGCTGATGTCATCGAAAATGGAGATGGAAAGAATGCGTAACATGATTCCAACATTCGCAGATGTCACAGGGAGCAAAGCTGACCTATCAACATCCTCTGATGCTCAGGAAATATCAGCTTGTGCTTTATTGATAGGGAGTAGTCTTATACGTGATGTGCCAGACAGACTGGAAACCACTGAAAAGTTGCCAGTCAAGCCTGTGAAAAAGTCTGGGGCTAAATTCCAGGATATTGTACATGCCCTTGAGAAATACAGAAACCCCAAGCCGAAGGAGATCCACATTGTAATGGGAACTTCGGATGTGAACAGTACAGCCAGCATAGATGACATCACTTCTGACTGTCATGACGCTCTAAAAGCTGCTAAAAAAACTAACTCCCAAGGTAACTCTGAGTATTGTCCTGCCACAAGTGAAGGAGGACTCGCTTACTAAAACGGATCAACTGAACCAACTTATGAGGAGGTGTGCAGAAACACAAGAGGTCACCTTCGTAGACCATGATGTCAACTTCCGGTACGGTGATGGATCAATAGATGAGGCTGCGTTTGTCTCTGATGGAACACACCTGTCAAAGTCTGGCACGATGCGACTGATGAAGAACATAGGCCTCATCACTACTCCGGTGGAAAAGAACGATCAAACTCCGTCACAGACCAATGATGGCTGGAACCTAGTCCAAAACCATAAACATCAGAGGTTTCATACCAAAGAACTCATTATCACTCATCAGAAAACATCAGCACCACATGTACAAGGTGACGTCAGATACTTCCGTGGTACCGGAGATCCTCTCTCTAATTTTTACCCATGTGCTCTACACAGTCAAGGCAGAGATTTCAATTGTGCGGAGCAACTGATTCAGTTCAGGAGAGCCCGCATGACACATGAGGAAGACATAGTTGATCAAATAATGGACGCCAAAAACGGTCCATCACTCTATAGCCAAGAAAAACTTTGATAAATCAGATGCAAGATGGCTGCAAAACAGGGACAAAGTCGTGCATGAGGTAGTGGCATTGAAGTTCAGGCAATGCAGGATCTTCAGAGAAGAGTTGATGTCCCTCAACCAACAGAGAATCGTAGAGGATACACCGGATCCACACTGGGGACGAGGTCCGGATGGCGAAGGTTCAAACAAGATGGGGGAGATTCTCGAAGCCATCAGGGATGATCCGCACTCCAACCAAGTCAGTCCGATCTCTTCAAGAGAGTCCCACATCCATGAAAGCAGCGGTCAGGGTGAACACTTCCACTGTCTGAAGGAACACCTCCACCATCAACACTCGAGCATGCGAGGGACCCACGATGAACATGCGGCGTTCCTCAATGACACCTGTAGGCACGACTCTGCTCTGTCACCTAGAAGCAGCGACGTCCCGTGTCACTACTGTGCCGAGACAGGGCATGTGAAGGACAACTGTAGACACGTTAGGCCAGTAAAGTGTTATTCATGTCATTCTCTTGGTCACAAATCAAAATACTGTAATAGGTACTAGGGATTCGGCAATGAGGAGTCAGCTGTTCCAATCCAAGATAACGATAGCAATAGGATTACTATGTCACCTATGAATGATGGTTGTCATGACTTTGTTGATTTGGAACTGAAACAAGTATTACCTTTCTATGTTAAAAACCAGCACAATGTCAAATTTGCACATAATAATGTCAAGTCTGTCAAATCGACACTATTTTGTTAACAGAAAGCAACGTGTTAAATTAGGAAACACTAAAAGTGAGTGGATTAGGCTACAGAAAGGAACAGCACAAGGATCATTGTTTGGTCCTTTCAGCTATAATATCTTCACAAATGATTTGTTATTAGCTCTTCAACCCATCTGTAACATATATAATTATGCGGATGATAATACTATAAGTTGCTCTGGAAGAAATGTTGTTGATGTTGTTAATAAGTTGCAGTGTGTCACTGGTATGATGCTTGAATGGTTTCATTCCAACTATATGAAAGCTAATCCGGACAAATTCCAATTTATCTTGTATGACAAACAGGGTGATAATCAAGACTATGAGATATTAAAAAATGATCAACCCCTGAAAAATGTAACATCTGTGAAGCTACTTGGCATAAGTCTTGATCCTCACCTAACTTTTGGTGATCACATAACAGAAATATGTGAGAAAGCAGGAAGGCAATTGAATGTTCTCGCGAGGTTATCAAAGGTGTTAAATGTGGAGTCAAAGGTCAAGTTGTATGATACTTTCATAATGTCACATTTCAATTTTTGTCCAGTTGTCTGGCATTTCTGCAGTTATGAATGTATGCAAAAAATGGAGAAGATTCAGAAACGTGCTTTGAAATATATTTACAGTGACTTCAACTCATGTTATTCAGATATGCGAGCAAAATTAAATAAACCCTTGTTATATGTGCAGAGACTACGATTTATAGCCACAGAGGTTTTCAAAATATACCAGCAAATTAGTCCCAGTTATCTATGTAGCTTTGTTGTAAAGAAGATTAACACTCATAATCTTAGGAATATCAACTCTCTTACGTTGCCCCAATATAACACTGTACAGTACTCTTTTAGATATTATGGAGCCTATTTGTGGAATTCTCTACCTATTCATTTGAAACAATGTACAGATCTTTTTCATGTTTTTAAGAACATGATTCGTGAATGGGAAGGTCCCAGTTGTAAGTGTTCATATTGTAAAATGTGCCGCTTGAACACAATATAGTTGTTTTGTCATGTCCCAACCTCCTACGAGTTCTGTACCTCAAGTACTAGGTTATATGTAGAAATCTTGATGTATCATAATGTATTTAGTTTATATTATCAGACTCCATAAAACAATAATCATAATGTTCCACATGAAATGATATGATGAACTATATGTACCCTCTTACCATCATTGTACTCATGAGCAATTCAATTTCAATTCATCATCTCATTTTTCATTGTACATATCCATATGTTCATAATGTCATGTCGGAGAATAGCCTTGGTGCTAATGTTATTTGTTATTACATTTATACCCGACGTTAAATAAAGTTTTATCTTATCTTATCTTATCTTAATCTATTACCATCAATACAACCAAATTTTGATGATGCCAACAACAAACGTAAAATACAATATTTTCTGCAATAGAAACAAAGCCCGGCCAAATAGTTTATCCAAAGACACACTGGCGTCATCAGGGGCAGACAGTTTGTTAAATGTAGTTGTTTCTACTGTACATCTGATGAAATTAGTATACAACTGACCAACAACCTATGAAAATAATTTAGAAACAAACCTCTTGGAATAGATATATGACAAGTACATAAGTACCTAATCACAAGCCAAGAGGCTACTGAGTTGATGGTATTCTCGGGGACAGACTTGACGTCCACCAGAAGTGACACCGGCTCAGTGGTATGAATGTAAGTATCAATCTACTACCACCAATACAACCAAATTTTGATGATTCCAACAACAAACGTAAAATACAATATTTTTTGCAATAGAAACAAAGCCTGACCAAATAGTTTATCCAAAGACACACTAGCGTCATCAGGGGCAGACAGTGTCTTAAATGTAGGTGTTCCTACTGTACACCTGATGGAATTAGTATAAAACTGCCCAACAACCTATGAATCTATCTCATGGCATCGGTACATTTCAGAAATGGAAATTATCGGAACGGTCCAGTCATTCTCTAGTATGGGGACAGTATGAAGCGACAGCTGTGTATGACAAAAGTGCAGACAAGACCAGAAAGTGGTTTTGGATATTGTTCACGATTTACAAGACTTTCTATGTGAAACTTCGCTGCATTAATTTCCTTTCCATGGAGATATTGACGAGCAATTATTGGATTTTGTAATGCATGGAGTGGGTTAAGGATTATACGGATAAAACCAACGATTGACAAAATTATATGTGTAATCGGTCAGTCATTCTCAATATGCATGGCACCAACAACAAAATGGATCTGACCACGGTGTCACAAATACCAACATAAACAAACACGAGTCCTCTCCAACAGTTGTCCAAATAAATAAAGTTTACAACCTTGATACCTGCGTTTCTCTACTTCTCTTCTGTTGAACCTAACGTGAAAGACTGGCCATCGTGAATGGTGATATTGGTTGCAGAGAGGGCATCCATCAATTTGGTACGACAGGTGTGACTATAATGGTAATGTATGGGGCCGGCAATAGCGACACTTGTATTGCAAATACATGTATGTTCTTCATGTTGGTTTATATGCGTTGCGACAGCTATCCTTGCATCAGATGTGAAATCCTATTGTATAAACGAGTTATATATATATATCGAATAACATACAAATACATATACCTCATATAAGGTAGTATGATATATAAACATTCTATTTCCACAAAGCTTACTCCTAGTCATTTTAGCTTATCCATCTTAACCTCCCCCCTGGTGTTTTACTCAGTCATTTTATCCATATGTCATTTTATTGTCTTCTCTATGTTTTCCCTTTTTTCATACTGTTTGTAAAGCACTATAGAATATGTTTTATACATAGTTATATTGCTATATAACTTCAATAAACATAATATACCAACTGGCAATGGACATATGTCATGAGAATCTGGATTTTAATCGGTTGTTAGACAGTTGTATACAAGGTCCATCAGGTGAGCTATTATGACGCAAGATTTCAACCTTTTCAGATTTTCATATAACACAGTAGCCAAAATCTTAACATTCATGATATAATGCTAAATGGTAAAAGTAGCCGATCAATACATACATAGCAATGGTAAATATGTGTGTAGGACGATATAGAAGATTTAAAACCAATGCATAGGAAATGAGATATTGGATCAAACTTGATGCAAGGATCTATGATAATATATAGTTGTAGGTTTATATAGATTGGTGATGAATAATATGTGAGTACTGTGTTGAACACATATTCCGCAAAAGTACTTATTTGTCGAACGCAGAACCTAAGCGCTCAATCTGAAATACAAATTACCTTAGAAGCTCTTGTGCTATATGCCCAATGCGAGAAGTGAGGTACATGACAGAAAGCTTATATCTTCTTGGTCTAGCGAACAATTTAACCTAGATGCCAAACTCTTCGTCGTTCTGAACACATCCGATCGTCAATAGAGCCAAGTGCACTGTGATTGGATTCAACACCATCGATTGCCATTCAAATAAGAATTTCTATATTTGATATCAAAAGACTTCATGGTTTTGTCTCAGGGCAAAAATAGGCAATATGGAAAGTCCTAGCTTTATTCCTGGTGGCATTAGTTTACAACCGCAGGATCATCTGCACAGGTCCGTGTGGAATAGGTACATTATGATTATGTTTTTCATGGACAATTAATTACATTGACTCTGTTCCCATTCAACAAGGTACCGGTTCCATTCAACACAACACATACTAATGAGTTTGTGCATGCGATATAAATACGGGGAAATGTACAACTGTCTGGCAAGTACTTTGGTGGTATGTGCATAATATATGATTAT
Organism: Terebella lapidaria; assembly: GCA_949152475.1. Taxonomy (NCBI): domain Eukaryota; kingdom Metazoa; phylum Annelida; class Polychaeta; order Terebellida; family Terebellidae; genus Terebella; species Terebella lapidaria. The sequence goes on from OX424567.1 coordinate 23,729,231, forward strand.
AATATAATCGTTATATTCAGAAATGACTGTATAAATAATTGTAGATTCATAATGCCTCGGGGGGGGGGGGGGGGTAAGATTATATATATACCTAATGAAACTAATGAATACCAACATATTATTTGTAATCGCGAAGTTAATTCCTGTACGAACCGCGTTAATCACAATAAATCACACCCCGTTTTTCACAAACACCAATACAAAACACCAGGCACTCCCGAAAGAGAATTGAAATGAATTAATTTATAACCTCAATACCTGCGTTTCCTGGGCTTTATCTTGCTTCTCTTGAGACAAGATTGACCTTCGTCGAAATTATCACACACTCTAGACCAGTGATATTGGTTACTGAGAGGACATACATCAAGTTGGTTCGATAGGTTCGCTACTAGTAATGTATGGGACATTAGATACTTTATTGTCAAGGCGTTCGGCCTGTTGATACGCACAAGCAATTAAGCTACGGCATGTGTTGGATCAAACCTCAGTATATAACCGAGTTTGAACTCATAAATTATAGTGCATGTACGACCACATTTACGCATATCTCATACTCGACCCCTAATTTGTGACCTGATGTACTCGCAATGCACACTCCATGAGATTTTCTTTTGCTTATTTGCAATTGTATATTTAGTGTAGTTCCATCCGCTGTCAATTGATATTATGTCCAGGTATTCTTGATATACCGGAGCTATAATCTCAATATTACAGCTAGTGATAATAAATAAAAAAAAAGTACAGATATCAATGGTATAATTTTGTGTATTACGATATAATGATTTAAAACCAACGCATAAGAAATACGTCATAAGACCAAACTTGATGCCAGTATTTGTGCTGATGTTTATGTAGTATATTAAGTGCTGAGATCATATTTTTCTATATAAATGATGAATACATGAGTACACGTTTATCATAAATGTACCTGTTTGGCCAACTTGTAAGCTTAGCTGTCATAACCGTACGGCCGACGTCCAACAAGAAGTGAAGTAAGACACATGATAATAGGACGTATAAAGGCTTGATTCTATGTCTGTGCTCGGGATACCGTTAGTATTCGATTGCATGTGCTAATATTTTGTGAAATCACCATAGTTAGTATCCACATTGATCACTGTGTTTGTTAATAATCACATCGCGAGTTCAAAGCTGCAGCCTCGTAGTCAAATGGCAATTGTCAGTATGAGAAGCACGGTTAATCCTAAATATAACCAGCACTATGGACTTCATGCTGAATAGGAACTGAGAAACAAGGAACTTCCACACACAGCCTCGACATTGAATTTACAATCGCAATAACTACACTCCCTGAATTTTCATCACACATCCAGACTTGACGCTCAAGATTTACAACCATCACTACACACTACTGTAGTGGGTGCGTGAGGCAATTTCTCATGTTGATGTGGTAATGTTGGTGATTTACCGATACCCAATGTGGGGATCAAGAATGTCATTACAAGTTGGTTATGTTAGTCATCGCAGTACTGTGCAAGTAAAGAAATCCATGGGAGATAGGCTGTCTGCCCCTGATGACGCCTATGTGGCTTTGGTTGTGAATATTTTGTCGGACTATAGTTTTATCCCAAAATTGTTTGTTTGGGTTTGACGGAGATGGGTTGATGTGTTGATGTATGAGATCACTGAATACTATGTTAGCTATATCTAAAGCCTTATTTGATACATGTATTTGTAAATCGCTATTGTGAGGATGAGTCACTCAGAATATGTGTGGGATAATGCACTGATACAGGACACGTGATAGAGATGTTGCCGAGAACTGATAGTGATCGAGTGCCGTCACTGTTTAATATCGCATAAATCCGGATATCTTGGTCATAAGGTAATATTATTAGTGGTATCAACAGCGAAAACCCTCGGGGTTTCTATACGGCAAACTCATGACCTACAATGATCGTTATATACATGCATCGTTCATCGGATCATTCTGCTGTTTGATTGTGGAATGCATAATCAACACAAACAGGCCAAAATATTATATTTGAGCCTATAAACATTATCCATCAAACCTAGGCGTTTCCAATATTGGAAATAAGCCCCCGTCTGCACCCGTTGAGGAAGTCCTTCCGTGCAACAGAAATCAAGGAACCAGATCGATGTTCATGGCTTGCATTAACTCTGGCATCACCAACTTCCCGTTTTCCGATATGACCTTAAACAACGGATATCCTCGACATTGCCGCCAGTGACACAAATCTTTTCAGGTGCTGTTTCCCAAGTCAACCTAAGGAAATTAAAGACCGTGAATAACATTAATATATATCAAATATATAGTTATATTTTTCAAGTCTCATCGGCTTAAGTATCACTATTATTTTCATGTACAAGTATACTTGCAAGCAGTGACGGAAATCGAAAGTGAAACTGACATCATTATTAGCTGAACATATCCGTTTAGGACAAAGTATTATGAAATGCGTTTTAATATAAGCTTCATCATTTTGTAAATATTTAGAAAATACACCAAAAATTAAGAAAAAATTGTTTCACTAGATAAAAATGTTCCTAGATTTCTGGCGGCAAATTAAAACGTATTGGTCATTCTTTTCATTCTTCACGTATTTGTGTTATACCAACAACTTTAGGCCTATTGTATGACACATATTATGAAGTAATAATCTACACATGATTTGCGTTATGTGTGGTACTAATATAGCTTGTATATATGTGATCAAAGTATGCAATTGTTCTTCTCAGTGCAAATGGTCACTCGTTCAATGGTGACCACCCCTTGTACCCCATTCTGCAATGATCTGGTCACGCCTTATAAACACACCTATAGCTTTCTGCATGAAAACTCTGAGGTGGTGTGTCCAGGGGAGTTATATGATTATTATACTTTTCACCAATCCCAATGTGATAGAAAGATACAGGTGACTGCTTTGTTCCATTTAGTGGTGACACATATATAACAAATGCTGTCAAAGGGCATTGCTGTAGTTCATTAAGATGCAGTGAGACCCTCCATCTTGGAAGCCATTTTTTGCTCAGGGCAGAACCGCACCAAAAAGGAGTCATTTGTTATAAATCATTGAGTAATACTATAGTCTACCAAAATTAGGTCCAAAAAGCCCATAAGGTAGACATTTGGGTGTCAAAGCTGAATTTTTGCACAGTGACTCTGGAGACCATATAGATAACCCACAAAAAAGTCCCCATCAATCCCATGGGGGGTTTTCCCAAAAATCCAAGATGGCCGCCATTTATACGCAAAATAGCATAAAATTGACCTAGCTAGTTACCTACTGCACTTACGTTGGTGATTTTAGTGTCTACCCCCATGTTTTCTGACCCAAGGAATCTGATGGCGATATTGCTGAGTCTCTGTGATGATTGGTTGTTTCAAATTCCAATATGGCTGCCACGAAAACCCGAGAAATTCGTAAAATCACGTTTTCAGCTATATTTCAGCTGCTATGGCTGATAGAGGCAAATTTTTGGTGTCTACCCCCACGTTTTCTTACCTAAGGAATCCAATGGTGATAATGCTGGGTCTGTGTGACTGTTAATTGCCTCGGAATTCAAAATGGCTGCCATCAATACCGGTGAAATTTGCAAAATTGCGTTTTCTTGCAATATTTCAGCTAATGATCTGGCATACGTTTTGGTATCTACCCCCGTGAGTTCTGATCAGAGGATATTCTAAAGATATTGCTGAGTCTCTGTCACTAATAGTGGCCTCTGAATTCAATATGATTGTCATCGCAAAATTAAATTTCGATTATGTAAGCTTCTGTTGGAACGGTAATAATAGTCTCTGGGACGCGTTGTAGTATCAAAGTTCAAGTGCAATCGAAACCTCAAATCCAGGTTTCTGGCTGGATGAGCACGAATAGATATATCAACAAACATATAAATTCATATCCGAAGACCAAGGACACAATCCATCCAATCAAAATACATGTAAGTGGTAAAATCCAGATGAGAAGTAAACATCACATATACATCACATTTGCTTTGATATCCACACTTGTAAATTTAGATGCAAATATTACCACAAAATATTACCACAAAAAGTGATGAGAAAATATATACCATCATAGTCATGTTCATGTATATGAGAGGTTTTAACTAACCTTCAACCATGCCTACCATAAAATATTTTAAAGTCTAAACATCATACAATCATGTTTGAGCAGTTTGGAAGTCGAAACCTGTCAGTGCTCCGGCTATGAATTCCTGGTGAGATGTATGCACTATTTAACAAAGCTGGAAAACTGCGACACACATGTTTAGACGCCATAGGCTGGTAAAGTTGCGATTTTACTGCTCAAGACATGGATATTGATAAGAGGAACCCCAAATTCGTCACATTTGTCATATAACATTGTACACACTTTGTGGTCAATTTTGAAGAAAATGTCGAGAATTCGACATTGAAGAATCAATAATTTGTTTGCTTTTCAATCCGTCTGGATATATCTGATGTAGGTATTCACCAAATCTAGGGTTATTCCGTGATATGACACCATCAATAAATCTGAGGGTGAAATTTAACGAACTACATGTAGCTATTCTCTTATATCAACAATATAATCCATCAAGATTATGTCAGCTTCTATGTGTACATGATGTATGACAAACATATACAAGATTTTGGAGTCCACATCCTGGTTTTGTGACCCAAGGAATTCGAGGAAGGCAACCGTGGACCCATATATAAGTACAACGTATACATGGTATAACTTTTATAGATTCATATGGCTACCATGTAGAATGTATTGAATGTACATGTATCCACAACTGGAGTATATGTCATGATGTATCTTATATATAAGCACACATATATATTTGCAATATATATAATCAATACGTGTGTAAAACACCATCAAACATTTAGTTTGCTTTATTTACCAAGGGCATGACAGTATATGAGCAGTTAATTTAAGGTTCATTTCATGTGCAAGTAGAATATTTGGTCAGTCTGTCACATCTGTGATGTTTTCATCTGGCGCAGTTGTACAGCTTAAACCCACCATGTCCACACATTCTAAGCCAGCAAGTTGCTTGAAAATCAACGTAGATCAATTTGAGCAATCTCTTTGGAACAGCAGCACGATCCGAGCCGACATTTAGGAGATTTCAAGCCCGTAGTTCAACTCTGAAATCAATGGGCTCAAACTATTTGCCATACCAAAACTGAACTTACAGGAACACGCGGGTTGTTGAAGGGATCTCAGCAGAGCCACTTGCTTACGGTATCATTGTGGGTGAGTGTTGTGGATGTGAATGAGCTGAGATCCATTGTGGAGGAGTTCTTGTCGTGCAATGATCTGCTTTAGAAGTACATGTAAGCATGCTCCATCAAGAATTTTGACATGCTTTGCCTCTCATAAATAAGCAATAATCTACTCTCCCTGTTTGTGAATATGACACTTTGCTGTGCTGAGCAGACACCATTCACACAGCTGTGGTTGTCATTCGAAACGAAGCCTCTTTGTGAATCAAAAACCACTGCATCGTGACCAGCAATTATTCATCAAAATTGTGGACTTATTGTGGACTTAACTACTACCGAACAGATGATTGCTACTTTCAGTCATGAAAAACTGAGTTGTCTCTCTTGAGAAAATGGATCGGCTAAGACGCAGTTCCTCCACATTCCTGCAAATTCAATTCGGCAATTCGGCACTGTGACTGTCATTATGTCACATCAATAAACTGTAGTAAGCCAATGTCTGTGTTGGTTCTAAACTTCAATTTATGAGTTCACAGAGATTATGTGACATTTTTAACTTGTTAGTTGAATATGGGTCCACTTGTGCTTGTATTTTTTTCACTAGGTAAAACATGGATATAGACACCAAGATCTTTTATCTGCCACAGAAGCTGATATATAGTCGAAACGGGGTTTGTGAAAATTTTTTTTTACAGATTTTGATGGCAGCCATATTCATTTCTGTGGTAACCAACAGTTACAGAGACACGACATTATCACCACTTTATTCCGTGGCTCAGAAAATATGGGGGTAGACACCAAAATGTTGCCTCAATCTGCCATAGAAGTTGCAATATAGCTGGAAACATGCTTTTTCGAGTTCTCCGGGGTGTTGCTGTGGCCATTTTGGATTTTGAAACAACCAACAGTCACAGACTCAGCTGAAATATAGCTGGAAACGTGATTTTTCGAATTTACCGGGTTTTTGTGGCAGCCATTTTAGATTTTGAAACAACCAACAGTCACATAGACTCAGCATTATCACCATTGGATTCCTATTAGGTCAGAAAGCATAGGGGTAGACACGAAAATTTTGCTCCTATCTGCCATAGCCGCTGAAATATAGCTGGAAACGTGATTTTGCGAATTTCCCGGGGTTTCGTGGCAGCCATATTGGATTTTGAAACAACCAACTGTCACAGAGACTCAGCAATATCACCATCAGATTCCTCGGGTCAGAAAAGATGGGGGTAGACACTAAAATCAACAACGTAGGTGCAATAGATAACTCGCTAGTTTAATTTTAAGCTATTTTGCGTATAAATGGCGGCCATCTTGGATTTTTGGGAAAACCCCCCATGGGATTGATGGGGACTTTTTCGTGGGTTATCTATATGGTCTCCAGAGTCACTGTGCAAAAATTCAGCTTTGACACCCAAATGTCTACCTCAAACCCTAAATACAGTAGACTACTAGGCCTAAAATTTCAGGTTGTGGTAGCAGATTAGTCAGTTCTCAACATTTAAAAAATATGTTGCTAACCCATGTGGATCTGGATCCGTCCGGATCAAAACCCAATTTTATGCGTAGCGGTTCTCAAACTGAGTGAAGACAGGTCCCTAGGGACCTCAGTGTTTAGAAAGTTATATTTGTGTAATATTCGAGCCGAGCCTTACATTTTTTACTTTCTCTATAGGTACGTGAGAAATTGTCATCGTTCTCACGGCATTTTCAAGAAAACCGCACTTTTCATTTTCAGCACGTTTTGGGGGCAACATTGCTGTAACAAATCTGCATTGAAATAAGTGACAATGCATAATTTGTGGCACTTACTATTAATCCTTGGGATGTATTCTTCATCTGTACGTATCCATTACAACAATTGTTTCGTTATTTTGTTCTAAGAACACATTCCAAATGATAACATTTCAAAACAGTTTTGGCAAAACGGCATGTTTGTATTCCTAAATCACGTGATCAAGATGAAACGTCATTGACATTGTATCATTACACATCCCAACAGCTGATCGGTGCCTCATTATAACAGGAATAATAATAGTATAATAATCGACTTTTCGAGCTGTAATGGAGATGCTCTAAGTAAATTCAAGTAATACACAGATAAAAAACATTTTTTCAATGCCACAATACGGAAGAATCTGGGACTATTTGCATTGCTGCCGCACACGTAATTGGGCAAGGAATGATTCAGAACTTCTATTCGCCAGATGGCGCATTGAGTGTCTCCAGGAATTTCCCAAACAACAAAAAAAATTTGAGGCACTGTCGTCAATCAAAACACTGGAGCTAGTCCAAAATGACTGATTTATATACAGGAATGTTATCGGCCAATGAGTTACAACGATCCAACAACTGTCAGCGTCTGCAGGTGAATATATCATTGTATGCAATGCATCAGAACCCACGCCCGGGGCACATGTGGTTTGCCCTTCAATCCGACTCGGATTGAAGTAAACATTTCTCACAAAAAATCACATGCAAGCCCATGTGCATCAACAGCTGTTCAGCATGTAAACAACACTGGTATGCAGGTCACGCGTGTGGTTAACCCTGTCATTTGCCATGTCCGGCACATGGGAAGGCCCGAGGCCAGTCATTTCTAGAATCTGGTCTGTCAACTCAAGGGACATGCACACATTTTGGCCAGCGCAACAGGTTAGTGTTCGTTTATTTTTTATACCAACAGTGTTTGTTTATTATTGATATTGATTAGGACAGGTGGTCTGTTTACACAGAAAAGCACAGGAACTGAATAATGAACATGTTGTTGATGATTTAAATTGCCGGTACCGTACAGTATATGGGTAGACCATCTACTGGTACTAGTACTAGTAGGTCTTAAATTTATTTCCAGAGTACTCCTAGTACTTAGGGATCATTCATTGATGCATCCAAAATTGCTATTATTCGGTTCCTATTTCACTATTTGAACATTCATTATGGACCAAAAATTGGCCCGAAATGTGTCATGAATTATTGACATTAAACTACAACAGCTTCATCCACTCCATGAAAAATGCTGTTGAAATTAACTGTACTTCTCCTTATTTCTGATACTTTGTTCCTACAACATAGTACCAGCGTAGAAAACAGCAAAAACTTTCAAACTAATTGTCTAGTATCACAGACGAGTACCTGTTCGGTTTGATTCCCATGACACGAATAATTGGTTCCTACTTCAGTCATTCCGCCACTTCTTGAATTGTGTGTCAAGTTTTGTGTGTCAAAATTGTGTGTCAACATACCACTGGCGTGCCAGAGATTGTAGGTTTCAATCCTACATGTACCCAGTCTAGGGGGTGTTCAGCCCCCCCCCCCCCCCAGGACAATGAACCCCACCCACGTCTCTAAATCCTGCATCTTGCATCATGCATGTGAACACATGCAATCACCAGATCACCAGATTACAATGACAGAATGTATATTATGGATGTGTTGCTACGTGTTTTACCCGTATTATTGATGATGTTGATAACACCTAATCACTGTGATGTGATTTAGCTGTTTGATTGGTGCCACATGAAGTGGATCCCCAGTTGGATATACTCAATAGCTGGATAAGTGTGTGCTGCTAGAGAGATTGAAATTGTGGGTCTGACTAGCAACATCGTCTCCGGAGCGATGAAGAAAGCTGTATCATGTGTATCTACCCAAATTGGACATATCGGCAAGTCGATATGTGCTAAAAGACCTACTCTGTGCTGCAGATATACTGTGAGTACTAATTTACATGTGGCTTGCATACCGAGATGTGAACATTATTATCTGGTTTAGATATCATGTGGAGAGTTTGTATTTCCATGTAATGCCTGACAACATCATGTTTGGACCTAGGATGCTATGCCTCCAGCAGTTGCATGAACTTTTGCAAACAGGCTGAAATAAAAGACAATGTTTTTAGGTTACCGGACCTATGGTCCGATAACCTATTGGCATGATTGCCATGGTGTCGGCGTCCGTCAACATTTTTATCTTTAAAGTTTACAGGCGAATCTTTCTGAAATTTGGCACAAAAATTACTAGACTGGGTACATGTAGGATTGAAACCTACAACCTCTGGCACGCCAGTGGTATGTTGACACACAATTTTGACACACAATTCAAGAAGTGGCGGAATGACTAAAGTAGGAACCAATTATTCATGTCATGGGAATCAAACCGAACAGGTACTCGTCTGTGATACTAGACAATTAGTTTGAAAGTTTTTGCTGTTTTCTACGCTGGTACTATGTTGTAGGAACAAAGTATCAGAAATAAGGAGAGGTACAGTTAATTTCAACAGCATTTTTCATGGAGTGGATGAAGCTGTTGTAGTTTAATGTCAATATTTCATGACACATTTCGGGCCAATTTTTGGTCCATAATGAATGTTCAAATAGTGAAATAGGAACCGAATAATAGCAATTTTGGATGCATCAATGAATGATCCCTCAGTACTAGGAGTACTCTGGAAATAAATTTAAGACCTACTAGTACTAGTACCAGTAGATGGTCTACCCATATACTGTACGGTACCGGCAATTTAAATTATCAACAACATGTTCATTATTCAGTTCCTGTGCTTTTCTGTGTAAACAGACCGCCTGTCCTAATCAGTATCAATAATAAACAAACACTGTTGGTATAAAAAATAAACGAACACTAACCTGTTGTGCTGGCCAAAATGTGTGCATGTCCCTTGAGTTGACAGACCAAATTCTAGAAATGACTGGCCTCGGGCCTTCCCATGTGCCGGACATGGCAAATGACAGGGTTAACCACACGCGTGACCTGCATACCAGTGTTGTTTACATGCTGATCAGCTGTTGATGCACATGGGCTTGCATGTGATTTTTGTGACAAATGTTTACTTCCGATCGGTTCCGAGTCGGATTGAAGGGCAAACCACATGTGCCCCGGGCGTGGGTTCTGATGCATTGCGTACATGATATATTCACCTGCAGACGTTGACAGTTGTTGGATCGTTGTAACTCATTGGCCGATAACATTCCTGTATATAAATCAGTCATTTTGGACTAGCTCCAGTGTTTTGATTGACGACAGTGCCTCAAATTTTTTGTTGTTTGGGAAATTCCTGGAGACATTCAATGCGCCATCTGGCGAATAGAAGTCCTGAGTCATTCCTTGCCCAATAACGTGTGCGGCAGCAATGCAAATAGTCCCAGATTCTTCCGTATTGTGGCATTGAAGAAATGTTTTTTATCTGTGTATTACTTGAATTTACTTAGAGCATCTCCAATACAGCTCGAAAAGTCGATTATTATACTATTATTATTCCTGTTATAATGAGACACCGATCAGCTGTTGGGATGTGTAATGATACAATGTCAATGACGTATCATCTTGATCACGTGATTTAGGAATACAAACATGCCGTTTTGCCGAAACTGTTTTGAAATGTTATCATTTGGAATGTGTTCTTAGAACAAAATAAGGAAACAACTGTTGTAATGGATATGTACAGATGAAGAATACATCCCAAGGATTAATAGTAAGTGCCACAAATTATGCATTGTCGCCTATTTCAATGCAGATTTGTTACAGCAATGTTGCCCCCAAAACGTGCTGAAAATGAAAAGTGCGGTTTTCTTGAAATTGCCGTGAAAACGATGACAATTTCTCACGTACCTATAGAGAAAGTAAAAAATGTAAGGCTCGGCTCGAGTATTACACAAATATAACTTTCTAAACACTGAGGTCCCTAGGGACCTGTCTTCACTCAGTTTGAGAACCGCTACGCGTAAAATTGGGTTTTGATCCGGATGGATCCAGATCCACATGGGTTACCAGCATATTTTTTAAATGTTGAGAACTGACTAATCTGCTACCACAACCTGAAATTTTAGGCCTAGTATTACTCAATGATTTATAACAAATGACTCCTTTTTGGTGCGGTTCTGCCCTGAGCAAAAAATGGCTTCCAAGATGGAGGGTCTCACTGCATCTTAATGAACTACAGCAATGCCCTTTGACAGCATTTGTTATATATGTGTCACCACTAAATGGAACAAAGCAGTCACGTGTATCTTTCTATCACATTGGGATTGGTGAAAAGTATAACAATCATATAACTCCCCTGGACACACCACCTCAGAGTTTTTATACCGAAAGCTATAGGTGTGTTTATAAGGAGTGACCAGATCATTGCGGAATGGCGTACAAGGAGTGGTCACCATTGAACGAGTCATCCGATTTCGAACAATGATAATGAGTTATTGAGATTGCCCCGCGATTGTCAGGGAACTCATTTGCACTGAGAAGAACAATTGCATACTTTGATCACAAATATATTAGTAACACACATAACGCAAATCATTTGTAGATTATTACTTCATAATATGTGTCATACAATAGGCCTAAAGTTGTTGGTATAACACAAATACGTGAAGAATGAATAGAATGACCAATACGTTTTAATTTGCCGCCAGAAATCTAGGAACATTTTTATCTAGTGCAACAAATTTTTCTTAATTCTTGGTGTATTTTCTAAAAATTTACAAAATGATGAAGCTTATATCAAAACGCATTTCATAATACCTTGTCCTAAACAGATATGTTCAGCTAATAATGATGTCAGTTTCACTTTCGATTTCCGTCACTGCTTGCAAGTATACTTGTACATGAAAATAATAGTGATACTTAAGCCGATGATAACTATATATTTGATATATATTAATGTTATTCACGGTCTTTAATTTCCTTAGGTTGACTTGGGAAACAGCACCTGAAAAGATTTGTGTCACTGGCGGCAATGTCGAGGATATCCGTTGTTTGAGGTCATTTCGGAAAACGGGAAGTCGGTGATGCCAGAGTCAATACAAGCCATGAACATCGATCTGGTTCCTTGATTTCTGTTGCACGGAAGGACTTTCTCAACGGGTGCAGAGGGGGGCTTATTTCCAATATTGGAAACGCCTAGGTTTGATGGATAATGTTTATAGGCTCAAATATAATATTTTGGCCTGTTTGTGTTGATTATGCATTCCACAATCAAACAGCAGAATGATCCGATGAACGATGCATGAACCTAATGTATACAACGATCATTGTAGGTCATGAGTTTGCCGTATCGAAACCCCGAGGGTTTTCGCTGTTGATATCACTAATAATATTACCTTATGATCATGATCTCGGGATTCATGTGATATAAAACACTGACGACACTTGATGACAATCAGTTCTCGGCAACATCTCTATCACGTGTCCTGTATCAGTGCATTATCCCACACATATTCTGAGTGACTCATCCTCACAATAGCGATTTACAAATACATGAATCAAATAAGGCTTTAGATATAGCTAACATAGTATTCAGTGATCTCATACATCAACACATCAACCCATCTCCGTCAAACCCAAACAAACAATTTTGGGATAAAACTATAGTCCGACAAAATATTCACAACCAAAGCCACATAGGCGTCATCAGGGGCAGACAGCGTATCTCCCATGGATTTCTTTACTTGCACAGTACTGCGATGACTAACATAACCAACTTGTAATGACATTCTTGATCCCCACAATGGGTATCGGTAAATCACCAGCATTACCACATCAACATGAGAAATTGCCTCACGCACCCACTACAGTAGTGTGTAGTGATGGTTGTAAATCTTGAGCGTCAAGTCTGGATGTGTGATGAAAATTCAGGGAGTGTAGTTATTGCGATTGTAAATTCAATGTCGAGGCTGTGTGTGGAAGTTCCTTGTTTTTCAGTTCCTATTCAGCATGAAGTCCATAGTGCTGGTTATATTTAAGATTAACCGTGCTTCTCATACTGACAATTGCCATTTGACTACGAGGCTGCAGCTTTGAACTCGCGATTTGATTATCAACAGACACAGTGATCAATGTGGATAATAACTATGGTGATTTCACAAAATATTGGCACACGCAATCGAATACTAACTGTATCCCGAGCACAGACATAGAATCCAGCCTTTATACGTCCTATTACCATGTGTCTTACTTCACTTCTTGTTGGACGTCGGCCGTACGGTTATGACAGCTAAGCTTACAAGTTGGCCAAACAGGTACATTTATGATAAAAGTGTACTCATGTATTTATCATTTATATAGAAAAATATGATCTCAGCACTTAATATACTACATGAACATCAGCACAAATACTGGCATCAAGTTTGGTCTTATGACGTATTTCTTATGCGTTGGTTTTAAATCATTATATCGTAATACACAAAATATAATATTGATATCTGTACTTTTTTTTATTTAGTATCACTAGCTGTAATATTATAGCTCCGGTATATCAAGAATACCTGGACATAATATCAATTGACAGCGGATGGAACTACACTAAATATACAACTGAAAATAAGCAAAAGAAATCTCATGGAGTGTGCATTGCCAGTACATATATCAGGTCACAAATTAGGGGTCGAGTATGAGATATGCGTAAATGTTGTCGTACATGCACTATAATTTATGAGTTCAAACTCGGTTATATACTGAGGTTTGATCCAACACATGCCGTAGCTTAATTGCTTGTGCATATCAACAGGCCGAACGCCTTGACAATAAAGTATCTAATGTCCCATACATTACTAGTAGCGAACCTATCGAACCAACTTGATGTATGTCCTCTCAGCAACCAATATCACTGGTCTAGAGTGTGTGATAATTTCGACGAAGGTCAATGTTATCTCAAGAGAAGTGAGATAGAGCCCGGGAAACGCAGGTATTGAGGTTATAGATTAATGCATTTCAATTACCGTTCGGGAGTGCCCGGTGTTTTATATTGATGTTTGTTAAAACGTGATAAGATTCATTGTGATTAACGTGGTTCTTATATTAGATATTCTAGAGTGAGTCCCTTAGCGATTACAAATAATATTTTGGTATTCATTAGCTTACGTATAATCTTAATCCCCCAGAGGCATCACGAATCTATAATGATTTCAATAGTCATTTTTGACAATAATGAATCAATTACAAAGTACGTTTCGCGTTGAATGGAACCCGTACCTTTTTTAATAGAAACAGCTACAGTTTAAGACAATTTTCTGATTGCGATATGAGCCAATCGTACGGGAATAAACAAGATATCTCCGCTCTGCACAGTCTGTCGCACCGCACAACAAAGACTGGCATAAACATATATCAGGATTGACTCTATCTTTAATGTAATTTACCACCACCATTCTTTACTTGCCATTCAATTGTTTTTTCACTTATATAATCGTCATGTACCTTTTCCACATGGACCTGTGCAGATGATCTTGCGGTTGTACACTAATGCCACCAGGAATAAAGTTAGAACTTTCCATATTGTCTCTCTCTGCCCTGATCGAATACCATGAACTCTTCTAATATCAAATATAGGAATATTTTCCTTTGATTGACAATCAAATATGGTATTGAATCCAATCACAGTGGACTTGGATCTATCGACAATCGGATGTGAGTAGAGTTTGCTACATGTAAGTTAAATTGTTCGCTGATATCAGGAAGATTTAAGCTTTCTGTCATGTACCTCACTTGTCAAAGCGTTGGGCCATATAGCACATGGGTTTGTATAGTTATTCGTTATTCAAACTAATAGCTTAGGTTCTGGTTCGACAAATAAGTACTTCTTCGAAACAAGTGTTTAACACGGTACTCATATATTATTCACCACAAATCTATATACACCTACAACTCTGTACATTATCGTAAATCCTGGCATCAAGTTTGATCCAATGTCTCATTTCCTATGCATTGGTTTTATATCATGAATGTTGGGATTTTGGTTCCCGTGTTATATGAAAAACCTGAAAAGGTTGCAGTCTTACATCATAATAGCACACCCGGTGGAACTTGTATACAACTGTCTAACAACCGATTAAAATCCAGATTCTCATGAAATATGCACATTGCCAGTTTGTATATCATGTCTACTGAAAATTAAATAGCCCTATTACTAGATATAACACATACTCTATAGCACAAACAGTATGAAAAAGAGGGAAAACATAGAGAAGACAATGAAATGACACATGGACAAAATGACTGAGTAAAACACCAGGTGGCAGCTTAAGATGGATAAGCTGAAGTAACTAAGACTGAGCTATGTGAAAATAGAATGTTTATATATCAGAGTACCAGAGTAGAGAAACGCAGGTATCAAGGTTTTAAATTTTATGTATTTTGACTGGTGTTGACGAGGACTCGTGTTTGTTCATGTTGGCATTTGTGACACCGTGGTCAGATCCATTGTGATGTTGGTGCTTTGCATATTGAGAATGACTGACCGATTACACATATCATTTTGTCAATCGTTGGTTTTATACGTATAATCCTTACCCACTCCATGCATTACAAAATCCAATAATTGCTCGTCAATATCTTCATGGAAAGGAAATCAATACAGCGAAGTTTCACAGAGTATGTCTTGTAAATCGTGAACAATATCCAAAACCACTTTCTGCTCTTGTATGCACTTTTGTTATACACAGCTGTTGCTTCATACTGTCCAGAATAACTCTTCCCATACTACAGAATGACTGGACTGTTTCGAGAATTTCCATTTCTGAAATGTATAGACCGATGCCATGAGATGGATCTACTTACTTCTGTTCTATTGATAATGGGAGCTATGTATTTTGTCCCAGCAAGCAAAATACCAAGTTTTTACTAGATTGTTATATTATATTCTTTTGGATTTCTTTTGATTTTCACCAGATCAGACATATAGCTATACAGTGTCATCTCCCAATGATAATTTTATCATACTATCCTAACGTGCCACAAAACCATGATTACCTGTGAATAACCAGCGAAGAATCATATAACAATATCATAATATTGCTGGTGTATTGCTGTAGCTTTCGCAATTTCATCTTAACTAACATCTAACAGCCCGACACTGTGTCTAAGGTAATCACAGGCGCAAAGATGAAATTAGGTAAAATAACTGAACTCATAGAGAGAATTTATATTGAAAATATACAGCATGGCGCCCATAAAATATATTGCATCTGTTCACACCTTACTGTACCTTGGACATTTTGGGACTGCCGTCACCTTTCCGCATATACATCAAACAATAGGCTCATTAAGAAACAACAAAAGTCATATGGTCCCCTCGAATTTCACCAATCAATGGTAAAACAAAAATTATGTATCGATTTCAATATTGTACCATGTGGTTCCGTCTGGCCAGTGCGTGAGTTACAACATATTCTTACGAAATTGGTCAATATGTGCATTTCCATCAAGTGCTATGTTCAGACAAAGATCATATTCAACAATAATCTTTGCTTCGAGGCTGAGCTGCCATCGAGTACTTCCAGTTATCATTAATTATATCGACTTGATAATCTCAACACAACATGTCGGTAAGAAACCAATATGCTAGTAAACTATTGTAGTAATTCACGCCACACTCAATATCGAACATAATGATTCTCTCATATCGCCGTGTCTCAAATATCAAACTTTGAAACTGCTAATAAAAAAGCTAAAATTCCGCACATGTATGTATGTAAGTATCAATCTATTACCATAAATACAGTCAGATTTTGATGATGCTAATAACAAGCGTGAAATACAACTTTTGCAATAGAAACAAATATATATCTTACTGGTTCAGACACCATAGAGTAATGTGAATAATCCCATATGAAATAATTTCATATTTGATTTCATGTACGCTGATATTTTCAATGTATCTTCCAGATTGTGAAATTCATCAGGCGTTTGTTCTGGTTCGCCACGTTGACAAGTATTGTTTATTTAGGATGCCACCACACACATAGAGAACAATCAAATTTGGTGAACATAGAAATACCAAAGCAGAGTGCATTATTGCAGCATTCAGTCAACAAACTAAATGGTAAAGGTTTTCAAATGCATAATGAAATTTTTCTTGACAAAAATGTCCTTCTCTTAGTGTAAATTTCACGCGTTCACGTTTCAGCAAAAACGAACGAGGACTCATCTGTCCACGCCACACGTATGTGCACCCAAGAAGAACGTATAACACACATGAAGAGTTATTGTAAACGCTCTTACCACGCATCTAATATCAACATGATGTTCCCTGTTGGACGGAGTTTGGTAGATTTCCAACACAATCTAACTTTCTGCTGGATATCCAAAGCAGGATGCACCTCACTCAAAGCGTATATCCTGGAAGCCAATGGACTGAATGTGACAGCGATACAACATCGCAACTCGTCACAGGATAGTTTGAATGGGGTTCATTACCAACATATTATCAATATGTATGGAGTGAAGGACATGTACCAATTGAATGCCACAGACCGACTTCGAGTTGGCAGCACCTTTTTCAATGTGATTGCAATTCGCCATCCATTTGACCGTTTAGCATCATACTATCGAGACAAGCTTGTGGACAGTGATCCTTTATCTAATCATGCCGATAGGCAAGCTGAAATTCTCAGATTTGCTCGAGATGGTCTCTTTCGATTCAACAAGACATTGGATGCAATGTCCACGCCTCAAGATGTACTGGGTCCACCCAAGTTCGACGAATTCATGTCCTGGGCGTACACGCTTAAGATGGTGGATGAGCATTGGAAACTTATAACAGAGTCATGCCATCCATGTGGACTACCCTGGGGTGCTATTCTCAGGGTAGAAACGATGGAACGAGATGGAAGAATCTTGAAAGATCACCTAAAAATGAACAATTCTGGAATTCCTGTACGACATAGTCATGAGGGCAAGAGAAACTACATGGAGTTCAATAAACATCTACCGATATATGAAAACATCAGTGGTGAAATAATAGACTACTGGTTAGATTTTCACAGGACGGATATGAAAATGTTTGGCTACCATTGGAACAGGAAGACGATGGAAGCAATTTGTTCTATTGAAACCCCCAATGGGCATTGTTGTTGAATAAATACATTCCAGTCATACATTTTTTCTGGATCATTCTGAAAAAATGGATCATTGAGTGTTTGTTGAGAGTATTCAGCAGTAAATGATAAACTAGAATGCATGTGTTTACTGATTTGAAGAATCCCGTGGAACAGTGTCCAACATCATAACTGAACAGCAAAACACATTGTGTCAATAAATTTCTATTACATAGAACCTATCATTTTATGTGTGGGTGGTAAAATTTTCAATGAACATCCCAAAAGCTATCGAAAAGATTTATATTTTGTATGTCGTATCTGTTATGGCTAGAAATTGCAATGAGAACTGAGTAAATCAATTTAACCACTTGGCTGATTAGTTCTTTGAAGTGAATGTTTTTTTTTGTTTTTTGTTTCAGCACTCAGTACTGCTGAACAGAAACATGGAACGAACACATCATTTAATATATGCACTGAGCAACCCGTCACAAAAAACTACGGTACATTCAATAAATGATATCTCAAATATTGCCATGAAAAGTCATAATAGCTGCCTCAGAAGGCATTGGCATCGTAATTGAGTTGAGTGTTATACCCTTGATAGGCATATATATGTGTATGAGCACGACACACGACCGTCCTTTACAGTATTGATATAACAATGTTGAGTATGATGTGTCGCTCATAGGTTCCATCATTCTAACGCCACAGTGGCAAGCTAATCAAACGGAAAATGTTTCGAAAAAAGCACTCACATCGACTGAACACAAAACGCAATGACATACGATACGCCTAGAAAATGTAATTTTTGTGTGTGTGACTAGCTGATACCTGCAAATTATCAACATAACGAGTTAGTGAGTACAGAAGCAGACTAAACACTGAATATGCTCGTGAAAAGACTGACACCGGTATCGATGTTTTGGCTCTGCTCATGCAGCACAGAGTAATGATTCCACACAACAAACACCAGATTGTTGCGCTCAGCAGAAGGAGAGGCAATGGAACAATGTTAGACTCTGGGAGCGCAAGTTTGCGATCCTGTAGTAGTAGAGCCTGTCAATTGTACCATGAGTGTCGCAGCGTCAACGTTCGGCGAGGTGGAGGTAATGAACAGCGTACAGTGTGAGCTCCTGAAGGGCGTCAGCAGAACTGATATGGAGCTTGATGATGGCTCCACTTACTACTGTGAGCTGTGATTATTGTGTTATTGTTCACATTCCAAAGAGAAAATGAATAGTCTTTTTTCAGTCATTTCTATGATGATATACTCTCTGCTGAACATCTAAGAAAATTCAGTTTTTCCATGCTGAATTTTGAGCATGGGTCTCAGTTAATATTGATCCATTTTTTTGTTAGGGACCTGTCCAGAAGGGATGTCTTTCCACGGGTTCGATGACAAGTGTTATGGAGTAGTAGAGACCAAAGTTACCTGGGCATATGCTAATGAGCTTTGTCAGGTGATACACGTGACCGCACACCTTGTGGAGCTCCAGACCAATGACGAAGAAACAACTGTCAATCAGATCATGCAAGGTTGAATTATACGTTGAAGTGGTAATATTATTTTGAACATGACGCTCTGTGCACATGTGTGTTAATGTATCATTCTCTTGAAATAGTCAACTCAAGTTTTCCACCGTACTTTACGAATCAATAGTTGAGTTGTAGTATACACTATGCAATACTCCGTTACAATGTGCAAGATGCAATGTGACAATGAAATAAAATGTGATACTCTCACAACTGGGATTCTCATATGAACATAACATTCCAGCATTTAATTACTCTTGATATCGATGTCAACATTATAATAAAGCTTTGTAATATTCCACTAAAGGCAGATGCTCCAGGCTGGCTAGGTGCATACGTTGATGATGGAGAAGCAAAGTGGTTGAGTGGGGATATTGTGTCGGGTGCCTTCAGGAGACCACACGATGGACAAAAGTGTTTGGTGATGAGTGTCTACAAGGATGGAGTCAAATGGATAGAATTTTAGGACTTGGGTGTAGCTGGTGGTACCAGCCTTGTTACCAGTGATCAATGTTGAAAATTCTTTCTCTTTCCCATCAAATATTATAAATTTTGAACGGCAAGATGTTTGTTTATCCTAGAATTTTCTCTATACCACTTTTGTAAGTATTAAAAATCAGAATCAATCAGTACATGTTCATGTATGTTTGCTACTTTTCTCTGATCGGTACCACACCTGTGCCTGGATATGAAAACTTGATGGAAATATGTGAACTTGGGTGACGAAATCTCCGAAAACTAGCTATTGTTCACGAATAGCAGTATATTATGTTGAGCCTATCAAAACATTTATAAGGAATATTGCGTTTATTCTTTTATACATATCTTGTATACCTACACGTCATAGTGTACTCCACATACACAATTATATATTCAATGGATGCCTGATGCAAAACACATTTTGTGTCGCTCATTTTAAAATAAATGTTTTTTTAATGAATTCAAATCTTGCAGGTTTCATGTATCATTGAAAAATGCAAAGAAAAATGTGAAGAATTTCAAGGAATATGTATATATCTATTTCGTCCCGACAATTCATAAATCTAGTGTTTCATTTAATTGCCTGGGCGCTTCATGGATTAAATTCATTGGTGACCTCATGAATAAATGTTTGGTTCCAAAAATTAGTGGTGAATATCTTATTTTGGTAGCTTATCAGGATATTGACTTCCTATTAATCCATAAGATGCATTCCATCACTTTAATTCCATTGTGGTTTCATAATATGATTTAGTACAGAACAGATTATTCCCGATCGGGTAATTCATCATATTCACATTCAGCCACACGAATATAACACCTGACAATGTCTTAGCAATTATTGTATCTCAATCTGTCAGTGATATATCAATATCTGACTATGCCAGGCCATAAGGCTTACCAGACAGACAAGATGTCCCTTACATCATTATATAAATGTATCCTTTCTCTACTATGACTGGAGGGGAATTTGGAGGGGAAACTGGAAAAGCTCTTATCCTAAATTGAAGAGATCGTTATGAACCGATTTACCACTCAAACTGAGAGTGGACTATTTGTTTAGTACCAGTTAGTACCAGTTCACACTTCATGTTGTGTGAATGTTCCATATTGTTGTCGTGTTGTCTACTGTCTTCTCAGTGCATTGAATCCCACTAATGTGAACAAAATAAAATACTTGGTTGTGATCTGTTATTTTAAACACACTCTTTGGTACCAGTTAACAAGATCATAGGATATCTGATGATAATGAGAGGATGGGTCTGAATGGGGAAACTTGAAGGGAATACACGGTTCAATTGTTATGGACTTGTATCTGAACATCACTGTCTCATATTCGCTTCTGTCTTTCATTGTGGCAGACAATGACAGTATATAAGGAACTCAATGTATTTTCAAACACTATAGAGTCATCATGACGTATTTTGGTGGATGCAATCTCTATATCATCGATGCTAACCAATTATTCTAGAAAAAAAAACTGCATAGGCAAATAGTAATTTCAATAAAATGGTTTTAGTTGGGGCATTTTCAACCCATTGCCCGGTACTCACTGATTCAGATCCACGTTATTACCAACCAGTTTATCGCTGTTTTATGAATGCTCCACATTCACAAAGATAGGTCCGTCAGTTGATTTTTGCCTTGAAGCCTCACTCGCATTTGAATCGAGATCTTATTTCAAGATGTTCATTAAAAATGCAGTTTATGATATGATATAATGGAATAATGCCAGAAGCTCGTCAGAACAGACTTGAATCCCGACTTGAATCCCAATCTCGATGTCCACAAATATCTTGAATCTGTACTTGAAGATGATAGGTAGATGTAATCTTTGTGGTACCCGATATTGTTAGAAATATACACAATATGGCAATAAATTCCTACATTTCGAAATAAAGGAAAGGTTCCATATCGGAACAGTTTTGTTCTTTGAAAATACACATATATCTGGTAATATCGTGCCAAACATGCCATTGATATAGGTTATTCAAGGGGATAAAATAAACTATCATCTCCATCTATGATGATTATTTAGCAACGATGAACCAAGACTGAAAACCCGGTCCCGTTCTTCAGGATTGGAATAGTGGAACCAGCTCGTGTGAAAAAGTAATTAATCATCATGAACCTATAATTATTTATATAGTCATTTCTGAACATACTGACTGTATCACAATTTCACGTGCACATACCAAAGTACTTTATATCTATATTATATCTATATATACATTTTTTCTATTCATATCGCATGCACAAACTCACTAGTAGTGTCGTGTTGAGTGGAACCCGTACCTTCCTGGATGGAAACAGCTGCAGTAGGAAACAATGTTGCATGATTGCGATATGACACCAATTTTTTGCTATTCATTTATTTTCCACTAAGATGGTCGTCATGTACCTATTCCACATGGCCTGTACAGATGATCTCATGGTTGTACACTAACGCCACCAGAAATAAAGCTAGAAATTTCCATATTGTCTCTTCCTGCCCTGATACTATAACGAGAACACCTCTGATATCAAGTACAGGAATTCTCTTTTGAATGGCAATCAAAATGGCATTGAATCCAATCATGAGTGGATGTGTGTATTTCGACCAAGTGTTTGACATCTAGGCTGAATTGTTCGTTGATACCAGGAAGATATAAGCTTTCTGTCATGTACCTCACTTCTCAAAGCGTTGGGCCATATAGCACATGGGTTTGTATGGTGTTTTGTAATTCAAATTTATAGCTTAGGTTCTCTTTTGCGGAACAAGTGTTTAACACAGTACTCACATATGATTCATCACCAATCTATATAAACCTACAACTCTATATATTATTGTATATCCTTGCATCAAAGTTTGACCCATTATCTCATTTCCTATGCATTGGTTTTAAATCCTCTATATCGTCCTACACATATATTTACCATTGCTATGTATGTATCGATCGGCTACTTTCACCATTTAGCATGATATCATGAATGTTGAGGTTTTGGTTCCCGTATTATATGAGAATCTGAAAAGGTTGAAGTCTTACATCATAATAGCACACCTGATGGACCTTGTATACAACTGTCAAACAACCGATTAAAATCCAAATCCTCATAAAATATGTACATTGCCAGCTTGTATATTATGTTTATTGAAGTTATATAGCCATATAACTATGTATAAAACATATTCTATATTGCTTTACAAACAGTATGAAAAAAAGGAACACATAGAGAAGACAATAACATGACATGATAAAATGATTGAGAAAAATCAGAACCCCCATGTGGCGGGTTAAGATGGATAAGCTAAAATGAGTAGGAGTAAGCTTTGTGGAAATAGAATGTTTATATATCATATAACCTTATATGAGGTATATGTATTTGTATGTTATTCGATATATAACTCATTGATACAATAGGATTTCACATCTGATGCAAGACTAGCTGTCGCTCACGCATATAAACCAACAGGAAGGACATACATGTATTTGCAATACAAGTGTCGCTATTTCCGGCCCCATACATTACCATTATAGTCACACCTATCGTACCAAATTGATGGATGCCCTCTCTGCAACCAATATCACCATTCACGATGGCCAGTCTTTCACGTTAGGTTCAACAGAAGAGAAGTAGAGAAACGCAGGTATCATGATTTTAAATTGTATTTATTTGGACTACTGTTGGAGAGGACTCGTGTTTGTTCATGTTGGTATTTGTGACACCGTGGTCAGATCCATTGTGATGTTGGTGATTTGCATATTGAGAATGACTGACCGATTACACATATAATTTTGTCAATCGTTGGTTTTATCCGTATAATCCTTAACTCACTCCATGCATTACAAAATCCAATAATTGCTCGTCAATATCTCCATGGAAAGGAAATTAATGCAGCGAAGTTTCACATAGTATGTCTTGTAAATCCTGAACAATATCCCAAACCACTTTCTGGTCTTGTCTGAACTTTTGTCATACACAGCTGTCGCTTCATACTGTCCCCATACTAGAGAATGACTGGACCGTTCGGATAATTTCCATTTCTGAAATACATTTTAGATACGTTTCAGAAATGGAAATTATCGGAACGGTCCAGTCATTCTCTAGTCATTATCCATCTACAAATTACACGTATTCCGCAAAAGTACTTATTTGTCGAACGCAGAACCTAAGCACTCAATCTGAAATACAAATTACCTTAGAAGCTCTTGTGCTATATGGCCCAATGCGAGAAGTGAGGTACATGACTGAAAGCTTATATCTTCTTGGTTTAGCGAACCATTTAACCTAGATGCCAAACTCTTCTTCGTTCTGAACACATCCGATCGTCAATAGAGCCAGGTGCACTGTGATTGGATTCAACACCATCAATTACCATTCAAGTGAGAATTTCTCTATTCGATATAAGAGGAGTTCATGGTATTGTCTCATGGTCGTGGACAATTACATTGACTCTAGCTGTTCCCATTCAACAAGGTACTGGTTCCATTCAACACAACACATACTAATGAGTTTGGGCATGCGATATAAATAGGGGAAAATGTACAACTGTCTGGCAAGTACTTTGGTGGTATGTGCACGTGAGACTATAATATATTCGTTGTGTTCAGAAATGACTGTTATAATTATAGATTCATAATGCCTCGGGGGGGGGGGGGGTGGTTAAGATTATAAATACCTAATGAAGCTAATAAATACCAGCATATTATTTGTAATCGCGAAGTTAATTACTGTAGAACATCTAATGTACGAACCTAGTTAATCACAATAAATCTCACCTCGTTTTCACAAACACCAATATGAACCCGAGCACTCCTTAACGGTAATTGAAAGGGGTTAACTTCCATCATCAATACCTGCGTTTCCCGGGCTCTAACTCGCTTCACCCGAGATGACATTCACCTTCGTCGAAATTACCACACACTCTAGACCAGTGATATTGGTTGCAGAGAGGACATACATCAAGCTGGTACGATATGTGTCACTACTAGTATTGTATGGAACATTAGAGACTTTATTGTCAAGGCGTTCGCCCTGTTGATACGCACAAGCAATTAGGCTACGGCATGTGTTGCATCAAACCTCAGTATATAACCGAGTTTAGACTCATAGTTTATAGTCCAAATACGACAACATTTACGCATGTCACATACTCGTCCCATAATTTATGCACACACTTCATGAGATTTTTTTTTATTTGCAGTTGTATATTTAGTGTAGTTCCATCCGCTATGCAGTTGATAGTATGTGGAACTGTCATGGTATTCTTGATATATCGGAGCTAAAATATCAATATTACAGCTGGCGATAATATATCAAAAAGTACAGATATCAGTGGTAAAATATTGTGTATTACGATATAGGAGATTTAATACCAATGCATAGGAAACCAAACGTGATGGCAGTATTTATGCTGATGTTCATGTGTTCTATTAAGTGCTGAGAGCATACTTATCTATGTGACGTTTGGTAATGACTTGTTTTCGGTGTGGCCCAAAAAACCTGGTTTCTCTGATCGTATAGACTTTATGTAACTCCCGCTCGTTGTGATTCGAGAGCCGTCACTAAATTGGTGTCCCCCAACGCTGGTGTATCATCACTCCGTAGCTTACCGGCTTCACTTAGGCAAGAAGCAACTCAAATGTAAATAAATTGAAGATTTATATACATCAAATCAACTTACAATTGTATGGCTGGTCACCCACGTGACGTACAGATATGAAGTTCAGACATGGAGCACTGTATGATCACATTTCAAACATAAATAGTGCACGAGGGCACAACTAAAAAGAGTTCTTAGCCGGCGGCGTCTCTCTGTCCCTTCCCGTTGAAGTTTCCCGTCCCGTTTAGTCGAATGGTTTCTCCAGGTAGTCGGTCTAATCCCGGTTGGCTCTAAGGCCCTGAAGAAGGAGTCGTCCGCACAGAGTTCGTCGAGTCCCTTGGCTGTGGCGGTGACGATCTCCCCACGGTCGATGTCGCTGTTGCAGTGCTCTCAGAGCGGCCGTCCGCTCTCCCTTATATAGCCAGGGTGGCTGCGCGCGCATCTTCGTCCGCGAACGTATCTTCCGCACTCTTCTCCACGTGGTGAAGACTGCGTCCGCGAACGGTTCTTCCGCGAAGGCTCCTCTTCCGCGAACGGTGCTTCCGCGACTGATGCTTCCGCTGATGATGCTTCCGCAATCGTGCTTCCGCGAACGGTTCTTCCGCTAACGATGCTTCCGCTGTTGATGCTTCCGCAATCGTGCTTCCGCGAACGGTTCTTCCGCAAACGGTGTCTTCGCAAGTGGACTTTGTAGATCACGTGACCGTTCCTAACGAACGTTTCAGTGCGGCAGTTGCATGGTTTTGTTACAACTCCACCCTTTCTGGAGATCAACGTCCCCGTTGATCCTTTCTCTCTCTTCTTTTCTCTTCTTCCTCCTTCTTCGTCTTTTCCTGCCTGTCTGTTGTTTACAGGGCTCTCTCCCTCCACTTCACTGGCGATCCACCTCGCTTTCGGACGTCTCCGCCAGCCTGTCCCGAGTGTCTGTGTATGCTCGGAGCTGTTCCTGGAGCAGCTTGGTCTCTCGGACGTGGGCTCGCAGCTCCTTCCGGTGGCTCTTCTCTCGTTGAGAGGCCTCCCCTCGCAGCTGCAGCACCTCGGCCTCGAGCTGTCTCCGCTCCTCCTTGGCTTGGAGCCGAGCCTCCGCTTGGGTGAGGTGGCGTCGTCCCATGGCTATCGTGGACGCCAGGTCCTCCAGGGCCTTCTCTCCGGCAGTGACCGCTCTGCCCAGGCCCTCCACATACGGTCGCAGTTGGTCCTCCTCCTCCGGAACGGGCTTGAGGTACCAACTCAGGTCTAGGGGCTTGTAGGTAGGGGCCGAGTCTCTGGGAACGGGGGGTCCGTCGTCCTCGGGGGTGGGGGCCTCCGGGGATTCCGCCTCTCTCCGCTCCTGCTGAGACTCCGGTTCCTCTTCGCTATTCGGGGGGTCGTCCTCGGGGTCTGGGGCGTCCTCTGACCTGGGGGCGTCCTCCCGAAGGCTTGATGGCGTGGAGCTGGTCGTCCCGCTGGCCGCAAAGCTGACAGTCTTCAGCTCAGGGGCAGACACAGTGGACGGACCATCCCGGGGGTCGGACACGGGCGTGTCAGTCGTCGTCCTCCTCCGCCCTGGCTTGAGGGTGTTGCCGCTGGCATGCGACGTCTCATGCCGGTCTCTGTCAGCTCGGCGGGCGAATCGCTGGCTGCACATCTTGCAGAGGTGCCGCCCCTCCTTCTGCGTGTGTTTGGTCGCCACGTGTTGGCTAAAGTTGGATGCCGTCACGTGGATCCGGCAGGGGCTGCACCAGCGTCGCCCTCTCTCGGTAGACAACTTCCGGGCAGGGGACCGTCGACCTCCTCGGGGCTCCTCACGACGCTCCCGGCTCCTCGAGCGCTCCCGCTTCCGGTCAGGCTTGTCTATCTTGGTAGGTGGGTCGTTCATCTTGTCGACTTCAAGGGGCAGAAAGTCAGCCAAGTCGAAATCTGGAACATCCCCGAAATTTTCGTCTGCAAATGCGGGTATCTCAATGATCTGCAGAGTTGGTGTGTTCATGGTTGAAGTGATGACGGAATCGTAGGCCGGCCTGCTTATATAGAAAAGGCGCGGACCAGGGATCTGGGGGAAAAAGCATTGTCGTGGAACGAAATAACGTTTTTCGCTTGCTTCCGCGAACGGTTCTTCCGCGAACGCTGCTTCCGCGAACGTGCTTCCGCGAACGGTACTTCCGCGAATGCTGCTTCCGCGAACGCCGCTTCCGCGAACGGTTCTTCCGCGAACGCTCCCGTCGTCGTTTACATCGTTTGGACTGCATTCCCGCCGTTTTCCACTCGTCCCTCGTCATCACTGGGGGTCCGGACTGGGGTCACATCGTCCGGATTGGGTATCCAGGCGTCGGTTTCAGGGGTAAACCAGCACCTTTTTATATTGTCAATGGTCCCGGGCTCCAGAATATCCATCGCCACCCTTTCTAGCCGATGGCTCACCGGTCGTGGGGGGCTCCGGTCTTCAGGCAGGGACTCCTCGGTCGGCTCTGCAGTCGTCCTCGGGTCCTCCTGGCGGCGCACCTCCCAGATCTGGAATATCCCGACTCCATCTCCGCAATAGTGATCTTCCATCAAGGGCTCAACAGGGACCTCCAATACGATGTTGACTTGAGGTCCTCCGGGGCTCCATCCTTCTCCGCTGATCGGTGGAAGCAGATCCTCGTCAGAGAGGTCCTCCAGGGGTAGGGGACACTCCTCCTGAGTCGGACAGGCCTCCTCTTCTCCTTCGGGTCTTGTGGTGTGGCGAGGGGCGGGACAATCCGGTCTCCGGCACTGTCGGCATCTGGACATCCCGTCTGCATTCCCGTGTTGTACTCCCGGTCGGACCTCACACCTGAAGGCGTAGCTGGCGATGCGAGCTGCCCATCTAGCGATCATTCCTTCCGCATCCCGAAAGTTCAGTAGCCACTTGAGAGAGGC
Source organism: Terebella lapidaria (assembly GCA_949152475.1). NCBI lineage: Eukaryota > Metazoa > Annelida > Polychaeta > Terebellida > Terebellidae > Terebella > Terebella lapidaria. The sequence goes on from OX424567.1 coordinate 23,757,741, forward strand.
GTGGTCGGTTCGTAGTAAGAACGCTCTCCCCCACAAGAAATGTCTGAAATGGTGTATCATACTGACGACGGCCAGGAGCTCCCGCTTGGTGGTGCAGTAATTCCGCTGGGTGTCCCTCAGGGTTCTGGAAGCATAGGCGATCACCCGCTCTCGTCCGTCCTGCACTTGGGACAGACGCCTCCCACTCCGTAGCCGCTAGCATCAGTATCTAAAATAAATTCTTGGTCCATGTCAGGGTACACCAGCAGGGGGTGCTCGGTCAGGGGTTGACGCAGCGTATCGAACGCCTGCTGATGAGCCTCGCTCCAATGGTAATTGACCTCCTTCTTTAACAGGTGGTTGAGGGGTCCCGCTCGGGTGGCAAAGTCAGGGATGAATCTGCGGTAGTACCCCACGAACCCAAGGAAGCTCCTTAGTTCTGTCAAGGTGGTCGGAGGAACCATTTTCGTTACAGCTTCGACCTTGGCAGGGTCGCACTGGATGCCTCGGTCGGACACGACATGGCCCAGGAAGTTGACCTGTTGTCGAAACAGCTCACAATTGGCGGGTTTCAGCTTCAGCCCGGCAGCCTGCAGTCTCCGGAACACGTCCTCGAGGTTGTCCACAGCTTCTTGGAAAGTCTTTCCAAGACAGACGACATCGTCCAAATAAATTAGACAACGCTTCCATTGGAGTCCCCTCAGTGCCAGCTCCATTAGACGTTCAAAAGTAGCCGGGGCCGTCGCCAATCCAAACGGCATCACTTTAAATTGATAGAGTCCACTACGGGTAGTGAACGCCGTCTTCTCCTTGTCCCTGTCGTCCATCTCGACCTGCCAGTAACCACTAGCCAAGTCTAGCATCGAAAAATATCGTCCTCCTGACAAGGTATCAAAACTCTCGTCGACTCGAGGCAGGGGGTACGCATCCTTCCGGGTGACATCATTTAGACGGCGGTAGTCGACGCAAAATCTCAGTGCACCATCCTTCTTTTTCACTAGCACGATGGGAGATGGGACCCATCTGGTCCCATAAAGACCTGCTGGTGGCGTTGAAGGAGATCGCTGACGACCTCCACCTCCTTTTCCGTCAAGTCCGGATGCATTCCCTCCAGGAGCGGTTCTAAATGCTCCGGCACTCTGGTGTCTATGCGACGATTCTGCGTGCATGGCGCGCACTCTGGTTTCGGGCTGCTCAGGCGTCCGGTTCCGCCACTTGGTGGAGTTTGATGTGAGGGGCTCATGCTCCCTCCCGCTCTCCTCCCGGTACCACTGTTCCCTTTTAGGTTCATTCTGGGTTGTTTTCCCTCCATCGGGACGAAATCCCAGGTCGATCACGGCCTCTATTCCGTGAAGCTCGGCTAGGATGGTCCCCATCAGCACAGTGCAAGCTCCAGCGCCGGCGTTCAGAAGTACCACCGGTACCAGGCATCCTCGGGGTCGTACCAGGGCTCGTCCCACTACGAGGGGGTCGTCCTCCAACGGCTCTCTTGCGGACTGCACGAGGCCGGCCTTCGGAACTCCTCCCTCACTTCCTGTCAGCTTGAGGTCCACCATCATCTCTGAAAAGGGTGGCAAGACGACCGTCTCCTCCGTCACCAGTGTGTAGACGGCGTCCTCGTGGCCTGAGCTCATCACTACGGTAGTGTCGCCCACCTGCCACTCGCCCTTACGCAGATCCAGCTGTCCCCCAATCTGTTGAAGTACATCGAGCCCCAACACTCCCGGGATCCCTAGTTTGGCTACCAGTACGTCTGCCGACACGAGTCGTGTGCCCAGTAGAAGTTGAACTGTCATCTCTCCTTGAACCTGTAAGTAGTCTCCGGTTGCTGCCCGTAACCTTATTCTCGTCTGCCTTATCATTGCTTTATGTTCGTCATCCATTTGGTCGAAGAGACACTCGTCCAGAACGGTGGAAGAGGCACCCGTGTCCACCAACATACGAGTCGCCTTCCCCATAACGTGGCACGCCGCATACCACGCCAATGTGCCTCGGGCACCGGCTGACAGCGACACCACCTGGCCATTTCTGTCAATCTTAAGAGAGCTGCCACTCTCCTCAGGGACGCCGCCCTGGATAAGTACTGAGTCGTCCACCCACAGTGATGCACCACCCTGGTCCTCTCTGTCAGTCTTAAGGGAATCACTCCCCTCGGAACCGCCGCTCCGGATAAGTAATGAGTCGTCCACCAGCAATAGCTGCTGCGCTGGCCCCTTGGTCATTCCGCTCCACCGGCCCTCCGTCTCCTCTTTCACGGCCGCTTGTGGTTCAGTTGCATGGGGGGGTCCCTGCTGTTTCGCAGCCTCCAGCCTCAAGGTTGTAACCTGTTGGTTCTCCTTGCTGCTAGCAGAAACCTCGTTGATGTCTCCGTGGGTCCCCAGACGCTCCACGGCTCCATCAGTCTGCATTTCGTTGATGTCTCCGCGGGTCATTAGACGCTCCGCGGCTCCATCAGTTTGCTGTACATTGGCACTCCCGTCTGTGTTGACAGGCTTGCCCTCCAAATAGTCGAGAATTCGATCCTCGAGCTCCTCCTGCGCCCATCCAGTTACTTCGGATGCACACCGGAAAAACCTATTAAAAATCTGTGAAACTAAAAATTCCCCCCTGGCAATGTGTTCTTCACGTCTTCGTCAAGCTTCTCGCCTGTGAAGCCGTGCACACACCTGCCAATGGCCCATACGGTTGGGGGCTGGTATGAGCCCTACTGGTTTTCCGACTCCTCGTCTGTCAAACTGTTCCGCTCACCAATCTCCTCGATTAGTCGACTCAAGCGCTCCTCCTTGGTCCGAGGTGGCGGCCGATCTGGACACTGGTACTTCCGATGACCCGGCTTCCCACAGTACCAACAGTCATCTGGTCCCGGCCTAGCGCTTGGTCCCTTGTTCTCAGCAGTGGCGGCCCTCGGCTTGATGGATAGCACCTGCTCACACAGCTCGATTAGTCGATCCAGCTTCCTGTCTTGGCTCTCAAAGAGCCCCTTGAAGTAGGGAAGTCTGGGTAGACCCGCTACGTTCGGCTGGTTGCTCTGCTGCCCACTGGTGGTAATCTCGCCTCCCTGCTGGTTCTTTAATAGCTGTAGGACCCGTCCTAGAGCTGGCTCGGAGTCCTCCGACTCTATGGACATCACCGGCTTCCCAGGCTTGGGTTTGACACATTCGTACTGGGTCACGAACGCTATGGCCTCCTCCATGGTCTTCATCTTCCTCATGAGCGCCATCACCTTCATGTCCCCATCTGGATGGCCCTTCCAGAAGTGGTCTAAGGCGATAGCCTCCTGAGCTGCGGAGTTCAGATCCGGATAACCACGGCCGGCCAGTCGCTGCAACTCATAGCCGTACTGCTGGGGTGTCTCTGCCTTCCTGCGGGTTCTTTGTCCCAAGGTCGCCTTGTAGGACTCCTCCTGACAGTCAGGGTCGAATCGTTGGGTCAGCTTGTCGGTCAGAACGTCGATGTCCCTCCGGTCTGCAGGACTCAGGCTGGTCAGCATTCGTCGCGCCTCTCCTGTCAAGCTCCCGGCTAAGTAGACGCCCTGTTCCCGCTTGCTCCATCCATTGACCTCTGCGATGACGTCAAAGTGGGCCCGGTACACCGGCCACTCTATGGAAGTCCCATCGAACTTGTCAGGGGTCAGCATCTTCCGGTTCCTTCTGCCGTTCTGATTCCAGGCTGTGCTGTCCTCGGACGACGAGTCCTCCTGCCTCCGTCTCGGCCTAGGGCGTCGTCGGTGCAGCGGCGGTCCCCGCCTCGGTGGTCTCCTCCCCCGTCCTGGGTAACCATGACTGCTGTCGGTCCCTCCATCAGATGAAGGCCCCTCATCGCCCGATGATGAGAAAGGGTGTTGTCTCCGGCCTCCCTGGGTGACTGAAATAGAAGCTGGATTTCTCCAGGAGGCTGGCTGTCTCGGTTGTCGACTGGGTGAAGACCTCTCTCTTCCGCGAACGCTGTCTTCCGCGAACCTTCCGCGAACACTGTCTTCCGCGAACCTTCCGCGAACAGACTCTTCCGCCAACAGCTCCCGAAGAAGTTCTTCCGCGAACAGGCCTCTTCCGCGAACGCCGTCTTCGCGAGTCTTCCGCGAACGGGCTCGTCCGCCAAGATGTCTCGGAGACGTCCCTCCACAAAAGATGTACGTCCGCGAACGCCATCTTCCGCGAGTTTTCCGCGAACCGGCTCATCCGCGAATGGTCTTCCCCGTCTATTCTGAAAAACTGGAAAGGAAGATTGGTCGCCTGGATCACTCCTTTCGTCGAGCCGCCGTCTGGGTGAAGACTCCTCTCTTCCGCGAACACTCTCTTCCGCGAGTCGTCCTCGTCCGCGAACGTAGTCGTCCGCGAAGGGCCCTCCCCGGTCACAAGCGTCCTCGTCACCAAAGACTCCCCCTCGCCCACGAGCCCGTTCATCCACGAAGGATCCCCGGCTGCAAGCGTCCCTGTCGCCGAAGAATGCCTCTCGTCCGCGAATGTTCTCTTCCGCGAAAAGTCCTCTCCCTCTCGAGCTGCTCTCTTGGGTCGGAGCCCAAGTAACCCGTCCTCCAGTCACTCCCGTTTGTCGACTCGTCACACCAGACCGCTGCCCTGTTGCACCAGACTGCTGCTGGGACTGGTCCCAAAGCCGTCTCAATGCTGCATTCTCTGGAGGTGCCACACTTGGACTCTGCTCCGGTAGCTGTAGCCGATCCCTCCTCGCCCAGATTTCGCCGTCCTCCCCGTCCAGATTGACGTACTCCGGTCCCAGCACTCGTCGGAACTCGGGGCCCCTCCTAACGCTCTCAAGGTAGGTTGACCTCTCCCTGTCTCGATCGTGCTGCCACCCAGAGTCGTGTCTGAAAAGAAAACGGTTGTCGGGTGTCTGGCTCCGGGGTCTCTGTTGACTCGTCGACTGGCCCATGGAAGGTTTCGACCTCCCTGGTTGCTCCTCACTCGTCGAAACGTCCCGTCTACCCCTGGCTGTGAAGCTGCTCTTCCGCGAACGGTCGTCTTCCGCGAACGTTGTCTTCCGCGAACGGTCGTCGGCCTCTTCCGCCAAGGTCGTCTTCCGCCAAGGTCGTCTTCCGCGAACGGTCGTCTTCCGCGAACGTCTTCCGCGAACGGTCGTCTTCCGCGAACGTCTTCCGTGAACGGTCGTCTCCCTCTTCCGCAAAGGTCGGCTTCCGCGAACCGCTGTCTTCCTCGTCCGCAAGTGAGGCCGTCCGCGAAGAGTCTTCCTCTTCACCTCCTGTATTCCCTGGGGCAGTTTCGTCGTTTTCGCCGGACATGAGTGATGCTGAGGTTCGTTCCCTGGCAGTAGACCCTCGGGGATCCTGGTCACGTGCGCCAAGTTGTGACGTTTGGTAATGACTTGTTTTCGGTGTGGCCCAAAAAACCTGGTTTCTCTGATCGTATAGACTTTATGTAACTCCCGCTCGTTGTGATTCGAGAGCCGTCACTAAATTGGTGTCCCCCAACGCTGGTGTATCATCACTCCGTAGCTTACCGGCTTCACTTAGGCAAGAAGCAACTCAGATGTAAATAAATTGAAGATTTATATACATCAAATCAACTTACAATTGTATGGCTGGTCACCCACGTGACGTACAGATATGAAGTTCAGACATGGAGCACTGTATGATCACATTTCAAAAATAAATAGTGCACGAGGGCACAACTAAAAAGAGTTCTTAGCCGGCGGCGTCTCTCTGTCCCTTCCCGTTGAAGTTTCCCGTCCCGTTTAGTCGAATGGTTTCTCCAGGTAGTCGGTCTAATCCCGGTTGACTCTAAGGCCCTGAAGAAGGAGTCGTCCGCACGGAGTTCATCGAGTCCCTTGGCTGTGGCGGTGACGATCTCCCCACGGTCGATGTCGCTGTTGCAGTGCTCTCAGAGCGGCCGTCCGCTCTCCCTTATATAGCCAGGGTGGCTGCGCGCGCATCTTCGTCCGCGAACGTATCTTCCGCACTCTTCTCCACGTGGTGAAGACTGCGTCCGCGAACGGTTCTTCCGCGAAGGCTCCTCTTCCGCGAACGGTGCTTCCGCGACTGATGCTTCCGCTGATGATGCTTCCGCAATCGTGCTTCCGCGAACGGTTCTTCCGCTAACGATGCTTCCGCTGATGATGCTTCCGCAATCGTGCTTCCGCGAACGGTTCTTCCGCGAACGGTGTCTTCGCAAGTGGACTTTGTAGATCACGTGACCGTTCCTAACGAACGTTTCAGCGCGGCAGTTGCATGGTTTTGTTACATCTATATTAATGATGGATATAGGAGTACACTTATATCATAAATGTACCTATTTAGCCAACTTGTAAGCTTAGCTATAATAACCATACGACCGATGTCCAACAAGAATTGAAGTGAGACACATGATAATAGGACGTATAAAGGCCGGAATCTATTGCCTGTGCTCGGGACACTGTCAGCATTCGTTGCGTGTGCCAATATTTCTGAAATAACAAATACTCTGCAATTTTTTAATCACCATAGTTAGTATCCACATTGATCATTGTGTTTGTTAATAATCACATCGCGAATTCAAAGCTGTAGCCTCGAAGTCAAATGACAATTGTCAGTATGAGAAGCACGGTCAATTCTAAATACATGTATAAACAGCACTTGCTGAATAGGAACTGGAAAACTAGGAACTTCCACACACAGCCTCGGCATTGAATTTACAATCGCAATAACTACACTCCCTGGATTTTCATCACACATCCAGACTTGACGCTCAAGATTTACAACCATCACTACACACTACTGTAGTGGGTGCGTGAGGCAATTTCTCATGTTGATGTGGTAATGCTGGTGATTTACCGATACCCAATGTGGGGATCAAGAATGTCATAACAAGTTGGTTATGTTAGTCATCGCAGTACTGTGCAAGTGAAGCAATCCAAGAGATACACTGTCTGCCCCGGATGACGCCTATGTAGCTTTGGCTGTGAATATTTTGTCGGGCTTTAGTTTTATTCCAATATTGTTTGTTTGGGTTTCCTTTTTTTCATCAAAATTTTGTTATATTGACGGCGATGGGTTGATGTGTTGATATATGAGATATGTTAGCTATATCTAAAGTCTCATTTGATACATGTACTTGTATATCACTATTGTGAGGATGAGTCATTCAGAATATGTGTGGGATAATGCACTGATACGGTACACGTGATAGAGGTGTTGCCGAGAACTGATTGTGATCGAGTGTCGTCAATGTTTTATATCCCATAAATCCCGAGATCATGATCATAATATTATTAATATTATGATCATGTAATATTATTAGTGATAGGTAATATTATTAGTGATATCGACAGCGAAAACCCTCTGGGTTTCTATTCTAACTCATGACCTACAATGATCGTTAAATACATTAGGTTCATGCATCGTTCATCGGATCATTCTGGTGCTTAATTGTGGAATGCATAATCAAAACAAACAGGGCAAAATATTATATTTGAGCCTATAAACATTATCCATCAAACCTAGGCGTTTCCAATATGAGAAAAAAAAACCTCTGCACCCGTTGAGAAAGTCCTTCAGTGCAACAGAAATCAAGGAACTAGATCGATGTTCATGGCTGTGTGAGTCTGGCATCACCAACTTCCCGTTTTCCTATATGACCTTAAACAACGGATATCCTCGACATTGCCGCCAGTGACACGAATCTTTTCAGGTGCTGTTTCCCAAGTCAATCTAAGGAAATTAAAGACCGTGAATAACATTAATATAATATTATATCAAATGTATAATTATATCATTCAAGTCTCATCAACTTATGCATCACGGTTTAAACAACGTACCGTGTTATTCATAGATTATATCCATGTACATGAATACTCGCAAGCAGTGATGGAAATCAGAAATGCAACTTACTTTACTATACGCTGAACACATTTGTTGATGACAAAATATACTTGTATTGTAACATTGTTCTAATATGAGCTCACTGTTTTTGTAAATTTCCAGAAAATACACCAAGAACTAAGACAAGATTGTTGCAGTGGATAAAAATGTTTCTAGTTTTCTGGCGGCTGAAACTTACGTGGTCATTCTATTATTATTCACGGAATTATGTTAGGCATACAACTGTATATGTGTGTCACTAATATACATAGCTTGTATGTATGCGATCAAAATATGCAAGTGTTATTTTTGGTGCTAATGAGTTTCGTGCCACAATCGCGGGGCAATCTCAACAAATCATTAGTATTGTTCGCAATTGGATGACTCGTTCAGTGGTGACCAATCATTGTACGCCATTCCGCAAGGATCTGGTCACTCCTTCTAAACGCGCCTATAGATTTCTGTATGAAAACTTTGAGGTGGTGTGTCTAGACGAATTATGTGACTGTTATACTTTTCATCAATCCAAGGTGATGGAAAGATACACGCGACTGCTTTGTTCCATTCAGTGGTGACACATATATAACAAATGCTTTCAAATGGCATTGCTGTAGTTCATTCACACACCATCCCAGTGAGTATTCTACCTAAAGTGTATCCTTGTTCGTTGTAAGATTAGTTCCATAATTTGCCCACTTATCCGAACATGTTTTCCCTATAACACTTTTGTAAATGGTAGTAAAATGGGCAGATCAGAATGCACAGCTACCTTGATTGGAATATATTAATGAAATTGTGATCGAAAACATATCAACAACGATTTATATCGTAGTAACTTTGCTATTTCTTCAGAGAAAATAATATAATCATCAAAATAATTGCAATAAAAGAGCACTCACTATTCTATATATATGGTCAATGATACATTTTAGCAATATCAATTCCACCGTATTTGCTCTTCTGAATCATGTGTGCATTTCGTATCTGTTCAATGCTGTTTTGTTATGTTATCACCTGCTTGTCCGCTCCTTCAGATAGTATCACTGAATGAGCAATCCTCTTTTTATGCGTATCTGTGGTGTGGTACTATGAAAACAGATTGTATTGCATTTTTCACCGTATTCCACAGAATACACATGCCTTTGTAATTCGCAAGGACATTCGATTCTGTTGTTTGTCAGTCGTCAATAAAACACAAGCCTCAGACATTGGGATTGTATAAGACGTTTTCTTTTCGTCAGGTATTCATGCATCTTAGTTCTGCTAGTAACTAATTTACATGCCAATCAATATTCTGTTGACTGTAGTATGTGCAAGGAGTGAATGTGTAGCATGAGTATGCATAATGCTGATTGATCAATTTACGATGTTAGACTGGTGATGGCTGCTAAATCAGAATCTATATTCGTATACGTATCGTATCGCGTATATTCCTCAAAAATGAACTCAACATGCAAAGGTTAAAAGGTGAAAGGTGGAGCTGGTTAATCAGACACTGACAACACATGGCCGTAGTTCTGAGCAGATCTCCTCTGAAATTGGGATCACGCTACATAAATGTGTTTTTATGACATAAGATCGCGAAGAGATGAAAATCAGCAAGCCCACACCAACTCCACGATTACATTATTGGATACTGTTTTATGCAATTGTATCATTATAACACAAAACCCATGTGACAGGTAGTTCTCTACCATGTTGTAGAGTTTATTTCAAATGTCATTGCGTTTTCCTTTGAAATGATATTATGCGTTTCAGAGTGAAATGTAAGACAACTCGAATTTGCCTCCAACGAAATACAAGACCCTTGTTGCTGGTGCGTCAAAAAATACTTAATGGGTTTTTACTTTGTGGGCTTAGAAATATGTGACTATGCATATTTTAAATAGCTTAACAACCACAATTCGGCATTAATCAAATTCTTACTTACTCCCTGAACTGGAAAATCTGGTTGTGACTGGTTTCGCTCTGTCAAAATGCTAATAAATGTAATGCGAATCTGAAATATAGAATAACAGCCAACACCCTGTCATATAAAGCTACTCTGTGAAAGATCATATGGATTAGATTGGTTTGCCAGACGGCTCGCCAGATGCCTTTTAGTTAGTAGTGAAACCAGTTATTGTCCCGTCTGGACAGGTTCACTGTCAAAACATTGTTGTTATTGATGTCACAACAGCCTCGTATCATACTAAGTGTGCAATTAACTTGATTAAATTGATGTAATCTTCAAACATCGTGTTCCTTCACTTGCTGTGTTTGGATGTTGCAGATTTCATATGGCTGAACACATAAATATTTCCTGATATGAAAATATAATATGAAAATATGTGTGACAGGGGTTTACCCCCGACCAGCCGCAGATTGGCAATGATCTGGTCATAAGCTGTGTCACTTAGTGTCGGTGATTAGTTTTGTTGTTGTTGCCGTTCGCCATCTTCGTCGTCTTCGAATACACAACATCCATCAACTTCGTCAGCAATCCATGATCATCAAGCTTGTTCTGATATATTCAGAAGGGTTCTGTTTGTCACTTTCTGGTAAGGTGTTTCAATATTCGTTACAAACTGTTTATATCTCCTGGCATCGAGTTTAAGCTCATTTTAGGTCTTGGTTATTTATAGGGTTTTCCGCGGTCATTGTGATTCTCGGAACTCGGGCATTTGTTTCAGTGAATGCACATTACTGAACACGGAATGAACACTACAAACAATTAAATAATTGTAAACAGTACGTAATCAGCTTAACATTCAATTAATGGTGAACCATGATAAAATATATAGCCTTGCTTCAACCAATACTGCTGTTACACATGTGCACGTTTTGTATGCAGGTTTGGAACTGGTCACCAATGCTTTGAGTAACCTAATACCTCCACGGCACTCATGTTACCAAGGGGTAAGCACGATTTCATGGTCATAAGTTCATACTCTATTTCATATTCATGATCATCTATCCGGTGTAGTCGTTTTCTTGTAATGTTTACGTTCCATAAATATGACAACAGTGTAAATATCATTGCAGGCTATATTCGTAGATTTCAATAAATCACACATCCGTACCTCCCGCCTGAGACCAAACGTATCCAAGACGATATATCAAAATCTCTAGTTGATCAGATTGTTTCCGTTCTGGTACTGCCAATGTTGTGATTCAGAAGTTATCAATATATTCACCCTCAGATGCCACCAAACAGCGATACAGTCATCACCAGTAATGCGAGGGTGATTATGTGCAAACCTTGACGATTATTGACTAAGATGTTTCCTATCTATGGTGCTTACTTGTGAGTAATAATTCACCAACAAGTGACTACTTAGTCCAGAGCTAGACGCCCGAGCGTTTGATCAGATATTTGTTCAATTAGTTTCCAGTTGCTGATTATTTTTACCAGTTCTTTCCTCACGTCGTTGTTTAGTTCTGATTGTTATCTGCGATGTCATTCAGCTTGATTACAATAAATTGACGCAATACCCAAAGTGTATGAATGTTGGATTGAATATTTTTGCACATTTCAGAGAGGAAGGTACAAGATTTGAGCTCAGCATCTACATTGATCCAAAATAATTCCAAGTTAATTTTTTAACAGTGTTCTTATACCGATCAAAATTGCCTGGTCTGACAACAAATAATCGTTCTGAATTCTGAGGGCAATTAATTCAGGTTTGTTTGTACTATTGGCTAGTTCCTGTGATCGAATAGTTGGATGTTAACAGAAACCACCACACATCGTTCTTTTCACAACACAGAGAGATGATTTGCCTTACACGGGATCAAGTTTACGACTAAGATGTACAATTCTCCATGGTTTATATATGCATATTATTCTTGACGACCATGCCTATGTGCATTTTCGAGTGCAAATCATGCGAAACTTTTTGGAATGAGTTAATGATTAAGTTGATAAATGCTACGAATGGTATGTATTGTGTACGTAATAAATTACTATCCATACTGGATGTTGTTGCATGTCATTCACGTAAAATACACTAATAGCCCCCTGTCCCATCAAAAAATGACAGGTTCGAATGTGATACGGTTTTCAACTATCATTTGTTTGATTCCGTTCTTGGGAGTTATGGTCACGTGAGGAATAATATTGCCTCGCAGGCTCATGACGTGGGGAATTGCTGGCTAGAATCGCATTTCTGTCAATTTATGTCTCATATCAAATTCATTGCCTGGTGAGTATCAAATATATGCTCCCATGCTCAATGTAATATCTTAAATAATGCATATCTTAATAGGATGACTATGTAAAAATTGAATATAACTCGAGTTCTTCGTCATGTTGATAAAACAGGAGTATATTTTCAGTCCGAAAGAGTCATAGTAAGCGTGCATAAGCCTTTTGTAGCTGAAGGTTATACATCATAACTATCCGAGACATGCTATATGTTTACATGGGTAATCTGATACCATGGTGGGATTAACGACATAAAGAGATACCTGAGGCAGAGAGAGTCCATATGTTACAGCAATATCACGGAATCACGATAAAATCTTGTCATGTGGATATTCAAGCTCGACCTCATAAGCTCCGTCACGAACGGGGATTTTTCCCGCATACTTCCGGGAATTGTACCGCAGAATTTTCAACAGATAGAATAGCCTGTAAGTGTATGCCATATTATTCGATATGTGCCATGTTTCGCACGGTGCATTCGCATGTTATTAGTAACATCAAAATGCGAAAGTTCGTGATGAAGAATCACCAATGAACACCCCACATAAGAACCTCGGTCTCGTGTTAATTGACAGGCCTGAATTTATGATCGTAATATCCACCTTCCCTGGATTTTCATCACACACCGAGACTTGGGTTTTGAGATTTATAACCAATACTACACGAAAGTGATATTAGTTGTGCGAGGACATTCAACAAGTCAGATTATGTGTCACCGCTAGTTATATACCCCTACCGAACTCAGGAATAAATACTCATTACGAGTGCTTTGCTGGTCATCATAGGTCTTTGAGGGTGAATACAGCAATTCATTCGAGTCAGAATCTCAGTTTTGCCTGGCTGATTCAGTACGCACAGAAGTTGGATTTTTTAGTATGACTGACTACAGTGGATTTGAACCCAATGCATTGAAAATGAGATCATGTAGGGGAGAGTGGGTAGAAATGGGACACGTTACCATTATATATAGTGCAGTCCGTACATTGAAAACATATTGCTGATATAGATGTGTCTTTGTAGAGGTGATACCTTGTGTATTGTATGGCTGCAGGGTGACTTGTAATAACATTGATTGGAAAACATATAGACCTATAAATATGACAACGAAAATACCATGGGGTGAAATGGGACGCAGCACGGGGAGAAATGGGACACCACCCTCGTTCATAACAATGTGATGCTATGTCATCTGGGATTGCGAGGATAGGACAGTGTTTGTGTGATACTGGATTGGCGTGTGTAATTCAATTTGGGTTTTTATTTGTACAAATTTGGAATAAATATCGATGCAGAAATGCACTTACACTGCCGTTCACCGTGATCATTTTCCAACAAATATGGTTGTTATGACCTCTGAAAGTCAAATTCAGGGTCACCACTCAAACCGCCATGTATTATTTTCCAATGGCATGCCAATCGCTAATTGACCAAAGGTTTGGTAACCAAAAACATTTTTAGAGGATTACGACAATTTAAGAGATAGAGAGATATAGATCCAAGTTATTTATTGCGATAACAGTGCCGCACCCAGTAAACAACATACAGTTTGTTATGACTTACCGGTAACGCTTATCAGATTATAGACAATGAGTCGACATGAAGATCTTTCGTAAATTATATTGAGGCCCTATCTTTCAAAAACACCATATGTACATGATGTAAATCAACCCCCATATCTCGGTTGACCCTAAAGTTGAAAACTAAAGGAAATGGTACACGAGTATTCATGTGAAACTATATAGAGTTAGCCTGGAAAAATACGGTTGAATTAATCCCATTTCTCCCCTGTCCCATTTCACCCCATCCTCCCCTACTGAACCGGTCCTCTTATGGAATAATATTGTTTGTGTGACAGGAAAAGCAAGATATATTACCATGACATCATACTTTGTTGACCGATTGATAACCGAAGTTTGCAAGACATGTTTGAGCAAATTAAGACTGGCTGTAAACCCGAGTCGATGATTAAATCCACTCTGTACCCGTTGAGAAAATATACCTCCCATGCAAAGGGGCCAAGGAATCATTGCCCCTGGCTTGTATTGAATTTGGCTTCATCCGCTCCCCGTTGTCCATTGTGACCTCAAACAACGGATATCCCCAAAATGCCTGCCAGTTACACAAAACTGTTGAGGTGATATTTCTCTAGTTAATCAGAGGAAACTAAAGACCATGAATAACTTGAAGATAAATTGAATGCGTGTTCATACAAGCACATATAAAGCATAGCTTGTATGTGTGTTCTCGCCATATGCAAATGTTTTCCTTATGCAAATGACTTTCTTGTCACAATCGCGTGGCATTATCAAAAACTCAGTCATTGTGGTTCGAAATTGGATGACTCGTTCAGTGGTTCGTAGCGACCACTCCTCGAATGTCATTCCATTATGTGTTGGTCACTTCCTCCACACATGATACCTATTGCTGCATTATATTTTAGCGTTGCATGTGCAATTTCACTCGGGAACACTCCGTCTGGACATAGTTATTGGGCTATCTAATACCTCAGTCACATTTGAACCGATGCCTCCACCGATGAGGATGCGATGCACTAAAATGCTGGAATTTGGCCATTTCGGCCGGTCACCTACCAAACAGATATAGCTATAGAGCAACTGGATGAAACAATCTACAATTCACAATGGTCGTGGTATTGATTGTGCACACAACCTGGTCAAACATCGCTATACAATGAGCCTAGCAAAAAACAAATCATTATGCCACAATCGCATTGTATTCAATACGGCATTTTTTTATCTATTTTTATTTGATTCAAGGTTATGGCTAAGTGCAACTTATGCTTTAATTCAAAAAAGTATATTTCAATTGTTGTACGTTCCTCGAAGTTCAACGTACATGTGAATATTCATCAGAGTGTACACAGGGTAATTATAATGTATATCGCAAGAAGTGTGCTAACATCAATTAAATATCATCGAGTTATCTTTTGATGAACGGGTAATATTTATTTTGTAATACGGCAGTTTATATGCCACTGCTCTTCCTGAGAGAACTATTAATTAAATTTCTCATATCTTGCCAGGCATTCACGATGAACTGATAAATGAAATAATGTCTGGTAAAAACTAAATAAAAATGTTACTGCGAATAAAAACTGGTTGGCATGATGCTGACAAGAAAGTGAGATATGCCTAATTCGGTGTCATGAATATCGATTCACGGACAAATAACACATGTGATGTCGTCAGTAGAACGCTGTCAGCACTATACTATCTACTATGAGTTGTCATTTACTGTAAGATGAGTTCATGGCTGGAGAGATTTCCCTCTTATTGATCTGTTGTTCTCATTCTGCGAAGTATAAACCCTTGAATAAGTGTGCATTACGTGTAATAATATAATATTGTACAATTTAATTCAAATATAGTCAAACATTCCCCCACTAAAAATGTGCGTTTTAGAAGTGGCATTGGCAACACAAATGTGTCTCCAGCGCCAAAATTGTTTCTTGTGACACAGCATCTCACCAAACCAAATATCCTGTGAAACTCCGGTTATGACGAGAATAGATGACGAAAATTACCTGCCCATATTTTCATTGATTTATGATAACGATACTGTCATGAACCTCGTTTCCATATAAAGTTCATCAGATGAGTATCTCCAAAACCTTTTGATGTGCGTGGAAAACATTTGGAATGTTATTACTTGTACCGGTAATTTTAGAAAAGTGATTCCAGATTGTCAGCTTCTAGATTCAAGTCTCATCAGTTTATGTGGATATTTGTTTTATGAACTTTGCAAGCAGTTATGGAGGTCGAAAGTGAAAGTAATTTTAGAATAAGATGTACATTTTCGCCAAAGAAAAATACGTGTATTACGAAATAAGGTCTTAATTTTCTGAACTAGATAATCATAAAATATGCCAACAATTGAGACAGAATTGCTGCAGGGGATAACATTTGGATCCTTTTTTTTGCGAGAATCAAAAGTCATTGATTACTTTCATAATTTTTCACGGAACTAGGCTAATGGTTACCCTATGTCAAGAACTACTATGTGAGCATCTACAAGCTATGTATACGTGGGCTGTGCGTGCAAGTATTATGCGTAGCTTGTACGTATAGCTCGCGATATGCAAGTGTTCTCCCTGGTGCGAATTAACCCGGTGCCACGATCGCTTGGCAATATCAATAACTCAGATATTATTTCACGAAATTAGATGACTCGTTCGGTGGTCAGTGGTGACGACTCCTTTCATGCATGTGACTCTCTCTGTCTTTCTCTCTCTCTGAACACGCCTATCGCTCAGTTACATATCAGCACTTCATATGCAGACTCAGCATCGTCTTGCAATATTTGATTTTTGGTCGAGTGTCAAGAGTAACCATATGACAGTTTTATTTTTCATCATTTCCACATGCCGACCGGAATGACACACTTCACTGCTCTGTCCCGTGTAGAAGTGACGCATACAGTAAATCTTTCTTTTTTTTCATCGATTCATTTTACCATATTATCAGCGAATATCCACTCTTGCCGAGTGTTGAATTGTTCCACCATTCAACTCTCTATCTGTAGAGCTCCTCTCCCAAGACATTGGACAGCTGAGGATGTGCAAATGTCTTGATTAGAACAGGTTAATGTAATTCAATGGGAAGCATATTCACTTGATGTATTTACACCATTGAGACACTTTTATCGAATCATTTATACCTTATTCCCTCATTTGGGAATACTTGTGTTCGTTTTCACCGTTAATGCTGTTAATTTTGTCACCTGCTTGTCAGGTCTCTTTCAGATAGTACCACTCCATGGGCAATCGTCTCTATGAGCGTATCTGTGTTGTGGTACAATAACAACGGGTCGCATTGCATTTTTACTGCCGTATTTCAAAGAATACATATTCTTTTGTATTTCGCAAGAACAATCGATTCTGTTGTTTGTCAGTCATCAATAAAACACAAGCTTCCGATATTCGGAATGTGGAAGACTGTGTACATGGAAAAGTGATCTATTCGTCAGGTCATCAGATGTTCTAACATAAATAAAACAAAAATTACGAGGGGGTGCAAATTCAAATGCTAATCCATATTTCTGTGGATGTAATGCATGCAAGAATGAATGTGTAGCTTGACTGTGCACAAAGCTCATTGATCAAGTAATGATGTTCTGGGTGTTGGACTGGTGATAGCTACTATCCTAGCATCCATAATTATTTTGGGATGTCATTTTTCGTCCAAAAATGAAATCGCTTAGCTAATATGCGAATGTTATCATTCTGTGTATGTGTTCTGTGGTGCTCGTATGGCAACTAACAACAAACACAAAGCTTACTGTATTTCTAGTATCACATCCAGATTTTCCTTATCTTTTTCGGTAGCTATTTCTTACACATACGCTGTACATGTATTTTCAAGCCAGGGTACATATACAAGGACTGATAAAATTACTGGATTCCTTCCATTCACTCACTACAAAACACGTGTGTAACTTCGAGAGGAAACCATATTTCACATCAAATGGATAATACCATAAACAACTCGATGAAACAATGCTACAACGCACAATGATAGTGGGATTGATTATGTACATAACCTGATCAAACATCGCTATATAACACACCTCGCAAATGGAACAAACCATTAGGCCACGAACGCATTGTATTCAGTATCACACGTTTTTACTCATTTTTATTTGATTCAAGGTTATGGCTAAGTGCAATTTATGCTGTAATTCAATAAAGCCCGATTCCATCGTTCTACGTGTATACAATGCATTTGAATTGTATAATGCAAGGCGTATGCCAACAGCAATTAAATGACGTTGAGTTGAACGTGAAATAGAACATGACATATGCACAGTTATTACAAGGAAATCAACATCAAAGTTATGTGATTGTCTGAATGTAACAGTGCACATATAAATTGCATGAGAGTGACGTAATCGATTTTTGGTTTTTCGTTTGAAAGTGATCAATAGCTGTTCTTAGAGCAGCTGTACAGTGCGAATGTTTCAATACGCACACGAATATAAATTTGACATTGAAAATCGGGTTTTCAAAATAGTTTTGCACGAAACGATTCCCATGCAGTGACGCAAACGTAACAAGTAACCCCAAATATTCAAATTGATTCTTTTGTGTTGCAAGTAATGACAATATAGGGAATCTCAAGTCGAGGCACGATAGTGTAAATATGATGTGAAGAAATTATGAATAAACATGTATCATGCTCCAAAATCGAGATTTGTTTCATTATTTTGAGCAAAATTATCTTTGCGTTTCGCAAATGGGTCATATTTTAAAACCTTCCCATAGTCTTGGTATTATAAATAAAGCTACCGTTTTTGCTATTGAAAATGGGGTCCTACAAGCAATACAAATTCTTTGGCAACTATATTTAGTTGGCGATCATAGATACAACAAATAATGTAATGAAAAGCCAACTTTATCTTACCAGAAAGTTATGCCTTCATACATTTATGCGATTTATCACTGTAGTTACAATACACATTCTGTCATCCATTTGTAAGAAGGGGTTGAGGTCATTTCTCCCTTTAACTAGGGTACTGAGTGTCTACACATGAAAAAATTGCCAATGTGTTCGATCACCACCATGACACGAGGGTGCTAAATCAGATATGGCATCCATCCTTCATGAGGAAATACGATTTTTTTGTTTAAAAACTACATATATGTGTGAAACCATTATCTATATCGATTTGGGGCTGAAGAATCCATTTATGTCACCATTTTCAGCACTGGAGATCAGTCTAAGCTTGGAAGGTCATATTTAAGGTAATAAAATCCCACTGTATTATGGAAATCAGTCTAATATTAAGTATGCCGTTGCAAATAAACAGAAACATTGCATGACAAGAAAAAAAAAACCGAATTGTTAGATTCACAACACTATAATCAAATACATTGTGGTTGGTGTTCTAGATTTCCTTTTCCCGTGGATGTGCTGACAATGTCGCATCCCATAAAGGCGTGTTCCTGATTATACATTTGCAAACATCAATGCCCGCTGAAGCCGCTACTTTTTTGATGCAAATGACACTCTTGCTCCGTCAACCCACATTTCTTGTACATTTTTGCTGGAATATGATACTCGCTTGTCAAGCATACAATGGAACATCCGTTATTCAGTGTGAACATCATGACAGAACAGGCGCACAGTTGCCAAACGACTGTCAAATACTGTCAAATTGTCACCATGGTCGACTTCGTTTGGGGACATCACTGACGATACACTGTTTTCTCGCGTCCACCATCCTGGAAACACAATTACCATGCCCCCGACCAGACAGCTCTGCAGTTAAGCGGATCTGACGTCATTTCGACCAAACCAGATCAATACGGTGATTATTGTTGATGAAATAAAAATGCCCCAGTTTTTTAGCTCACTGGCTCGCTCAAGAAATGAATAAATCATATGTGGAGCAATTAATTTTATATATTTATCTTCAAGACCTCTAACAAGGAGTCGCTCGAGCACAGAGATACCATAAATCTGGCATGACGGTATCTGCTGGGCACATACGTACGACGTTTCTTGGCATTGTTCAACATTGTCGTTTTTGTCCAGTCCAGTCCAGTTCACGATATTTCAATACCCATTTCCCACACAGCACAAAGGGCAATTTCGTTTTGGAAACAACGATCACCTTGGTTGGTTGACCTTCTTACGACTGAGCATGCGTATTGTGTCATTGCGCAGTTGTCAAAGAAATTTCAAATCAACACCATGTCAAATATCTTCAAGACCTCTAACAAGGAGTCGCTCGAGCACAGAGATACCATAAATCTGGCATGAAGGTATCTGGTGGGCACATACGTACGATGTTTCTTGGCATTGTTCAATTGAACATGGTCGATTTTCTCCAGTTCAGTCCAGTCCAGTCCCCGATATTTCAATACCCATTTCCTACACAGCACAAAGGACAATTTCGTGTTGGGAACAACGATCGCCTTGGTTGGTTGACCTTCTTACGACTGAGCATG
Organism: Terebella lapidaria; assembly: GCA_949152475.1. Lineage (NCBI taxonomy): Eukaryota > Metazoa > Annelida > Polychaeta > Terebellida > Terebellidae > Terebella > Terebella lapidaria. The sequence goes on from OX424567.1 coordinate 23,777,685, forward strand.
CGTATTGTGTCATTGCGCAGCTGTCAAAGAAATGTCAAATCGACACCATGCCGACTTTGTTATGGGGATATATAGGGACCCCCTTCCCCTCCAACACTGTTTTTATTTGCGTGTCCGCAATTTTTACTGGTGCAGAGATTGCCCATGCGTGAGGAGATATTTACCGGGAATTGTCTTTGATTTTTTCGGGAGTTAACTTCAAGTAATAGGTATGATGTGAATGTGGATAAAATAAGTGATCACCCATGTTTTAATGATAAATGTGGCCGGAATAGTTAGGTACATGATTGTATGTGATATTGTAGAGAGAGCTTGAGTAGAGCAGCAATTGAAATGATACAACCACTATTTGAACACCAATTAGTAATTGTATCCCCCGAACGAAGTTCGGCGGATACTATGGATCTGTCTTCGTCGCGCCGCGCCGCGTCCGCGTCCGCGCCCGCGTCCGCAGACACTTTCTTGTGAACGCGCTACAGGTTGCAAATCTTAACCGATTCTAATAATTTTTTATACAAACACATCTTATGGTAAGATCCCGACACCAATCGATTTTGGTTGCCATAGCAACCAAATTGGCCGATTGGCGACACATTTTGTGCTCAAATTAGCCTGTTTAACACACATGGCTTGTGAACACTCTACGAGTGTGAGTTTTCAATGAATGATGATGGAATCGCACAGACTCGGAGAGAAAGACCCTCACACGAAACCTATCGTTTTTCAGAATGATCGAATAAATATTAATTAGTTAACGAACTAACTTAATACGACCGTTAAAATACCTACTTGAACATCTGTGATCAATCCAATACCCTGTACTATGAAAACAAATAGCACTGGATTCTTGTTCAGAATAGAGGACTGATGTTTTTAGTGAAAACAGATCGATATTATCGAATAAGTTAACCTTAATTTTACTAGTTAAGTCTATTATTGACCACAATTAAAATAGTTAAGAGGAGAAACATTTATTATTGAGCTCAACAAGGTGAAGGTTTTGTCCAGTACAGATTTCATGAGTGTAACCGAATAAGTTAACCTTATTATTACTAGTTAAGTCTATTATTGACCACAATAAAAATAGTTAAGACAAGAAATAATTATTATTGGGCTCAACAAGGTCAAGGTTCTGTCCAGTGGAGATTTTATGCCTGTAACCAAATAAGTTAACATTACTTTTGCTAGTTGAATCTATCATTGACCTCAATAATAATGGTTAAGACGAGAAACATTTATTATTGAGCTCAACAAGGTAAAGGTTTTGTCCAGTAGAAATATCTGGGTGTAACTGGATAAGTTCACATTATTTTTACTGAAACATTGATCTGGCTCGAATTTCATCATCTTGAAATGCAGTTTTGGTCAACTTTTACTCTGAATTTCAATTTGAAACCACGTTTGATACATATTATGAGTCAAAATATAACTTATAGTAAATAGTTCAATCTGCCTCCAATTTCGTCATCTTGAAAATGCAGTTTTGGTAAGCTTTTACTTTGAATTTCAGCTTGAAACCAAGTTTGGCACATATTATGAGTTAAAATATAACTTATGGCGAAAAGTTCGATCTGTCTCCAATTTTGTCATCTTGAAATGCAGTTTTGGTCAACTTTTACTTTGAATTTCAACTTGGAAACAAGTTTGTCACATATTATGAGTTGATATATAACTTATGGTGAAAAGTTCGATCTGGCTCCAATTTCGTGATCTTGAAATGCAGTTTTGGTCAATTTTTACTTTGAATATCAACGTGGAACCAAGTATGTCAAAAATCCTGAGTTGAAATATAACTTTAGGTGAAAAGTTTGATCTGGCTGTGATTTCGTTTTTGTTATCGAACATGTCGAAATGGACATTCATATGCAGTGGTTTCAATGGTGATCTTGAATTCACCCTTCAATAACCTTGAGAGATTAAATTAGCAATTTTGGTGGGGAAAAAAAACAGTTGTGGCCTAAGATTTTACATTTCTCTGGTAATCTTCTCTATCCCTTGTTCTAGTTTTTCACACTTATTAGTAATATATTTGGGGCATGAGGAATGATAGTGCTACGGGGGATACACCCAAGCGGTCGTAGGCGACCGGAAGCATCTAGTTGTCATTGTGTGATGAACTAAAACAATACACGTTGGACCACGTTCAAAGTAAATGATCGCTAAACCACAATATAGTTCAATATGTGGAATTTTTATTATTTTTCACGGAACTAGACTAATGGTTGCCCTATGACAAGAACTATAAAGTGAACATCTACAAGTTATAAATACGTGGGGTGTGCGTGCAACAACTATGCATAGCTTGTGTGTGTACATGTAGCTCGCAATATGCAAGTGTTCTCCCTGGTGCGAGACAATTGATAGGTAATATCAATAACTGAGATATTATTTTTCGAAACTAGATGACTTGTTCAGTGGTCATTGGTGACCACTCCTTTCATGCGGGTCTCCTCTCTCTCTCTCTCTCTGACCACGTCTATCGCTATGTTACATATCAGCATTTCATATGCATACTCAGCATCATCTTGCAATATTTGGTTTTTGGTCGAGTACCAAGAGTAATCATATAACAGTTGTATTTTCCATCACTTCCACATACTGACTGGAAAGACACACGTGACTGCTTTGCCCCATGTAGAAGTGGCGCATACAGTAAATCTTTCGATTTTCCATTGATTCATTTTACCATATTATCAGCGAATGTCCAAAGTAGATCCCTCATCGGGTGTTGAATTGTTCCACCATTGGACTCTATCTGTAGAACTTCTCTCCCAAAACATTGGTCAGGTTAGGGAGTGCCAATGCCTAGATTAGAACAGATAAATGAATTTTATGACGCCAGTCTGTCTTTGGATAAACTATTTGGTCGGGCTTTGTTTCCTTTCCAAAATGTTTTATTTTATGTTTGTTTTTGGCATCATCAAAATAGTGATGGATTGATACCTACATTCATTGGAAAGCATATATACTTGACTGATGTATCGACATCCTTGAGACACTTCTAACGAATCATTTATACCTTGCTCCCTCATTTTGAAGTATTTGTTCGTTTACACCGTTAATGATGTCAATTTTATCACCTGCTTGTCAGGTCTTGTCAGATAGTATCACTTAATGGACAATCCTCATTTTATGCGTATCTGTGTTGTGGTACTATGAAAACGGCATTGTATTTTTATCATCGTATTTCACAGAATACATATGCTTTTGTATTTCTCAAGGACAATCGAGTCCGTTGTTTGTCAGTCATCAATAAAAAACACAAACTTCCGATATTCGGAATGTAGTAGCCCGTGTATAGGGAAAAGATTTCTGTTCGTCAGGTCATGAGTTATTATAATATAAATAAAAAAATAAATATTTCTACGGGTGCAAATTTAAATGCTTTTCTCTGTAAATTTCTCTGAATGTAGTGCGTACAAGGATGAATGTGTAGCTTAGGTGTGCACAATGCTGAGTGATCAATTGATGATGTTCTGGATGATCGGCTGGTGATAGCTACTAAACTAGAATCTATAAATATTTTAGGATGTAATTTTTCGCCCAAGAATGAAGTCACTTAGCTAAAGTGCGAATTTGAAAATTCTGTTTATGTGTTTTGTGGTGCTCGTATGGCAACTAGCAACAAACAACAAGATGTGTATTTCTAGTAAATATTTTTTTTTCATATCTATTTTCAAAAGCTATTTTCTTACACTTACATGTATTTTCAAGCCAATGTACATACACAGGGACTGATCAAATTATTGGATTACTTCCTTTCACTCACCACCAAAACTCGTGTGTAACATCGAGAGGAAACCATATTTCACATCAAACGGATTATACCATGAACAACTCGATGACACACTGCTACCACGCACAATGATAGTGGGATTGAATATGTACATAACCTGATCAAACATCCCTACATAATGTACCTAGCAAAATGAACAAGCCATTAGGCCACCAAAGCATTGTATTCCATATCACACGATTTTACTCATTTTTATTTGATTCAAGGTTATGGCTAAGTGTAATTTGCGTTGTAATTCAATAAAGCCCGATTCCATCTTTCTAGGTGTATAAAATGCATTTCAATTGTATAATGCAAAGCATATGCCAAAAGCAATTAAATGACGTTGAGTTGATCGTGAAATAAAACATGACATATGCCCAGTTATTACAAGGAAATCAACATCAAAGTCATGTGATGCCTTGTATGTAACAATGCACATATAAATCATATTAAAGTGGCGTAATCGATTTTTGGTTTTCCGTTTGAAAGTGATCAATAGCTGTTCTCCGAGCAGCTGTCGGTGCAAGTGTTTCAATGCACACACAAACTTTGACATTGAACTTTGACTTTGACATTGAAAATCAGGTTTTCAAAATAGTTCCGCACGAAACGATTCCCATGCAGTGACGCAAACGTAACAAGTATATGGTATATTATAGTGATGAAACCCCAAATATTCAAATTGATTCTTTTGTGTTGCACATAATGACAATATAGTGAAACTCAAGTCGAGGCACGATAGTGTAAATATGATTGACCGTTGGAGTTACATATGTATCATGCTCCAAACCAAAATCGAGGGGTTTTTTTCCTTATTTTGAGCAAAATGATCTTTGCGTTTGGCAAATGGGTCAGGTTTTAAAACCTTCCCATAGTCTTAGTATTATAAATAAAGCTAACTTACATGTAAGTTATGCCTTCATACATTTATGCGATTTATCACTGTAGTTACAATATACATACTTTTTCATCCATTTGTAAGAAGGGGTTGAGGTCATTTCTCACTTTACTGGTTGTCTACATATGAAAAAATTGCCAAGGTCTTCGATCACCACCATGACATGAGGATGCTAAATCAAATATGGCATCCATCCGTCATAAGGAAATATGACTTTTTATATAACACTACATTTATGTGTGAAACCATTATTTATATTGATTTGGGGCTGAAGAATAAAGGTAATAAAATCCCACCATTGGCATTGACTGTACTGTGGAGATCAGTCTAATAATAAGTATGCCGTTGCAAATAAACAGAAACACTGCATGAAAAGAAAAAAAACGAATTGTTAGATTCACAGCACTATATTCAGATACATTGTGGTTGGTGTTCTAAGATTTCCTTGACCAGTGGATGTGCTGACAATGTCGCATCCCATAAAGGCGTGTTTCTGGTTAGACCTTTGCAAAAATCAATGCCCGCTGAAGCCGCTACTTTTTTGATACCAATGACACTCTTGTGCTCCGTCAACCCATATTTCTTGTACATGTTTGCTGCAATCTGACATTGGCTTGCCAAGCACACAATGGAACATCCGTTATTCAGTGTGAACATCATGACAGAACAGGCGCACAGTTGCCAAACGAATGTCAAATACTGTCATATTGTCACCATGGTCGACTTCGTTTGGGGACATGACACACGATACACTGTTTTCCTCGCATGCACCATCTTGGAAACACAATTACCATGCTGCCGACCAGACAGCTGTGGAGTTCAGCGGATCTGACGTCATTTCGACCAAACCAGGTCAAACCAGTTCAACTTTTTTTGTGAATACGGTGACTATTGTTGATGAAATGAAAATGCCCCAGCAAGTTTTGTAGCTCACTGGCTTGCTCAAGAAAGGAATAAATCATAGTGAAACAATTAATTTTATATAAATATCTTCAAGACCTCTGACAAGGAGTCGCTCTAACACAGATATACCATAAATCTGGCATGAAGGTATCTGCTGGGCATATAGTACGACGTTTCTTGGTATCGTTCAATTGAACATTGTGGATTTTGTCCAGTGCAGTCCAGTCCACGATATTTCATTACCCATTTACTACATAGCACAGAAGGCAATTTCGTTTTGGGAACAACGATCACATTGGTTGGTTGACCGTCTAACGACTGATCATGCGTATTATGCCATCGCCCAGTTGTCAAAGAAATGTCAAATCGACACCGTGGTCGAGTTTGTTATGGGGACATATAGGGACCCCTCCCCCTCCAACACTGTTTTTTTGCGTGTCCGCAATTTTTACTGGTGCAGAGATTGCCCATGCGTGAGGAGATATTTACTGGGAATTGTCTTTGATTTTTCCGGGAGTTAAATTCATTTTATTAGGTATGATGTGAATGTGGAGAAAATAAGCGATCACTCATGTTTTAATGATAAATGTGGCCGGAATAGTTAGGTATATGACTGTAGGTGGTATTGCAGAGAGCTGAAGCAGATCAGCAATTAAAATGATACAACTACTACTTGAACACTAATTTAGGTACAGGTTGGAAATATTGCAAGTTGTTGGATGATTGCACATATATATCATTGTTTCGCATTAATATGTAGACCCCTTCGTCAGGATTTAACCATGGTATGAATGGAAAACAAATTGAAAGGTTCTGATTGCATCGTTTCAGTTCATGATACACTATTAGTAATTGTCATTGTCTGATGTCAAAGTAAATGATCGCAAAATTACAATATACTTCAATATGTGGAGCTATCACTCTAACATTTCAAGTAAAATATATATAAAACACTACGGATCTGTCGAAGTGTACCGCCGCCCCCTCCACCGCCTATCAAGGCTCCTCGTCAGTGAAGCCTCGTGGTCACAACGACATCACAATGTTATACTTACAGTGCGATTTCATCATGAAATCATAGAGAGACAAAACACATAGGTTTTCGCATGCCCTGAAATACTCCTCCATTCCAAATTCTTGACAACGTGGAGAAGAAGGTACCTTGTTTCCACTTTGTTTAGCTCTCTGTGAGGTATATGGATACATAATATTATCTAGTCACTCCGTATGTCATCGTTGTCATGTACTGTGTGCAACTTTATCTAATTATAGAAGCATGTTTAATTTTTTCTCAATTTGTAACACTTTTCACAGTCGGGTGGTTCGAGTTTTGGTTAACGTTATCATTCATTCTCGGTCCCGCAGTAACTCGAGGTCCATTTTTTTATACATTCTACTTGGCACATATCTCTGCTAAATGTTATAAGGACATGCGAACGACATTCAGTAAACATGTAGAGCAAGGACGTCGTGTTACGCTTTAAAACGCCACTCAGTGTCACATAGTTCAGCACACTTCACAAACAAAAATTCCCATTCAATTCACCTACGTGATATCTGCCAGGTCGTCATGGCTTGCGACTTTTTAATCGCTTGGCAATTGACAGCCATACATTTTCTCTATATTTCAAAAGCAGTAGACATGCAGTTTTTGTCAATTGATCAACATGAACGTTTGACAAAATCTTTGAGGACAAAATCTATTCAGAGACCAATTCAGAATAGTTATTATTTGGAGCTCTTTGGATTTTTAAAATTAAACCACAAAGGGCCAAGGAAGGTTACTGGAGAAATGTACACAAGTGGTGGAAAAATTATAAGCCATTTGCACGAACATAACGGTCAGCTGTGTCTGTCCAAATTTATGCTCCAAGATATTTAAGGTATATAACTATATGTTATCAAATGATTGTCAATACCGAGTGGAAGCTGGGTCACCGCCGAGCTTTTGCGATGAACTACCCGGAGTATTTTCAACTCAAAACGTAGTTTAATATCAGAATACAAAATACGCCAGTTGAACTCGCCATCTTTGATAAGTGAATGTGTGGTTTCTAATGTGCTGTGAAATCAAATATATTTTTCAGAGATACAAATATTTTCAGCAAACTGTAGTCAGACCATGTCGGGTAACATGCAAAATATATTTCATTTTGCTGCACATATGAATCGGCGCACTCAACATTGAATAACACAATTGGACATATTCATAGTTTCAGGATTCGATCCCCATTCTGCACATGGAAGGCATATTTCACGAGGTTTAAATGTTGTATGGTACCCCACAATTATGTCACAGGCCAATAGCCAGTCGGCTAACTATGCTCTGTTTGTCGGGATCACAAGTGGTGTAGAGCTGAGTGTCATCAGCATACAATTTTATGCTGATTGCGTACTTTGCAGTTTTTCAGAATAGAGAACAAGTACAAGTAAGGACGCAAAACACGTCCTTTTGGACCCTGGTAGAGAGGAGTTTTTTTTTTACCATTTTGAAGACTGGGTTTCATGCATGTCATGGCCTCTGGACTCATCGTGGTTCTTTCTCCCACTCGGAGCATGATTCGTTTATACAGCAAGCCATCAGTAGTGTATCGAGTTCTGACAATAGTAACATAACATTACTGTATGGCGTCAATTACACTCTCAGAGTATTCCGTAATCAGAACATGAGGGAAACACTGAACACGACGTATGAGGCCTTGGATACATGGATTTTGCTTTTGTTTGTTGTTGACCGGAACTATTTGGCATTTTAGCTAACAGTTTCAAAGCCAGAGCAACAGTTGCTGTCTCTGAATCCACCCGAATAAATTGGGGTGGCCCAAAATGAAAAATGACAAGTTTTCGAGGTACCTCCTAAATTTGAGACGTAGCAAAAAACTATTTGTCAAATTCTATTTCCTCGTCATGCTAATGCCTATTTAGATACGGGAAGTAGCCAGAATTTTGGGCATGTTACAGAGAATTGTCAAGAATTTTCAAAAATACAATGGCCTGGTTTATGGTGTAGAATTCTTGATTCCTGCATCGAATACGAGGCTCAAGCTACATACTGTGAATGAAAACTACATTCTGTGTCAATTAAACCTATTAATCAATGCTATATCTGTACAAGTACTATTGATATTGAGTCGAGCAATATCATTTATTTCAACAGAAGAACCACTATACGTTGCATTACAAGTACATTGCTTGTTTTTATTCTTAGGCTTAATCAAACAAACTCAGCCAAACTATTTACACGGAATAATGAATCTCATCAATATAACAATGACGAAACATAAATATTAATAATTCGTTATATTCACATGTTGAATATCACCTGCAGCTCATCGTGTAATTCACATACACCAAAATACACAAATCTGTCAGGGGGTGTACATTGTAGAAACGTTCATCATCAAGTCAGAAATGCAATCACACCAATACATACTGACTTTGTGTGGAGAGTTGTGTCTGTAAAACATATTTCACAAACAAAGTCAAATCCAAGTTTTGATGAACAAATCCATGACTTTGATTATACAATTACAACGGTCGAAAAAAAACATGTGCCTTGAGAATCCTCCCTTTTGTTATACGATGTGTTGAAGGGTGGAAGTTTTACTTTTAATCAAGAGTGAAAAATACTTTACACAGGTTCATGATAATTTGGTTAATACGAAGATGGTTGCAACAAAAATGAACTTTTAGTTTGAGAAAGAAAACATAAAAACAATACAAAATAGATAGAAAGGCCGATGAAAATATTGCCATATAATTACTAATAAAAGTATTCCATATATTTTACGTCTATAATGAATACGTGTAAACGGTAATATTTTCAAGTTGGAAAATTTGACAAAAAATTGTTATTTTCCAAAAATAAAACATTTTATATCAAAACTCATTGAGTATCCACAAAATGCTGTAGCCACTGAGCTAGAAAGCTAACGATACTAGATACATCATGCACTTTGGACTAATTTGATGTCAATCGAACGATGCGAATTGATATATTTTTATGATGCTAATGAACGAGATGGGGTTATTAATGTGTTCCAACGCACCATTCCAGCAATTCACTACCCTTGCAGCACGTGAGTCAACTCTTCTTGAATTCCGTCCCTTTCCATACAAAACTCCTCTCGCCAGGCAGCCACAGCTTTAGTTGCCATTTCGACAGGAATCTGTGGGAAATGCTCCACCATTGTTGCTATAATCTCCGCGTCAGTTTCTAACACCTTGCTCTCGAGTTGATGTTGGGAATTTTCCTCCAGCAGCAGATTATCTTTCATAGCAATAAGCTTTCCTTCATGGAATCGAACCAATCGGAAGCTCTGACTCAAGATGTTATCCGGATTTCGATAAACGGTCTCTGTTATGCGTTTTGCTGCCTCTTCAATGTCCCATGATTTTTTCGTGAAACTATACAGGGGTTTCCATGAAGTTTTCCCAGATCTTCGAGGATTTCTCGAGCGTGCCACGCGCGTGTACGTGTCACCTTCCCTCACGAGTTTGTACGACCGGTAACTCTCATGGAACACTTCGGTTTCTCCGTCAAAATCCAGTGATATGGCATGAAATGCTGGTTCTCCCACACAAATCTCAGCAAGGTATGCATCTCCCTCAACTTGGACGTTGTTGGCGACCACAGTGACATGGTCATTAGTGTCAGCACCTTTCGCTATAATTAGATCCACATCGTACCCAATGGCTTCCATGATGCAGAGCATGGCAGTGTTGCCACTCCAGCAGAGACCACCGAAGCCGCTGGTTGCGTACTCGATGTTCTCAGCCATGGTCGGCGCGGTACGCTCCCCCCTAGGTTTGATGACGTGGGCCACGTTGTGGAGGGTGAACATGTTGTGGAAAGCCATGATCATCCTATTCAGGAGTTCAAGTTTGTCTCGTTCCATTGCCGACCTTGCGTTGTCGATTTTCAAGGATTCTTCTATGAATTTCCATGCTTTTTCTTCGTCAATATATCTAGCCATTTCGAAAATGTGCGTTTTCTCTGGAAATAAGATTTCCACAAAAATGCCACAATGGGCATCCAACGTCTAAGTTTCTTGAGTAACCCGAAAGCAAAGAAACAAAATTGGGCCACAATATTGTTTTGATGTGATCGTGACCCAACTGGATTGGACTGGACTGGACTTGACAAGATGTCGGAAAGTAAAATTTGATGATGCATTTGTTGCACATCTATTTGAAATCAATCAGGTAAGATGGCTGAATTTTTCCCTTTTTTCATTCAAGTATGTTAGCTAAGGACATAAGATAATCACGGATATTTCGAAGATGTTGATAATGTCCCTAAGTAAACATTATATAACTGATCAAGTTTTTAAAGTTTGTCTTGTTCCATTGCCGACTTGGCATTGTAGATTATCAAGGACTCTTCTTTGAATTACCATACTTTTTCTTCGTGAATATATCTAGCCATTTTGGAAATGTACATATTTTTTGGAAATTAGATTGTCCAAAAAAATGCCACAATGGGCATTCAAGTTCCTTAAGTAGGCCGAAAGCGGCGAAAAAAACTGGGCCATAATGTTGCTTCGATGTGATCGTGAAACAACTGGATTGGACTGGACTGGACTTGACAAGATGCTGAAAAGTAAAATTTGATGATGCATTTGTTGCATATACAATTCAAAATCATCCAGGTACGATGGCTGAATTCTTCTTTTTTTCATTCAAGCGTGAAAGCTAAGGATATAACATAATCACGGATATTTCAAAAGTGTTGGTAATGTTCCTAAGTAAATATTACTGATCAAATCTTTATTTCTTTTTTACATGTACAAAGATAAACTCCTTGAGAGATCAAGCAGCACTGTTCATTGAGCGGTAATAATGAAATATACAATGTGATATCATTGAAATATATGACGGAGTCGAAACTGGTGATCATAGACTCTAAATGTCATTCAAAAGGCATATTGGGATTTCTGGCTGTGTGTTCCGATTTAAATAATATCTACAAATGAGTACGGGAATCACAGTTGAATTCATATACAAGAGATCAATGAGTATATAACTACAGAAACAAAACTACAAATGTGCTGGGGAAGATGTCAAATCCAGACATTCATTCACATTTTTACATAACGTGAATACGTCGTATACTTTCCAAGTTCACTGCACCAGGTTGTGTCTCGAACAATATCCCTTTTCTCATTAATTTGCGATTTTCTGATGGAGACCACTTGCATTTGTTTACAATACTGATATTCCCCATGCTTTGTTGCTTGCTTTGTGCATCCAGCTGAACATTCCAAACCTCGTTTGTTCTTGGAAGGTATATATAGGTACCTAAAAGATTAACCGGTATCAATTCAATCAAACATAGTCATTGCCTTTAAATGTACTAGTTTCGACCGCAAACAATATCAAGTTTGTTTTACTGCACATGTTTGTTGTTTTGTCTTTTCATATTGCATTCAACACCAGGTTTGCAACTGCCAATAGAAACTACATATTTATGTATTATATTAATGATATGTGTTCCGGAACACCTGATTTTATTTTTTTATGGTCATATAATGGAAGTTTTTGAAGTACCATACAATTTTATTGATTTGGCCTGATCCTGGAATTTGAGATTGGATAATGGGCATGGCTTTGTTCACTCGGAATACTTTGTACTTGGGCACTGGCTCCATATTCATATCCATCAATATTTGTTATTCAAACTAACTTTAATAATCAGCGTTAACTTGGTGCGAGTTGAGTCAGTATTAATGTTTGTCAAGCTGGTTTGTCGTGCAAGTGCTTCATGTGTTCTACCGTTAAATGGAAAGCTTATTCAATGCAGGTGACTTCGTTACATAAATCAAGTTCACTGGGTCTGCATATTCGCCATTTCCACCGTGCTCACCATGTCCGCTATGTCCACATCCGCTGAATACTGAAAGTCCACTGTGTCAGACTTTTTATGAATCAATCCACGGGCACCTTTGTTTGGGGGAACAACGATCACCGTGATTGGTTGACCTTGTTACAACTGAGCATGAGTATTGTGTCATCGCCCAGTTGCCAAACGAATGTCATATACTGTCAAATTGTCACCATGATCGACCATGTTTGGGAACATGACAGTCTTCCTTGCGTCCGCCATCTTGGAAACACCGTGTTTTCGTGTTTCAGGTCAAATCAGTTCACCTCTTCTCGTGACTATGGTGATTATTGTGACTATTGTTCATGGAATCGAAACGCTCCAGCAAGTTTGTAGCATACTGGCTCGCTCAAGGAATAAAGAGCTCAGATGTGAAGCAATTAAGTTTTATATACATATCTTCGAGGCCTCGAAGAAGGAGTCACTCGAGCAGAGATACCATAAAACTGGTATTAATGTACCCGTTAGGCATAATACGTAAGACGTTTCTGGGCATTGTTCATTTGAACACTATCGATTTTGTCCAGTCCAGCTCAGTCCAGGAATTTTCAATATATATACCCAGTTCCTACGCGGCACAGAGGTCATCTTCGTTTGAGGCAACAACGATCGCCGTGATTGGTCAAATGTCAATGTCAAATTGACCCCGTGGTCGAGTATTTATAGGGACATACAGGGACGCCTGCACACCCCTCCCCCCCCCCCCCCTCCCCCAACACTGTGTCCGCCTGTGTTCTTTGTGTCTGCCCTTATCACTGTTGAAGAGATTGCCTATGTGTGATAAGATATTTAAAGGAAATTTCTTCCGAGAGGTCAATTCAAGTAACAGGCATGTTGTGAATGTGGAGAAAAAGCGTGATCACCTATGTTTTCAATGATGATTCTGGCCGGAATAGTTAGATACATGACTGTTCGGGGTATTGCAGAGAGAGCCTCATCGGAGCAGCAATTACCGAGAGAATCAGAGATTGTCGCCCCTTCATATTGAGTAACTGAAACTAGAGCTGACGACCCTTACATTTTCGGCCTGGGTGATTATTTGGGATTTTGGCATATCTTATCTTATTATCTTGTCTTGAAAATATATTCTATCTTGACTATATTTTGATTATATTCTCAACCACGACCTGAATTCTTGAAAGTGACCTGCCAAACTTCGAAAGCTTTATCAGATTGATACTACATACTTTATGTTCAATATTCTATTGAAAAGCATCAGTGGTTTCGGAATCTCTACTACCTAAAATACTACGAAAATTTCAGTTGATGACCCTTACATTTCGACATGTGATCGTACGAACATCGGTTATAGCAATGGTTGGGAAATTGACCATAGAAAAATACAAAATTATTACGGCTACTTATTGCTACTTTACGATTTAGACCTTTTCTGTGGCCTTTATCTTGAAAATTAAAATTTCACAATATCGCTTACATTATCAAGGCGCGTCTTCTGGGTGAAAACGGGTTAGAAAGATCGAAAATTGGCACTCAAAAGTTGTGAAAGCATGACCCTCAAGTTTTCGAACTTGGGCGATAAAGAGGAGTTTCGGACATCGGCGGTACCCCATACAATCGGGAATTGTTCAAAGAAGAGAACAACACCTAAAATAGTTGGAAACTTTATTATTGATTAGAACAAGAGTTATAGCCAATTATGTGATTGTTTACTTTTGGTTGATATGGAAACAATTTTGATTATATTTTAGCAAAAACTGAGGAGGACCGAGCCACTGTCATTCCGCTGTAATTTTCAAGTCTATCAAACTATTTTTTCCAAGTTATGCGCGCGGACAGACAGGGATCGAACAAACAGGGAGACAGACAAACCCAAATGCAATACCCTCTCCCCTATCGGGGCTAGGGCAATAATGCAATCGTGCAGTTGCCCGGTGTGGGTTTGCTGGTTTCACCTCTTTTATGGAGCTTATGTCACAAAGATGAATTTGATCTCCAGCTCAGACGAGAACTGTGAATTGCTCCTGCACTGTGTTGCTATTGTTCGTGTCTAACAAGCTACAGCATAGTATGAATTGAAATCGTAAGAATATGTCCAGATATGCTATTTGAAGTCACATGACAATTATTGAACTTTTTGAAGTAATATGATTTGTAATATTAGATTATTTGTAATTATAAATATTGAGTCAGGCGTGATTGCCTATCCAATGTTATCCAAATTGTCTGTACATCTCCTGAATTTTCATTTTTCGGCCCTTTAGGCTATTCGCAAACTGAATATTTCGTGGATTCCAATAGACTTGATATATTCTATTACATTAGCCTGTACAAAATTCACTGGCCTGGACAGACGGATCGACCACGTTTGCAACCAGCCCTGTTTCACACAGACGTCCCTGACTACAGTTCACATAATACTAGCACATGCGTTTCATGATGGTATCAGATGAACAGGATAATTGGGGTGTCTCGGGGTAGCATCCTAATGCAGTGTCACTCTGATATATACCCATCAACATAAACTAGGTATATTACATTGTTGCCTCCAGGACACCACATATTGCTTTATGAATATTTATTTCCTTGAAATAACTGGACATATGTCACGTTTTGTTTCACGTCCAACTCAGCGTGAAATTGATTTAATTGAATTTAATTGATATTAATATAATTGATATTGGCCTTATTGATATTTATTGGTATTGGCCTTGCACTATACAGTTCAAATGCATTTTATACACAATATTAAATATTTGCATTCGAAAAACGTAGAACGATTGAACTGCGCTTCATTGAATCACAACATAAATTGCACTCAGCCATACCCTTGCGTCAAATAAATGTGAGTGAAAACGTGCAAAGTTGAATACAATGCGTTCGTGGCATAATGGTTTGTTCCATGTATGATGAAAAGAATACTTTTCACCATGTAACCGAGTCTTCTACATCGCCAGAATCTCGTGTGTTTTATTGATGACTGACAAACAACAGAATCGATTGTCCTTGAGAATCACAAAGACCTGTGTATTCTGGTGATAAAAAACAATGCAATCGGTTGTATAGTACCATAGCACAGACACTCTCAAAAAGAGGATCCATTCAGTGTTACTATCAGACAAGACCTGACAAGCAGGTGATAAAATTAACAGCATTAACGGCGAAAACGAAAATATTTAACAATGAGGGAATAAGGTATAATGTGTCTCGAGGTATAAATACATCCTTCAAGTATGGATGCGTTCCATTGCATTACATTAACCTATTCTAATCAAGGTAAATGCGCATCCTAACCTGCCATTTGTCTTGGGAGAAAACCTTCACATATAGAGAGTCAGATGGTGGAACAATTCAACATTCCATGAGAGATCAACTTCAGACAGGACATTCGTTGACATATTGAAATGAGTTAATGAAAAATTTGAACATATCTATGCGTCACTTCTATATGAGCAAAGCAGCCACGTGTTCGTTTGTCCAGTCGGCATGTAGAAATGATTAAAATACAACGGTGTATGATTCCTCTTGACACTCCACCAGTAAGCCTTAAATATCAAGAGGGTTACCGGTGTTCCCCGACTGAACTCTGCTTATGAAATGTGTAGATGCTACTGGGTGACATGTTTCTCTAGATGTAGTGACCAGCTCATTATGGAATGGCACTCGAAGAGTAGTCACCACTGATCACTGAATGAGTCATCATCATATTTCTGAGTCATCAAGGAAAATGAATATGTGTGATGAGAGGCAACGTTTATCCCTCAGCAGAGTGCCATACAGCGAATCGAAATAGAGCGAGAGATGTTTCAATTTCTTCCATTTACGAGTCACTTTTTTATTGTCTTAGAAGAAATGTGTTGCATTTGTAATTGGCAAAATTTCCCGAATGCCACATGTGCTTTCACACAATAAACCAACTTATGCATGTTTTCCGACCTCGTCTGTTCCATTCACAAAATCGTGAAACAGAAAATGAAATTATGGTTTTAATGAATATCTAAGTCAGGGCCTAAGCACCATTGTAATTCTCAAGGACAATGGTGTGACATGTTTTTCGATCATCAATGAAAAATGAGGTTCCGAGAAATATCATGTAAAAAAAAACCAGTTATCCAGTAAGAAACAAGATGACAGGATTTTATTTGCAGCGGACATCACTCAGGAGTAATATGTCAATGATCAGAAGAACTCCAATCTCCCAAGTGTCATTCAGTGTGAAACACGTTCTAGATTAGTAGTCTAATGCTGATTATCTACCGGCCAAGTTACATTCCTTTACAGAGTTTTGTCACAGGACAGGTTTCAGGCATTTCAACTCTGCGAGTGCGAGTATGTGTCTTTTAGTCCCGTCAACTTATTTTGCAAGCACGTTTTTGTTTCTTATGCTCATTTGTTGGAGTTCCGTGAACCAGTCATTCAGCCACAATTAATAGTTGTAGAAGAAGCGACCAACCCAAGTATATCAATGAACACAAATGACCGCCTTTGTGACCGAGTGGACATGAGTGGTGGCTCTTGAAGCAACGAAGCTCACAGTGTGGGAGGTCTGGGGTTTCTGGACCTACACTTAGTAAGTGAAGTTTTCATGAAGGCTAATTATGATTAAAGTTTTTTTCTTACTGAACGGCGCTTACCAAATTCAAAATTTGTCATTCCACGTGAAGCTTTAATACACGCTTGTGGTGGTTGCCCACGTTGGAAAAACAAATACCAATTATTATAACGGATTTCAATTAACCCGTGTACATTCTAATTAACTAGAATCCAGCAAGTAATCGATGCATATCATTTTCGCATGATGCATATTCACAATGAAACAAAATTGTAAGTTGACACAGCACAACTATCTCAGACATGCTATATGATTATCTATGTGATCTGATACCGAGGCGAATATCACGGAACACTCGGATACGGTTACACATTGCAGCAGCGTTATGGTGGCACATCACATATCTTGTATGGGGTCGAGATCCAAACTCCAAGCCACAAGCTCCAAGAGGGAAGGAATTTTTTCAAGCATAATATACTGCACAACTTGCATCTGATACCGCACGATTCATGGTAGATAAACTATGTTACTTGTAAGTGTATTTTGATATATTACGCTATGTTTAACGTTTTACACGGTCGTAGGTACTTTGGCGAGAATTAGCATTTTATGATTGACAATGAAAAAAATTCCCAAATTTTAGGCGAAACTGACAAACCGAATAAATTTATTTCTGATGTATTGACTTTTGTCAACTTTATATTCCACAAAATTATGACAGTAATCATGTCCTCAATATCGACTTGTAACACAGCCTACTGTCACACAGCCATGCGCTTCGAAATGTTCTCAAACTGGGAGGGAAAACTATAAATATACTACCCGGATTAACAGTGGCAAATCCATTATACCTGATTCTGGAAGGCTGTCCCGTGCTAGATCAACTGGATTAGTATCAGATAAATTGTCAGTTGTTGATTTCCATCTAGAAAGCTCTCACTACCATCACTTTTGTAATTGATGTGACAGCAGCCTTGATGCATGTGCAATTAGCCTGATTAGATTAATGCAGTCTTTCTAATTCGCTTCGGTTTGTTCGTCAATTCATTCACATCAATGTTGCCAAAAGGTAATGTGACGCATACTGACCATTCTTACTAAACAATATAATTTGTGCAGTGTATGGTTTTGAATATACAGATATTCTTATAAGCCATCCATATTTGGTGCTTAAAATACAACTAATCATAATGTAATATTAAGGAAATATATTACATGTACATTTTGAAACAAAAGAGACAACAAATTGTATTCATTATATCTTCATTCTTATTTGTGTCTAACGAAATTCATCATTATTCTTTTCTACTGACCCATATTCCACATGTGCATTCACACAATAAAACTGATTACAAGAGCGGTATTGTCCTATCATTTACCGTAAAACCATAAAACAGACGAATGTTGTGTTTTATGACAGTCTACAATCCGGACATGCAACACTGTAAGTCTCGAGGACATTCCTTTTTTGAGATGTTGGTCATCATCCATAAAAGAAATCTTGCAAGAATATCCAGAAATCTATGAAACGGCTAGTTGGACCATCAACGAAATAACAGTTATGTTAATTATCAAATTAGAAAATTTATAGCACTGGAAGACTCCCAGTATCACAGATTCGGGTAAATCGACATACTTAATAACAGAAGGATTTTGCAATATTAGACGAATCCCATGATCTGCTGGATTACATTTGCTCAGCTTGTGATCTCATAGAGAGAGTGTGACCAGGTAAGGCTTGACCATTTAACTCACGGCGCGTGTTCATGTAATTAGTAAACCTATGATAATAAATTGAGAATATACTCGAGATAATTTGTTATCATTATTAATATTGACATAACATACTTTTCATAAAACCTTCATCACACCTCGTTGAGAATGAAGAAGAGTTACCAAGAGACAATTAACTATCACTTATTTCATTGTAATACCTGCCGGGAAATGGATTCTCCCCACAGAAAAATCATCATGCTTTTAACAATGACTATTAAGTACACAGTGCGTTATGGAGATTGCATGGGTATCTTGTTATCATTCCTTATATGTCATTCCCGCCTGTTGACCTTCATGTCCCGCTCTTGGTTCATCGTCTATTTAAAACGAGCCATGTCATTATTAGTTTCATTTCATGACGGCAGTATGAGTGTTATCCGTGGTTTGATAGTGTGATAGATTGTTTATTGTGTTAAAAGTGTTGAAACGTACATGCCATCGCTGTGATCATCCAATCAGAACGGGAACACTATATATTGCTCTCCAGAAAATGTGTGGTTCTATTCGATATCAGATCATTTCTCCCAAGTGACCGACTTTCAGGCTACACTCAGTAGCCATTCGGGCTTCTGATTGGGTATTAATGTACTTGCCATACACCTATTGCATTGGGTTCTGATCATCTTGTTTTTTTACCATTAGGTGTACATTAGAAACAATTGCCATTACTATAATACACTGGGCAGATTAACAATGACAAACCCATTATATCTGATTTCGAAGGTTGTCTCGTGCTCGATTAACTGGACCTGTGACAGATTAGTTGATTTCCATCTCGAGAGATCTCTTCCATATCAGTGTTGGTTTTTTATGTGACAACAGCCTTGATGAAGTGTTCAAATAGTCTGATTGGATTGATGCAACCTTCCTAATGATATCCTTTATTTTTAATCGCCTTGCTTTGTTGTTGCCCTCAGTTAACAATATTGATGCGATAAGGTGATGGCGAAAATATGTGTCAGGTACAGAAAAACATAATAACATATGCGATGAATAGTGTTGACTATACGAATAGCTATATAACAACCAGATTTGGGGAAACCAGATTTGGGGAAACAAGACAGACAACATCTTGTATTGATTTTTATATCATAAAACCGTTTTATTTGAATTTGAGGAAATTCATTTTGTTCGCTTATAATGCCCAAGATACCACATATGCTCAATGTCAATGTTGCGTTTTATGGCAATCTACCTCATGCAATATTGTGAGGTTTGAGTCTAACTACCATATGATATGTCGACCATCAAACGAGAATCTTCCGTGAAATTCCAGAGAGAAAAATGTAAGAACGGTGAGTTGAAAATTTGAGCCATCAAGGAATTGTCAAATAAGAAAACGTGTAGCATATGAATAACACCAATATCACACTTTCGGGTCGAGTGATTTTTTATTAACATACTTACCGTGCACCATATATTACGACAAATCATAGGAGCTGCTAAGTTACATGTCAATTAATAAACCATTCTTGGAAAATGGTATGTGCCAAGCCTTTGCTCAGCATGTTCGGCCTTTACGGAAAATGGCCAATAGCTATGAACGTTGTTCATTTCTTAAGCATGTAAATGTTAAGCATTTATATTCCAAGACGTGTAGATGTCATTGGTCCGCATATAGGCAAAGTATGCTCGAGGTGATATTTGCTTCCATGAGCAATATTGCAAACGTATGCATGCTGCAGTGAGACATGTCCTCGGTCCTAAAACACTTGTTCAGTCAGTCTCAGTATCCGTATGATGGTTATAAAAACAAACATAACTCAAGCATGTTTCATAATTTTTATCTCGAGAATTGAAAAATTTCATCAAATGCTAGCTGACTCGGGAGATACTTTGCTACATAATATAATTACCTTGGTTTTCAACAAAAAAATCCAGAGGATAGTTGCTAAGAAACAATATAAAAGTATTTATTTTCAAAAAGTTTCCTCCTCGAAGAACAGTGATTCCCGAAATTACTGCTTATAGCTAAATATCAAGTATCGTGTTTTTGCTTCTATGCTCCATGGAAGTTGTATGGGAGCCATGTTGACATTTATGTCAAGTTCTTGGTTCATCCATGCTTTCAAACGTGCCATGACCATTATTGGTATCATATTCATCGAGACAGCGTGAGAGTTAGGAACCCTTCAATCTCCCTGGTAAATTGATTCATGCACATGGCTACCCTGTGATCATCCCGTCCAGAAGGCAACAATCCACCTTGCTCTCCAGCTCACGGCGGTGCAGTTTACTAGTATTGTCAGATTATTTCCATCGGGTGAATCCGTTTCATTATTCTAGGTCCTAATTTCTGGGTATCAGATACATTAACCACATCAAAAAACTCAAGAGATTATTGATTTTTCAAAGGACTCTTTCTTTTTTGCTGATCTCACCTCCTATTGCCATATATGGGGTTCATGAAGCTCCATGAAATTTCTAGATTTTGCTCAACACTAGACGCGGGCTCGGTTTTGTTCGCTCGGAATACCTTTAGCCCTGGGTATCGGTTCCATGTGTATTTATGTGGAAACTCCATATATGATATGTAATTATGACTATATAGTTTATAGAATTATTTGATCTTCCGATCTATGAATGAGAATGATTCGTCTACCATGTTTTAAACAAAATCAATAATGCTGTTTCAATGGCGCTTTGCAGTACCACTATTATCATGATTATTCATCAAACCCAATTTATCATGGAGTTTGGTGGGGCGTTCAAAAAATGATTAAAACAATGTGTTGTATTTGAGAAGCGCATTGCATTTGGATAACCCGTGTTGTAATTTGACAGATTACTAGGTTTATGCGTCCATATCATAATTCACGAAGCCGTTTTTTTCTGCAAGAAGGCAAAATAACAATAATAATAATAATCAGATTTATTCAAAGACGGTCCATGTTGATGGGCAATTATGGCCGTCTTCCACATCCCCCGTCGAGTGACAATTTTGAAATTGGAAAACGCTTTCGATTAGAAATGACACACTTGACAGTTGTGTTTCATAATATATGTAAGATGTCAGTACATCCACAATGATACAACACTGGCAAATGAAATTGCATTCAGTCTGCTCTTAGGTTGACGTGCAATAAGAGGCCTGTATCTCCCATTTTATCTCTTGGACGCTGGTTGTAAAACTTTGCAGACAATTAGGTATTACTCACACCCTGTCGAGCAAGCGCTGATTAATGTTCTTAATCTGTCGCACCACTGCGGCCAGGATTGCCGTCATTTACACCACACAAGATTGCATTACGACCGTGTCCACTTCAGCAGTTCTGAGCAGTAAGCTAATTTAACCATGATGTTTGGATGGAGACCCAGCTCCTAAATCAGGGTAGTTTGTAGTACCTTGGTTGTTCCGAGGTTTCTACCACCCAAAACGAAAGAAGTAATGTGTAATAGATCTTCACATATTCTAGTTTTGATAAAATATCATACATATATTACACAGCATATATATTCGAAGTTATCAGTGGAAAGTGCGAGCTGGTATGTATATTACCATTCTTCCTGATGTTCCATTTCAAAGCGTTCTAATGTGACATAGAATGAACGCATTTGTGATAATTCAAACGAACAAGTTGTGTTCAATAATTAGCTTCACTTTTTGAGATCTTTTTTATATACATAACATTATATTCTGCTATTATCATAATGGCAGTGGTCAATTCGTTTTGGCAGTTGGTATACATGTATTGGTACACTCACGTAGAAACCTGACATTCTATCTTAGAAAACTCCTTGGCAAAATGTCTTGACTATCAGGATTTCCAAAAAGTCACTACTTATAACAAAAAATCTTTTGGTGCATTGACATTTCTGTCGTGTTTCTGGTCCAATGCCTGTTCCAAACGAATCATGCTATACTGAATTTCGTATCATGTGTGCTGCATATATTTTTGATAAATGGATTCTCATATTATCTGGTCGACAGCAGAACACTCGTCTTTACGTTGCTACATCGTATAATTTCCAGATCACTTGGAGTGATGGATTCGTTCCAGAACGTAACTCTGACTAGGTAGGTTTTTGTTCAAAGGAGGTAACTCAAACATCCTAAATATATGTAACTAGCATAATTGAGTGGATATTATTTTGAATAAAGCAGAATATATTTACATGTATCATCATTTTGCTGATGGATCAGAGAAAAAGTTTGATTCACAGGTTTTTCATTCCTAAGAGTGCAATGGATTTCTAGAAATGTCAACATTGTGTGTATTTATATAGTTGGCACTACGTGGTTAGCTGTTATGGTTCGGCCTTCTCAAATGCATTTCTAACCACACTCTAATGCATATCGGAGTGACAATGAATAGTATGAATATCTTAATAAATTGGTGCTGATTGCCTGATTGTCGACTTGCCATTATCACATGCGTTTTCACACATAATTTTAATTAATTATGCCTAATTTTTTGATTTTCACATGGATGCAAATTGTTGTGTTTTCGATGACCATCGTATTCTTAGCCATTGTAATTCATTCAGATAAAAAATGATCATTGTGAATCATTAGCACAACAAAATACAATCGGTTTAATCAGATTGATGATCGTATTTCCTCTGTATGTATTGTGGGCCAGTAATAGACGCGCCATTTCCTACTGGTATTTCATGAAAGCTAATATTGTAATGCAGCATCAGAAACAAAGGCATTTATAAGCTGCAAAATCAAATAATACCTTTATGATATTCCAAACGAACAAGTTAGGTTCAATAATTAGTTTCTTTTTGGAGCCTGCTATCTCGTCTAAGTTAATCAATGTTTACATGTTTGAATACCGTACAACATGTGCTAACTGTATACTGGATCTGCTTTTATGGCAGTGGGTTCATTATCAAAATGTGAAGGCCAAAATGATATGGAAAAATATTCATCTTGTAGGAAAGTATATCTTTTGGTGTTCATGTGACATGAAAATGTATGGATGTCACATTGGAATTTATGTTCTGTTTCTCGTCCAAATCCTGGTATCGAACCAGTCATGTTATCTGAACAAAAGCATGACGCTCTCCAATACGTTTCCACATATTGTATTTCTCAATGTACCTGATGGATGAAAATGCCATTCTATGTTCGTAAATTTTACCTTAAATGAATTAGTTAACACAAGCACAATTTTATAATTAGCCTATTCGAGTGGATACAATGGGGCATCTGCTAATGCCATCTGCTTTTGGGTGTCTATAGCATTCTATTATGCCCAAGAAGTACAAGAAACGCCATGTCCATTGTCTGCATTATGCAAAAACAAACATGACAAAAATTTATGGTAACATTATTACGTTTGTGTATGTATTTGGCACAGTAGACTGTTTCTATGGTTTATCTATACCTGAATTACATGGTGGAGATCCTGGTAGTAAAATGGACCTCATTGTGGATCAGAGCCCGTACCGGTAGATGTAGTGTCAGTTTATTATTTGTCGCTATGATCGCTCACTGCATGGTAGTATTAGAGGCCCTAAATTTATGAGAGCTGAAAGACATCAAGGAGCTAATATTAAACATAGCATTATGTTTATAGGAATATGTGGCTGGTTGAATGCGATATGGTTCAACCTTCAAATCCGTCACAACTCACACTCAAATGAATCACAGAGAGGAGACGATTTTTATGAATTTTTGCACAAATCTGTTTTGAAAGGGATAATGTCGACGTGATGTCACACGTGATGCATTTTTGTTGTATAGCAACTGGAATCACACTAACTTGTATATTGTTCCTTTATTGTTTGTGAACAACACTACGTATATTCATTCACATACAGCCATATGTATCGTAGAACGACCTATATAATGACATGCACCTCCACAACTGAACTCATTTGCATTATTTCAATCAAACCAGTGGTGTGCCGAGGCTAGCAGGCGCGTGTACTTGTGGGGGAAACTATGTTAATGTAATCAGCTTTTGGCACGGAGACACACACAAGAATGTCGATGACAGGACGAGTGCATGTTATTATGTGCTGATAATATCTATACAACTTCATGTGATATACTGCGTTATGGCATAAAGCGAAACATGGTGCGCAGTGTAGGTACGATGCATATACGATTGCATGCGTTGCATACATTACACTATATTTGTACCGTCCAATACTGAAATCATCCAATACCTATTCCGATAGATTCCCTACATCAGTGTGATTATTGTTCAAATCTTAGTGGTATTCCAGAACAAACCCGTGTTCGTCCAATCCACTATGGCTTACAATGAAAATTCAAGAATTGTCACATTTGTCATCAAAAATTATGTTCCATGATTACCAGTATGTCATATTTTAGCAAATGTATTTCAAATAGAACAATACATTGCATGTTCGCATTCAATCTGATGCTGATATGCGGTGGTGATCAAACTGGTCGAATTACATGGTTCATCCTTGAAACAATGATAACCTTTTTCTTTCAATACCGTTTGTAAGAATTTACAGACTATTAAGCTCCGCTCACACCGTGCCCAGCTATCGGTGATTGACTTAATCAGTGGCATTATTGTGAGATTAGATTGTCGATTGTGAGATTATTGTCGATTACCACAATGTCCAACTCAGAAGCTCTAATTACCGAGATCATCATTACAAAACGCTTGAATGGTGACTTGGCTCTTGAATCAGGGTCGTTTATCCTCCAGTTATTGTTTTGGCTATTTCTACCACCACAAGGGAAAGTAATGTTAAATATACAATAAAGTATTTGTAGTTGTCTATGTACAGGATATTAATCATTTCAGACGATTTGGGTATATTGGTATAATATTTGTTATTATATCAGCATGTGAGGATATGTTAACTCAAGATAACTCATCCTATTCTTGTATTAACCCAAGACAACTCCTCCTGTTCATGTATTAACAACACCTGCGGTTGAAAATTCGCAAGTGAAAAGTTTTGCACGCGTTATTGCTCACAGAAAAAAACCCAAAATACTCCTGCATTGATACAGAAACAACAATATTGAACTGGATAAAACATCCAAATTACAGTATATCATCTACTGATATTGAAACTCCAAAAGTGACATGTAAGTATTCTTAGTTACACATAGCTTCTATTGACAGAAGAATTTGAGTGGATTCCACATCAATGAATTGTAAAGTATTTGGCAATGTAATGTAGTGGAACGAACACACACGTGAAATCGGTTGAGTGATCTGATGTGACTGCTACCGGAAGTGATCTTGGATTATTAGGAGTAGCGGAATAACACAGAACGCAACAGCTATCATCCCAGCCCAATATGAAATGGCAGGCAAATAAATGAACTCATAAATCACACTGGGTTTTGCTGTGAAACAGAGGGATAATTGTTGATGGCACATGAACATTTCAACAGAGAATCATGCCGTATTCTCATTTGAAGATATTTCCAGTAGTTCACGGACATTTACATGTAGATATCTCTCACATTGTATAGAGGTAATCGAGACTAATATCCCTGATCAGTGGCTTCATTGCAGCCCCAGTTGCCGTCGTTTGACCCATACAAGATAGTACTCTTATTAACATAGTGCCCACATCAGCAGTTCTAGCTGGTAAGATAATCAATCTGATGCTTGGCTGAAATTGTGGTTCTTTCATCAGGGCTGTTTGTCGTTTGGCTATCGAATAATTCGTTATATGGCTTCTGGTGTCGTAGAATCAATAATCTAGAATACATCAATATAGGAAATGCGAGAGTTATGTATCGGCTCGCTGTTTATCAACTACTGAAATATTTAGTTAATGTTATTTTGTACCTATTGATTCTTGTTTTAGATCAGATAAGCGCGGAAGCCTATTGATGTCTTAAATATCTGATAATTTGTTAAATCGTTTTGAAATCACCAAATTCATGACAATTACTAGCGATAATGTTAGTTTTACACAATCTGACACGTCGATAATAATCTCACATATTGTTAGGAATATACAATTATACACACTTTGAATCCATCTGTTGCTAAATGAGATATACTCTTTAAAATGTAAAGTGATACGTTTACATAAAAAGTAAAGTACGGTAGTCGTTAACATACAGTCAATGAAAGAAAAATACAATGGACGGTTATCCATTATTTTTCAAAAATACCTGTCCTTCTCTAGTACATTGCAATTAAAATTTTACAGGACATCATTAACAGGCAAAACCACTCAGTCACTTAAGGATAATGAAGAGGTAAGCACAATAGATGTTGAGACTGTTTGATGCACTTGATGGATATAAAACGAATGCACCATTATTTGCATTCGTTTTGCATTCATAAGTGGTACTAGGGAGTAGCACTTGATTCGACGTCCATTTAAATTAATAATACACCGGTATGTTATGACAAGGCAACGTTGCCGAGTCAATGTTTTCATTTGCATCAATCCTTTGCTGGAGACTCCTGTGGTAAACTTGCATATTTGAATTATTGTTAAACATTAATACTTAATACTGGGTATTGATTCCACGTCTATTACTGAATAGAGTGTTTGACAATGTCCAGTGTTTTGCTGTGTATGAAGAGACCCGTTTTCTATTTTGAGTAAAGTACGATGTTATGTTGACACTTCACTGATTTTATGAACACCGTTTACTATTCAATGTATCGTTGTACCCAGTTTTAGGTCACAATACCATATGTAGCTTCGAATGCAAAGATCGGTCAGCACGTGACAAAAGGACATGGGGTAATGTCAATTCATTATTTCTGGCTGTGATCCCCCAGTGCATGGTAAGATTGGAGGCCCTAATTTCATGAGAGCTAAGAGACATCAAGGGATAGTATTCAACATTGTGCATATACTTGTTGTGGTATGGTTTGAAATTCGAATCAGTGACGACGCACACTCAAGTTAGTGGAAATCATTGGCATGAATATTTGGACAAATCGGTTTTGATTTTATGAGATGAATAATATCATTTTATTACCGCTTGTTATAACATATGGTTATTCACACACATGCGTTTTCACACACATAGTCAATTAATTTTGTATTCCTACCTTTTTGATCATTATTTACCATGAGCTCGTGAATGCAAATGATGCATCTTTTATGATCACCGTCTCCTTCACCCGCAATTCCCAAGAACAATCATTTATGATGATTATCGTTCACTGTCAACACCACGAAACGAATTGTCACGGATGTGCTTATTCGAAAGGCGTTGAATTGATGTATCGCTAGTTGTTGATGACATCCGATGTATCTCTTTGTTGCATTTATTAGGTACTTTACACACATTTTTGTTTCACAGCACTCTATATCACAATCATTTATATACCAGAGATATACCATATGTAAATATCAAACGAACTCGTTTTTCTTCTTCTTTTCCTCACTCTCCTCAACTCATGTGCAATAATTCCCGTCAAACTAATGGTATGCCCCGGTTAGGAGTGGGGCAAGTGGGTAATTTATGCAATGCAATTCACACCCAGGGTTGCACAGAAGAATATCCGAAGACTGTATGTGATTATGTAGTGACATTATATAAACACCGTGTGATGTACTATGACATGAAACGAAGCGAAATATTATACGCAGTGAAGGCATGATGCATGCACAACAGTGTATGTTTGAATGCACTACTTTTGTATCGCCCTTTGCTAAAATTATCCATTGTCATGTATTGTACATTTCCTAAATCCATACAATGATTACTTGAGGCTTAGCAGTGTTCTCGAAAAACACACACACACTTCTTCGCTGAATCCTAATTTGCTTGCAATAAACATCCCGGAACCTCATGATTAATAATTATGTTTTATAATAATGTCATCTAAGCAAATGTTTTCACAATAGCACAATATTTTGCATGCCTGCATTCAGTATGATGGTAATATGCAGTGGTGATCATAATGGTTAAATACATGGTTCATCAATATCTCAACAGTGGATATGTTAGTCTTTCAAAAACATATGTAAGAATGAACTGACTATCAAGTCATTTACTGTCGCTCGTACAATACAGAATCACAGTCGATTAACACCTTGTCTATTTAAAAAGCTCTAACAAAACGCTTGACTGATGATGTGTCTATTGAATCTGGGTCGTTTGTCCTCCAACTATTATTGTTTTTCTACCAGCAAATGGGAGAACATCGATACGTAATAAATCAATAATGTTTATAAATATGCCAAATGTCATGTTATGACTGTTACATTCGAAGGGTATCAATGAATTTATTGGATTTGGCTATGATCAAGTTAAATGTAGGTAACATATCACCGCTTAACAAGATTTTGATGATGACAATAAAAAGCCTAGCATCAAACACTTTCGGCAATGTATGATTTATTATACTTAATTGCCAAAAGATATATCTACACCTGCAAATTAAATAACTGTTTACCCCTAGGAAAAGGCGTTATCAATTATATCGAATATTATCGTAGAGTTGGAGAAGAAACAGCCAGAAAACACCTAAAGTTAGAATTGTATTTAGAGAAATGGAGGGACCTGAAACCTATGTAAATCCGATTTAATTTGGACAGTTCAGAAAATAATGTGCATTTTGTGTATGTTTCTATGTAAATTTGTGTACAGGGCTATGTGAGTATTGTGTACATTACTGATGCGAGATAAATATATGTTTAAATTTTTTACAAAATCAAACACTTTCGGAAGAGAAACAAAGCCCGACCAAACTTTTCTACTGTACACCAGATGGAATTAGTGCACAACTGTCCAACAACTTACTGAAACAATTTAGAAATCCGAAACAAACCCCGTGAAATAGGTGTATGACAAGTGCACGTTACCCATGCAATCCAAGCCAAAAGGCCAAAGGTTGATGGTATCATATATCAGGATGTCACAATACAGCCTGGTTTGTATTAAATACAGATACGTCATTCTGGTCTTGTATTAATAACATTGCGATTGACAATTTACATGTGAAAAGTATCCACGCGTTATCTGCAGACATTAACAAGTGAATGTGCTTACTCGTATCGCACTGGTGCTACAACGTTATGCACCGAAACATTCAAAATACCGCCCATCATCTATGGATATCAAAGCTCCAGATGTCACAGGTAGGTGTCCATATATGCACATAACTTTCCTCTAACAGAACATTTGGTGATTCGGATTGTGCTTTTGATAGAAGTGGATTCCAAATCAATGCATTCGACGGTAGTTCGACGTACAGGTCAAAGGAACAGATACAGAGGTGGAATCAGTTGGTTTATCCGATACCACTGCTACCAGAAATAGTCCAGGTATATAAGACTAGCGAATTTATACAACAACATACCTCAGCTAACATCCCAGCCCAATATGAAAAAGTAAATATACATGTAATCCTAAATCGTGTGTTAATCGTGATCCAGAGGGCTAATTCGTGATTGCAGAATGGACATCTCCACGGCGAAGCCCATTCCATTAGTAGAGTTAACAGACATTTAGGCGTCTCTCTCACTGGCAAACTTTGACTAATATCCCTAATCATTGGTATTATTGCAGCCCCAATTGCTGTCGTTTGCCCCATACAAGATAGTATTCCTTTCACCCCAGTGTCCACTTCAGCAGTTCTGACCAGCAAGCTGATCAACCTGAGAAGATTTGCTGATGTCGTGGCTCTTTAATCAGGGCTGTATGTCTTTTGGCTTGGTTATTTCGTTCGATGGCTTTTGGTGTCAAGAAGTCAATAATCTGGAAGAAATCAATAACGGATTCTTCGGTTCGGTGTTTTTGACGCAAACGTTTACATGGTGAATCGGTTCCATGTCACAAACACAAGTTAGCCGTCATTGTTATGTATCATCTCGTACCTTGAAGGCTTTGTCGAATCCAAAATTACTTGCAATAAAATCCCATATATGCAACTTTTATCATCAATATTTCTGTTTCATAATTATGCCGTATTCAAGCAAATGTATTCACAACAGCACAAAACTTTGCATATTTGTATTCAATCTGATGCTGGTATGCAGTGGTGATCAAAATGTTCAAATTACATTGCTCATCCTTCACAAAGTAACTACCTTCTTCTTTCAACACCGTTTGTAAATTTACAGACAATTAAGCTCGTCTCAGCAAGCCCAGCAAGCGGGATGGACTTAATGACCACAAGTGTCATCGTTTTCACATACACAATAGCAGCCGCTGTCCAATTCAAAAGCTTTGACTGGGGACGTTATCATTACAAAACGCCTGACTGGTGATTTGGCTCTTGAATCAGTGTCGTTTGTGCTCCAGTTATTTTTCCAGTGTTTTCTATCACCAAACGGGAAAGCAATGATAATGACTGAAACATACAAAGGGTATCACTGATTGTACTTGATTTTGGAAAATTTTTGCTTCATCATGTTTTTTTTCAATACAGATACATGATCCTAATCTTGTACTGACAACACTTACCATTGAAGATTTACATGCGAAAAATATGCAGGTGATTAGGATTTTGGTAGAAGTGGATTCCAAATCAAGGCATTGGAAAGTAGTTTGACGTGCAAGGCAATGGCACAAATACAGAGGTGAAATCATTTGGTTTATCCGACAATACTGCTACCAGAAGTATTTGGTAGGTAAGGCAAGAGGAATTACGCAAAATACTAGAGCTACCACCCCAGCCCAATATGAAGTGGTAAACATCTATACATGTAGTCAGGAATCACAATGTGTTTGTCGTGAACCAGAGGGATAATTGTTGATGACACATGGGCATCTCAATGGCGAAGCCGTGTTCCCATTCGATGATATTTCCGTTAATTCAGGGATATTTATAGCTCTCTCAGATTATATTGAACGTGACTAACATCGCTAATCAGTGATGTTATAGCAGGACCAATTACAGTCGTTTGCCCCATAAAAGAGAGTACCATCATTACCGCAGTGTCCACCGCAGCAGTTGTGACCAGTAAGCTAATCAATATGATATGCCTGGATGATGTGGTGGCTCTTTAATTAGGGCTATTTGTCCTTTGGCAATATAATACTTCGTTATATGACTTCTGGGGTCAAAATGTCTACAATATGGACAAAGATTCAATGGAGAAAATGCGATAGTTACATAAACAACTTGAGCTGAGATGTTTGGCTGGAGTCTTGGCTCTTAAATCAGCACCGTTTGTCCTTTGTCTATTGATTATTTCGTTAGATGGCTTCTGGTGTCAAAAAGTCAATAATCTGGAAAAATCAATAGAGAAAATGTGATAGTTATGTATCAGTTCGGTGTTCAATGTCATTGTTAAGAACTATTTCGTAACTACTGATTCTTATTTTAGATTAGAAAAATTCAGAAGCCGACTGATGTCTCAAATATATGATAATGTTTCAATTCGTCTTGGAAATCACCAAAGTCATAAAAATTACTAGCGACAGTGTTGCTTTTACGCAATTTAACACTTCAATAATAACCTCACATATTGATAGGAGTATAATTTGCCTACTCAGATCCACCTGTTCCTGAAAATGCTGAATGAGATATATACTGTTTCAAATGCAAAGTGATACGTTTACATAAAAACTGTTTTGTACGGTAGTCTGTGACACTGCGAAAGAGTATTGCGTGGTCCTAATACTCTTCGTAGTAACACGCAGTGAATGAAACAAAATACACTGGATCGATATGCATTATGTTGATAATACCTGTCTTTCTCTAGTACGTGGCGATTAATATTTCACAGGAAATGATTAACAGCGAAAACCATTCAGTCAGATAAGGATTATGAAGAGTTAAGCTCATTGAACGTGGAGACTGTTTGATGCATTTGACGGATGTAAAACGAATGCACCATTTGGGTCTAGGGAGTATTGTTCCATCCGTCGTCCATTCAAAATTATTACACCGGTGTAAGTTATGACAAGATAGCATTGTTTTCAATCCACTACCGAGCCATTGCTTTCCATTTGCGGAACGGTGCTGCGAGAAAGACTCCAGTAAAAAAAACATCTTTCTGGAATTTTGCTATTGATGTTTTTGATGTTGATACATTACTGAATACAGTGTATAACAGGGTCAATTGTATTGTTGTCCATGTATTAAACTGTTTTTTATTGTCATAATTTGCAATATTTGTCTTACTGACCCTGCATCTATCCGTCGAACGTTAACTGACAAAATTTTATTGTGTTTGGGTCAGGTCATTTATTTTGTTGACGTTCTATGGCGTTAGATAATATATAAGGGATCAACACCCACTTTCCTACATTGAATTGTGGAACTTGTGCATCGACTACATACGGAATGAATGACCCCAATATAAAGAAAACGTATTATCGCTCCACGTCTTAACCCAATATTGAGAAAAGCTCATGTTGGCACTGTGCTGCTTTCTCAGAAACATCGTGCACCATTCGTTTTATGTAATGTGCCTGCTATCATGGTTAACGTTCTGTTGATCAAATAGTTTATCATAATTATCCTGATCATATCTGAATGATTTTCAGTCTGCTTCGTGTGATATACATTAGGGTGGTCCTTATAATAGGGTATTTTTTCAAAGTGTGAGTTTCAAAGCTCTCACCCCTCAAAGTTGTTTGACTATCATTAAAAACACATCTGATAAAATATGAGTGTTTTATTACGACTTTTAGAGGTAGCTCAACTCAATTGAAATATTGGTCAATGACCATTTGAGGACTTGCCGCGCAGCCACGCACGGCGAACATACACGACGATGATCTAATATCAATATCATCATAAATACGTAGAGAATGAAGATTTCTTTATGGCAGTTTGATTCTCAATGAGATACGCATACATCCAAGAAATTATCTAAATAGCAACATAACTACTAGCAGCATTGCGGCATCAGATTTAGAGGACCAGCAGCGACCATGGTAGAAATACATGTATGAAGTACAAGACTATCATGGCATGTTGTCCTCGTAATATATTGGACCAAGACAGTCATTTAATGTGCTTGATTACTTCTGGCATCAAGGAGATATTCATGCAACAAGAACACTAACTTATCTACTCAGTGACAGACAAAAACTGGGGAGATACTATTATACTAGTAGTCATAAACTCTCACATATGTCTATCACTGTTCAACATTCGAATCATTTCAACAGAGTGGACTGTTTGCTGTTTGGGAACCGACGCCGATGATTCTGAACAACTTGAAGCAGGAATTACTTATGATATAAGTATTGTCTTGAAATCCTCTCTTGTGCCATGATTTGACCAGATTTCTTGAGTTTCTTGAGTTTGAGCACTTGAACAGATTTCTTGAGTTTGGGTAAACAAAGTCTGTCAGCATCTCTGGTATTGCCTCCAGGCTTTCTGTGTCTTCTCTTGACTTTCCCCATATCACATTTTGTAACAACTGGAACAACAGGGTCGAAGAAAGTCAAGCCAAGCAGCTTTTCACTGACATACCGCAAGTGTCAAAGCTGTCTTGAATATGGATTGGTTGATCTTTTCCAAAACCCCTCACAGGTTGGAGGAGACTGAGGTGACTTTAGGATGCGGAAATGGCCTCAAGAGCAGAAAACCACGCCTGAATATAGATTTTAGTTATGAAAACAGAAACATAGAGGATGCCTCCTGCCTCACGTGATGTGATCTTGAACTTGTCTCTGAACATGTATTTATGGAGTGCATAGATAGCTATTGCCTTCCATCGTCTATGGTGTATGGCACCTGGTTCCAGTAATTGCCCACCACAGGCAGGATTTTCACCAACAAGTATTATAATGAGCTCCAGCATCTCCCTGTAGTCATTCCTGGATTGGGACTCTTGGGGCTGGGTCAGGTCAAAACCGGAGCATTGTTTGACATCAGCTAGGGACATTTTCATTTTTGTCGTCATCAGCAGCAGTTTTGAATTTGAAGGAGCAAGGAATCCCCAGTGCTGCTGAAATCTTTCGAATATCAGCACACCTGGTCCTTAAGTTGGGTTCATGCAAGTGTCAAATGCACTTGCTAGAAACAGCTTCAGCAGGTGTTGATGGTATGCCAAATACAGAAAATTGCGAATGAGCTTTCCCTCAAACAAAATAAAAGAACCGCTTATTCGAACTGAGTTTGTGGACGTGCTGTCGGAGCACATTGCTTTTGACGTGACCACCTTCCTGCCAAATTTCTAACGGGTTCAAGACAGCGGTAGCCTGAGTTCCACAGGTAGCCAACTTCGGGAATCCCAACAGCTGGTAGATGTCCACTCACTCCTGACATAATTGTGCACTGCTAAATGATCAACCAAAGAAATCACCAAGGAAAAACAGATTACTGGTGATTAAGCAATGTATAGAAAAAAATTCCATATCTTGAAAAAGAATAAATGTAAATACTAGTAAATGTATATTAATTCAGAGGTGCCATTGGTCAGATTATTGGTATGTACTGCATGTCACAGACAGACAACCAAATTACGAACTTGTCAACATCAAAATACGAAAACCTCCATAAAAACAAATTCAGCATCTATTTTTCATTCACATTACCTCATAGTCGTATTTTGTAGGTCCCCTTTTATACCCCAGGTAGTATCCGACATAGAACTTTTCATTACAAGGTCAACGCAGAGAAAAACAAATCAGATAAAAACAACAACATTACAGTAATATATCCATATTTTTGTATTACAGTCCAATATGCAATGAATGGTTCAATGGTAGTCCCGAAATAGAGTCAGGAGTGACAATCACACCAATAATAGTGTGGCCTCGTCATGCCCAAAAATCAGCGAAATATGATTGAACAGGCCAAATTTGAAAGCCCTCGAGCTACCTCTAAATATCCATGTATTGTCCTGTAATTTTGTCTGGCATGTTTTATTAACCATTCCAACACATTGGTAGGGTGAGAGTGTTTAAAATAAAAAGTTGACAAATAAGGACCACCCTAATATACATGTACAGAAAAATCAATCTAAAAGCATGAGAACCTCAATCATAAATGTTCCTTCCATATTGTGAAACATAAAAAATCCATGATTGTCAACATTCAAGCAACAAGAGAACGTGAACCCGGAAATCAGAACGTTACAATATCACGGATAAATGGACTGCAGAATATATTTGAGTCATTACACATTATTCTATATAAACATCAAACTGAACAACAATTATAACCATGTGCTGAATTTCTCTTCAATATGCGAATTGTTCATGCTTCAAATCGAGTGTTACATCGTAGCAGTACAATATACTTCTTGGCTAACCACTGTTTTAGTGTTGCGATCTCCCTGCACGCCTTCCATTACCATTCCCTTACATGGAATTGAATAGATTATACACGTGTACTTAAATGTTCATTGGTTCACTGGTTTCACACCTATGTGTTATTATTTTGTCGTACATTTGGAGGCACTGGAATGTCGACAAAAACAAGACCTGACCCTAACAAAATAGAGTTAGGTCAGTTAACGATCCGCGGCTAGCTGCAGGGTGTATTTTATTGGCATAAAATTACACGGACAATACACAACATATTACAAACATTTATTACATGGCTACACGTCGGTTTCATCCGGGTGTGTCGATGTTATTGCCCCGTTATTCCTGATAACCTCTGCTCGGAGGGGAGTCGCTTTGTGGCCATGCTCTGAACTTTGTGCTTGTTTACAAGTCACCACCAAGAAGAGAACTCCTCTGAATCGCGGACTACCCACGCAGTAAATGATGAAATTCACGCAAGAATTCACGTTGACCAAGAGTTTGCTAATATTATCCAGGTAGAACACGACGTAGCCGCAGTAATACTTCTGGCTGTACCGCACGAAGTGAAAGGCGGCCAGTGAGATCTGGCATAAAATCGCTACAATGACGACCACGACCAGGATAAATGTGATGTCATGAGTGGGATTCGCTCGTCCTTTAAGTAATCTCGTGGTAGTTGTGGCCATGGGCGAGTTCGTCACTCGCTTCGTCTGGAGTCTCTTCTTGTGCTGGCGGAGACCGCGCCATATAAGTGCAGTGAGCACGATGAGGGAGACGATTGGGACCATGATAAGTAGGATGTTAACTAGTAGCATCTTGTAGGCGATTTGATAGACACTGGCCTTGCCGAGTTCTGTGGTCTCTTCCTTGAGGTACGTGGCGTTGGTTGCAGGGTTTGAGTATAGCACTACTTTGTACTCGAAGAAACGTGGAAGGTTGAACAATATGACGAGAACGAGGACAGTCGTGACGTAGATGGGGGTTTTCCGGTTATCCCAAACTTCATTGACTTTGTGCGGATGGCAAACGGCAAAGTATCTGTTCATCGCGATGAGAACGACGAACCAGATACTGCACATGTGGCTGATGGGAGTGAGAAGCCAAATGTACCTTATGTAGGGCCACGTCCACCATGGATTGTCACACAGTTGTGAATAGTCGCAGATGTATGGCAGTGAATCCGTGACGAACACTGACAACAAGAGCATGAAGTCGGACGAGGCTAGACACTGTAACAGGGTGGTAGCCGGCGAACGTCGATCTCTCTGAAAGGTCACCAATGACAGGGAATTACCGACGAATCCAAAGAAACACAACACCGATCCAATAACTCCCCACACCACAAAGTTGAACAACTCGCAATCCGCCATTGTTTGGTTCTTGTGGCAGGGACAGTTGACTCGCCTGTCAGTATATATATCTAACTCTTCCAGCATGGACCCGGTCTCTTAAGCACAACGCTCTTCACCTTGGGCATCAACCCAACTATCTTTGTTTTCTTTCAAACATAATCTGATCGTGCGGTTATCTTTTCCCCGTGTAGTTTGCCGGTTGCACATTATCTCGGGAGCGTTGCGTACGTTTTGCACACTCGATCCACTGTCTTGTTTCCCTGTAGCACTATAGATAATTGGGTGCATTTTGTCCCGGGCGAGACCACGTGGACTCTGATGGGCACCTAATGGCTCCATAGTCTTATTCTACACTTGGCCCTTGTCAACATGCATGGCGATAGCCCATTTATCCACCAATCACGATAGCATTCAAAAGAGACGCGTGCCATGCAGTGATGTGGGAAGGTTCCCTGCTGTTTATCACTTTTCCAATCTTCATGATACACAAATAATCCATAGATTCCCCGTCTACATATCGCAGGCAGTGTGGAGGATTCTGTCACCGTGTTGGAGATTTTCGCGGTGGCTCTGCAAAGATACTAATTGATATGTAGCAGGCATGGTAGCACCCGTATTTTCACGCGGAAAAAGCCAACAACTGGTGCTGTCAATATTTATAGCTGGGTTGTGTCAGTGCAAAACATCCTCATGATAACCTTGAAAATATGTTGATGTTGGTGAAACTATGGCATAAATTATAACTGGCAAAACAGTATGTGGTGGTAGGGGTATTCTTCATTGGTGAATTTCACTCAAGCGCCATTATACCCTTTTGTTGAAACAACTGCTACACCTGAAAGAACCAGCGTGTATTTTGTATTTCACTATTTATCGCCGTCATTGGTCGCATTCTGGTCGAAAACTTAGCCATTAAATCAGGACGAAACGTGGGACCGAATAAATTCCTGGCAAATGCGTGTGGGGAAATGAAATGTGCTACTGCAAAACGACGCTCAAAGGAAATTGCTACTCTTATGAAGGACACTCGGCTGTAAATTGTCATTCATCAGGGTAGAATTGTATTGATTACAATCCCCAGACTCATTATGGTAATTTTAAAAATTACTGCGGATTTGACACTGCAAATACATGTACCCGGTTTGTGCATTGAGAATTAAATTAATATCAAATATGAGAATTATATTAACATGTCCACATGTCTGTAAGATGAATAAAATAATGCACCATATATACATGTACGTTATATTTTGTGGTGAATGAGCGGTGGACATACTACAACATATGGGCTATATTTATGTATGTCTAACCACCGTCTGCTTGTATTCTGGGAAATCAAAGACTTCTACGACACGCAAGGTGAGGAAATTTCAAACCTATAAACAATATATATCTTACCTTCATTACCATATGGCTCAATAACCACGTTTATGTTGCTCTATCGACCTAAATCCCATCTGCTGACAAAACTCTGCGATGTTCCCGAATAAAAGTCCTTTCTTTCTTCTGGTCGCCCTCCTAAATCTGCCCAATATTTTATCGGCGTTGCTCCAATCAGAGAAGGAACTGCTTCCAATAGGCTTCCAACTCCATCCCACTTAGCACTGTAAAGCTGATCACTTCGTTGCGGCTCCCTAACCTTGGACGAGGGACCCCACAAGCTCAGGGAGAAAGATTGACCGCCTCGCCTGGTCCGACGGGTAATTCCTCCGGGCGGTGGCCCTATTGTGTTATCCAGCTCGGCCAATGGATCAATTTTTGAAGTCGGGTCCCTTCCTTGCCTGTCGTGCTTTGGGGGATTCCGCTTCGGGACAAATGCCCCCTGGGGTTGCCTAGGAAATGGGTTTGGATGTGGGTGATAGCGTGAGACCTTTATGGCAATGTCACCGGTGATTAAACCCTTTTGTTATCGATGTGGGCAGTGTTTAGGAATGAGATTTCGAAGCTGATATCTTGAGCGACAGGGCATTGATTGTCGAGAAATGAACGTGATACGATCTACAAATATTTCATCAACAATATATGCGAAATAACTATGATAAATATTATTAATATTATATAATGATTCACTGTGCCATGAGCGCAGTGGCCTGTAATGGATACTTATGTACGTGTAATGCATGTAATGTACGTGTAATATTTCAGTATTATGTTAATGAATTGCTGATATTTGCTCATGTTACAATGGAAACAAATACATTTACACTCTATCTGCCCATGTTGACGAAAGGATGGTTTAATTGTATAATTTTGCAAATTATTCACTTTAGGTTCCATGTTATCATCATCCTATTTGTATGCTATGTAATGATATATGTATATTTACACTTTCGAAAGGCTCATTTTATTAACCTCTTCAGTGCCTACAGCGCCGGATTTTTCCGGCGCAAAACGTAATTGTGTGACGCCTATGTGCCGGAAATATCCGGCGCAAAGTCATTCCCATGTTTCTTCTTGTACGGTCTATATTTTTCAGTCAAAAGTCCCCACGCAGCTTCTGTATATCCATGAAACTGTTGTAGTGTTCGTTACAATCGATATGTAGGTCAAAGATAGTACATCAATACAATCGGAATGCATGTAATAGAAAGATAAATTATTGGGTTTTCCGTGGTGTTGTCGTCTGACAGATGTATGTAATTGTGTGAGCATGCTGAGCAAAGGTATTCTCCACTGAATTCCCTGTCATTTGTACCAGTTAGATCTAGGTATGATAGTTAACATCAATAAAAGAAGCTGAGTTGCATGTATCATATTCATAATCAAAGACATGGGGATATTAATATTCTGTGAAAACATTGCATGCTTTCGTGTATATCATTTCAAGATTTGTGAAAAGTTCAAGAATTAGTGGTTGTTGTGAGGTTGTTGCTATGGTAACCAGAACACACCAAGGCATTATGATGTTGCTTGCATAAGGCTAGATACTTTTTCATACTTATTCAATTAATTTCAATCAACTGTGGGTCTTTCTTTAAAGATATTATCATGATAATATATATTTTGCAATTTTCCTAGAAAAAATGCCCGGCGTGGGACAATTTTTCAGGTCTGGCGGTCAAGAGGTTAAAGATACAAACATTTATCATTACCAGTCTACAGATCAGCACTCACAATTATGTTGTTAGTCATTATTCCAAAGTGCTGCTTGATTTCGCCTACCTGTCCTCGCCCCATAATATTTGTACCAGAACAAAAAACGCCAACAGAACACAGCTGGTGTAAAACAAATTCATATCATCCAGGAGCTCGCAATATATGCCATTATTGAGTTGCGTCGATGTCCACAAACACTACAATATGATATTCGTACATATTTAAATATTGTTCAATGCGATGTAAAGAACTAAGGATTAAATCTGCTGCAAATGTATTATTCGGTATAATACCACTATAACCAAACAAACTCTGCATTCCACTGTTTGCACTTATTTGTACAATTAACAGTGAGCCAAATGCAGTACACTATAATTCTACATACAATATGAACGACGATGATGTCATCAGTGAGATTTGTATCAAGACGAGTAGTTTGTATTGTGTTGTTCTGGTTTGTTTGTGTATGAGTGCCTTTTCTGCTAATGAATTCAGACGAGAGGCGAATTGTATTTGTCATTGGCGATACATGGAAATACATGCAATCGATTTTTGTAGTTCTGAATGATAATTCTCATATTATGAGTGGATGACGGCCACATTTTCCGTGAACAGTTGTTATTAGTCAGACCGTTCTTCGCATTGTATCGTAAAAAACAATCATGGGAACTCATGATATTATTTTTCTCCGCAATACGTGCAATTACAAGCACATGATGAAAAGACATGAAATATCATGTGATTGAGTGTCGAGCAGTTCCTTCCTGCTTGTCAATTTCATAATATGACATACCCATTAGTAAAATATCCGTGCCACCTGAACGCAAAAGCATAGCCTAGTATAGGACTGACCATGGGTAATTGGCAAGCACATCATTGACCAGCTTTACTTTGTAAGTAAGTAAATTTTTTTCAACAATAGCATCACCTAACAATAGACTGTAATAGCCTTCCACATGTATCTACTTTAAACATATCAACTGAACCCAATTCCATCGCCCATCTACGAATCCAGTCTCTTGCTGTTCATCTCTCATGGGAGTCGAAGTCTTTGATACCTGAGCATAAAAGGGGCTCAGCGACGGGAAGAATGTGTTTGATATTGGATGACTCAGTCTTCACAGTGACTATGGGTTGTGTAATGCTCTGAGTAGGGGACTGTCATAGTCGTAGCGACGTAGCATTAATAGTCCAGCGAAGAGATTAGGATATCATTACATTTTTATTCTTAAAGTTTACTGGTGTATCTTTCTGAGATTTTGCTCAATAATGCCTAAAAAGATTTATCTTGGCTGGGGGGGGGGGGGGGCGTGGGGTCAAAATGGCAGCCATTTCCAAATATTTTTAGACTTTGATGGCCATTGACGGCCAATCTCAAAACTGTTTTCAGTATTCAGACAGTTTTGATATTTTTGTTTCAAACCATTCCATTCATGTCCCGTCCTGACATGTAAAAGATTTTTCGACGGACCAGCGAAATCAAAATTTTTGCCAAATCAAGTCACTATCAAGTCACTATTTTTTTGGCTATTGAAAACTTCATGAGGGGACATTTCAAGATGGAGCCTTAAAATCGGCACATGCAGATGGGAAATCATATATTGCAGTTTTTGTGGTAACCTTCAACTTGACCTTCGACTTTGAAAGGTCAAAACGACCATTTTGGTGAAAACAAAAAGACCGAATGTGGGAACCTCCCTTTGGGTTAATGTTTCAGGCTGTCATATGCCCTGTACTACGTTCTCGAAATTTCCTCTCAGTGACATGGATCGGGTCTGCTTCCGTTGTCTTCCTAATTATATAAAAGCCATCATCATGGATCATTAACTGCGGCAGAGCATTGAAAGGATAGGTCTGCACATTTGTTTCGAAACACACTTTCTTGTCTAGGCAATCTTTAGAGCACAGCTGTAGTACCGCCAAATGTAACACCTACCCCAAATGTAGTAGGGTCCCCTACATGTCATAATTCAGGAACCCCAAATGTCATAAAGTCCCCCAAATGTCATAAAGAGCCCCTAAAAGTGACACCTCATCCTACCATAAATGTCATCAACTTGCTGGCTCGGAGTGAACTTGGATCTACCAGTTGGCTTGTATAGCGTTTGTAATAATTGTCCACAAATCGAGAAAATTTCATTTAGAAATTCATTCGATATGCTGGAATGTAGTGAATTCTGCATCGCTGGTGTGGCACTTAGGGGAATGTTGATAAGAGTGTTGTCCGAATGTTCACTTTTAGCCAATTGGTTGTTCATAGCCGTCTGAAGATGTCGTAATGTCATTTGACAGTGACGGTTATCCCATTCCAAAGCAGACGGTTCCAGCCGCTCATGGCCTGTTTCAAGGTCACATCCATGCCCAGTTTTTTGTTGAAAGAGGGAAAGAACGTCAGTGGCTCCTTGCTTCTGACTTCATCACGAATGTGTATATTTCTTATACACTACTCTGCGTGTGGGCACATTGCATTGTTCTAGGAAACACAACATATTAGACGATATATTGATAACATCCCGTCAATGGTATAATGAGAACCAGTTAATATCTGACCGAAGCTTGATGCTTTCTGCAATAATTTCCAGGTGGCTTGAAAATTATTGGGCCATTTTCCTATCCTATTCCTTAGTATGTGATGGATATTTAGATGTGATTGGCAAATTTGGATCAATATGATGTCGTGGGTTATTCTCCGACTATCCTGAACCTATTTTATTCGTGGTGTCATTTATAGCAAGCAGCCATTTACATCCACTGTACGTCAAAAATGATGTAGGATTTGTGTTTTGTGAGACACGTCATTTTTCGTCTTGATTGGCGTCTTTTTGTCCTATCCGTATCACAAGACTATGCAAGTACTTTTCGATACCCGATTCCGTATGGCAGTAACGTTCCAGTAACACAATAAAATCAAGCACGGTATCTCGCTATCACCCATGATTCTGGTTGACAAGCCGCTTCGAACAATGATACCATGAAATCCGGCCTTTGATGTTCAGTTCCGAGCGCCTGACAGCAGAGGACTTGTCGGTTGTTGCGTTCCGTCAAGAGCTTTGTCAGAAATACACCGGCTTTTGTAAGGTCGTTGTTTTTTTCACGAAAACAAGAGAGAATCAGTGCCACAGTGTATGTATCTTTTTTTCCAGTGTGCAATGAACAATGACAGTTTTTCTCTTCTTCCTTCATATCAGCGTCATGTTTGTGACAAGTACAATAACGTAAGGATATATTGATGAAATTTTTCCAGGGATTCATGGGTTATTGTGAAATAATGTTCATGCGTATACCTGTCTGATGATTCGGTCGCATATTTGTTAAAATCGAAACCAGGTCACCATTTGCCAAGTGAACTAAAGACATTACGAATGTACTATCAGTGTGTACTATCAGAGGGATTTACTAGGAGTGTTTGATCGATAGAATTGTATAACTTTGTATCAGGTATAATTGGCCGATGTCGTGAAAGGGAAATATTGTTTTCCGTGTTGACATCCTGTGAATGCCGTTTGTAGTATTAGCCCTACCTAATATTGCTCGAATGTATTAC
Source organism: Terebella lapidaria (assembly GCA_949152475.1). Classification (NCBI taxonomy): domain Eukaryota; kingdom Metazoa; phylum Annelida; class Polychaeta; order Terebellida; family Terebellidae; genus Terebella; species Terebella lapidaria. The sequence continues at coordinate 23,821,517 of OX424567.1, forward strand.
AAGAAACAAATTCTAACAAATATAATCCAAATCCAGTTCGATGTGTAAGCGTAAGTTGTATTTGTACACACAAAAAGTGTGAATATATAGTAGACCTGAGAAAAAAATCACTATAGTAGCGACTATAAGCATCCCATATTTAAACATGTGTTATTCTGAGTCAGTGGTTAGTAAAAGTAATGCCTCTTAACCTATGAATTTCACAAACTTTCGACACGTTACGCGTTGAGCTGCACACCCACGTCAGAAATAAATGGGCGGTCAGATTTCACCAATATTTTCATATAGGCATAGTGAAGACATCAATTACCATTTTCATTCGTCTAAACCTATCAAATAGACTGAAACGGCAGATATATATATATTCACGTAATAATTCACGAACATGTAGATCGATAACAATCGAGAGCAGAGAGACAGCTAAAATTGTTGAAGAATGTATCACATATCAATATTTCATGATCATAACATACCTTGGATGTGGCCGTCGTATAATATTCCAAACTGTATGAGTGATTTGTGGCCGTTGGAAGTGAGGTCTAGCCCTTGTGGCCATGACATCATTAGAGGATATTGGATGACATACTTCAAAGTGGATATCTCACACCGCCGATACTCAAATGTAGGGTAAACTGGGACAAGTAAATATTGGATCCATAACTTTGTTTACTCAGAAGAGTTTTATGACAGATATGCGATATGGTTATTGAAATCGAATGCTTTTGAATAATTAGCAGGCAAACATATCACTTTCGTTTATGTGAGTAGGCATGTCTGATGGTGGGGCACATGATACAAGCATCCAGCACTAAGATGTTTGTTATGACTGTATGCAGTTACTAACGAGTGCCATATAACTAAAGTAGCTTGTGATTTGTCCAGTAAAAGAGAGCTATATTTATATATTTCGATCAAGTATGTCATTCTTCCCTTTATCCAAATTTACTACTTCTTAATACTACCCAAAAAAATGATTTATGAGCATTCTGTGGAGCGCTTCAAATGAAATAAAAAGTTATATGATCAGTCATTTTTATTGTGTTATTTTAGGTATCAAAAGATTATGAAATGTTTCTCGTATTTGTATATTGAGAATGCAACAGTAATTCTTGAAAATAAGAGTGCCTCGAAATGAAACCATGGTCTTATTATCGGTAATAATTTGGGAAAGAATATTACACCAAACACTCAATTAGGGCATATTTTTTAGATGATATAACAAAACCATGGTCCTTTTTTTGGCGTATTTATTGAGGTCTCTTATCCCTCTGTTTCTGTAAAAAAAGACCAGGTCATAGTCACGGGAATTACATGTACTGTTGTTTACTACAGTATGTCAGAGATCCTCTGCCTATTTGAGAATATTTATTCATTTGTGAAATGTACAATCTATGCTTGAATTCGACATGTTAGATCGGTAAGAAGAGCAGTCTGTTTCAAAGTTTGTTGATGCTGATGCGTGATGATTTTCATGCAGGATAACAGACGCCATTATGATATTTTTATCAACACGTCCACATATAATGTTATGGCTTCAATTATACATCATTTTGGCAATACTTTTGGCAACACAATTTTTATAGACAAAACGTAGTCATATAGTTCAGTACTGCATCTATTTGTACATCCTCTCACGTTGGTATAATCAGAGGCTACGAAATAAATCGGATATCTAAACATAGGGCCAAGGGCCCTGTAGCTCATCGGAAGGCAACCATATTATTTCATCAAATGGATATAGATAGTTAAAGAAATAGTAGCAAGGTATCATTATATTGTTTCATTCCTATTCAGATAAAGCTATTGTTGACATTTGGAGATCAAATAGATGCTCGCGTTAAATGGTAATTAAAAACAGCGACATATGATCGAGTATATTTTACCTCATTTAGGAATCACGGTATGTGATTGGTCAACACACGTGAAGTATACTCTCTGCTGGAGCCGACCCCAATGAACAATATACTAACCGGTTGGTAATTTGATATACTAACCAGCGGCATCATTCGTCAGTGACGTTTTATCATAACAGACATTCAGTATAATATAATAAATACAGACCTGTATGTATATTGGTACTGCGGATTATTCCCCCTTGTGGGACATTACTACCCTCGGCTAACGCCTCGGGCAGCAATCTCTCCCTCGGGGAAATATCCGCTGTACCAGAAAAGGGCTGTATTTGTATAATATTGAGCCAGTATTACAATCGCTCCCACATGCCGATGAAAAAATAGCTTCGGCAGTTTCCGTACTCGTGACGTCAGTTGATACAGGATGTGCTTTGACGGCTGGCCAAAAACGTAAAATATTCATTTGAACGGCTAGCTCAAATATGGAAAACAACTCCAAAATGCATGAGATTCAAATAAAAACACACTAAAACCAGCAAATGCTGGGCATCCTGCAGTTCAACAAACTATCCTTCCGGGTGAATAAGTAGTACATGTAGTACTGTAGTACATGTATGACCCATACTAAAATCGTGATCAAAGTCTTCGGCCATTTACGGAAGGAGTGCCTAGTCCCAATTTTTTTTTGGTGACTCAACATTGACTTTCATCCAATGTCATCCGAGGTCAAGTTCAGGGTCACCAAATGATGTACCAAATGAATCCCCATGTATATCCAAACTACATAGTTTCTAGCTTTTGAGAGTTGTATACAAGTACCTATATTTATACATATTATATTACTTCCCTTATCATAATAATATGTCTATACTTCAATAATGTCTGCCCAACGTGACCCAACAACTAATACAAACCAATGTAAACCTAATACTAGATTTCTTCATAGTAGAGTGGATTTCTTTATAGTAGACTGGGGTATACTAAACATGTAATACAAACTGCAAGTGTATCTAAAAACAACAAGAACTATTATTACCAAATCTCAGGTATTTGATGCTATCAGCAATTGCATGATTAGACAAAATGGCGTTTTTTGTCGACATGGGAAGGTAAACAATCGCCAGTCGCAATCGCAGTGACCCCTATGCGCATGCGCAAAATTTCATTAGAAAGCCTCCGAATTTCTGCAAACAAACTTCAGAGAACTTGCAATTGACAAGCAGTATACCAAATTCAGTGACCACAGGAACAGTACTTTCGTAGAAGTCGCTGGGAGATTTGAGTAGGAAAACATGGGGCCTTCACAGACACAGACACCAGGTGTCAATCCATCCCAATAGCTATACCGCTTTCAGCCAATGAGCTTAAAACAGTGTGGAAAAAATACAATCCCACAGCAGATGTCGATAGTCAAATATAGATACAATAGGATGCCACCTTTATAGAACAAATATCCTATAAATTAAACGTGGTACATGAGATTTTAGCCTGAAGTAGCTCACCATACGAACAGATCACAATCATGTAAATACGTTGACACTTAGGGGACAACACAGACGTCATATTGGACAGGCTGCATATCATAGGACTGCAGAGACATCATACAAGGCACATCCCTTGGCGGAGGACAGAACCAGAAAGCGGTCGTCGTGCAGGGCGAGTTCCCAGACTGCGTCTGGGGCGTCTATCACTTTATGAGCCGTTCCTCGAGCCATCTCCAACAGATACACCTCTGAGTGGTCCAAGCTCCCAACGAACAGATACTTCTCCGAGCTGTCCAGGGTCAGGGACCAGAGGCTTCCGGGTACATTCGCCGTGGAGATTTTACGCTGTATGGCAGCGGTTTCAGTATCGAGCTCTACGACGTCGCGACTCCGTCCATCGCTGATATATATGCTCTTGCCTAGAGATGTGGCACGGTGAGATGACTTGATGCCTATACTGCGTTCCTCGTAATACCATTTCGTCCTACCATCCAGAGGGGATAACAGCGCTATGCTCTGTTGAAAAATAAAAAAAACGAGAGGCGCATATTAGGATCAATGTTTGTGATTTTTGTAATTGTGCATGTTTCAACGTGATTTCGCCTTTAGGAATCTTCTTTTTCAGCCCATTCTATGCCCAAAGGGCCAACATGACAGTATAATATACATGAAGCATTTAAGCGATATATATTTCAATATATACCATGCCAATATACTTTGCAAAGGCGTTTGCTATATATGGTTTTCCTAATTTCTACCTACATCTCGCAAAGCTGTGAAAATATCTCCGTCTGGAGTCCAGCACACAGACCAGGGACGTTGTGGCAGATGATATGTTGAGTTCTTGACGAGTTTACCCTGCAACAAACTGTATGTCGTCCACCAGTAAGGTCCGTCATCCTGACTATCCCAGCCTGCGACTACGATCCTTTTGCCATCCAAGCTTGAAGCAATGCGGTCAATTTTCTTCATGTCCTTGACGTCGACCTCCACATCGATCGAATTCCCTGAGAAATCGATGGCACATATGTCACAGCAGTCCCGAATGTACAACACGATAGGAAGATCGTCCATGTAAGCTATACACAGATCATTGATTGGGTTCCCTTCTTCTTCGAGCCAGACCTTCTGGATGAACTAGGACAAAATGGAAAGATGGTTCTTGTGATTCGTTCTAGTTTAATTTAAGTTAGTCAATTTGCACACACATAATATTGATTGGTGGAACTTACAGGCATTATGTTGTCTATGTTGAAGTGTGAGGCCAGGGTGGTGTCCAAACTCGTTTCTACAATGAATATCACTCTTGCAATTGCTCTTGAGGCAGCAAATGTCTTATACCGAGGGTTGACTATACTGCGGCCAGCAGAGTCTGTCGATTGCAGTATGTTTTTCCCAGTTATCAGAATACACACTCTGCGATCCATACCCATGAAGTTATCTAGGGTATCTATGGTATAACCCGTGACAGGAAAGCTGCTGGCGTTGTTCACTGTGACATTCCCTGGCACATATTTTCGGAATATAGTGGTCAAAGCAGTAGCATCAACTTGAGGATGGAGGGTATCAAGTAAGATTGCAATATCCTTCGGCTCATAGGCTCCGCATTCATTGTTGATGTTCGCTTGGGGATCCGTTAGATCTTCGATAAGTTTCACAAGACTGTTGTTGTCACTATCGTTGAAGACACCGATCAGTTGTACGATTTCGACATCATCACCGTCCTCTGGATGAGAACAAGAAATCATCGTGTGGTCCGGAAATGCTTCACTTTTCGTGAAATTTGACAAGATGAAGGACACAACTTTCTTTGTGTTGCGATGAATCTGTGACAGCACCTTTTCAGTCAGGTGGCAGTTATGCTCCTTGCAGAACCTGCGCATTACATCCAGACAGACTACAGCAGATGCCATATACCTCTGATAGAAACTGTCACCGAAAACGACCAGTTTGGTGAAATCGCTTTTGACAATGAACTTGAAAAGCTGTAGCCATGCCTCCTCACTGAAAGTGAGACCTTGTACATCGTCAATGATCAGAATATCGAGTCCTTCAAAACTACGTTTATTCAGATGGCTCATGAGATCATCTGATGTTCTTGCTGAGAACAACCTATGTGAGTCGAGACCTTGGTGGATCAGGTAATTCTGAAAGGTGGGGCGTGAACACACGAAGCCATAGTTTGTATGCTTTTGGCAGAGATGGAGTGCAGAGTATGTCTTCCCAGAACCGGGAGGGCCTTCGATGTAATTAAATCTGTCAAACCCAATGGACATGATCAGATCCATCTGCTCGGCTGTTAGAAATATGCTGTGTTCATCTCCAAAGATACTGTTGATGCGAGTTCCTTTTTTAAGCAAAGCAGTAGCCAGACACATCTTCATGTCATCCATACTTCTTGCTGGTGCATTCAGAATATTGTCAAGCTCTTGCCCATACAATGGCGTGTTGTGTTTAGGTGATGGTACTTCACCTTTGTTGAGTTGATACAGACGACATTCGATACGAAAACTGCTCAAATGGGGAACAGTAGAGTTTGTCAGATGCTGAAGCAGAACACTTCGCTTTACTAGTCGAGCAGAAACGATGGTGTATTTCCACGTAGCACGTACATCAATGTTCACATTGTCAACAATAGTCCAAAACTTTATGCAACCACTCGCAGCTACAACTAAAATATCCAATACATGGTGTTCAGGGCAAGGCAAAGCTCGTGCATCGCGCATATTCGAAGTCAAGTTTGATGCTGCCAATGCGAATGACCCCTCACTTCCTGTCGTTGCAGACTTGTCAATGTCGGCTTGAATATAGTCAAGTGCATTTCCCATTTCTCCAGATATTTGTGGCTTAATGGACATGATAGTAGAACGAGAAGGTGTGATGCGCATTTGTTTCTCGGGTCTGAAAACTGTGACGTTACTAGCAAAATTTCGCACATTGTCCTCAACAGAACAGCTGGTCATTCTCAAAACACTACGCCAGGCTTCTTTGTTTTTGGTGAACGATAGTGATTGCATGCCTCTTTTGTTGGGTGGTTCATCAGTTGCTGATATTTCTCCTGATCTCTTATGACTTTTTTCAGTACTTTCTGAAATCTCTCCATGACTTGACACTTCGGGTTTATTGGTCGTGTCTACTCCAACTGTTGTTGGACAATCCTCTTCCTGCGTGACGGAATCCACTCTGGGATCAACGCAGTGAGAACCACTGGGGTTATTTTCGTTATTTGTCTGAGAAGACTGGTTGACTACAGTACATGTAGCATTATCTGTTTGTGTGTAACTGCAGGACCTCTGGAATTTATGTCTGAAGGGTATTCTCGATTCTTGGGAGAGTCCCATTCTTTCAATCCACTCATGCAAAGGAATCTTGTTCACATGACCCTCCTCCGTCACGAAGTAAGATTCCGGACATTGGCTCATAACACCACCAGGATAGTGCTTGACGTTGATGACGATGACTCTTCGTCGTTCATTTTGCGGCCCACCAGTGACTGGTATGAATTTGATGTTCCAATCTTCGCCAAGCTGTGGAGATCCACGTACATTTTGTGCCCCCCATATTCGAAGATGACCATGCTGATCTTTCTTGAGGTAATCACTCACAAATTCCGTCAGATGAACCTCATCAGATTCACTGATGGACTGACCACGAATGACGTTCCTTCTACTCTTCTTGTCTTCATCAATTCCGATTATGAGAAAACCACCAGCAGCCATGTTTGCAAAAGCAAGAAGACTTCGAGTTGTTCTTTCATCTTCAAATCGTACTTTGTATGTGTTTCTTTCTCCTGGTCCATCGAATACTTTTACGGCTCCCCAGTATTTGTACTCGACGTTCGGACCCTCACAGACTGAAAGCTCATCCTCATACTTAACATATCGCACGTCTTGAAAAGGATGAGACGGCTGCTTTTCTGACGTTTGAGTGATTACGTCCATGATAGTGTCCACGTCATTTACGGCTCTGTTAGTTGCTAAACCTCTCTCCCACATATTAGAACTTAATGTGATCAGTTTGCTCGACTTGTATACAATAATCACAATGGGGCATGAGTAATCTAGAAGTCGAATACTCGACCGGTAGATGCTACGTGGAATAAAGCTAATCAGTGAATCTTCTAAATTCCTTTTCCATTCACCTAGTACTGGTGGATCTGTAGTACTGACATCAGTGTTTTGGATTTCGAACACGCCACCTGATGTATTCAACAATCCCGTGATGATACGCTTTATCTGTTGAACTTCATCATTGCCCTTGAATGGTTTGGTAAAATCGACCTTCATACGAAAGCAGAACTCTGAGATGATGAGTTGTTCAGGTGGTACCTCGAATCTGTGTAGGTCACCACCTGCCACCCTGTCTCCACCACCCTGTGGCATCTTGGTTGTTCTGGTCACCAATTTTCAGAACATGTCATTGAAGTTGCGGTCTAGCGATGTCATGTTTACTATGCTGGATGTCGGAACACATCGTTAACGGTGGACCACATGACCAGCTGTTTTGCTATAACTGTATCTATATATTGCTGCTGCCTAGGCGTTAGTGCTTGTGTCTTCCTCCACACGGACCTCTTGGAGGAGTGTCAATGGCCTGGCACATTGCTCGGTAATCATTGTTCTGCAAAGAAAACAAAAAAGCTACTAGACTCTATTCGGTGAGTGACGACCATGCGTTTGTATACCCAAACCGCGTGCCCCAAGGTTGTGAATGTGAATGCAATATACTATTGTCTAGAAATTGTCTGATCGATGTTAGTGGTTCTATCAACTGGATCCAGTGTTGTAGCCAGAATGCTCGTCTGGGTCCTAACATTTAAGACATTACCGTGGTCAATACATTCAGACAACTGACCTATTGAAATATAGTACACATCGCACCTCTTCAAAGACATACATTTTACAGCCCGTGAAATAAGTCTTCATGCCCAACATTTGGTTACATTTGTCAAAGAAATTATCAAATCGTCCATACGCAAGCATCAAACACCGAAATATCAGATCCACAACTCCTAGAGCGACGCCATGATTTTTTGGAGACGAGTGTTGAGGTAAACCTATCTCGCACTCAGAACGATGATAACGACAATCCGGAACAATGGATCAAGGGACCCAACACATCCAATATTTACTAGCGAAAGATACAATACCACCAATCAACCAGGGTCCTTCAACGTCTCGACATCGTAGATCCTAATTGGTATAGTTTCCTGTCCATTATCAATACAAATATAAATTCACAGACTAGTTGACAGAATATGCTTCATATACAACTTCAAGATTGTCCCGGTTGGAAGTGAGGTACCGTTTACTTAATGTTTCCGTTGAGCGAAAATAACACATTTATCATCGAAAACAGAAAAAGACGGTACAATAAAATAGAAATTAAAAGACTATTTCCAGAGATATGAACTCAATGCACAGTCTAGAGAAATTACAGAAATATTTCCCAGATCAGTGGGCCGGTGACCTGAAATTACTGAAATGTTCAGAAAATGGGATATATCAGAAACAGCAACGTAACTCTTTGACGTTGAGGCCTATAGATGCCTTTGTGTTGTGTTGCGAAACATGGAAATAACATATCCTGACTAAATCGACTATTTCAATTCCATGATATGTAAATGGGCGCGGGTGACTCAACTTTTTCTGTACAGCGAGAACGTCCCGGAGCCCTGAGTCATTAGTCGTTTGACGGATTCCCTCCCCCACTCCCCATGTAGGGTAAAAGGATTCCTATCTGGTGGAAAACAAACCTTCATGCAAGCTTCACAGCCACTTGCTGACCAGTGGTAAACATTCGTTAATTTATGAAGGCACACTCGAGTTATCATCCGGAATGCAAATCAACGGGTAGATAAAAAAAAAACCCGCCAAATGACACATGATCATTATCTCCTGTTTACTGTTCATATACTTCATCAAATTCTACTTACTTGTTTTTTCTGTCAGATCTAGTAGATTTATTACAACAAATAACATATCAGTTACAAGACATTATCAAATACATGTTACTAAAATATCATATCTATAAGATTACTTCGATGAAGCCAATTTTTTTCAAAAATAATATATATACTTGTTGTAATGAGAATAATTCTATTTTGTCTCATTACATCGGTTTCAATTAACTCTTACCATATACGCGTTTATTCCAGTATAGTGCACTAATAATGTTGTATAAATTGTGCATGTTCTGAAGCTAATGACATTTCGTATAAAGATCTAATACATTCCTCATGATGGGTCGTCTATCTATAAAGCTATAATTAAGTGCATTCACATAGCGATATAATGTACATTGTGGATATGCTACCGATATCCGAACCAATATGGACATTGAACCTATTATTTGCTTTTCGCTACATTAAAATAAATGTGATATGAAAACTACAAAACCTACCTCTTTTCGCACAATCCACCTTGGCCCATGAGTCGATACATGTAGGCAGCTTCGTTTTGGTTGCAACTGGGGGCCGGTCCTCCGACTGTTTCTCTAGGCCAGTCAGTCACTCTGAACTTACAGCCAGCCAGTCAGCCGAGATCAGCCACTGTACACAAGTACTGCGCGTGTACTGAACGTTCCCAAACGCACGTTCGCTAGCGTCTATGTATTTTGCACGCGATAGAAATAGAAACCTCCCACCGTGCGTGGAGCGGGATGTGGGTCAGTACAGAACTGCACAAGGCTGAAAAACATGTACATAACTTGCTTTAGCAGAGTTGTAGTAACATTGACCCCCATGTCAAGCTTGCTTACGGTAGTAAGCAGTTGGGTACTACATCTTCTGAGACGGCAAAACATTTCGCTGACTACAGATACAGATGTCAATTTCCCTCAAATCACCAACACCAACATGAGTTTGCACGTGTGTGTGTGTGCGTGTGAGGGGAGGGGGTGTGCGTGTGTGTACATGGTCACATCGAAGTATGTCTAGATATGTTTAACTCGCTGTGGCTGTAGCTTTCTCGGAGGCAATTTGTGCAGATGACCAAAATCATCCCCTGTAAGCGAGGAAATTGTTTTGTCCGGGCATGCGGTGGGTTTTGCTCGGGCAACACTGTTGATACTGGGTTTGGCTCGGTTACACTGACGGTATGTACAACACGCACTGTTTTGGGCACATAATATTCATTCACAAGTTCAGCTATCGACTCCAAATAATCCAGAATATCATGAGCTGTGATAGACAAGTACCTGCGAACTGTGATAAGCGATTATGGAATTAATATCGGATATTTTATGAGTAAATAATACTTCGTACATTTCATGGCAAATTTGCTTTCAAAACATATACATTATGAGGTAGGCATAATTTCATACTCTCAAGTTTCATGTTGCAGAACATGCTTATTACAAGGTTTCCTATCTGCGTGTGGTATAAAAACATATCTTCGGAGGTTTTGTCAAGATTTTGTCAGGTTTTGTCCAGTTCAAGAACACCAAGATATGCTACATATATATTTTTACTTCAAATTTATGTTTCCAATGTGGCCAATGCACTAGTGTGTATAGTTGACAGGCTAAGCTTACAAAGGGCTATGCATGGATTATATAACTTAGCTTTATTTATTCTGACAATACTCCATCTATCTCATCTGACGGAACCATACAAGAGAGAATTCCAACGTAGGGCGTGAAGAAATGATTTTTCATGAGTAGACCTTCATAATAAATTTGTTGGTCAACGGAGAATTATCGTGTGAGGGAACAATATTCCTCCCTCGCATCACTACTTGTATTTAGTAAGATATGTTAAATTTACACAATTTTTAGCACTGAGCTTCATTGTTTTATGTGGAATTTGTGCATACATTTAGTGCCTAATTGACGTCATAACTATGAATAACCTGTCACCATATTGTCCATCAAGTTTGTTTCTTGGAACATACTAGTTCATGCAATATTGGGGTTCACCGCTAATACAATTGCGATCCAAATTCGCCATGTGCAAGGTGCAAACTTTCAACAAAGATATAATGAAAAAGACACTGTGGATTTCTACCTCTAATTATGATTACTGAAGAATGTATCAAAATATCATCTACTATTCAGATCCTGGAGAGTAATGTGGTTTGTTCACATGGAATTTAAATTCATTTGGATTTCTTTGAAGTACTTCCAATGACAGACGAGTGTTTACAGCCGGGGATAAATGATATTGTGTGGTAATGTATAAAAATGTTAGTAATTGTTCTTTTTTTATTTTTGCTATATTTCCCAGTATTGGGGATTGGGAAAATCTATGAGAGTATGCAAATATATTTGAGAGTAACGGTCATATAGCTTCAATAAAGTTATGAATAATGCACGCCAAGCAATGATACAACCAACGCGAATATATCACCAACAACAACATCATGAAAACTATGTTCATTACATGTGATCATTAAGGTAAATTCGTATAATTGAATAATGTCGTTTTCGTTGAAACGAAAAGTCTACAGAAGTCGAAACATCTATGGCAAATAGCCAAACACTTTCATTTCTAAAATGCTCATGTCGTAGAACTTTCCACAAATTTCCGACGACGAAAGCTTGGAAGAGATCATGAGCTGGGCGTCAATCGAGAAGCTGGACCACTCTTTATAAAATTCATTATCTGTTCGGCAAGTTTCTGTCATCTAGGTACATAAGAGTGATAATGGAAGTTTTCTCTTGGATATAGAACAATTCATGATTTCCAGCCGTGTAAAATGCTTGGTCTTGTCTACTATTGAACACTGAATGTAAGGGTTATAGGTTTGCTACATGTGATCACTGTAGGGTATTTTTTACATTTCCCACCACATCACTCATTCGAGAGTTGGTTTACTATTGTCTGAACTCTACATTACTCGTCCAATTTGGTGATATTTGGAATGCCAAGTTGGTTGCTATATGGATCAGATAATTATAATAATTATAACAACTTTGGAGTGTTAATACCTGCTGTGTCACCCCGTTGCTGGTCCCAATGTCATAGGGCGTAGTGTGAAACTTATCGGTGCAAATCAAGAGGAGGTCGGAGGACGTCATCATGAACTCATTTGTGAAGTCCGCAAGAACCCGCCAACTTTCTGCACTGTAGGGTACTTGCCACTTTGAGGACGAGTCGCCATCGTGGACATTACTCACAATTGATGGTCCCTCGTTGCTTGATGCTGTTATGGACTGAAGATATGAAGCTAAGAGATCTAGAAAAATTATAAATTGCAAGTTGTACATCCCAGGGGCGATGTTTTGGCACATTTCAACCGATTGAGTTAAAAAAAACTTACCTACAGTAGGCAGAAAAGGCACCATAACAACACACAATTCCCAGGCGGTAGTGGGCACTGCGACTGGACGATGAACCAGATGTAATTCTCCGATCTCCACATCTGGCTCACTTCTGAAGATACAGCTGTCCTTGTCACTGGTTAGGTGAGTGGCCAGCGAATCGCGCAGGAGATGTCAAGACCCAGTCCTACCAAGAACTCCACTTTGGGCCAAGGGGACGACATACATCCTCCTCTGTATGTTAGAGTTGTTGCATTAGATATTCTCCCCGACAACTCCCACAGAGAAGTTACTGGACACCGTGAAATTCAGGACTCTGAGATCAGTGTGAACTGGTGGACTTTGTCTGCTATGAAATGTAAGACAATCGCTCGTATTGTCATTGAGAGCAATCGAGGAATCTGACTCCTCGCCTTCCTGATTCTTTGGGGAGTATACCAGGAAGGTACCTGATGTGTCACAAAAATATCAAGGATGCACAGCAAGTAAGAGGTTCAGTCACTTGCACTGGTCGAAGCATAATAATTGTTTCTGATAGATATTATTCGCTGCATTTTATTGAGGGGTTATTCACGATGAAGTAACACAACCGAAGACTTTGTCCTTATCGAGAAGACTAGATATGCGACTAATTTATTCCTAATTGGCCACTTGTTTACTAAAAACCTCCCCAGTTCGATGACGTACCCATATGAATGAAATGTGATTCTCAGTTCTCAGTTACTTTAATTTGATTCATCAAAGAAAATGCGAAAGATGTATGTATGTAAATCAAAATAATGAAATTCGTCCTTTATTAAGCTGTCCATCAAGTTGTACTACCAATAGTTTGGTTACATTTATAATAAAAAAAATCACCAACCAGTAACAATCACGATTGCTCAGTATTGACGCCAAGACAAAGACTTTGATAGACTTCGGTCCCATGATGTTTCGCGCCGTGACGTGTTCGACAATTTGGTTTCCAACCTGCGTCTATCTGCTGTTTCTGCAAAAAAAGAATGTTTCGGAATATCATTGAACCGAGTTGGTACAGCATGTTTTTGTGATAGTAAACGTATACGCTTCTTGAACAAGCATAAAATATAAACTTATCCATGCATGTTGTCGTTTGTGTTACGTTGCATGCATAATCACGGCTATATGTTTTATTTCTCATGTACATCAGTTCCCCTGGTTCCCACCAGTCTAACCTGAATACGGACCACTCAGTTGTTGATGCATTATAACTTCATGGCGAGACCTAATTGTGGTGGAGAAACTGCATAGACTCATGCTTTTCGATGGGCCGTGTTGTCTTTACATGAAATAGCGTGCATTTTTCTGTTTTGTCGAAGTCTGGTAATCCCGTCCTCTGTATGTTTCGTGACTGATCGGTCACTACGAATGGACTTATTCCAGTTGTTCTAAAAGGCAGTTGGTACATCATGTTGAGCCTGATGTTGAAGATGAAAAGTGTTTTTCGTCACAGCTACACGTCAAGTGCCAATCAGCCTAGTATACATCCACAAAATCCCCACAGTAACTGTGAAAGTATTAACTTGTCGTATATTTTTGCATTGTTGTTTTGGATCAATATTTTTTTACCAGTGCCACTTTAATGCATCTACTTTTACATGTCACATGCAGAAGAACCATGCCGTTTTTAGCCGCTTCAGGCATCCGGATCTTCTCGTCCATTATATTTATTTCCGTCCATACATCATATGATGAAGGAACGATGTGTCATGGAGTAAAATTTAATATAAGATGAAAAAAAATAATAGGCTCAGGCCTTGAAAAAAATCATGGCTGATTGAAGCCACCGTAAAGGTCGGATATAAATAAATGCATAATAATCATGGAACTTTATCAGGCTACATCCTAATTGCACAGCTATTATATATGAGAGTGAGCTCGATGGAAGTCACTGAAAGAGTTAAAATGATCTAACGCAATAAATACTACATGCGCATATCTTGACCCCAAGGACGGATCCGGGTACACCAGGGGGCAAACAATACCATACCTAAATGTATCTCAGCCCACGATGACAAGAATAAATTAAAATGATTAATATATTATTTTCCACGCATCTATGATGAGTCCCAGTGATGGACACATTATCAAGTGGCTTTATTTGTTTAAAAAAACAATTATATTGGCTTTTCACACACCCGTGACAGATCTTCCAGAGGTTATCTAATTAATATGCATGTCCATTCCAACTGATTTCATCCAGGTATAACTTACATATGTTAAACATATTCGATGTTTTAATCTAAGGATGGATAAGACGTTTCAAGAAAATCAGTTTCCCTCTGTCGTTGTAAGTAAATATTAATATGCGACATATGTTCACATAATTATTTCCTGGTTTAAAACAAATAACGAGGTTCTCACGAGGTCCAATATTATATGGAAATAGACAACAGGGCAACTATCCACAACCCAGTCATCCTTGTGAGAGGACATAGCCCCTGCAGCCCAGAAGATCCACTATACACAACCCAGGACGTTATATATTAGTTTATGATCTGTAGGAAGTTGATAATAAATCTCCATTTTCCCCATAATCACCACCGAAATTCCGTCTCAGGTATTGACATTTTTCATATCTTGAGGCAATCGGCAATTGATATCCGAATATAATTACGTAATTCAAACATCTTATACTGTGTTGTGATTTGGTGAATTATCCTCTAAGATCATCTTGGAACTGTTTGGTGCATATGAGGTATTTGGTTATTCCATGGCCACTCCCAAAACAATAAGATGACGCAATGTCTGCCAAATATCAGTGCTCAAGCAGTGTAATTCCTGGAAGAGAAAGTCTTCTCCACAAATTTTATTACGTCCACATGCATCTTAACGATGTCGTTTGATAGATATTGCATAAAACTGCTTTCTTGTGCCAGTGTCATCAAAAATACTTCGAAGAGTACTGTTTGGAGGTATCCACATTTTTCTTCATCTGTGACGAATTCAAACAACGAATATTTTCCTGGTTTAAACAAAATACTGATGAGTCTGGCCTCTGTTTTGTATTGTAATTATAACCTGTTTTTCACAATAGTATAAATAACCCAGTTTGAAAAATGTGTAAACTTTGAATCTCGGCACATCATCACGTCAATAATATTGATGATTGGTTACTACATGTAGTGAAAAACATGATAATGCTGGTGTTTGGGTTCAGTCATGGTGAAATGAGTACGTAATGATCATGTATGTTCATAATGCAGCATTGCAGAAAACGTGTTGCAGAAAGCAGGTAAACCACGAAACGTATCGCTATGATAATAAAAAAAACCGAAAATAACCGATATTTTATGGGAATAGATAACAGAGTAGATCTAATTATTCACAAATTCGACCTCACAAAATCCTTGAAATGTGGTTTTATTATTTGGCTGCATATCACTCAACTATCTTCTTTCCCGCCTCATAAGTCCAGCCTCATAAGCCTCGTCAGTTAGGTGTCGATTGAAGACTGCCGAATGCATGAACCTGACACGATTTGAGGAGTAAATCAGTGCAAGCTCATCACTCATATGACACGCATTGTTCAAAGTGATTCAATCAGTGCATGCTATAAAAGCAGGCAAGAATTCTATTGCATCATACATATATTGGAGGTGTCATGAAAGATCAGCTCATGTACGGAAATGTTCTTGTTGTACATGTATACATTCACGTCAATGACAAGTAGATCGTTTATCCCGAAATTAGTGTTGCTTTTAAGATGTAATAATCGACATATTGCCAATGACACCAGATTATGATGACGTCGATAGAAAACCTATAGTTAATAATCAATTGACTTAAATTATTTATTTGAATGCACGTCAACAGATCTATATAGATCTATCCACCTATTACCAATAAGATAAGATTTTGCTGATGTCCATCAACTTCGTCACTACTTAGATTAGTTGGCTGATTAGTTACATCACCCCCTGTTCGCGGCACAGCAGTAAATCAATTCTTGACGTTATCAGTTCTAAGTTCTTGACGTCATGTGGGAAATTCTTGACGTTGACGTTTGTGTTTTGTTCTATCGCAATCTCAGCATGAATTATTCCATTTCATTCAGGTTATTGGTAAAAAGGTGAATATATATGCGAGTTATGTGTTTGGGGGAACATAACCATTAATCCAACGAAATGTCGAAAAAAAGTTGAAGATCATGCCCCGCAGCTATTCGAATGTACTATATGCAGTTTGTTCCCATGTAATGATTCAGTTATGAACTCAATTTGAGCTTGAATATAGTGACAATTAATTTATGAGTTAGCACTGGAAGGGTAATGCCCAGATTTTAAATTAGACATAATTGTCAGTCGTCTTCCGCCAACGATAAAAGTTTCGGTATTCTTGACGTTAGTTCTTCATGCTTCACGTTAATGATAATGCCAATAATTTAGCGCCATACAGAAAATAGCATGCATGCACGTAGATTCCCTCACTAATAATAATTGTTCCATATCAGCTTTATCTCATAATTCAATGCACTTACAAGTCCTTTCCTTTGCTATACAAAGCGATACAATCAAGTACCGTGTCCATATCGTCAAGAATTTCCTACATAACGCCAAGAATTAAGAACCGATAACGTCAAGAATTAATTTACCGCTATTCCGCGAACAGGGCGTTGATACATCAGGAGAGATGATCGATGCTCACTCTCTCTCTTCAAACTCTTGATAAGCCGGCGTTCTGTCCATACCGGATTTTGGTCTGGTCTGGTCCCCTGGAGATTTGGTTTATACAGAGTACACTGCATCGCAAACGAGATCATATTTGACAATAATTTCCAAGCCAGAGTACACACTACAAGTATTTGAAACAAATTGGTCATGCTAAAATCGGATGGTGAAAAATGGATGAAGGATGGTGGTCACCTCACTATGAAGCACAATTCCCCAAGTTTCCCTCTGGAATTTCTGTCTGAACGACTGAACATCTAAATACCTCACGAATGCGAAATTATATACTCAGTTTTTGTCATTCAGTTTGACAGTTTTAAAATCGCTGGAATTACACAGGAATAATGTATACACAACTACACCTATCCTTTTCAGATGAAAACGTGATAAACATACTTTATATAAAAAAAAGACTATCCGGGTTGCCTACTTGATGTCTTAATAGCCCAGTCATCCTCCTGAGAGGACATAGACCTCCGCAGCCAAGAATAACGGTATACAAAACCCAGGACGTTATATATTAGTTTATGATCTGTAGGAAGTTGATAATAAATCTCCATTTCCTCCCATAATCACCACCGAAATTCCATCTCAAGTATTGACATTTTTCATATTTTGAAGCAATCGGCAATCGATATCCGGATATGTTTACGTAATTCACACATATTGGACTGTGTTGTGATTTGGTGGATTATCCTCTCAGATTATCTTGGAACTGTTTGCTGCCTCTGAGATCTTTGGTTGTTATATGGACACTCTCCAAGACAAGTCTGTGGTAGTGTCTTCCAAATATCAGTGCTCAAGCAGTGTATTTCCTGGAAGGGATTGTCTTCATAACAGATTTTATCACGTCCAGATATTATGTAACCTCGACGAGTTCGTTTGATACATATTGCTAAACTGCATTGTTGTACCAGTAACATCTATTCAACAATGTTTCAAATAGTATCAATCTTCTTATCTCTATGTGCTTAGATACAACAATCCTCATAATACCAGCGTCAAGTAAAATGTTAGTTATATACATAGGTATGTACCACAAAGTAAACGATTTTCACAAAAGAAACAGATCTCGACACTTTAGATGACAATAGGAAGCCATGAATGTCAATTGAATGACGAATAAATGTTAGAATGTTTTTTTTATCATATTTTTTGCGCGCGATAATTTATTATTGATGACAATATTGTATGTTCTTCTATCAGTGCAGAAGTCTGAATTATAATGAAACCATCATTCTCGCTTTGTTGATGCAAGAATGGTTTGAATGCTAATTAGCCATAATTCAATTTTACTTCGCTGAAACAGAAGAACATCTCATCTATGTTTCAGCTTGAACGAGTTACTGGCACTCGATGAAGAGAAACATTAGCTTTTTGTTGTTTTTATGTCTTTCAGAATCGAAGTCTTCTGTTTCAGGCTGTATATCTGAGGCACCACAATATTATCATAGAAGACATTTCAGAAGGCGAATGAATATAACCGAAGGGCAAGACTGAACACGACATGGCGTATCGCGGTCAACAACAGGTATATGTAAAGTTCAGCGACCACACGATAAAGAGGTACACCCCATTACTGGAGTGTCACCGAATGTCTTATTAACCTGCCCGCGCTGTAGCACCAAAACCGTGGTGTCATTACTCGCACAGCCCATCACTTCATAATGCTACAGTGCTTCCCTCTTTCGAAGAGAAATCGTCCCCGAGATCAGCTATATCCCACTACCCAGTCACGTCACAGCACTGGAGTTCTAGAGCCGCCGCAATGTACCCGATTTGTACACATAATAGCTGTGAAGTGAATCACAGTGGGGATAGACCCGGAAGCGACCTACAGTGGTCTAAAAGTTCAGGCACCAATGTAAAGTTCGGCGACCCCACGATAAACAGGTGCACGTATATCCCTTTACTGGAGTTGAGTGTCAACGAATGTCTTGTTAACCTGTCCGCACTGCATCACCATAACCGTGGTGTCACTACTCGCACAGCCCACCACGTCATAATTCTACATATATATCTAAAAACCTTGTGCCATTTTGATAAGGTTGGTAATTTTCATGCAGAATTCCTATCGAACAGACATTCGGCAAAAAAAAATTCGTTCAAATTTCTTGCTCTCGGAATTATGGCTTGTACCACATACGACAAGAACCGTTTATTCATACCTGAGCACTTAATTTAATGTCCATACTCTTATTCATGAACTTTCACCTAAAATTGGGACACAAAAATATTCCTGTCGTTTCTATCAGATATTGAGATATGAATTCCACAGATTTTGAAAGCAAAACTCTCCTTGGCTTTGCACCGGTGTCACTAGGAAATCACTCAGCGGAGGTGTGTGGCAGGACGCTAAATGAAAAAAAAAACTGAAAGAATTATTATTTACCCAGCATTTTTCACAATCTCATTTTTCATTTTCATTTTCGCATTTTTCACAATCACCTTCCATGCTTACTATTGATATGACTGATCACAGTGATCAGATAACGCAGCGTTTTGGGCGCAGATCCTCTTACCTCACGGAAATGAACATGTAAATGTGTTTGGTATCTGGTACACTTAGCGCCATAATGTACATGTATGTGTTTATGTGTCTGTATACCACCCGAGGTACGGGTTTTACTTTGATGTTGTTCCGACAATTGTTCTCTCCCCGGATCTGAGTTTCCGGTTGTCCAACTAGTTTCTGTGTCATGTGAAATGCCGTAATATTGACTGTTGGAATAAACCTGTGTATCAAGCTGGAGACATTTTATTGTACTCGTGTTTGGTGAACTTGTGAGACACAAATTAACCACTTAGACTGGCGTAGGGCTAACTGAGCAGCGCAAAATGGGGCGGGGGCTTATATCTCTGTATATCTATGCATATCTAACACTCTGCCGATCAGAGACACTCTGGGAAATCAATGTTTCTGCGATGGATTGATCTCTTATGATAAGTATATCGATCAGTTATTCTACAATCGTTTATTTCACAATTGCGGAAAATTTGTTAGTACTAGTGTGCTGATGAATACACAATACTGGTCCTTTAATTGTTTATATCCGACGTTTATATTACACACTCCAATCATGTAGACCTCTCAGTCTTCGAGAAATCTATAGCAACAAGCAGTATGTTTTGTGAAATACGAGTTATCATGTTTTATTACTCGAGAAAAATATCAATTCTGATGCTGGGAATATTGAATTGCCCAGCAGTATTGCTCGACTTTCTGTACAGTAATGTCAGGTCTTGACTGTACATGATCGGGAAATATAATGGCATTTGGTTAAGTATCAATTGATTGATGGCCTGTCATTCCTCATGGATATTATTCAGCCATGAGGATTTCTAGCTTTATGGCGATACAATAGGATATCTGCTGAACTACACGCATTGGTATTCGTTTGACCACTTCTACGTCTTTGCTTGAGACATGGCTTATCTCGGCTTAACTCAATGACTTCCATTCTCTGAACAAACGGAATAGAAAACAAGCATCATAACAGCAGAACTTGAGGTTACGTGTGCGGCCACAGGGACAAAGGAGAGTAGAACCAGTACTCGAGGCTGAGTGAATACGAGAAAAATCAAGGATAAGTAGACACGAAACCCATTTCTTGGTTAAACAACCCTATTGATTA
This sequence comes from Terebella lapidaria, assembly GCA_949152475.1. Lineage (NCBI taxonomy): Eukaryota > Metazoa > Annelida > Polychaeta > Terebellida > Terebellidae > Terebella > Terebella lapidaria. The sequence goes on from OX424567.1 coordinate 23,842,438, forward strand.
GTTTGATAACAATATGAAACAATGAACTCGAATCGTATTGTAACTCGAACTCGTATTGTAATAACTCTCTACTTCCCTCTCACAGAGAACAATTCTCGTAGATGGTCTTACAATACCATAATACCTGCAATACTGGTGCAGAGCTTGTCCATGCGAAAATTGATTATTACTCGCATTTGTTTGTCGATTCGTCCATTATTCTTGCCAAAATGTGTTTTAGTGGCACTTTCCACAAATGACCAAGGTGTATGTTTTCTTTGTTCAATATTTGCTACTTAACTTTGTTGTAATCTGAGATTGTGACATAAAATATGGATAATGTCATCGTCATCGTCATCTTTAAGAGGAATACATCATAAGAAGAGCTCAGCTTCATTGGGCCGCAACATTTACAGCCCACCAGGCTCGATTTCGCGGGGCTCCGTTTTCGTTACAGTTGTCATTTTTGACACGTTTCGTCTACCATACCCGTTCCGAATGAGGCTAACTTATTTGTTTCCGCAGCTTATCTGCCCAGAAATTTACACTATGTTAGGCGATTTTCTGCCAAAATTCATCGAGATGCATGAAATAGACCTATAGACGAAATAATCTCCAAAATTCACCGCGCACAGATCAGCGCTACCCTCCCAGTCAAATCCGTTATCAGCCATTTATATATAATAAGCTATATCCTCACGTTGTCCGTATGTATAGGCCTACAAGTTATCGCAAAATCCTGTGCCAAATGTGGCGGTCATCTTGCTCAAGCTAATTGGGTGAAATTTATTCCTAAAGTTCTACTGACTTGTCAAATTTGATGGGGATATTTCAACTATTAGGCCTACTGAGTTGGCGACCGGAGAGAATCTCATCTGAGCCAATTGACCAGTCAACATCTAACTAGTGGTTCATTCTAGCAGCCATACCGTTCATGCTAATGATCACATCTACCATGCCAGCCTTTTATACATTTCTGAGTCAAGTCAGAACATACAATATATGAAATATATGATTTTTTTTTCATTTCATACTCACAAAAACTTGAATAATTTGACATAGTATGCACTCCAAATTCATGAAATTATTGATTTTTTGTTTCCATAAAATGACACTTTTCATGTTTTAACGCTTATATCGCGAAAAGTAACCTGGATAGGTATATTTTTTACATTATTTTTACAAACCCAAAATATCATTGAAGAAATATGTGTAAAAAAATTAGAAAAAAATACTGTATTACTGACCGAGCAGTGATACTCAACGTTGTATGGATTATCAGAAGTTACTCTTTTTCTGTAAAATTTCAGTGCTGAAATATATACACATGTTCTTACTCTTACCACGAAACATATCAAACTCAGTGCTAGCGAATTTTGTTTCATCAGTTTAATGAACCGTTGCATATACAACAGTTCTGTACTGAAAAATCCTATAAATATATAGTTTTAGGCAAAAATATGCAGTTAGATTGCATGTCATGATGTAATGGATTGTGGCTATTGCTGAGGTACTTTCAAGACTGATAGGAGGTCAACAAAATGCATCATAGCAAAAAATATCATATGGTGACCTACTATTTTTTTCTGCTTTTTGTAACCATCACATATCTAGCTATCAAGAAATATAACTTTTTACTCAATAAAAACACCTTTCCGGGTGTTTCGAACAACCTTAATTGTTTATATCCGACGTTTATATTACACACTACAATTATGTAGACCTCTCAGCCTGTGCGCACATACATATCGAAAAAATATATGAGTTCCAGCGATTTGGTAATATTTAATCTTCGAGAAATCCATTGTAACAAGCAGTATGTTTTGTGAAATACGAGTTATCATGTTTTATTACATGATAATATAAATTCTGATGCTGCGAACATTGAATTGCCCAGCAGTATTGCTCGACTTTCTGTACAGTAATATCAGGTCTTGACTTCACATGATCGGGAAATATAATGGCATTTGGTTAAGTATCAATTGATTGATGGCATGTCATTCCTCATGGATATTATTCAGCCATGAGGATTTCTAGCTGCTCTGGCGATACAATGGGATATCTGCTGAACAACATGCATTGGTATTCGTTTGACCACTTCTACGTCTTTGCTTGAGACATGGCTTATCTCGGCTTAACTCAATGACTTCCTTTCTTTGAACAAACTGAATGGAAAACGAGTATTTTACTGCGAAGAGAAATATATATGTGTTGGCTGGCCAGCGGAGATGTTTTAAAATGATAAGTTTTCGTGTAATTTTGATTAAATAACAGTCCTCAAACAGAAATCCACAATGAAAATACCCGATTTTCATCTAGAGGAAACGAAAGCCGAGTGACGTCCACGGATTTGAATTTGGTAACCTCAGGAGAACCAACGCTCTGAGCTGTCCAGTGAAACATTCCGAATCACCGACGATTCCCGTCTTGTCGCCTGGTTGGAGCTTCCAAACGAGTAAATGTCACCAGGTGGGCAGCAGACAGACACCTGCTATTAATCGAGACAAAACGTAAGCAATTACCAGTAGAAAGAACCATATTCATAGCAAATTTATCATCGGGCTTGAGATGAACATAATATTGAAAATTCAAGAAATATCAATTTTGAATATTCATCAAAACTGGAAAGATATTTTTTCTATACATGCTCAGAGACTAGACTGGTTACTAGTATCGCTAACACCAGTCTTCTACATGTGTTTCTATGTCATGAATGACAGCTTAATAATCTTTGGCTTATTGTATCCCTATTGGTGCGTACCGCTTCAAATATCTCCATTATGTATTCTAGATAGATAAATTTCTCGGTAAGCATAAATCTGATAAGTGGGTTCCATCGATTTGCGGTCTTGAATGGTTAGTAGGAAACAACCTTCCATTATGGTTTTATAATCAGATCCCGAGCATGTGCTTAACAGGAATTGAGGCAATTTTTATACACACAGACGGGATGATAATAAACTGAAGTCGAGTAACGGCGAGCCAGGTCAGATACGAAACGGAGGGAGATTGTCCTCGCACTGTGGCCATGGAATCTGGACAAAGCCTCACAACATTCACGTGTTTGTTAATATGGCGAGCTGCTTATGTGAAGGTCGAGGTGATAGTGATCGGAATCACAATATACCATTGCATGAATACAGAGAAAGAGAGAGAACAAAACTTCTTTGGTGGTCCTGTCGAAAGTAATAGTGACGATGCTTGGAACCTCACAAGACAGAATCCTCAGCCCACATGTTCTATACTGGCTTTATCACAGAATATCTATATCAATTTCTTATATATGTTCACTATATGATGATCGACTATGGGTGTAGCATGCAGATAACATCTAAATTTAATCGTTTATATTACAATACACTACTAACGTACGGTCGAATAATATATTAAAGTCGTGAAAATCATATCTCTCTGACCTGTTATCTCAATATGCAGCGTTGTGCGTCACTGTGATTCACGTGCAAAATTAATATGTGACAAACAGTATTAGGCGCAATAGAAACAATTGTCAACATCTACTGACACTTAACCTGGGGACCAATCATTTGATCTTCATTCTTAGTTGGTATTTATGGGTTTAGTAATATAATTATGCATTACCTATTTCCCCTGCGTTTTACCTCCATTACTCACTCGACGATATTGACAACTATTTCCGACTCTCACTTGCGAGTGCGTTAACGCTATTGATCTATAATCAAACTACAAGCATACATGCATTTTGATCTTGTTCCCTGGTTATCATATATTGAAATTGTCTTATGAAATTGAAGGGCCCACTACGAAGTATCTTGCGTTCCAAAACAATACCGAGACAACACAACACCAGATATGTGTAAGATAATGCACTGATACATGAGAAGCGATATCATTATATGATTGGCACTTTGAGTGTCAACACTTCGAGTGCCATCCGTGTATTATCTCACAAAATAACTAGTGATATCAACGGTGATTAAGTCAGATATCACAGCCCTATTGGTGTATATCTCAGTATAGAAAACAACTATTTTTCACTTACATAAATTTCTATTTACTTCCTGTTTTTGTCACCAGTGAGGCGGATATTGACAGAGATTGAACAACACCAATATAAAACATCCAAAATGTGGTATTTCATATGTGTCTGTGTATTAGATAGCAATAATGTGTTAAGATATTTAGTATTTACTAGCTCAAATACAATTCAATTTGATGTTATGTTCCCTTATAATCCATCCTCTCTCTTGTAGTCTAAGATATTTAGTTGTTTCCTCCATTGGCTTTATTTGACGTAAATAATTGAAGTAGATAGAAATACAATGGATAGAAATAACCTGCAATGGAACATTGTTCCAATAGGTTTTGCCTTGTACGCCCACATTCATCGGCTAATGACTTTATCTGGTATGGCCAGTTTGTCTCAGTATTTATTGACAAAAATTATTGATGTTGAGATTACAATCTTGTGGTATCGTCGGTAATATGTTGATCCATACTCCCTGCAAGATGTTCATGGTATAACCAAATGCCATAAGTGTGATTTGAACACATCTGACATTTTACCAATCCCACTTGAGAAAAACAATCTATAACAAATAATCAAACGAATATTTTCTCTGAAGAAGGAATACATTATATCTAATGGCAAATTAGAACTAAACTAGAACCAGAAGCATGGATATATCTGAGAAGACGCACTGAGAACAGACATTGACACTACTACTAAGCATAAACCATATTAATATCCTTTTTTAGTGAAAAATTAAGTACATTTGCATTCTTTCATGTAGGTGAAGACCGATGTTTCACCAAACATGTAACGCCCGTCATGAATTTCAGGTAGGGAACAATATGAACCATTCTTGCTTCATAAACTTTGCTATTCTTGTCAACATAATTTTGGATATCTGCCTTTATGCAATGCGATTCCAACATACTCGTATATTTTCGAGACAATCCAGCGTAAACTCTGCCGGGTCAGAGGCAACTATGAGTGACGCAAAAACAAAATAAAAGCGACTGCTAGTACTGTCATATGCTTGATTTGTCCATCTGATCAAGCATAGTTTGCTTTGTAATAGCATAGTTTGTTTTGAGACCACGGACATATTTGTAGTTGATTTGGAACAAATAGTTTCTCTGTAAATATAACTGTAAACAAGGTCAATGATGAAAAAGTAATATGACCAGGTGACGTTCACAATCGGTGGGATTCGAATCCAGGATTTGAATGAGGGTCACATTTAACTCGTCATATGGTTCACGAATGACGAGTTTAAACGAATAAAGACAATATCATCAATTTCAAGTTTCCCATGATATATATGACAACCGAAATTTAAAATAAATCTGCCTGAATTGTTGCCCTGATGCCCTGTCATCCCTGTTGTTCAAAATATGTTAATTCGAGCAAAATTACTGCTCGGTCAGTGTTTTTTCATCAGTGTCAATAGCTGTAAATTGAATGTAAAGTTCCATTCCTTAACTATTTTCATTGCATGCAGTAATACTCTAAATATTCATGTTCATACGAGCATGTATAGAATACAAGTCTGCAAAAAAATTGTGCACCACTGGTACCCATAGAAATCATTCAAACAAATAATTGAAAGTAGTTGTTTTGTCACCGTATGAACCATACAACACGAATATCTCCATTTGTACATATCATTCCATGTGTCCGGACGTGGGGTATTTCCACCAATTTATCCTGGGGGGGGGGGGGGGGGCAGATGTTGATGTGGATGCAGTTACATTCTGGTCATCAGAGGTCACGTTGTGACTTTATGGGTTACAGCAAGGTGACAGTAACTACTTTCCCGTGCTAAAATATGCAATATTTACCATATTTATTGAGCTACACTATGTTCCTTGTCATGATGCTGGTATCACTCATGGTGTGTACCGCAACTGGGCAGGGAAATGGACACCTCAATCGGGAAAATATGGTTCGTATATGAAGTATCTTGTAGACAATTTTTGTCCAAATGAATGCTCGTTTTTCTATTACACAAGCGTTCGTTACCACGCCTCGTCACATGGGCCAGGGGGCCGGTTCTTGACCGCTGCAATTGATATCATCTTTCGGGAACACGTCCAACAACATCAGCTTCGTTCATGGCCATTATGGATAAAATAACAAAGATGCGATACCACAAACTGTCTTGTTGAATTAAATTGATTTACCATACACGCACTGAATGTCATAACAGAACAAATGTACATATGATTGATTAACCCGAACAATCTAAAAACAGAAAAACTAGAAGCATGTATTGGAATATATCTCGGTAAACTAGTCTAACCACAAGTATATTGTCAAATATCAATTTACATACATGCATCAATATAACAGAGTTGTCATTAATACACTTGACCGGGCTTATTCATCATTATTGAACTACAATAATGCAGTCAAATTTATCCAGACCAAATGATATCTTGTACACTTGGACGCCTTTCAATATACACCCTCAACTCAAGTGATCACACATATAAATACTCAAAACTGATAACTAATAATATCAACAGCATTTATACATTTATGCACATGTGATATCCATTGACATATTATCCATCTTATTTACACAAGCAGCTGACATCACACTAAGTTTGGCTCAATATGTCTACCACATAATTTCAGTGTGTAGTTTCATATAAGTAAGTATGATAAAATTTCACAATAATTAAAACGACTGGTCATCTGCTACATAATGCTTACATATATGCGTATACATTTTGGTTATATTCACAATGACAGTTCACATAATTATGACATACACAGAAGTAATATCAGTGCAATATGTTGATCATCATCTTCTACCCTGGATCATTATCTGTTCATCACCGAGCAAATTGTCAAGCTACACACATGGCACCTTGGCTCGTCCTCGCGTCTCAAGTATACGCTACTGTTGGAACATACCCACGGAACAGTCTGAGTGAGTTTCCGCCTCCTGTCTAAGAAACCTAGAGAGTTTGACGCTCCTGGAACCAGTTGGATCGACCGACGTCACGTGATGGACACGTGGGGGATCTCCACAAATGTAGAACGGGTTTTACAGTAGTCGCCGTAGCCCCGGTAGCAACAAATCAAAGACATAGTTGTTTGGACGCCCGGGTTTATTCATCTGGATAGCACTTTTAATTTCATGCATTTCACATCATTTGACGAACAAGCATTTGCTTATATCAACATCTCTTGTTGGCTCGGATCTTGGCATAAGAGTGGCCATTATCGTGTTAGAAAACCAGAGAACCCGGTGAAACCCCACTTGCCGTATTTAGCGACCACATACATCTCACATACCGCCGAGGTCGAGGCACCAAACCGACTGCATTTTTGATAAGTCAGCTCAAATACGAACTGAGCTGAATGGGCAACTGGCAGTTTGACTCCGTAAAACTGTGAAATAACAAAACAAAACTTTTTTATACACAAAATACAGTGACATCATTATAATACGCAAAGTCATACAACAAACAACTTCAATGGCACATGTGGAATATTTGAATTACTCTGTTATGGCTCGCACACTGACAATTGTCACACTGACAATATCGAGGGGCATTCGCCGCGGAGATAATCTACGCACGTCCATAACTGGAAAATATAATTGATGGTAAGTATTACAATATATTTCTGAGATCGTATTATTATGAACACACCAAGATTTTGATGTTGTCAAAAGCAACCCCTATAGGAGCAAAGTCCCGCCAAACATTTATGTTCAAAACCATTATATCCACACTGGTGTCCATGTGGGGCATACAACATTTGGGATATTTCTCTGGATATTTTGGGTTTCATCATTCTTCAAATCTACACTTGTACGCAAAAGAGTCACAAGCAAGTGTATACAAATGTGGATAATCTATGATTTCAAATCTGATGCATATGATATTGTATGGAAAACAGATATGACGAAAACTGCGCAATTTATTGGTACCAGTAATTATCAACGAAATAATTCAAAATGGTTATTTTCATCACATGAACCAGGCACGAGTACCTCCATCGGTATATATTATTCGTCATGTAAAGGGACATTGGGTAATTCTATTATAATATCCCAGAGGGAACAGATGTTAATGTGAATGGAGTTACATTCTGGTCATTGGAGGTCACGTTGTTACTTTATGGGTTACTTGAAGGTGACAGCAACTACTTTCCTCTGCTAAATTATGCAAAATTCACCATATTTATTGGGCATCGCTGTGTTTTTGTTTTTATCCTATGCTGCGATGCAGGTTTGACTGGGCAGAGAAACGGATACCTCAATGGAAAGAATATGATGCGTGAATGGGTTATCTTGTAGACAATTTTTGTCCAAAAGAATTCTTGTTTGTTCCTAATTCCATTTTCGCGTTTCCTGCTGATGAATTTCCCCTGTTCTTCACACATGGTTTCATGTTTCTTTTATGTGTATTAATTCATGAAAAAAAACACGTCTTGCGAAGAATCTAACTTCAAATAAAAACAAAAATACGTGTATCACCTTGTGTTGATGGCATATGAATGCAACAAAATGGTGCCTTATATTGTATGATGTTTTATGGTGTCTTATTTTCGGCGATTACTTTGAGATGATGATGGTCTGATTGTGATATCATATGTTGTTGCATTCTAATTTTAACCAGGTATGCTGTAGAAACAGTTACATTTTACACCATATATGTACATTGTATCCATTCCATAATATTATAATATTCCATATTTCGTTAATTTGTGTGTCATATACTATCGATGTATCCATTCGATAATATTATAATATTAAAATATTCCATGTTTCGTTATTCTGTGTGTCATATACTATCGATGTATCCATTCGATAATATTAAAACATTATAATATTCCATATTTCGTTAATTTATGTGTCATATACTATCGATGTATCCATTCCATCGTACACAATAATCATAGGAAGGAACACATAATTCAGATCGTGTGCCAAATTTCCTTGGCTGTGGCAAGCGATAACCACATGTATTAATTTTGACGTCCCCAGGCGTCGACGTTAATTGCATGAAGACCAACCTTCTCTCTCCTCTGATGAAGTCATCATGGCTCAGTTGTCATTTATGGTGACATTGATTAATCATTTCCTTGTAAAGTCGACGCATTCTTCCATGTTGTTTGATCAAAAGAATATGAATTGCTGTGCTGTTTTTGGCTTCATACCCATATAGTTTGAGCCAGGACTGAAAATTACGGACATATTGCAAGAATGTATAACGATATGACAATAAGTGCATAGTGAATGTGCATTTATACCAATAACCACATTCTCCCATGAAACTAGGATTCAGCAATTCACTTCTATGCTCGTTTATGGAAAGATAATACTCGCTTTAATACATCTGCATGCTGATATGGCAAACAAGTGTCACTCGAGAGCAGAGCACTAGAAAGCACAAGAACACTTTTTGAATTGAAATAAAAACCCTATTTTTGTGCTGATGTGTTTTTATTTGCAAAAAACATATGCCTTTGTTTTGATGTATGTGGATAGTTCAATCGGAACGATCTGAACTGGTATGCACGTGTTTATATTGGGTTATCTTGTGTAGAAGTCGTCATGTGAACAAGTAATGTCACCGGACTCAGCATTACGAGTCTAATTCATGTGTATTATCTTGACATATCTGTCCAAAGTCGATGGCCACCTAATTTGTCACACACTAGTGGTAATCTACTTTTAGTGTGTTATGAACATCTTCTCCTTTCCCAGTGGTCCGTTGTCAACTGACAGTTTGGTAATGACTTGAGTTCTACTGGTTTCCTGCCAGTAGTACGCACACCACGAAAACCGTTACTTTCTTGTGATCATGTTGATTCAGCAATATATGGTCTTCACAACAGAACTTATTTGGCATACTATACTAAAGAAATTATAAGTATACTTTTTCCCCACCATAATTTCAGAAGAACAACAGCAGCTTTGCGACTGTTCGTCGTGTCAAATTGTATGCACGTTAGGCTAAAAAAAAAGGGGTATCGGGACGCATTTTGCAATGTCAGAGACACTCGGGACCATTTGATTCAATCATGATCTCACTGAAATCGTGTGAGTAGCAATTTACAATAAAATATATGTAGAAATCGAACTGACGTGCACGATTTCATCAGGGGGAAGGCTGAAAAAAACGAATGACGCTCGTGATTATTAAGAATCATAATACTTTTTCTTGGCACTCGCGAACTGCTCCCTAACAGCAAGTAAAGTTCAGATATTGAGAAGCTGATGATACTGGGATGTTTTGTGCTCCAACCGTCATTGCAGTGTTGTTATCTTAATGGAGACAAGAAAAGCATTATACTTTGTTTTGACCCTGAAAATTCCACTGAAAGGTTTCCTGGCTTCAAGAAATGGCTGTGTTATCTAAATTGCAGAGACCTCGGAGTATATATTCCAGACCCTGAAAGATCTAAGTGTTTCGGATATAATTTCGCACATAAACTTATCGGGAACCAGTGGCCACACATACTTTCTCCTGAATGTTCAGTAAGGAAAGGGAAACACAATTAAGCCTGATTGTTATGTGTGAAAATGGTCTATTGTCATTCCACGCTGGACTACTTTGACATTTTCTCACAATATATATACCAGTGACGGTCAACAGCAATCTGGTTTCAGCTTAATCGTTTATTATGTAGGCCTATGTAAGTAAGAATTTCAGAATTTTGCTAGAACATTATGTTACCCAACTAGTACTAATATTATAAACATTCCACGCTTCTTGAAGCATTGAAGTGAAAATGGTCTTTTGTTATTCCACGCTGGACTACTTTGACATTTTCTCACAACAATACCAGTAACGGTCAAAAGCAATCTGGTTTCAGCTTAATGGTTTATTATGTAGGCCTATGTAAGTAAGAATTTGAGAATTTTGCTAGAACATTATATTACCCAACAAGTACTAATATTATAAACATTCTTGAAGCATTCAAGTATGTTTGTGTGATTGACATCTATCACGTGTATCAATCTGTTGCCCATTCATGAGGTGTTGAATGCGTGCATGAGTTAGGAAAGAAAACTGAACCAATCTGGTAGTCTCGTTAAGTTTTGAAATGCAGAATCAGTTTTCCAGCCACACGTTTTACCGATAAATATCGCAAACACAAGGAAATAGTTTTTCATCATAGGTGCAGGAAGCTTTAAAAACTACTTTTGAAAAGCCTTAAAAACTATGAGTACTGTGCCCCCCACCTGTCCGTGCTCTGCAAACCGACAGAACAAAACTGTTAAGCATTCCAGGATAAATACGCTTCTCAGTGAGCATAAACTTGAAAATATTGTTACAATGATTCACTATTGATCCTGAGTGGTTATATTGGGAAACAACTTGGCATGATGGTTTTGTAATCAGAGCAACTTCCCAAGTCTTCTACCCAGCATGTACTTAAAGAGTCGAGACAGTTTCTATGTACACATGCAGAATAATAATAAACTTAAGAAAAGTGATGGCAGAGCATATCCGATACGAGACTGGGGGGGGGGGGGCTCACAGTGTGGCCATGGAATCTTTACCTCACAACTCTCAGGTGTTTGTTGATGTGGTGGGCTGCGTTTATAAGGGTCGAAGCGGTAGTGAGCTGAATCACAATTTACTATTGTGTGGATGCAGAGAGAGAGAGAGAGAGAGAGAGAGAGAGAGAAAGAGAGAGAAATGGTCCTAGCGAAAGAGATGGTGACGTTGCTTGGAACTTCTCAAGTCAAAGAGGATCTACATCGATTTTTAAGAGTTCACACACTGTCTGCCTCTGATGACGCCAATGTGACTTTGGGAAAAAAATATTTGGTTGGGCTGTGTTTCTATTCCAAAATGTTATATCTTACGTTTGCCATTCTTACATCAAAATCTAGTTATATTGGTGGTAATATAATGATAATTACATTCATTACACCATGATGAATAATACGCAAAGAATGTAGTTATTAGCAACATGTAAATCTAATCGTTTGTACCACCATGTACTGCAAGTATGTACAGTGTAATAATATAATAAAGTCGTGAAAAGCTCAATCGGAAAAATATGTTTCGTGCTTGAATTATCTTCTAGAAAATTTCTTGTCCAGAAGAAGACGCGTTTGTCCCCAAAACCAATATCGCATTTCCTGCAAAACAATCTCTTTTCTTCGCGCATGGTTTCTTGTTTCTTTTATGAGGCACAACTTACGACTTAAAAATAATTTAAATTTTTAATGAAAATTATGTGTATCACATTCTGTTGATAACAAATAAATGCGACAAAATGGTGGTATTATATTCGACGATTAAATTGACAAGATTTGTGATAGCACATGTTGTTGCACAGTTGCATACGGATGTTTACCAGGTATGCTGTAGAAATAATCACGTTTTACACTATCGATGTGTCCATACCATCATACATGCTACCATTATGAAGAAACGCAGAGTTCAGATCGTGTGTCATATTTCCTTTGCTGTGAGTAGCAATAACTGTATGTATTACTGTAAGTTCGCAGTCTTTAGTCTAGACGTGGCGTTAATTGCATGACGACCAAGCGTCTCATTCCGCCACCTCCAGTTAGATTACCATGACTCAATTGTCATTCATCATGATATTGATAATGACTTCCTTGTTAAGTTGACACATTCTTTCACGTCTGGCTAAATATATAAAGTGAATAAAGTGAAAGTGCCATATTTTTGTTTTAGCTTCACTCGGATATAGTTTGAGCTGTGATCATCAACGTAAACTAATTATCCAAAAGGGCTAAAATTTACGGACAACTTGCATGTGTGTATAACTGTGTTATGTTGAGTGCATATCATTGAACTAAATGTACAATTTTACTAATGTTCACATTTTGCAGTGAAATTAGGTTTGACAATGATCTTCTAGGCTTGTTTTTTTAGGAAATAGTAACCACTTTCATAAATTTGCATGATCATATGACAAACAAGTGTCACTCGAGAGCAGAGCCCTGCAAATTTTGTGAATTGATTTAGAAAAACCTATTTTGGTGAAGATGTGCTTTATTTGCAAAACCATGAACAGTCGTTTTGATGTGTGCGGATAGTTCATTCAGAACGATGGGAACTGATATGTATGTATCCCGATGGACGAGTGTAGAAGAGAATGTCCACTAATGTGCTTAAACTGTATATTTGAAGCTGTAATCACTTTCACAGTTTATGTGGTTCGGATATTCCATGACCAATTTAAACTATTATCGTCATACTTATTCTTGTTTTACTTTCAGCAGAACAGAAGGCTGAAGTTCTCCCCAGATAATATTATTGTCTTCACACAAGGTATCTAGGACATGCGAAACAGTTCATAAATACTATTCATCAATTTCATGTCTTGAAATAGTTCCGAAGCAGCTATAAGCTGTCCCCACTGTCCTGTCGTTGTTGAGTTTCCCTGTGCTCCACAGTCGAAGGAAAGCCACTCTGCGTAAGTGTTTATATTGTGTTATCTTGTGTAGAAACCCGTCATGCGACCAGACTCAGCATTACCAGACTGCTTCATGTGTATTATCTTGTCATTTCTGTCCAAAGTCGATGGCCACCTAATTTGTCACACACTAGTGGTAATCTACTTCTGGTGTGTTATGAACATCTTTTCCTTCCCAGTGGTCCGTTGTCAACTGACAGTTTAGTAATCATTTTATTCCTCCTGGTTTCATGCCAATCTTATGCACACCACGAAGATCGTTACTTTCATGTGGTCATGTTGATTCAGCAATATATGCTTTCCACATCAAAATGTAGTTAGCATACTATCAGAAATACATGAGAACATGGTCTTATGTATTTCTGATACTATACTAAAGAAATTATACATGTTTCCCACCTAATTTCAGCAGAACAACAGCAGCTTTGCGACTGTTGTGTCAAATTGTATGCACGTTTGGCAAAGAAAGGGGTATCGGGACACATTTTGCAATGTCAGAGACACTCGGGACCATTTGATTTGATAATCTCATTGAAATTGTGTAGCAATTTACGATAAAATATAGAAATCTAACTGACGTGCACGATTTTTTAGGAGGAAGGCTGAAAAGAACGAGTGAATTTTAGGGATGCGCGTAATTGCCAAGAACCACAATACTTTTTTTTGCTTGGCGAACTGCACCGTAACAGCAAGTATTTTCAATATTGAGAACCTGATGATACTGGGAGGTTTTCTGCTTCAACCATCGTTGCAGTTTTGTTATCGTAATGGGCACGAGAAAAGCATTATACTTTGTTTTGACCCTGAAAATTCCACTAAAACGTTCCCTATCTTTAGGAAATGGCTGTGTTATCTAAATTACACAGACCTCGGAGTATACGTTCCATACCCTGAAAGATCTAAGGGTTTCTGATATAATTTCGCACATAAACTTATCGGGAACCAGAGGCCACACATACTTTCTCCTTGATGTCCCGGTTCAATAAGGAAAAGGCAACACAATCAGGCCTGATTGTTATGGCTGAAAATGGTCTTTTGTCATTCCACTCAGGGATATGTTGACATTTTCCCACCACATATATATATACAGTGAGCAACAACGGTCAACAGCGGGCTTATTATAGGTACCTAGGTATGAATTTCAGTGTTTTGGCTACAACATTACGGTACGTAACAAGCCTCAAGGCTCGAAACAGTACCAAGCTTCTTGAAACATAAAGAATGTTTGTGTGATATACATCTTGCACGTGAATCAATTTGTTACCCATTCATGAGGTGATGATGACGTGCATCAGTCAGGTATGAAAGAGTAAAAATTCGAAGCGTTCCATTAACAGGAAACACACGAGGCAGCATTTGAATATCACATATGAGTGTTGAAAAAAGTAATTGTGTGTTAATCATACACCTACTGAACGATAAGTTCAATATAATGTAACGTAACATATCTTATCACTATATTTTTAAGAAGAAGAATGTTTCGTATGCAGCAATTCACTTGAGGGCATGCGATAAGTTAAAATTTATTTTTTTGTAGCTATATTATTTCAGTATAAAAACTCCTCTATTTTCCACCATAGTTTTCGTGCAGTTCGATTCCATTTCGCCAGTTGTGCAATTGAGACATTTCGTCTCTTGAGAAGAACGTTATTTTTTGTAATACAAGGAAATTTAAGAATCACAATTTGCCCGACACGAATGAGAAGTAGCATTACACTCATACTGGTAAGCTACACGTGTAACTCCTTTAGTTCGAGTTTTAAAAAAAAAAGCTTCATTGTTTATTGTGAATATTATTGCATCCTTTTCGATGAAAAATTGCTTCAAAAAAGATTCATGATTAGACAATTATTCTACTGTCCTCGTGCAGAATCACGAGAAAATCAAGAGAAAACTACCATCATCAGGACTTAAAGGCAATCAGTGGGTATAATTCATGCATTGTTAAGATGGTTCTACCTGAGAAAAAAATTCCAATCTGGGTAGTCTCGTTGAGTTGTGAAATACGTGATCAGTTTTTCTTCCACCCACGCTTTTTTACCGATAAAAATTGCAAATACAAGGAAGTAGTCCTTCATCATTGGCGCAGTCAGGAAGCTTCAAAAACTGCGGATATGGGATCCAGATTTCTGACCTCTTGCTGTAAAAAGCTGTGGAGTTCAGCGGCTTTGATTGCATCAACAAAGTGTGGAAGTGAGAAATATAATAGTCGAAATTCCCTACCAACCCTGTGAAGGTTCAACACGCAAAGAAAAAGATCCCTTCAGATTGAACAAGCACGGACTGTGCAGTGCTGCAGTTAGCACCTTCAGAAGGTGACGTACTGTGGTGTTGCGGCCATACAACAATACGGTTTACAGGTCTAATATGCATGTTCACTGAAACAGAGATTAAAAAAAACAATGATGAGGAGAACTATGCCCCCTACATATCCTAACACTTCAAACCGACAGAACGAAACTGTTAAGTAATCCAGGATGAATACGCTTTTCAGTACGCATAAACTAGATGATAATGTTACAATGATTTGCGATTGATCTTAAGTGGTTATATTAGGAAACAACTTGGCATGATGGTTTTGTAATCAGATCAACTTTCCAAGTCTTTTACCCAGCATGTACATGAAGAATTGAGACAGTTTCTATACACACATGCGGAATAATACTAAACTTGTTAAATACAGTTGATACATGTACACATGTTGCATACACCACATTCAAATAAATAGAATCTTTGTGCTGGTGTAATTGGTGACCTGATTTCTATGCACAAAACACACAAAAACATGGCTTCTGTTAAACAATGTGGAATGACGTGCTAACAACAAGAAATGTTTTTTGGCAATATGGCAGGACACATAATTATGTTAATCACAGTTGGACACTGTACATAAGAATATAAAGGTGCTTGGGAAAATAGCCAAAAAGTTGGAGGAAGCCGATTTTTCGAGAACCCCAGAACAATGCAGAACTAAAGTTAAAGCAATGAAATCCGTGTACTTGAAAACCACGTGCATTCAACATGGTTAGGTATTCATGTTAGTTTGATTCGGATTAAATAAGGCAAGTGTAAAAGGTAACTGTGTTCCAACCGTTTACAACTGATTCGGTTTAGTTTAATCCGTTTCAGGTGTAAAAGGGGCCTAAACTAATTGTGCACCAGGGCTGAAATTAACGGACAGCTTGCATGTGTGTATAACTGTTATATTGAGTGCATATCATTAAACTAAATGTACAATTTTACCAATGTTCACATTTTGCAGAGAAATCAGGTTTGGCAATGGTTCTCTAGGCTTGTTTTTGAAGAAATAGTAATCACATTCATGAATTTGCAAGAAAATGTGACGAACAAGTGCCCATCGAGAGCAGAGCCCTGCAAATGTTTGTAAATTGATTTCGAAAAACCTATTTTTTTGAAAATCTGCTTTATTTGCAAAACCATGAACAGTCGTTTTGATTTGTGTGGATAGTTCAACCAGATCGATTGGAACTGATATGTGTGTTTTCTTGACATACTTGCAACATTTATACGTGTTTTCATGATTATGGTGAACAAGTGTAAAAAAACACCCACCAATGTGCTTAAACTCTATATTTGAGGATGTTATCACTTTCACAGTTTATGTAGGCCTATATTATGAGGGGATAATTCAAACCAAATGACCCCATCACCGTGAATTATGTGATCTCTCCAAATCCTGTCCCTGTTGCCTCAAAGGAATGCAAACCTACGACACATGTAAGTCAGGTTCGTTGTTCCCAATACAGGAGAGCCAAAGAGAACAATTCCTTGTTATGAAGTCGCTGATAACGAATGAACGTTCGTGATGGTTTGAGGGGGTGTTTCCATTATGGTAAACCACGATCGCTGAACACATCAAAAAAATTTAAATGTTGAATTGATTTGTTTTGGATATTCCATGACCAATTTAAACTAATACTGTCATATTTATTCTTGTTTTACTTTCACCAGAACAAAAGGCTGAAGTTCTTCCCAGATAATATATATTGTCTTCACACAAGGTATCTAGGACATGTGAAACAGTTAATAAATACTAATCATCAGTTTCGTGTCTTGAAATAGTTTCGGAGCAGCTATAAGCTGTCCCTACTGTACTGTCGTTGTTGAGTTTCCCTGTGCTCCGCAGTCAAAGGAAAGCCACTCTGCATGAGTGTTAATATTGGGTTATCTTGTGCAGGAACCGTCATGTGGACAAGTAATGTCACCAGACTCAGCATTACGAGTCTGTTTCGTGTGTATTATCTTGTCATTTCTGTCCAAAGTCGATGGCCACCTAATTTGTCACACACTAGTGGTAATCTTCCTCTGGTGTGTTATGAACATCTTTTCCTTTCCCAGTGTTCCTTTGTCAGCTGACAGTTTAGCAATGATTCGAGTCCTTCTGGTTTCCTGCCAATCTTATGCACACCACAAAGACTGTTGCTTTCATGTGATCGTGTTGATTTAGCAATATCGTGTCGAATTGTATGCACGTTAGGCTAAAAAAAAAGGGGGTATCGGGACACGTTTTGCAATGTCAGAAACCCACGGGACAATTTCATTTGATCATAATCTCACTGAAACTGTGTGTAGCAATTTACTAAACAATATAGAAATCGAACTGACTTGCACGATTTTTTCAGGGGGAAGGCTGGAAAAAAGAGTGATGAAATTTTTTTTTTCGCCTTGGCGAACTGAATGGTAACAGCAAATAGTTAAAATATTGAGAACCTGATGATACTGGGAGGTTTTCTGCTTCAACCATCTTTGCAGTTTTGTTATCGTAATGGGGAAAAGAAAAGCATTATACTTTGTTTTGACCCTGAAAATTCCGCTAAAACGTTCTCTATCTTTACGAAATGGCTGTGTTATCTAAACTGCACAGAACTTGGAGTATAGGTTCCAGACCCTGAAAGATCCAAGGGTGTCTGATATAATTTCGGACGTAAACTTATCGGGAACCAGTGGCCACACATACTTTCTCCTTGATGTCCTGGTTCAATAAGGAAAAGGCAACACAACCAAGTGTGATTGTTATGGGTTAAAATGGTTTTTTGTCATTCCACTCGCGGATATGTTGACCTTTGCTCAACATATATATACAGTGACCAACAACGGTCAGCAGCAGGCCTTTTTAATCTTATTCGTTTATTATACGTACCTAGGTAAGAATCTCAGCGTTTTTGCTACAACATTACAGTACGTAACAAACCCCAACTCTCGAAACACTCCACGCTTCTTGAAACATTCAAGTATATGTATCTTTGTGTGATATACATCTTGCACGTGAATCAGTTTGTTACCCATTCATGTTCATAAGGTGATGATGGCGTGCGTCACTGAGGGATGAAAGAGGAAAAATTCGAAACGTTCCATTAACAGAAACACACACGAGGTAGCATTTGGATATCACATATGAGAGTGTTGACAAAAGTAATTGTGTATTAATCATACCACCCACTGAACAAAAAGTTCAATATAATGTGATGTAAAATATCTTATCACTATATTTTTGAAGGAAAAAATGTCCACTTTGTTTTTGTATGCTTCATATCACTTGAGGGCATGCGATAATTTTAAAAGTTATTTTATTTTAATAACTATATTATTGCTGTACGAAACTCTTCTATTTTCCACCATAGTTTTTGTGCAGTTGTGCAATTACGAATTTTCGTCTCGTGAATCATGTGAATAGAACGTTATTTTTTGTAATACTAGGGAAACTAGGAAACAGAAATTGCCCGACACGAATGAGAAATAGCATTACACCCATACTGGTAAGCTACATCACTCCTTCGGTTCGACTTCTTTAAAATTGCTCCATTGTTTATTGTGAATATTATTGCATCCGTTTTGATATAATTCCTGATCGGAAAATTATTCTACTGTCCCCGTGCAGAATCAAGCGAGAAAACTACCATCATCAGGACTGTACCCAAAGGCAATCAGTGGGACTAACGTTATTTATTTTACAACAATTGACGAACTAGCATGTGCTCATATTACCATCTCTTGTTGGCTCGGATCTTGGCGTAAGGGTGGTCATTATCATGGTAGGAAACCAGAGAACCTGGTGAAAGCCCACTTGCCCAGTTTGGCGACCACGTACCACCTCACATACTGCGGAGGCCGGGGATTGAACCCGCGCCCAATACGACTCCATTGGTGAGAAGTCAGCCCACATACGAACTGAGCTAACCGGTCTAATTCATGAAATGTTAAGATGGTTTTACCTGAGAAAAAATCGAACCAATCTGGTAGTCTCGTTAAGTTTTGAATTACGTGATCAGTTTTTCTTTCACCCACGCTTTTTTACCGATAAAAATCGCAAATACGAGGAAATAGTTCTTCATCGATGGTGCAGTCAGGAAGCTTCAAAAACTCCGGATATGGGATCCAGATTTCTGAGTGCTTGCTGTTAGAAGCTTTGGAGTTCAGCGGCTTTGATCGCATCAATATAGTGTGGAAGTGAGAAATATGTAGTCGAAATTCCCTACCAACCCTGGGGCTTTTTATTTAAACAAAACAGTGGAAGGTGCAACACATGAAGAAGAAGATCCCATCGGAGTGAACAAGCACGGACTGTGCAGTGCTGCAGTTCGCAATCACCTTTAGAAGATGACGTACGGTGGCGTGGCGGCCATACAACAACACGGCCGAGGCAAGATTCCCTGCCTAGAACATTGCTGGCCGCGTGGCCTCGACAGAGGCAAAACCAGCGCATCTCTAGCAAATCCCACTACAGGGCGGCGAGCCCATGCTGAACCGATCGTAAGTGCATTAGCTTGACTAGACATGGACATATCTCGAGTTGACAGGACAGTTTTCTGATAACTTCACCCAGGCTTCTAGAGGACTTTTGCATCGGGTAACACAGCTTAAAGCGTGGAAGATGAAAAAATAACCATGGATATTGCTCAATGATGCTCGCCGATTTGACGAGATGGGTATCTTTCGAGGATAGAGGTTTGTTCCGCTTTATTCTCTGGAAATCTGTGGCCAATACGCACTGGGAGCCGAGGAGAACATGTTTTTATTGGCACATAATCTGGTATTTATTACTTGCTGGTGTTTTAGTGAGTGGCAGGATGCGATGGTTTACTTCTGTTGTACTCGTTAACCTTTTAGTTAATAAGCTCTCATAGCCTTCAAGGAATACATGTATTCATAGAGTATTACCTACTGACCTATACTGGGCTTTAGTTAGATAGATCTCTCTTTTGCGAAGTCGTTATTCGTTGGATCATGACGTAATAACGGTAACGTTCAGCAGTTTCTCAGTGTTGGTTCATTCCGTCACTGTGTCCTTGGATAACCATCCACGGTACAGAACATGCAAGTTCATGCATATTTAATGCGGGATCATATTTTTCTTTTACCTCCCTATATCAACATGCCGTGTATATAGAATGCAGGGGAAGAACAATGGGTATACGTGTCTGTAATAATAAGAAGGATGAATGTGGACGTTTACTTTGTATCACGGTCGGCCACGTGGTTCTGGAAGCTGGGCAACAAGGCGGTGGATCGACAAGGTTGGATGGCGGTATTTTCACAGTATATTATCGACCCAATTACAGGCGATTGTATATTCTCCAGTTGCGGGAAATCTGTTGGGCTCCTGGAATAGATTCGATGTTCGGGTTGGTAATTTTGGCAGTCAGTGTTACGTATTGAACATTATCGATTCATGATGGCTTATTTTATATCGCACGTGTTCTAATCAGTATCATTGGCAAGATGGGCGGAAGTATCAGCTTTGAAATGCATATATTTAATGTAACGTAATATATGCAAATAAATGATACCGCAGGCACACACACTTAATGCATTCTATGTTGTATTACTACGTGTGTGCAGATTGCCAGTTAGTGTGGGGTTTTCGGAAGCGAACCTGATCGGAAGAATGCATACATTGACTGGTTAATAGACTCATTACTGTGTCGTTGTAATCATGACACACAATTTTTGCTGCAATGCTGTTATTCTCGAGTATGCACCAGTTAAAATAATTGGTAACATGCACGTCTGTATGGGGGATATATAATATATATATCAGGGAATCGAGAACATGGTTTTATTGCGCTTAATGAAAAATATAATATTATCATTATTAACAAACAATTACCAAACGATTATCATGAGGATAACAGAAATCATAGAAAAAAAACTCTGATAAAGGAACGAATCCTGATTCAGCAACTCAGCAAAGCCAGACCTGACTGTGAAATAGGCAAACGAAATGTTCCAATCTCTTTAACAATTATTCATAGCCGACATTCGCTCATCTACATTCTCGAACATTGCTAGTAAAGCCTTTTTGTTGCTCTG
Organism: Terebella lapidaria; assembly: GCA_949152475.1. NCBI lineage: Eukaryota > Metazoa > Annelida > Polychaeta > Terebellida > Terebellidae > Terebella > Terebella lapidaria. The sequence continues at coordinate 23,864,162 of OX424567.1, forward strand.
AGAAAGATTTTATTGCAAAATCCATCGGATGGAAAATAAATTCATCTGATACAGACAGCCACCTTGAAGTTGATTGATTCAGCATCTGTTGCGCGATGAGTTCAGTGACAGATTGTCTGAGCTTTCGGCATCAGCTAGATCTTGTCAGATGAAATATACCACAGCTGCAGCGATTAGGCATAATGATGAATACGGCATTGGACATGTACAGAATGTGCTGCATTACAAATGTAATAAAACGGCACAGAGAGTACTTCGAACTGTTTTATTTAATATTGCAGTAAAGAGGTATAAATAACTCCAACCACCACAGCTAAAATGATCATCAACCACTCGAGCAATTAGCGAATTGCCCATTCCCGTACAGTCAGCATAGAACGTATCTCAACTCAGCATATATTTAAACACACCTGAATCATATCGAACGGAGAGAATGTATTATGTAACTTACCTATCGTAAATTTCAATCCAGTATCATACGAGATCGGTGTCATTGGAGACTTGTAAACTTGTGAAAGAACTTTGTATTAATTTTGTATTATGGGAATGTTTTCGACATTGGCCTTTGTCCAACGTTTGAGGGTCAGCCCGACTGAGAAGTTGCCCTGCGAGTTGTGGTCTACTCCAAAATTTAAATCTGACATTTCTGAGAATCCGCTCATTGATGCTGTGTAGAAGATTATAATTATATAATTTGATACAGATAAATATTCATATTCCCAAAATATTGATATTTATAATAATATTTTCAGGTACATACTGCACTAAATAACAAAATATTCATGCCAAAAATTTACTCACACTACACAATGGATATCCTGCTATAGCGCCCGAGTCTTTTCCATTATCCAAGGCAGTGTTGCACATTAACAGTGCAAAGTTGGCAGTATTTTCTTCTTTTACCAAAATCCCAGACCACATGGCTGCACTGGTTTTATTGTCCACATTGCTGGCCCTTTCCTCAAAACAACCAAGCATGGCTCAATGCACAAAACTCAGACCTCCAGACCAGTGATCATGCACTGGTGACTCTGCAGGCAAAGGGTCAAGCCAGCAAAGTGGACCAAAAAATCAACGCGGCCATGTGCTCTGGAATTTTTGCTTGACAGCAAAATAGTGTCAACTCTGCACTGTAAATGTGCAACGCTCACTTGGATAATGGATCATCTAAGACTCGGGCACTATAGCAGGATTCATATTCCACATTGTGAGTATGTTTCAAGAATCAATACTTTGTGACTTATTAGGCAGGATGTTCTTAAAATTATTGTTAATAATTTCCATATTTTGATAATAACAAGATTTATCTCTGTCCAATTGTTTCATGATAATCTTCTACACGGCATATAGAGATAGTTTAAGAAGTTTCATGCCTGTATATTGAATGGATTTTTGAAATTTCAGTTTGAAGTAGATCACGACTGATAGGGAACTTCTCCAGTCGTGCTGCCCCTTAAACTGCAAGTTCATACCCAGTTTTGCTTGTTTGGATCGCATGGGAGAATTTGTGTGGATCTTCGTCACTTGTTGAATATCCCTTTCCTTTCGTCGGGACACAATTCGAAACACACTGTCCATTTATGTGGTGATTCCAAGTGGGAACATAACACTCGGAAACGAGGAGATAATAGATTTATAAACGCTTGATCTACCTACGCTGTGTTCCTCTCAATAATTACCCAATTAGCGAATATATGTCCCTAGCCGTAAAAGCAATAAATCAAAGATATTAAAAGCAGTGCGGATGTCTCATTGACTGTCTTCAAGCGAGCAATTAGCCACATTGTCATATTACAGTCATCATAATCCTACATCGTCAAACGTTTCAAACGTTGGAAGACTTTGTGATTTGGAGGAGTATGTCTTTTATTTGACAATACGATGCTCATCAATTTGATATGGATTCATCACATCTCTGTTATCATAGCCCATTTGGCTAATAAAAAAGTAGGAAATGTTTTTGCCGGATACGTACAGGCCAAAAATCAATGTTGTGGGGGTATTATATATTTCCGAAGCAAACACCCCTTGTCCACATGTGTACGAAACATTAGTGCCTGCTTCGCTAAGTCCTAGGACTCCTTGTTGATTCTGTGGGTTGGTAAAGAAACCAGACACACGCAACATTGCATCGTTTGCTCAGGATAGTATTGCTCAGGATAGTATTTCAATACAATTTGTTTTTCTCTCATTGGCTCAGAAACATTTTGTGATACCATGCTTTAATCACATGTTCTTCTATCGTTCCAGGATGTCCGCCAGACCAGGTTGTTAGATGTCTTGTAATGGATTAGACGGCCCATGAATCACGCGTGACATTGCAAACTTATGGGCGGGCAGAAGCCATACCTCATTTAGATATTGTATACGGAGATACCTGATGTTCAACACTTGTACCAAGTCATCATCAAGTCATCACCGGGTAGTGTCAAACTGAGATTGTCCAAGAAGCGAACACATCTCCCAAACTCACAACAAGGATCATGGCGGACTGTGACTTGTTCAATTTTATTGTGTGGGGGGTACTGGGGACAATTATCTGCTGCTTCGGTTTCATCGGGAACATGTTGTCCCTAGTTACTTTCCAGAAGGATAGGAGATCGCCAGCTACAACACTGCTGCAGTGCCTGGCTTCGTCTGACTTCATGCTCTTGTTGTCGGTGTTTGTAACGGATGCATTGCCATACATCTGCGACTACTCCGGGACGTGTGACAATCCTTGGGCAACGTGGCCATACATAAGGTACATATGGCTGCTAACTCCCATCAGCCACATGTGCAGTATCTGGTTTGTCGTACTGGTGGCCCTCAACAGGTATTTCGCCGTGTGTCAACCACATAAAGTGGCGGTGGTTTGGGATAACCGGAAAACCCCCATCTACGTCATTAGTGTTCTCGTTCTCGTTATATCATTCAATCTCCCGAGATTCTTCGAGTACGAGATTGTTGAGGTGACTGACCCAGCGACAAACACGACCAAACTCGAAGAACAGAGAACGGAGTTTGGCAACACCAAGTCCTACCAGATCGCATACAAACAGATGCTGGTTAACATTTTGCTGATTATGTGGCCTATCGTGAATTTAATTGTGCTCACTGGGTTGATCTTGCGTGGCTTGTTCGTACAGAGGAGGAAACTCGCCTGGGGCAAGCGTTCCAACTCTGTCAATACCAATTCGTCCATACGACAGAAAACCGGCCGCTCTAAATCAGCATCCAATATCACACTCGTACTTGTGGTCGTCGTCCTGGTGGCGATCTTCTGCCAGACTCCACTCGCTGCCTTCCACTTTGTCCGCTACAGCAAGGAATACGATTGTGGCTACGTCATCTACTACTTGGACAATATCAGCAAACTCTTAGTCAACGTCAACTCGTGTGTCAACTTTATTATCTACTGCCTGGGCAGTCCGAAGTTCCGAGGAGTTCTCTTCATGGTGGTCACGTGTGATCTAGCTGATAAGATCGGACCGATGAGGGCGCCTTCCCTCAGGAAGGACACTAACAAAGGCAATGGTTCAAACAAGTCGGACGATACTGGATTATAATCAAGGAATGGATGATGGACTGCAACATTGATATACACTGGGATTTGCGGGAAACAAGTGCTGAGTGATGAGTTGAAGTTTGACTGACAAAATTGTATATTGTGATTTTGGTGACCTGCATTAAAGACAGATGGTATGTAGCCTGGCATATATTCCTGGATTGAACCAATGTTTAGACCCTCTACCAAGTATAACAATGGTCATTTCATTCATTGTATTTATATTTGCATTTAACATATCAAGTACGTGTACTATTGTATCAATCAAAAATTGTGCATGCGTATTTCAATGACTTAAATGTAGAATGCAACTGAAGATATAACTCCTCATAGCATGTCAAAATATTATCATGAAACTTATTATACTGAAAATAAAACTTTATTTACGAGACGGTCTTCATTGACAACCTTAATCATCGAAACTAAAGCACAGAAGCATGTAAAATATTGTGGCTTTCTGCACATTTGTTGTAGGTATGTTAATACTATTACGGAGTTTTGCAACTACATGTATTTGCGTTTTCATGCTCATACGTCCAGGTAAATTGCATACAAATTAACTTTCAAATAACTCCCCATCTAGGTTTGGCGAATGACTATTTTGATTTTATGGCCCATGCACTTGCAACTGTGAAGAAAAATACATAAATCTATGAAACATTTTGAAAAGCTGACCACAAGCATATTGCAGAGGTTCTGAGGTTCAGCTGAATACCTCCAGCAATTGATAAACATGCTGTTTGAGCTCTTACAAACACACGTATACTGAAGTTCAACACAAAATGTCGCATGATTTTTTGGCCATAACTTTGTCCAGGATTGTCGGAACAACTCGGATCGTATTTTTCCAAATGGCATGAAACCATATTTTTTCTCCAAATTTCGGACTTCTAAGTTGAAAACTGAAAAAGTTGGCAATCTACCCCAATGTTGAATGATAGTCACGAATGTTATCATGGAAATTCAGGCAAATTTGGGGATTTCATTACCTTTATTCAGCTAAGTAATGTAATATGTGTAACGTTTTTTAGTTGGCTGACACATACGGGCGTATTGTAATAAAATATCCTTCTTAAGATGTACTGTGTACTTCAAACATCGAGTAACATGCCAAATTTAGTTTAGATTCTCAAATTCCACGTTTTAGGTGAAATTTAACATTTGAGTAGAATGCCATCTCTTTCAATTTTCAAGATAGAAATGAGACATTCGGTGAAAAAATATGGATTTATGCAAAATGGAAACAAACTAAGTTTCAAATTGATTAGACAATCCTAAACGAAGTTATGGTAAAGAATCATGTGACATTTTGTGTTGAGCTTGACTTTGCAATTTTTTTCTCGTTTGTCTCACTGTAATATTATAAACACGTTGAGACCGTTCTGTATTACTTTTCTATAATAAGGAGGTTACTCTCTATCATTTAGCATATATATCTAAGCTGGTTCAGATGCCCGTACAGAAATGTTCAGTAACAATACATTTTCGATGCTTGGGAATGGTACTTTCGTCACTCGTCATTATATATCGTGAATTGTGGAGTCTTACACTTGGTAAGACATTAGTTAGAGCCTGCTTGTGCTATGCATTTTCTAACAACAATGTTACAACAGGTATATCATTAATGCTGGGTATATAACCGAGAGTTGTTATATAAGGATCTGATCATTATCATTGGCGTATATTTACATAAATCCATTGATATGTCCACGCCTATAATATATTGAAACTCATATTGCTACCTTTACATTCCCGAGAGGTGTTGGATTCAGTAGTTTTACATCTGGATTGGGCAATCATCTATCGACTAGATAAAACGCAACAGAACACAGGAGATATTTGGAGGTGTTCATGGAACGCATATAACTCATCAACAGCAATAATATTGATTAGTCCCTTTCAATATTTAGTTGCACCTACTCATGGATGGATTCATTATTGTGAAGTATTAAAACTGTGTGTTGTTTCACTTCGGAATTATTATTGTTACAAGACCTACTTAACTGTTAAGAGTATATAGGTGGTGCAAAACTTGTGTCGTGGTATCTTTGAAGAATAAATTCTTGCTACAGTGCTGCGCTTATCTCAGGTACACGATGCTATGAATAATTGGTAATTCGACCTTCAGTGTAAAAGTCATACAGATTGTGGTCTGTGAAATCTCACAACATTCTCAGGGATTCCAAGCACACATTTATTCACCCACAATAACTCGCCCACATTGGCACATATCTCCATGTTGTTCCGAGCAAAGTGATCACTTGCCATTCTCAAAATATTGGAAAAAGAGTGAAAATACGTTGATATGGATGCTTGGAATGTTATGCTCCAACTTACGATATTCGAAGGCATTATTTTGTGAGTGGACGAATATACAGATAAAGCATATCAGGCTGGACACATAATGCCCTCAGGTCGTATCATATTAGTCCTTTATTATCTAACTATAGCAGACCACTTACCATGTGTTTTCTTGCTCTGAGCTATAGATAATACCCATGGTGGTATAATTGCGCTGTATGATGCAACTGAGTGGTTTCTTGTCTCGAATAGATATTTATCAATCTTGTGTTCACTCTGATCACTAAATGATTTTGAAAACATTCTGAGGCTTTAGTCGTCCACTGAAAAACAGCCACAGGCTCGTATATTTTATACACTCCCTGAATGTAGAAGAACAAACAGCACAAATTAACGGGGGCGATTGTGTTATAATTCACACATATGGTTTAACAGATATCAGACTCTAGTACATTTTGCATCAGTAAAGCATACGTTCCAGTCACTGTGCAATATGTAGTCCTGCAAACGGCAAACCGGTGTCAAATTGATATAATTCTATTACATCAGCTCATTGCAAAAGTGCTTGATTATTAAAATATCAAAAATAATTACTGTTGCTCCGATTTATTTATATAGAGGTTAGATAATCGGTGTTGAATTTCCGACCGATCATCGATGTTGCAAATGGCAACATCGACTTCTTCGATCTGCACAGAGGAACAAATTATAGCAGTCCACAAAATATGAAACATCAATTGCGAACCTGAAAGTCTTGCACTGTACATGATGATTGACTAACACGATGACGATGTTGTATTCCCGTACAGTCCAATGTAGTCCAGTCCAGCCCAGTCCAGGTTTTTCGAATACCCGGAAATAGACACTCCGAGATTGAGGTTATGTCTTATACATGAGAAGTACATTCACTCTAGTTCTCTGATGGCTTTTAATTCATTTGTTGCATTGTCTGTGACTATTGTTTTACAGGTACTGACCACTCATCGATGGCATCCGAAAGTTGCTTGGCAATGTTTTCTCTCATATGAGATCCTTCGGTCTTGCGCGCTTGAAGGAGAGCTGCTGGAAGTTTCCAGTCTGTATACTAATAATAATGGACGGTCAGTGTGTCATAACTCGCTGGTTGTGCTGGTCACATGTCAAGGGTGACGGTAGCTTTTGGTGCAGTCTTTTATCAGGTCATCTGCTGCCTGGAGGTCACCGGCTGTCATGTACGAGGACTCGTCCTTCACCGGCGACGAAGTTTTGAACGAACTGTGAGTCACAAGTGCATTGTTCAATGCTCTATGCTGATTGGTTAATTGAAGTCACGTGACCACGGCACTCGGATATGGCTCACCAAACTTTTGTCTGCAATACTGACAGTCCTATTCACATTCTCAGTTACTCTAAAAATGTGTTTGATCATCACATGTTTACCGTGGTTTATTTCTGCCACAATTACAATATTTTTGTTCAGAAAAATTTTAAAACATAAATATTGTGATTACACACGAAGCAAATAGTATGCTTCACGAAGGAAATGTTTCCTCTACCCCACGTAGCAACTTTTTCCTTCCAGAAGAAACGTTTTCTACGCGAAGACAATAGTTTGTTAATTAACATAAATATTCATTAGACTGTACCATGTGCATTTATATACACTTTTTTATCTGCAAGCATAAATATGCGTGGACCATGACCATGTGTCTGGAATAAGATTGAATTGAAGAATTTGATAATGCATCATTCATGCCCTTTTATCTCACCCACCATAATCAGTGTGTGGCCGATTATCAATGTACGTATAAACATATTACCACCAACATATTACCTCCCAATAACAAAATTAAAATATAACATTTTGGAATAAAAATAGCGCCCTACCAAATACTTACAACCAAAGCCACAATGGCGTCATTATTACCAATGTAACTGCTATTTTGCTGTCGCCACTTGGCCTTAACACGAATCAATCCCATTTAACAACAGAAGTATCAATCTCTGGGAACATGTCAATGAGGAGATTATCAGACTAATTTGTCATGGAAAATGCCTCAGGTAAATGTGTTTGACTTCCGTGACCAGTCTTTACATAACAATGCTTTCAAAACTTGGCATACCCGTTCCACACTAAAGGACATGAATCGTACAGATCTCCTACCCTTTTTGCCATGAAATTCAGACCATTTCCCCTTTCGAAATGACCATCATCAAGGTGGCAATATTGGTGGAGAGTTGTTTTTCTGGACTTTGCAAGAACAATAGTACTTTGTTTGGTTTGCACGGGAATGCTGTTCACTTGAATTGACAATTAGCAATTAGGAAATTGAAGGTGTTTATCATCGATCAATGTCATTGGAGGAAAAACTGTTGAACACACTTTCGGTTTGCAATCTGAGCGCAAATGAAGTCATCTATGATACGAACTTCGATCTCTTTGAAGTTCGAGTTTGAGACCTTCGTCATTGGAGGCTTGTATTAGTATTATAGGCATGTCTTTAATGTTGTCATTCGTTCCACTCTCAAACTGCAATAACAGATTTTTTTTCGGATTTAGATATGTGGGAGTGTGGACCTTCGACAGGTGCTTGTTTTCCTTCACAATTTGGAACAAAAGGTGTCCTTTTGTGATTTCAAGTGGAAGCATGACACTCATGTACGAACAGTGATAGATTTATAACCGATTGATCTATCTACGCTAGGTTCATATCAATAATAATCTAAATAGCTAGTATATGTCCCTAACCGTAAAAGCAATTCAAAGGTATTAAAACCAGTGCAGATGTCTCATTAACGAGTAATTTGTCATATCGCCATAATACATTCATCATATTTGTACCTGATTGTGATTTGGAGGAGTATGCTTTTTAGACGCGCATCGATTTGATAATATATATTCACGCCATCTCTATCATCATCGCCCACTTGATAGAAGAAATGGAGCAGGACTTTTTTCGGACACTAACAAATCAATGTTATGAGTATGAAATTTTTGCGATGCAAATATGGAGTCGAGAAGAAAAAAGAAACATCCAGCAATGTTTTATTTAGTCGGGACAGTGTTTCTTTCTCTCTGGAAGGAACTCACAAAGGTTATGGTGCAAACAATTTGACGATACTGGGTTATAATCCAAGGAATGGATGATAGACGGCCACGTTGAGATACACTTGAATGTGTGGTGTTTGTGGGAAACATGTGCTGAGATGATTTGAACCACATACGTTCCGTGTGAGCTTACAAGATTGTGTACTGTGATTTTGTGACTTGTATTAAACACACATGATATATAGCTTGTCCTAGAATATGGGGTTGAACAAACAATTGTGTGGGTTCTCTGTCAAGTAGAACAAAGTTAATTTAAGCAACATATTCATTGTTTGTTCATGTATGCATTTATCTTATCAAGTTCATTGTTATTGTATCAATTGGGCATTGTCCATGGATATTCCAATATCTTAAATGGAGGAAGCAACTTTCATAGCATTTCAAAATATTATCCTCAAACTCATACTGATAACTTCCTATACAAGACAGTCTTCATTCACGAAGTTAGTCCAACAGACTAAACCCCAGAAGCATGTCTATATCGTGGTTCAGAAATGCATAGAACCTGTACGTTTGTTGTATGTATGTCATCATATTATGTACTCTCATTATATGAGTATATGCGATCCTGGATGGAGTATTCACGCGCATACTCAAAGTAAATCATTTGATGTTAAATCACGTACAAATGGACTTATGAAAGGCTTTCCCTGTGAAAGTATCCTTAAGGCTTATGGCAAAGGCACAAGGAATTGTGGAATAATACAGAAATCTATCAAACCTTTGAAAAACTATTCTCAAACAAGCATTTTAGTGATGTTCTGTTTGTTTGATCATGAAATAATAGGACACTGGCTCATTTGATGAATATTTCATTCAACACTTCTCTATGCTGATGAGCTTGAACATAGCTACGTTTATTTTTTATCATTAGTATGCTTCTATTTCTTTCAGATCTGCGCGGATGTGTGCTTTCTCACATCATCTTATCTTCTCCAGTTAATTGCGTTATGTTCTGTGTGACTGTTTCCGAATGGTACTCGTATAATGTAGAGTTTTAGACATGACAGCAAGTTAGTTGGGGTTCACTTGTTTCGTGCTTTGTCCTGAAATATTTGCCAATAATTTGATCATTAAACGGGCATATAACTCAACGAAAACTCTCAGTCCTTTTCAATATTTTGTTCGACCTATGCATAGGGTATGATTACACAGTTATTTGATCAATATTACTGGCGTATTATTTACATAATCACAAGTTATAGATTTGTCACACGCCCATAATATATTGACATACCATATTGATATATATCATATAGATAGTATATTGTTATGTTCACATATATCCGGGGCGTAGGGATCAGCAATTTTACATCTGGATTGGGCGGGCACGGGTATCGACAGGTATTAACACATAGAATGGAGGATATATTTGTAAGCATTCATTGAACCCACATAAACCATCAAAACCAATCATATCAATAAATCTTCTCCAATAATTTGTTCGACCTATTCATTGATGGGTTCACTGTTGTGTAGCTTTAAAACGATATGCTATTTCTTGTCAACAGTTGTTCTTACGAATTTCTACCTTGATGTTAACAGTGCTACTTTATCCTCATAGTATGAGTTCCTTTCAGAGATTCGTGCTTACCTTAAGTACGAACTGTTCAGAAATAATTGGTCATTTGACCTTTTGTGTGGGAATGAAACAGATTGGGACCTATGAAGTTATCTCGTAGCCATCAGTAGCATATGGCTACTGCATGTTGCTTCAAGAAAACCGTTTATAACACGTTGATATTCATTTTTGGAGCTAGCTCTTATAGTTCATATAGAACAATTGATTAGTTCATATAAAGTAGACAAATATTTCGATATTGCACAGCAGACTGCTCAATAATACCATCAGGTCGTGTTATATCAGTTTCAGGTTATCAAGCATTAGGAGGCCACTTAATGTCATGTTTACTCCTGCACTCAGCTATAGATAATACCCATACTGGCATATTTACATTGTATGATGCAACTGAAAGGGCTCTGGTCTAGAATAGATATCTATCAATCTGGTGTTAGTGGATATTCCTAATGACATTTTATTATAAATTATAACACATGGTTTCAGTTTTAAACTCTGCTGTATTTTACGTAATTGAGGGATTTGTTCCTATCAAAATATGAAGCACTGGTAACAGCATCAAAATATAAAGCAATGGCAAGAACATACTTGTGTCAGATTTTATCACATCAGCTAAATTTGTGCCTGATTACAGTATTATCATATGCCAGAATAACAGTCAAGGCAAATAACGTAATAAGTGCTATTATGTACAGTAATTTAAATTACTGTCAACGAACTCAGACCTAAGAATACACCATTTCTATGTATTTTGTTTTTCGATACCTTCGCCTATTCTTCCAATAACAAACTTCTGCCCGGCTGGTTGAAAATTAGCCCGGGCAGTGCCCAGTTCAAGAAAACGCCATTTTTCGAAAAGTAAACGGAAACACATGGTCGTTTCACTGGATTGATTCCGTCATGTATGACATTTCTGCCACAAATTACGTTTTTACCCAGGCGGTCTTGGACCTCTGAAATGGCGCGTGAATCCGATCAAAGGGTGAATAAAGCTGTATTTCTCGCTTATTTTTTTCGAATCGGATATGATTTGGCCATTTGAAACGTACCAAAATGCCCCCAACATCAACTGGCATATGATAAACGTGTTATTACACAATATGGGGTTTCATGTCCTAGGGCTAAGTCTTCAAGAAGCGTCGGGCTTCTCAAAGACTTGGCCCTCGGCATAAAACCCCATATTGTGCAAATTAGTGTTGATACAATGTAGTATCAATACTAATGGCATAAATTGCTACTGTGCTGTTTTCACCTGCCTACACATGAATCCATCATATTTGTATTAAATGTGATGTTGTCGGAGAAAAACAACACTACCATCCCGGATGATATGGGGAATGGTCCAGAATATCTAAGCTTGTTAGATGTATGTTTTAAGTCACCTGATTTGTATCAATTCTCTCTGGCAGTTCAAATTTTTAGGATGTACTATTCATGCCATTCTATGTCATCAACCTCAGTGTGTGTCTGACTATCATTATGTGTATATGAATGTAATATCAACCTAAAACCAATACTGGTTTACTTCACTGCTATTTCACTGGTTACATCTGCCGTAATACGATTCCATTGCATTCAGTGTCTAGAGTCTCAATCATTGAGAGAAATGTCAATAACGAGAACGCGAGCCCGGATTGCCTGGCAAGCTGCTTTCATCATCAACAGCTATGAAAGTTTATTTGTCTTGGAAATTGCTACGTACAAAGGCGTTTGACTTTCGTTCTCAATGCGACATAACAACACCTTGGTGATCAGTCAATTCTCAGATTTTTGACGGGGTGAAGAAAACTTCATATTCGGTTTGGCTTGCATGGGAGTCTGTTTATTTGGATTAGCAGGGCGCAATTTAAAAACCAAACGTGTGCATTTTGCATCGGTACGGAATGATCAGCAAACTCGGATACAAGTAACAAGGTTACGTAATTTATATCTCATACAGCTCGTTACAGGTCAGCTTCACCGATATGTACCTGTCAAATTATCATAAATAAGCGTATCAGAGAGTTTATCCCAATGTCCTACAAATGAAAGAACGCTTACAGAAAGCTACACTATCTTGAAATAATCTTTGGAATCTTCATCCAACTAGTTATTCATTTCATTTGAGTAATATCAATTGATAGCTAATGAATAAGAGCTAATGACTCACATGTAGAAGTAATGAAGACAATCTGAAATTGATACCTGGGGATGGACACTAGAAACGTTTATATCAATACGAGTGATTGTCGAAGGCATATATGCGATTTACATGCGAGTCACAGTCGTTGGAAGTGATGGAGGTGTGATTTCGATATAATCCAGCTTTAATACAGTGACTTATTATGCATCTCATATCACCCTGCGAGGTTTCCAACACATTCGATATACGTTCGTCACGTTGTGCTATCAATTGCACAGGTGACAAACAAAGGTGCGGAAATGTTTTCGGGGACATACGCAACAAGCCATAGAATCAAAGTCATGGGCGGTGACATATTTGTGAAGCAAACATCTTTTGTTCACCTGCGTATACTTCATCAGCGCCGACTCCAGTGTCATGGGACACCCTCTTTGATTCTATGAACGCGTTAAGAAACGCCCATTATGAAACAAAGATTTATTCACATAGAACGATAGCAACGTGTAAACATATTCATTTCAGTGGGTTACTACTATGTATTGGCATCTGCCATTGCAAATATGAAGTAGTTCAGGATAATACTCAGACCAAGCTGCTGAACATTTTCTAGAGAATGGTATCCTGCTACTGGCCTACGTGGCCCTACAGGTGATATTTATAATCCAGTACGAGCGAACCATTGTGAGCAGCAGAATGTGGTTGTGTACTGGGTGTATTGTGGGATTGTATTGTTCAATGTTATATTTCCCATATATATTGAAATGTGTAACACTTGCGTGGGGGTACCCTCATCTACCGTCTTGATGATACACATGGACAGGAATTACACTGTTGATACTGTTAAACCCAACTTACTCATGCAAAGCAATCATGTCAATGCAGATGCATATTGTGTTTGACATATCCATCAATACGTTTGTTATAAGCGACATTCAAAGCTGTGCCTCGCAAATATTTGTTTTGTCTGTTCATATCCACCATTAAGTGTATATACGTATGTGTTCCACCTGCATAATTATCATCAATGATAAATGTCTTTGATTCAGTCATGTGCATATTTAAAAGGTTTGACCCTTTACACGTGACGATATATATTAATATAGGCTGATAGCGTATCTCAACATCCAGAAGTGTGTTTCTTGGTTGTTGTTGTTGTTGTTTTGTTTTTTTGCCTCGAGCAAGCGTAAGAAATACACGTTGAGAGCAAAATAATATCATCTGATATACACAGCCACCTTGAAGTTGATGGATTCAGCACCTGTTGCCTGATGACTACAGTGACAGATTGCCTGAGCTTCATTCCATCCACGTATTGTCTGCAAATCATATGTTGGAAATATCAAATATTACCAAAACCAATTTAGATAGATGTGATGAGTCAGCAAATGGAATGAATACGATGACTGATACATTGGATTAACATACACTGGTTGTCAACTCAATCGCAATATATTGTTATGTATAATTCACAAGATTTCTTAATAAAATATGTGCAACTCAATAAGTGGAACATCACCAAATGAGTAAACATTACCGACAAAAACAACCGAACAGACACGGATAACAGTACGTCTATTGCAGGTGTTATTTTTAGTTTAACGTGCCCTACAAACACCTGTAGTCCAAAATGATTTTCAAAACAGCGAGTATCCATTGCCTCACACTTTTCAAATATTCAATGTGCCATATTGTACAATCCACTCAAAATGCATCGTTCGTACATGTGTCAAAATGCCCCGAGTTGGGTATACCGATATAAAGTACGAAAAATATAATCAGGGCCGTGTGTTACATCCTATATCAATACAGTGATACGATTCTCTGACATCCTCTTATGGGTGCATCACTGGAAGCTGAGTGTCTGAGCTGCTTAATTTCCCGTCTCACCGGCTTTAATATGATTCCATCATAATGTCTAGAACGATAACGAGCCTATCCGCATTGTGTAGAGAAAAATGTGTTCCATCGTCACAAGCCAAACATTTTGTCTTGGGTATTGCTTCAACCGAAGGGGCCTAACATCTCTGTGGAATCTTACCAACACTGATTAAAGCACGACCATACTAAACGATGTCAATTCTATAGATATTCTGGCAATTTCCTGGGACACCCGAAAACGAGTTTCAAGTTCCAAGTTCCGAGTTTCAAGTTCCGAGTTCCAAGTTCCGAGTTCCAAGTTCCGCATTTAAAGTCCCAAGAAAGTGCAGTTATCGTTTTCAAATTTCTGCATCGGTTCTCTTCAACTCATTAAATCACTTTCTTGTGCCACCTTTCAATATCGCAAAGTCGAAAATTAACCTTCCAAGCTGATGCCTGGTACGCGCGGACCTCTGAGTGCCAGGTGGATATGATTTGAAATTTCGGATAGTTTGCGGATTTGGGTGTGTTTTTCGTTCAATTCTATTTAGTTCAAATGTATTTTTATATCATTTCTATATTTTACATTCACAAAATTAGATACAAATGATGGGTAAATTGAAAACAAAGGGAAATGAAAATAATACTTATTGCATTATGACAGAATAAATTCGGATCTTGTCAATTTCTTTCATTAAATAATTGTTCGGGCATCACCAGAGAACTATGCTGTAGATGACTGAACAAATATTTAATAGAAGAAGTTGATATTTATCATTTATTCGAACGTGTAACATATAGTGGTGCTGCGCCTTCAAACTGACGCCATGATCCCTCGTCTCTGCAACTTTTAGACTCAATGTTCAAAGAACTCCTGAAAAAGCGTTGCGTGTGTAGAAATACCGTAAAATTCTAATATACGCCGGGGGTTCAGGTATACTGAAATTAATAGACGCCGGATTCTAATAGACGCCGGGTCTTTGTACATTGTGTAACATAGCAACGTATAGATACTATATAATATCGAAAGCGTCAACGCTTCCCAGTCGGGAATTTAATATCTAAACTGTCGTCCGATTTGTCATATCGTAACACAGGCCTCGTCAATTCCAATAAACGCTGGGTCCAGACAATGACTGAAATCAATAAACGCCGGGTTCTAATAAACGCCGGGTCTAGAGAAATAAATAGACGGCCGGGCGTTTATTAGAAGTTTTACGGTACTGACTGAACAGCGATGACACCTTTTCCTTAGAACTTTAAACTTGGAACTTGGAACTTGGAACTCGGAACTTGGAACTTGGAACTTGAAACTCGGAACTGGGAACTTGGAACTTGGAACTCGTTTTCGGGTGTCCCCAATTTCCTTTCGTACTACGTTCGTAATTACATGAATAAAGACTTATCAATGACTTGCAATGATATGCATAGGAGTTGAATCGGTATTAGAAAAGATTACTAACTGATCATTGTTATTAAAAATATTAATAACTTCGTGATTAGATAAACATAACACTCTGAAACGAGTGAATGACTAAGTCTACAGTGGTGAATTATAACACTTAGTCTAATGTCCGGGTCTTTCCATCTGCTATTAACCATCGCGGTAGTGAATGGTATGCAACTCACTGTTGTATTATCAAATGTCAATGTGTTACAGTCTAAATTGACATAATATATTATCCTGCGATGATACAATTTACAAATCACCATGATACGTTTTGGAATATATTTAAACATTGATTATCAACTACCGAGTATGTTTTCTGATTTTGCTCGAATGATTTCGTGCTTTGAAATATATCTTTCCATACCACAAGTTGGTAGACAACTCCCTAAACCCAACCCAACACCAGCAGATCATCTAGCCTGTTTAAAGTTGATAAAGAGTTATGCTAGGAACAGATCCGCTCGGACTTAACCTTGACTCGACAGTCTATGAGTGGCTTTCACACTTGAACCATTGTGATATCTCATCTAGGTATGAAAACCTTTCTTTGCACTTAGTAATGCTGTACAAAGTAAACTCTTTCAAAGGCGAACAAAGTGGTCCCTGTAAGAAAACACACCTCTGAAAAACGACTTTCGGCATTTAAAGACTTATTCATATTCCCCAAAGATCAATTTAGCGTGGGAATGAGCCGGTCTGATTAGGCTTCTCGTTATGGGGCTCGTTTTTGCAATAGGTGAAGTCTCACAGGACCAGAAAGACTATACATGTGTAATGAAGGTTATGACACATGAAATGACATCATTTACCGACAACTTTTTACCAGCAAATCGTAAATGCTGTGCTCTTTGAATTGTCAAATGTAAGAAATTGGGTAAATACAACTCCTCTTGGGAAAAGCGACTTTTGATTCAAATGCTCGAACAAAATGTTGTTTTTTGGTCAATTGATTTTCAGGATTAGAATCGAATCAATATGTTACCTACACCAAACTACTCATTTCAAGACAAACACTATTTTGACGAGCTTTTTATCCAAGTTTTTTCGCAAAGCAAACTGAACAGAGTGGTGGAGGCGCATATCAATCATATGACCTGACATGATTTCGAATTATTTCGTGAAATGCATTCGACTGTGTAAAACAATTTTGCACACTGTATGTCCCTGATGGCGACAGTGTGTCTTTGGATAAAATGTTTGGTCAAGTTTTATCTCTATTTTTAAAATGTTTGGTTCAAGGTCTTTTATATGGATTTCAAAATTGTTTAATCGGGTGTGGAGCAATTGTATACTACATGTTAGTTCCATCAGGCGTAAAATAGTCACAACACACTGTCCGCCTCTAATGACGCAATTCTTCGATAAATTGTTTGACCGGACTTTGTTTCTGTTCCCAAAATGTCTTGTTTTCATGGCTTTTGAGTGGTGTAATCTAAAGAAATAATTTTGGTTGTAATTGGTTTCACATAAACACATTATCGCGAAGATTAGTCAAAATAATGGAGCTGCATTGCAATAATTATTAGTTCATTTTATGTCACACTAGATCTATTGTGATATTAAATATCCATGCACACATGTGAGCGAAATCACAAATATGGCGTATAAAAAATGTGCCAACACCATGTGATACCCCTCTCCCCCGCCTCACAAAACAAGGATTGTTATATACCATATTATTACCCTTGGTTAAGACCGATCAATCGACATAAGTATCTACTCCTCAACCAGAACGCACTCCATGACGTTGGTTGGGATATTGTCCCACAAATCATACACAAGTAATTTACTCTGTGGCAGAGACGATTCAATATACTGGATGTTTCTTGGTGGAAACAGAATCTTAATCTGATTTGGATGCAGACTGAACTAGCGAATCCTAAGATAACCTTAACCGTTTTTTTTTTTGCTAATGGCATAATGTAAACATCTTGGCAGATATATACAGCAACGGAACGCCTAATCAGTATTTCAAGAGTGGTATTGGTAAAGATATGCTCATTTTCCTCCAGTCTGGCATTTGAGAAATCACCAATGACAGTCACGATCAGGTTTTTTGTTTGGAGTACTGGAGTGGAAGTCGAAACTTGATATATTGTTTGTTGAACGAACCGGTTTCTGGTATTTTGTGTGGCTTCACTGAGTGTCCAGCAATTATTGACGGAAACAATCTCAACCTTTCTCCAGAAACATGGCGTGAAAATAAAGTCACTCAAAATCGGACCTTCAAAACATTTTCCTGCAGACGCTGGATATGTATATTCAGTCCTTGTTTACATTAGTACCAACTGTAAACAATTTGTTTACATCACGATTCCTTTCTGTATGTTCAAGCCACTCTATAATGTCACCAGGACGAATAATCGACGATCTCTCAGTTCTATATCGTCGAATAAATTATATGATAATCAAACGCTTGACAACAACTTCCAAAAACACATTATGCAAATGGATATCAAAACAGACAACAAACCATTTAAAATGTAATTTCTGTCATGCTGACACTCATTCCAAAAGTGGAAGCATGCAATATACAACACAACAGGTATGTTATGTATTCACACAGTTGATATTTGTGGCAATTGTGTTCAGATCAAACAGGCGAAATACTGGAAATGAAATGCTTTTAACATGTCGACCATTTGGGAAGTAAACATAAAGTTTCTAGGTATATAAAATTCAGTGCCTATTGTCCCTGCTGGTTGGAGAGAAAACACAACAATATAAAATCTTTGGTGTGGGTACAACCGCCTTTGTTATCCAATAATGAGGGGCAAATTGGTACACTAGCTTCACTGAAACGCAATTTCCAAAACAAATAAGCCTTGATAACTGGGCTTATGGAAGTAGTTTCTCCTGGATTCTTTTGTCATTGATGTTTTTCTCCTGTAGTTTTTCGTCATTGATGTGTTTCTCAATCTCAGTTGGCACAGTCAGCCACGATTGAGTAAACTCGAGCTACGAGTGATTTCCAAAATTATATTCAACAGGCAAGAAATGTTTGATGGAACTTTGTTAACCGCTGGTTAATTCATATCGATACCCGATGACCTGACTTTGGTAAATCGAATACTTCGTCAGATTATCAAATATTTATCTAACAATTGCAGTGATTATACAACATACACCAATTTATCACATGATGGTAATAATCTATTTTACATTGTTGTAAACTATTAGGTTGTACACTACTTTGTTAACTAACTAAGCATTGTAACGTATTTATTCATGGTCTACATTGAGCAGCAATAATCCTAAGTGGTAAATATGTATTCAGGACCGATACCCTCTCAATTTTATCGCCAGGCACAGCTTCAAACAAAAAAAAGCAAATACGGTAAGTAGTCTCATGATGTTAGATAAAGGAAGTGATATCTAGTGCACCAGTCACAGTCAGCTGGATAGAACTGGCGTCAGGCAATGAACATTTTTTTAACATTTTTCTGTTTCCCTTCATGAACACATGTCATGTCATTTTTACAGTATGTGTTCCCATATTCTATCTGTTATGTCTAGTATCATTGGATTTGGTTTTGGGCACGTGTTTAGCACTACGAGATTCATAACAAAGTTAAAGTTAAAAATGAATTATTATTCTTGCAGTGTGAATGTAATAATGACTGCTAAGTGGGAAGGTGCATACGCTATCGACTTTCAAGGAAAAGGGCAAACCACGCTTTTTGGATCATCATTTGCCAGAACTTCATCATTTGAAGTATTTCTTAGATTTGTCACTACTGGTAATCACAATGTCAGCTTTATCACATTTATTTTTCATGGGGTGTATTATATGCCAAATTATGCAAACGGAAACGTTTGAAACGCGAACCAGACAGTCTGCCAGACCCTAATAAAATCTCGATAAAAACCTGATTATGCACCATAGCCAGACTACTGTAGCGGCTCTTTATCGTGGGGCCGCCGAACTTTACACTACGTTTTGAACGATTGGATGATTTTATGAATACGTCTGTACGATTCTGCCTCCAATACCTTGTTCTATCCACTCTTGTTCCGTTAAATAAAATGTATGTCTCTCTATATGTATCTACGAAATAGTGAAGGGAAGGATTGGTTTTGCTAAACGACCAGCAACACAGATGGGATCAATAAAATATTTAAACCGTGAAATACTACATATAGTAACATAGACTGGCATATCTACGGTGACTGCTTCTGGTGTAACTGAGGAGCTTAAGTGATATGACTGAGGAATCCCATCTATCAATTGACTACACAATTCAATTACTAGTGATTGGGCACCATTACATGATGAACAAGACTGAACTCTTGATATTATTGAGGAGATTTTGAGTATTACAGATGTATGTCCATGCCAGCACACCCAATGAGTTTCTCTACAATGCACCTATACTAACCAAAATTGCTCACGCCATCTGCCACTGAAAAAAACATGCAACGGATGCTGAACTCATCAATCTCAAACTGATTCTGTGTATCAGACGAATATATCGGTTTGGAGGACAAAGACGTTCGCTTAGAGCAACATGTATGATGCCAGTTGTGTTTATAATATTGATCAAACATGAAAACGAATAGGTATAGGTATCATATCGTTCAATCCTGAACAATGCATTACCCATTTTTTCGTTGGAAGCATACCTGCCATAACATTAGGCCATCGCTATCCGAGGATGGTATATTCTATATACTACATTACATGGATCTATTACATGTACTGCCTCGCCGCTCTATGAATAGGCATTTGGTTTCATATCGATGTTGATATTTTATCAACATCGATAATCGTGGCATTCATTTATACTGATCTACAAAATGCTCACATGAAAGTTGAATAAAAAAAATTGAGATATGACTATATTGATGCTTCTTTATGCTGAATGATCTGAATTCGTTTTCAATCCATTCACAATTTTTATGCACTTATTTAATTGAATTAAGTGAAAGAATTCACCCAGTGTAGATTGAAAGTAGAGTGTAGATTGAAAGTAAATTGGTGTGATTAATATTATTGCAAAAGATCCACTCAGTTATCAATCGGAACAAGTATGACAATACTATCCAACAAAAATTGCATTGCATACTGTTGTATACATCACATTTATCTACCTTCATGAAGCCAGTGTGGATAGACCAATTTATTCGAGAGGCACTTTCATTTCAAAATGTTTCAAAATTAGAGTCCTCTTCAGCGCATTTTCTTCTGGATCTTCCCTTATATCCAGTTTTAATTTCACGGTGTCAACATTGAGGTAATGTGATGTACAGATCATTCCATGGCCTGGTATGGATGATAGACTGGCACAGTTCGTGTCTGCAATGACAGAAACAAATACATGAACACGGAATGTCGGGGTAACGGGCCACAAGAAAAGCAACGAAATTGAACGAATACATTGTCCTTGGTCAATAATGCAACATTACAGTCCTATGTTGCCGTTTCATTCATCTCCCAAATATATCATATCTCATAACATTGATTTGGCTTGTCGCGTCAAGATAATACCCTTTGTTTTATTCATCAAATATGTCTATAGGTGAGTGACACGGATAGCAAACGTCGACTCCAGTAATACGATGAATACCACTGCCAGTACATGTATATTGGATTTTTAAAACCAATGTCGATCACAACTAAATGAATAACGAGTGTCTGAGCAGCAATTGATTTCGGCAGAACATTTATTTGTGTGTAGGTACAATGTAGGTATCAATCTATTACCACAAATACAGTAGATTTTGATGATGCCAAAAACAAACGTAAAATACAACATTTTGCAATAGAAACAAAGCCCGACCAAATAGTTTATCCAAAGACACACTGGCGTCACCAGGGGCAGACAGTGTGTTAAATGTAGTTGTTTCTACTGTACACCTGATGGAATTAGTATACAACTGCAATAGAAACAAAGCCCGACCAAATAGTTTATCCAAAGACACACTGGCGTCATCAGGGGCAGACAGTGTGTTAAATGTAGTTGTTTCTACTGTACACCTGATGGAATTAGTATACAACTGCCCAACAACCAATGAAAAAAATTTTAAAATCCGAAACAAACCCCATGGAAAAGATATATGACAAGTACATAAGTACCTAATCAATAGCCAAAAGGCTAATGAGTTGATG
Source organism: Terebella lapidaria (assembly GCA_949152475.1). NCBI lineage: Eukaryota > Metazoa > Annelida > Polychaeta > Terebellida > Terebellidae > Terebella > Terebella lapidaria. The sequence goes on from OX424567.1 coordinate 23,886,215, forward strand.
GTATCCTCGACAAACGACAACATATTTTACTCAACCTCACTAATAATCTGTTTTTGTCCAGCCTTACATGTGATTTTCAAGACAGTCCATGATTAATCTGAGATAATATCTGCAATGACATTTGAGAAATATTTTCCTTTCCATAATGTCTCTCCATACAAATCTTTCCGTATTTGTCCACTTAATGGGTAGCCATTAGGACTTGGTTGTGTATGAATAAAGAAATAATTGATGTGCATGAGATCTTATTCTGCCACACGCGTCACTGAAATATAGGTGATTCATTATTTGTTGTATTCTACCATACCGTAACAACAATATATTGACCTTATTTCAAAGATTCAATTTTTCAGTAATCGTGTGTAGCCGGGATAGCATCTTGACAGTGTATGTAAGAGAAGTAATGGATGTGCTGATTGTGCAGCATGTCATCAAATCCTAAAAGATTGAGGATCTTTTGAATAACCAATTGGTTTCATGTTTCACACCTTTGCCATCATACACAACTTTGTTACGACATATTGCACAACTTCCAATGATTCATTGTCCCTAAATGTGAATATCCGGAATAGCAACTCCATCATGTATGAATGAAGGATTCATACAGGTTTGATTGTGCAACAGGTCATCGAAATCTAATTGAGTCAATGTCCCATTGCAGTCGGCTACTTTGATATATGAACTCAGTTGGGTACTCTGATCTACGAGTAGGAATCGAAAGTGGTATTGTTATCATTTAACTATAGTAGGCTGAACAGCTTAAGTCAGTTTGTGTTTAGAGTATCAATAATTATATTTTCAGATTCGAATTTCCCCTTGGACTGGTTGTAGTGTGGAATAAATCGTGTTCATTTGAAGGAAGTTATACGAATCCGTTGCGAATAGGTTCAAAGGACTTTCTTCAGCTTTATAACGTAGTGAAGCAGCCAGATTGTTTCTCCTGATAGCAAGCCAGAAATCGACTTCGTTTGTTTGATTTACTTGTAAGAAATAGTTTCAATGTGCTGTGTGTTTATCAGATTGCACAATCGCATTGATTTGTGCCTGGTGCATTTTATGACGACGTTAAACACAAACTTATATAACCATATTATATATTGTAAATATATTGTAACATGAAAACCATTGAGAAACTGAACAAGCAGCTGAACAAGCATGGCCAACAGATGAGTGCTCAACATCATGTGATAATCTCCCGTAACAAAACAAAACAAAATAAACAGCTATGTATTACCCAACATAAATATCAATCACTTGGAGTAAGTATACATTACATGACCACAGCACACTCAACGGCATTAGTTGGATGTCTTCCCATAATTCATTGGAGAAGTAATTTACTCTGCGATCGAAACGATTCAATATGAACCTGGATGTTTCTGGGCGGGAGCAGAATTAGAATCGGATTATGTCACAGACTGTACTGATCCATCGTATTACATCCTATAGCGTATATCGGTGGCTGTGTGTTGCACCCATCAGAGCACATATTCACATCCTTCTTGTTTGCAACGTTAATCAAGAGTCGTTTTGTTGCACACATGGTGCATTCCGTTAGTTTGAAAGATGAACAAAAATACTTACAACCTTCGCGATTAAGTTTTCTTCCTTGTATTATGATGAATACGGAAAAAAACATTCGAGTTTGCAATCAAGTTCTAACACCGATGCTAGAAATTTGTCACCATAAAATTCCAACTTTGGGCAGATATTTGAAAAGATTGAAAACACAAATCGTGACATATTGATGTAACATATAAGAGACAATGAGTATAGCCTCCTCAACAAATGCGAAATATATCATGAACAAAGCTTCAAAACTATTCGAAAATAAACAACCGAACGGGTGAATCCATTTCATGGCATTGTTTCTCAGTAGATCAGATATCTGAGTAATTATACCACAATGTTCCAATGCCTGAATAATACAGGAAGCTGAATACGATATACAAAAGGAGTTCCTGCGGTGATGTAATGAAAATTCAATAAGTTTTTGAAAAACGACCATACAATTGTTTGTAGAGTAAGCATTCATTCCCACAATTAAATAAAAATGAGTACCTTTCGCTCTTGATTGTTGGAGACAAAAACTTATCAATATTAAAACATTGGTGTGGATACAACCGCTATTGTTATCTAATAATGAGGGGCAAATTGATACAATAGCTTCACCTGGAAAGGTTTCCCCAATACTAATACTGAGAAGATGGAATCATTTTCTGATGGATTACATTTTTTTATTTGTGATTGCTTTTTCCCCTCTCAAATATCAGCGTCGACCACAAATGAGAAAACTCGACCAATGAATAAATTTTCAAAATATAGTTGAAATTATTGTGATAGGTGTGTTCGTTGTATTTGCATAAATTATGTAAAATCTCAATCAAATTCGTCAATTTCAGAAACAATGAATTATTGAGAAATTTCGTCGAATCTAATAGCTGACGCAATAAGATTTTCCGTTGATGACACCTACTTACCTGGAGTGAGATGTGTCCAATGGGAAACATCTGCCCCATTCCGATGGAAACACCATCAGATGTCAACTGTGGTATGAGTCAGAGATAACGAGTCACAAATTAATAAATAAAATATTTTTGACTCACAAAAGTCAACATCACAAAACATGCATTCCTAATTAAATCATTGAAGGTATATGACACATTCACAGCCCATTATATGGCTATATTACTGCATGCAGCGCTTCATGGAATGTGTTATATTATGATTTTGTTAATGTTCCTAAAATTCCAACTCTATGATAAATATCTCCCCCAAGTTATAACATGAAACATATTCACAAATTACTCGAAACACTTGGATACTCAACATCATGGTCTCTCAAAAACACAGACTATGCTATTATATATTACCCTTGATAAATACAGGTCACTCGAAATGAGTATCTATTCCTCGACCAGAGTGCACTTAATGGCATTGGTTGGGATGTCATCCCATAATTCATCGCACAAGTAATTCAATCTGGGCCTGGAACGAAGTGTCTTTGTGGAAAACCTAATCTTTATCAGATTTTTCCACAGACTGTACTGATGAATCGTATGACCTGCTATAGGGCCGCATTGTTAGGTGCAGGCATCAGAGTACATATTTGGACAATGGAACATCTAGTTTTCATTTCAAAAGGTGGTTTTGATGAAAAACTAAGAAATTTCTTGCAGCTTGAAAGCCAAACAAAAACTCATCGATTTTCACGATTAAGTTCGTATGTATAGTAATACCGTGAATGTCAAACATAACCCAAATATGCACTGGCGTTTTAACATCGATTCGAAAAAATTTTCACTGTCATATTTATCTCAAGAGATAAATGAGTATAACTTTCTCAAAAACCCAAATGCAGAATCGATCATAAACGAAGCTTGAGAGCGATCAGAAACACAGCCCTTGTTTACATATTGCCAAATGCGGATAAATTGTTTTCGGCGTGCTCAAATGTCTCTGCAGTGCCATAGAGTCTATATTATATTTGAGGATCTATTTGGGTTTTCAATATCATCGTATATGTGGTAACTGGCTCATTCATAACAAATCCAAACACGTTACGCTAACTCAAGATATGCAAAACAACCGGCTCGGTGAATCCAAACTGTATATTCCACACAATACACAGTGACGTGTTTGTTGATATTTTTCTATTATCAATACGTCCCAGCTTGGATAATGTTGAGAGCTAATTAGGTGTGCCTAAAGTTTTCGCAGCCGATGTTTTGGAAATTCCGTATTTTGACAGAAAGACCATACAATAGTTTCTTGTGAAAACATTTAGTTTCCATAGTTCAGAAAATCAGCACTCAGTTTTCTATTCGTTCGAGAGAAAAACGTCAGAAACATTTGGGTAAAACAGCCTTCATTACACAAGCATGAGGGGCTAGTTTGTACAGTAGTTTTTTTCGAAACACAATTTCTAAAACAAGTAAACTTTTATAACTGGGGGAGATTCATGTTTTTCCGCCTGCTACGTTCAACCCCAAAAGAATGAACTCCAGATAGGGTTGAGGTCGGTTGATCATCATTGATAAAACGAACACTAGTATTTCGTTACATTATAATTCTATCATATATATGTAACAATTGCAGGGATGATACACCTGGTGATATTTTCTGGTGAATTGTACATATAGACCAATCGTTAAGTAACTAGATGAAAGCATTTTGACACGATATCATAGTCCTCAATACCGAAGTGGTCCATACGTGTTCAGACCCGAAACCCTCTCAGCTCTATCGTCAAAAATAGCAGTCCAAGCATTACTCAATCGCACACAGGAAGAGTAAACACAACACAGTAAGTGGTCGCATGATGTTAGTTAAAGGAACTGTATGGTACTGTATGCCGACTACTGGTGATTACTCTAATAGTCAGTATATATGATGGGATATTTGATGATGATCCATTTACTCCTCAAGCGAAGTATAGATATGCACTGAAAATATACGTGAGAGGTGAAATATTTTATCATAATTATGATAACACTGTAAACATGGTCAACTGGGTGACTGGTGATGTGAGTTAATCAATTTCATGTCTCGTCATCGTGCAGTGTACAACGGAAAGTAATTAAAAAGTCTACGAGGTTGGTGCATATGCTGTTAGATTTGGGAAAAAAACACTAATCATGCATGTTTTTCCAAATTATTCCATGCCAAATCTCCATCTTCTGAAGTACAATATTCAGTCAGCAAAAACGCACAATCTGCCTGGCCATTCTCGTAATAGCGTCAGTCCATCTGAATCATGTTTGATGAAATGCATGTCAAACCCTGCAAATTGAATGTTTGAGACACGAACCAGACTGCCTCAAAACATAATTGTGGACTGTAGCAATTTTGTTTGAAAGGTGATCAAATTTGTATTATACCTCTTGAACGATTGAATGATTTCATGGATATGTATGTACTACTAATAATACTATGTTCTCTCCACTCTTTTCGTGACAAATGCAATATTTGTCTGTCTGCAAGTATCTGCCAAATAGTGACTCGAACAATTCTTCTGCGTTTGTGTGTGTTCACACGTCAGTTTTGTTGTAGGGGGTCCACCACACTTCATAATCCTACCGTTTCTACGCAAAGAGTCCACACAACACAGATGGGATCATTATATTTTAAATTCTTAAATGTTGTATATAAACACCTAAAATGACACATCTATGGCTGCTATCTCTCTTTTAACCGAGGAGCTGAGATCACTGAGGTAATTGACTACACAATTCCAAACAACTAGTCATAATGAACTATTGAATGATGTACATATTTTTCCGGTAGATGTTCACTTGAGAGAGACTGAACGCTATCTCAGTACTTCCATTGTGGCATTGTGGCAATTCTTTCTCTCTACAATGTATTTCTCACAATCTACCATCGAACAAAGCATGCAAAAGATGTTAAATTCATCAACCATGATTCGGTTCTGTTTATCAGATGAATATATGCACTGGGTATGCAAACGAGAGTAGTTTACGTGGAACAGCACGTGTGGTGTCAGCTCAGCGAGGAAAGAATATGTTTGCGTTATCAAAACGAAGAGGTATCAAGTATCACAACTTCCAATCCTAGAGGTTATATTACCAATTATTTCGCTTACAGCATACCTGACATACTATTTTGACTATCTGAGACTGAGATAGTTTTCCAGCCTGTAGAGGTATTACATGTACTGGCTAAGAGGCTAAATGATAGTATTGAGTACATCTCTTCAATATTATATATAATCCCACGATAGCACATCATACGCCTTTGTTTACAATACATCACTCACACAACTTACCATCGAACGAAGCATGCAACAGATCCGGAATTCATCAATCTTGCTCTGTTTATCAGAGGAATATATGCGCTTTGTTTGCAGTCGAAAGACGTTAATTGGAAACAGCACGTGTGGTGTCAGTTCAGTGACGGAAGAATACGTTTGCACTGTCAAAATAAATGGGTATCAGGTATCACAACTTTCAATCCTGAAGGTTACATAACTAATTATTTCCCCCAGCATACCTGACATACTATTATGACTATCTAAGAATGAGAAAGTTTTCCAGCCTGTAGACATTACTAATTATTTCGCCCCAGCATACCTGACATACTATAATGACTATCTGAGAATGAGTTATTTTTCCAGTCTGTAGAGATATAACATGTATTGCCGCGCCGTTCCATGAATAGGCATTTGGTTTCATAACATATATCCCTGGTGAACTGATGTATCATCAACAGGTACATATGATTTTGCCAGGTCCATTTACTGACAAACAAGTGGCACACGAATGAATAAATCAAATACAATTTGAGAGGTGACTATATTGATTGCTTTACGAAGAATGATCTGAGTTTGTCTATAATTTATAACTTTATACCCTAGCTTTGTTAACTTTAGGAGAAGAATTAGCCCTATAGAAGGGTACCTAAGAGAAAACTTAGTGTGATTGATATTATTGCAGTAGATACACTCGAGTATAATTTTGTGTAACCCAAATATTTGTTTGATTGCATTGTCGTGCACAATTCATTTGATACGAGTTATATCCCTCCCCATTGTCTCTGGTGACGCCATTGGGGCTAATTAATATATGTGACCCCGCACCACAAAATCAGGCATAAGTGACGCGAGTATCAAAACTGAGATGTATGTACCACAAAAAAGAAGAGATATTACTCTCTTTTTTGGTATAAAATTCATATTTCTATCATGACTAGGGGGGGGGGGGGAGTTATGTTGATTCGAAGATTGCTATCGATGATATTTTGTTTCTGAGAAATGGCGTCAAGAGATGGATGTCAATTTCCACAAACAAAATGTACATTACACTGATATTTTGACTACAAATTTTCTTTATCACCAATTACTCTTTCTTCAATTATAACTATATTGATATCACACGAAAGAGCAAGACATTTACCATTCAGCTATGCAATAAGCATATTGGAATTGTGTGAAATTATTTCTCTGGACATACAGGGACTAAGATATAAATATTCATTTTCGATGTTTTCACCAATTAATGTAAAATTGTGATTACAATCTACAAAATCAACCAAAATTTCAGAAATTTGGGTAGAAAATCCAATAATTTTTATGTTCATTCCAAATTAGACTCTTCTCCCAACAAAATGACAACAAGAAACATTTTTGCCAAAATAAAAATTAATATATGTATTTGCCCCTGTACTATAAAATCAAGTACAGGGGCCCTGTTGTGGTGGTGCATAACTACGTTATTCAGTGCATATGGAAATATTCTAACACAAAAATATGTTCCTCCTCATTACATTTTCCCGTGTATTGGAGATTAATGTAAAACATTATAGTATGTTATATCCAGCTGTAAATCCACAAAGTCAGTCTTGACCTAATGTACTGCACAGAAAATGTACATGCCTGGTCCGGATGACAAACTGGAACAATGTCACAAATAACCTGTGTCGGCCAGTTTTTCTCTTTGTCCAGCTTTAGATACGACCATAAGGACAAATATTATTACTATGAAACAAATATAAGACAATATCTGTAAAACAAATATAATATTTGCCAAATGATAATCGCACGGACCTGACGAAAATACAGCGATTAAATATTCCAGTGATTTTCCACGGTGGTGTGATTGCCCAAGAAAAACTTTACCTTTCAATGGTGTAGATCTATTCATTGCCCGATGAATGAGAAACCCTTCCATTACGGCGGCCCAATGCTGCCATTATTCATGCCTGAGTTAAGAGTAGTTTTGAAATCAGTTTCATAGTTATTAAACAGTTATTTTCAGTTATGAAAATAGTTTCTAGCAAGGCACAAACCCTTAACACCCGGCACAAACGTTTTTAGCAGGGTGCAAACCTTTCTAGCATGGCGCAAACCTTTCTAGCACGGCACAAACCTTTATAACAGGGCATAAACCTTTATAACACAGCACAAACCTTTTTAACTTGGCGCAAACCTTTTTAGCACGGCACAAACCTTTTTAGCATGGCACAAACCTTTATAACACGGCACAAACCTTTATAGCAGGGCGCAAACCTTTTTAACATGGCGCAAACCTTTATAGCAGGGCACAAACCTTTTTAACATGGCACAAACCTTTATAGCAGGGCACAAACCTTTTTAACACGGCACAAACCTTTATAGCAGGGCATAAACCTTTTTAACACGGCACAAACCTTTATAGCAGGGCATAAACCTTTATAACACGGCACAAACCTTTTTAACATGGCACAAACCTTTATAACGGGGCGCAAACTTTTATAACAGGGCACAAACCTTTTTAACACGGCACAAACCTTTATAGCAGGGCATAAACCTTTATAACACGGCACAAACCTTTTTAACATGGAACAAACCTTTATAACGGGGCGCAAACCGTTTTAGCACGGCACAAACTTTTATAGCAGGGCACAAACCTTTTTAACACGGCACAAACCTTTATAGCAGGGCGCAAAACTTTTTAACATGGCGCAAACCTTTATAGCAGGGCGCAAACCTTTTTAACACGGCACAAACCTGTATAGCAGGGCATAAACCTTTATAACACGGCACAAACCTTTTCAACTTGGCGCAAACCTTTTTAGCATGGCACAAACCTTTATAACATGGCACAAACCTTTATAGCAGGGCGCAAACCTTTTTGACATGGCGCAAACCTTTATAACATGGCACAAACCTTTTTAACCAGGCACAAACCTTTATAGCACGGCACAAACCTTTTTAACACGGCACAAACTTTTATAGCAGGGCATAAACCTTTATAACACGGCACAAACCTTTTTAACATGGCACAAACCTTTATAAATGGGCGCAAACCTTTTTAACATGGCACAAACCTTTATAGCAGGGCACAAACCTTTTTAACACGGCACAAACCTTTATGGCAGGGCATAAACCTTTATAACACGGCATAAACCTTTGTAGCATGGCACAAACCTTTGTAGCATGGCACAAACCCCATGTAAAGGTTTGTGCTGTGATAGATAGGTTTGTGTCATGCTAGAAACTAGTTTCATAACTGAGAAAAACTGTTTACTAACTAGGAAACTAATTTCAAACCTACCCTGTTCTAAAGGTTTGGGGCCTGCTATATAGGTTTGCGCCGTGCTAAAAAGGTTTGTGCCCCGTTATAAAGGTTTGTGCCATGTTAGAAAAGTTTGTGCCGTGTTATAAAGGTTTATGCCCTGCTATAAAGGTTTGTGCCGTGTTAAAAAGGTTTGTGCCCTTCTATAAAGGTTTGTGCGGTGTTAAAAAGGTTTGTGCCCTGTTATAAAGGTTTGTGCCATGTTAAAAAGGTTTGCGCCCTGCCATAAAGGTTTGTGCCGGATGTAAAGGGTTTGTGCCTTGCTAGAAACTAGTTTCATAGCTGAAAATAACTGTTTACTAACTATGAAACTGATTTTAAAACTACTCTTAACTCAGGCATGAATAATGGCAGCATTGGGCCGCCGTACTTCCATAGAAACTCCTTAGTATATGAATAGAAAATTGATGCAAGTACACGAGAATGGAATCCCAATCCCAATGATCCAGTACCTGTTCGGATTCAGCTACATTGCATAAAATAGAATGGATACATCACTGGTACCAATTAGGTGTGTTAGGACCTAAGGTTATATTAAGTCTGTTGGGGCTATAATTACTCTATTTGCAAACTTGGATTTTCGCATGAACTGGGCGTAGTGTGGGCTCTGTGTTGTCTTGTGAGTCAATCATACAAATATACATAATAATGGAATGCAATCGACATTCATCAATTTCTGACACGGTGGAATGGGGTGTTTCCAATTCCCACGTGAATTAGGAATACAAGCAGGAATACCTTATCTTCCTCGCTGACACAATTATGCAAATATAATTATGATTAATTGGTTAATTACACTGTTTGTGCGAGTTGGAGCCTGATACGTATCTTTAATGAAAGATCTATTCAGATCTACCATTCTACACATCAGTGACTGTGTTAGAAAGTCGATTCTTAAGTGTTCGTTGCACGATGTCCGATGTTCATCTGGAAAAACAGTTATGGAGAGACGCACCATACTTTACGAAGCCAGATATTATTGCCTGATGACAAATTCTGTAACAGTTACAGCTGTAATCTGCAGAACATGGCTCTGTGACACAAATGATGTGATCCCAATTTAGAAAGCTATAACGGATTCCGTTGTAGTATAATCGGGAAACTGTTCGTGTGCAAACCTGCGGAGATCCAGGCCAGATAGGGGTTTAAGTAGATATAAACCTTGGTGAGTGGAGAAGTGTGCTTTGAAGGTAGGATTCCAACGACTTACGAAGTCGTAGAACCCATTAGAACTCTTATCTTTCAGGATGCGCAAGAATATACAAATGTCTGGTAGAGTGTTACAACATGAGTGATACAACATTCTGATGCATCAATAGGTATATTCTCCGACTCATAAACTACTTTGATGATATCATCAAACTTGGTGTCACATATTATGAGAGCCGACGAGCGAATATGGTACAATGTGAGCTAAGCCTTCTTCAAAATTGTACCGGACAATTTCTCCGATCAAGTCTATATTTAAATATGAATTAGGAAGAAAATTACTCGCGTTTGTAGTTCTGCTTTGGATGAAGCAATCAGAGGTGTTGATTCACATGTGAGCAACAGAAACCGAACCAATTGATTGGAAGCACACCTAGCTCAAGCTTGGAATACGGCATGAAGCCGGGGCAGATTGTCATTGCACTGCGGGTGAAACCTGGGCAGTGCTTCACAACATTCAAGTGTTTCTCAATGCGGTGAACTACATATATCCGAATGAATATGATGATCGATATCGCTTCATCTTCTCACATCCATGCATTATTGTGATGATTAAAAAAAAATAGCGAAACATCTTTGGTGGTCCCGTCTAATGGAGAGGATGCCTTTTTCTGGTATATCAGGGCGTCAAAGCCACACAAGGTCTTCACTGAGCAGGCACATTCATCATTTCTTAGCGCTGTCATTTACCCTGACATGTAAGATTATTCGAGTTACACCTCACACATATTGCTAGTGTATTTATCATTGAGATTCACGCAAATGTGTGTGAGAAACATTAATAAATACAAGAAATAATAATTTGTCATTATCCCTTCTCCCAAACGTAATCTAGGTAGGTATTCAATTTATTCCCATCTTGGCTGGTGGAGGAGAATATTATGATGCTGCAATAACGGCATTAATGTTTGCTTCATAATTGTTATTTACTCATATTTTGCAATCGCGTCTGTGTTGTTATCTGATTACAAAAGCTCAACATGTGGTACATGATTTTTTCTCGTCAATTTTGTTCTCTAACAATTATATTGTATTTGTACAGGCTTTGTCTTTTCTTTAACGGTGTAGATGATACATTATCACAAAGTTTATTCATCCAAAGTAGCTGCATTCAAACTGGCAAGTTGCAACATACATAAAGCTTCGACCCTATGACGACGAAAATGCATAAATAATTGTACCATTTAAATAAGTCTATAGCTCCGAATAATTATATTATATAGGTGTTTTATTGCATGGATGTAATACATCCCTGATGAGCGTATGTATCATCAACAGTGATATATGATTTTGCAAGGTCCATTTACTGACAGGGAAGTTGCACACGAATGAATAAATCAAATACAACTTGAGAGAGGACTAGATCTACATTGATTGCTTCATGAATCCGATGAGACTAATTTGAGTTTATTTATAGTCCTATAACCTATACCGGTAAGCTTATACTCCATCTTTATTAACTTCAGTGGCAGAATTCGCCTAGAATAGAATGGCCCCTAAGGAGTAAACTTCACGTGATTGATATTTTTGCAGTGCATACACAAAAGTATATATTTCCATAACACCCAATTTGTTCGATTATCTGACAGTCGCATTGCACGATTCGTTATATCCCTCCCTGTTGCCTCTGGTGACACCTGTGGGGCTACATATATGTTCTGTCAAGCTGCATGTTTATTTCAAAAACCCAACACTATTGGCATCATCAAAATCTTGTTGTGGTAGTGCATACCCACATTCAGACATTTCTCAGTGCATATGAAAATATTACAACACACACAAAAATATTCCTTCTCATTACATTTGTCCGTGTATCGGAGACTAATATTAAACATTATAGTGTGTTATATCCAAATTTGGCTGTATTGGTTATATCCAAATTTGGCTGTATTATATAAAAATTTGGCTGTATTGGTGGTAATAGATTGATTCTTACATCCAGCTGTAAACCCACAAAGTCAGACTTGACCTCACGTGCTGTGCAGAATATGTAGCTGCCTGGTCCGAATGACAAACTGTAACGTTTCGCATCTGCGATGACAGAGAAATATACATTTAACATGAAATATACGTCAGCACATACTTTAGTAAATAATACACGATTCCATGTTCCTTGTTCATTCATTAGGCAAATACATGTATGTCATATCCCGTAATATAGATTCCCTGGCTTGTTGCACGGAGATCATTTCCGGTAGATTATTTCTCAAATATACGATTAATGGCACGTATAGCAAACGACTCTTCCGGTAGTGAAATAAGTTCCCTGCATTGGGTTTCAAATCCAATAGCAATGGAACTAGATAAATAACGAGTGGATGAGAGAGCATTGACTTAGGTCAAACAGTCATGTGTGTATACACAAACCACAACATCACAAATAACCTGTATCCGCCAGTCTCTCTATTTGTTCAGCTTCAGATATGATCATAAATACATTTACTATATAATAAGATAAATATCTATAAGACAAATATTTTACATGCAAAATTATAATCACAGAGACCTGAAGAAAATGCAGTGATTATATTTTCCAGTGATTTTTCACTGTGATGTAATTGCCTAGGAAAAACATTACCTTTCAACAATGTATATATTGCCCACTAAATTGAGAACCCATTGTATAGAAATTTCCTAGTATATGAATAGATAAATGATGCAAGTACACGAGAAATGTGTGCATGCTCAAACCAAAACGTCACAAAAAACATGTGTCGGCCAGTTTTTTTTATGTCCAGCTTTAGGTACGATTATAAGGACAAATATTATACTATAAGACAAATATAAGACAAATATCTATAAAACAAATTTGATATTTACCAGATGATAATCGCAAGGACCTGAATTGAGCAACTTTCTTAATTGCATATGAATAGATAATTGATGCAAGAACATGAGATAAAAAATTCCCAATCCCAATAATCCAATAGCTGTTCGCAGTTGGATACATTGCATAGAATAGACTCGATACATCACTGGTACCAATTAGGTTTGTTAGGACCTAAGGTTATATTAAGTTTGTTCGTGCTTATAATTACTCTAGTTGCAACCTCGATATTCCACATGGAATTGTCCAAAAAGTATTGTGCTATGTATAAACATGAATGTGTAGTGAGTGTAAATTTTTGTGAGTGTCGAGAATGATAATAATAGAAAAGATTATTCGGATAATATAAAACCAGGATTAAGTGTTGTTCAAGGTCAAAAATGAATATTTTAGCTTAAAACTGACACAAATGATTTCTGTTAGGAGGCGATGACAGTACCTGACAAAACCATACCTGACATAATATTATGGCTATCCGTGCATGGGATATTCTCCCAGTATGCGGAGACATTTCCAGTATGCATAGGCATTTGGTTTCATGACATATATGCCTGATGAAATTTATGTATCATCAAGAGTGATGTGAGATTGCCAGGTCCATTTACTGACAAACAAGTCGCACAAGAATGAATAAATCGAATCTAATTTGAGAGGTGACTATATTGATTATTTTACGAAGAATAATCTGAGTTTGTCTATAATTTATAAGCTTATACTCCAGCTACGTTACCTTTAATCAGAAATACATAACGAGAGATGTATTTCTGCTTTAATGGAATAATTAGCACTATGGAAAGGCCTCTAAGAGTAAACTTAGTGTGATTGATATTATTGCAGTAGATACACACAAGTATAATTTCATGTATCCCAAATATTTGTTCGATTGCATTGCGGAGCACAATTCATTCGATACAAGTTATATCCCTCCCCATTGCCTCTGATGACGCCAGTGGGGCTACATAATATATTTCGGTCGAGCTGCGTGTTTATAAAACCCATTACTATTGGCATCATCAAAATATTGTTGTGGTGGTCCATACCTACATTTTTCAGTGCATATGGAAATATTCTAACACACGAATATGTTTACTAACTAGGAAACTAATTTCAAACCTACCCTGTTCTAAAGGTTTGGGGCCTGCTATATAGGTTTGCGCCGTGCTAAAAAGGTTTGTGCCCCGTTATAAAGGTTTGTGCCATGTTAGAAAAGTTTGTGCCGTGTTATAAAGGTTTATGCCCTGCTATAAAGGTTTGTGCCGTGTTAAAAAGGTTTGTGCCCTTCTATAAAGGTTTGTGCGGTGTTAAAAAGGTTTGTGCCCTGTTATAAAGGTTTGTGCCATGTTAAAAAGGTTTGCGCCCTGCCATAAAGGTTTGTGCCGGATGTAAAGGGTTTGTGCCTTGCTAGAAACTAGTTTCATAGCTGAAAATAACTGTTTACTAACTATGAAACTGATTTTAAAACTACTCTTAACTCAGGCATGAATAATGGCAGCATTGGGCCGCCGTACTTCCATAGAAACTCCTTAGTATATGAATAGAAAATTGATGCAAGTACACGAGAATGGAATCCCAATCCCAATGATCCAGTACCTGTTCGGATTCAGCTACATTGCATAAAATAGAATGGATACATCACTGGTACCAATTAGGTGTGTTAGGACCTAAGGTTATATTAAGTCTGTTGGGGCTATAATTACTCTATTTGCAAACTTGGATTTTCGCATGAACTGGGCGTAGTGTGGGCTCTGTGTTGTCTTGTGAGTCAATCATACAAATATACATAATAATGGAATGCAATCGACATTCATCAATTTCTGACACGGTGGAATGGGGTGTTTCCAATTCCCACGTGAATTAGGAATACAAGCAGGAATACCTTATCTTCCTCGCTGACACAATTATGCAAATATAATTATGATTAATTGGTTAATTACACTGTTTGTGCGAGTTGGAGCCTGATACGTATCTTTAATGAAAGATCTATTCAGATCTACCATTCTACACATCAGTGACTGTGTTAGAAAGTCGATTCTTAAGTGTTCGTTGCACGATGTCCGATGTTCATCTGGAAAAGCAGTTATGGAGAGACGCACCATACTTTACAAAGCCAGATATTATTGCCTGATGACAAATTCTGTAACAGTTACAGCTGTAATCTGCAGAACATGGCTCTGTGACACAAATGATGTGATCCCAATTTAGAAAGCTATAACGGATTCCGTTGTAGTATAATCGGGAAACTGTTCGTGTGCAAACCTGCGGAGATCCAGGCCAGATAGGGGTTTAAGTAGATATAAACCTTGGTGAGTGGAGAATTGTGCTTTGAAGGTAGGATTCCAACGACTTACGAAGTCGTAGAACCCATTAGAACTCTTATCTTTCAGGATGCGCAAGAATATACAAATGTCTGGTAGAGTGTTACAACATGAGTGATACAACATTCTGATGCATCAATAGGTATATTCTCCGACTCATAAACTACTTTGATGATATCATCAAACTTGGTGTCACATATTATGAGAGCCGACGAGCGAATATGGTACAATGTGAGCTAAGCCTTCTTCAAAATTGTACCGGACAATTTCTCCGATCAAGTCTATATTTAAATATGAATTAGGAAGAAAATTACTCGCGTTTGTAGTTCTGCTTTGGATGAAGCAATCAGAGGTGTTGATTCACATGTGAGCAACAGAAACCGAACCAATTGATTGGAAGCACACCTAGCTCAAGCTTGGAATACGGCATGAAGCCGGGGCAGATTGTCATTGCACTGCGGGTGAAACCTGGGCAGTGCTTCACAACATTCAAGTGTTTCTCAATGCGGTGAACTACATATATCCGAATGAATATGATGATCGATATCGCTTCATCTTCTCACATCCATGCATTATTGTGATGATTAAAAAAAAATAGCGAAACATCTTTGGTGGTCCCGTCTAATGGAGAGGATGCCTTTTTCTGGTATATCAGGGCGTCAAAGCCACACAAGGTCTTCACTGAGCAGGCACATTCATCATTTCTTAGCGCTGTCATTTACCCTGACATGTAAGATTATTCGAGTTACACCTCACACATATTGCTAGTGTATTTATCATTGAGATTCACGCAAATGTGTGTGAGAAACATTAATAAATACAAGAAATAATAATTTGTCATTATCCCTTCTCCCAAACGTAATCTAGGTAGGTATTCAATTTATTCCCATCTTGGCTGGTGGAGGAGAATATTATGATGCTGCAATAACGGCATTAATGTTTGCTTCATAATTGTTATTTACTCATATTTTGCAATCGCGTCTGTGTTGTTATCTGATTACAAAAGCTCAACATGTGGTACATGATTTTTTCTCGTCAATTTTGTTCTCTAACAATTATATTGTATTTGTACAGGCTTTGTCTTTTCTTTAACGGTGTAGATGATACATTATCACAAAGTTTATTCATCCAAAGTAGCTGCATTCAAACTGGCAAGTTGCAACATACATAAAGCTTCGACCCTATGACGACGAAAATGCATAAATAATTGTACCATTTAAATAAGTCTATAGCTCCGAATAATTATATTATATAGGTGTTTTATTGCATGGATGTAATACATCCCTGATGAGCGTATGTATCATCAACAGTGATATATGATTTTGCAAGGTCCATTTACTGACAGGGAAGTTGCACACGAATGAATAAATCAAATACAACTTGAGAGAGGACTAGATCTACATTGATTGCTTCATGAATCCGATGAGACTAATTTGAGTTTATTTATAGTCCTATAACCTATACCGGTAAGCTTATACTCCATCTTTATTAACTTCAGTGGCAGAATTCGCCTAGAATAGAATGGCCCCTAAGGAGTAAACTTCACGTGATTGATATTTTTGCAGTGCATACACAAAAGTATATATTTCCATAACACCCAATTTGTTCGATTATCTGACAGTCGCATTGCACGATTCGTTATATCCCTCCCTGTTGCCTCTGGTGACACCTGTGGGGCTACATATATGTTCTGTCAAGCTGCATGTTTATTTCAAAAACCCAACACTATTGGCATCATCAAAATCTTGTTGTGGTAGTGCATACCCACATTCAGACATTTCTCAGTGCATATGAAAATATTACAACACACACAAAAATATTCCTTCTCATTACATTTGTCCGTGTATCGGAGACTAATATTAAACATTATAGTGTGTTATATCCAAATTTGGCTGTATTGGTTATATCCAAATTTGGCTGTATTATATAAAAATTTGGCTGTATTGGTGGTAATAGATTGATTCTTACATCCAGCTGTAAACCCACAAAGTCAGACTTGACCTCACGTGCTGTGCAGAATATGTAGCTGCCTGGTCCGAATGACAAACTGTAACGTTTCGCATCTGCGATGACAGAGAAATATACATTTAACATGAAATATACGTCAGCACATACTTTAGTAAATAATACACGATTCCATGTTCCTTGTTCATTCATTAGGCAAATACATGTATGTCATATCCCGTAATATAGATTCCCTGGCTTGTTGCACGGAGATCATTTCCGGTAGATTATTTCTCAAATATACGATTAATGGCACGTATAGCAAACGACTCTTCCGGTAGTGAAATAAGTTCCCTGCATTGGGTTTCAAATCCAATAGCAATGGAACTAGATAAATAACGAGTGGATGAGAGAGCATTGACTTAGGTCAAACAGTCATGTGTGTATACACAAACCACAACATCACAAATAACCTGTATCCGCCAGTCTCTCTATTTGTTCAGCTTCAGATATGATCATAAATACATTTACTATATAATAAGATAAATATCTATAAGACAAATATTTTACATGCAAAATTATAATCACAGAGACCTGAAGAAAATGCAGTGATTATATTTTCCAGTGATTTTTCACTGTGATGTAATTGCCTAGGAAAAACATTACCTTTCAACAATGTATATATTGCCCACTAAATTGAGAACCCATTGTATAGAAATTTCCTAGTATATGAATAGATAAATGATGCAAGTACACGAGAAATGTGTGCATGCTCAAACCAAAACGTCACAAAAAACATGTGTCGGCCAGTTTTTTTTATGTCCAGCTTTAGGTACGATTATAAGGACAAATATTATACTATAAGACAAATATAAGACAAATATCTATAAAACAAATTTGATATTTACCAGATGATAATCGCAAGGACCTGAATTGAGCAACTTTCTTAATTGCATATGAATAGATAATTGATGCAAGAACATGAGATAAAAAATTCCCAATCCCAATAATCCAATAGCTGTTCGCAGTTGGATACATTGCATAGAATAGACTCGATACATCACTGGTACCAATTAGGTTTGTTAGGACCTAAGGTTATATTAAGTTTGTTCGTGCTTATAATTACTCTAGTTGCAACCTCGATATTCCACATGGAATTGTCCAAAAAGTATTGTGCTATGTATAAACATGAATGTGTAGTGAGTGTAAATTTTTGTGAGTGTCGAGAATGATAATAATAGAAAAGATTATTCGGATAATATAAAACCAGGATTAAGTGTTGTTCAAGGTCAAAAATGAATATTTTAGCTTAAAACTGACACAAATGATTTCTGTTAGGAGGCGATGACAGTACCTGACAAAACCATACCTGACATAATATTATGGCTATCCGTGCATGGGATATTCTCCCAGTATGCGGAGACATTTCCAGTATGCATAGGCATTTGGTTTCATGACATATATGCCTGATGAAATTTATGTATCATCAAGAGTGATGTGAGATTGCCAGGTCCATTTACTGACAAACAAGTCGCACAAGAATGAATAAATCGAATCTAATTTGAGAGGTGACTATATTGATTATTTTACGAAGAATAATCTGAGTTTGTCTATAATTTATAAGCTTATACTCCAGCTACGTTACCTTTAATCAGAAATACATAACGAGAGATGTATTTCTGCTTTAATGGAATAATTAGCACTATGGAAAGGCCTCTAAGAGTAAACTTAGTGTGATTGATATTATTGCAGTAGATACACACAAGTATAATTTCATGTATCCCAAATATTTGTTCGATTGCATTGCGGAGCACAATTCATTCGATACAAGTTATATCCCTCCCCATTGCCTCTGATGACGCCAGTGGGGCTACATAATATATTTCGGTCGAGCTGCGTGTTTATAAAACCCATTACTATTGGCATCATCAAAATATTGTTGTGGTGGTCCATACCTACATTTTTCAGTGCATATGGAAATATTCTAACACACGAATATGATCCTTCTCATTACATTTTTCCGTGTATCGGAGACTAATATTAAACATTATAGTATGTTATATCCAGCTGTAAACCCACAAAGTTAGTTTGGACCTAATGTACTGCTCAGAAAATGAGGATTCCTGGTCAGGATGACAAACTGGAACGTTTCGCGTCTGCGATGACAGAGAAAATATTCTTTAAACACGATATATCGTGTATTGGGACAAACACATTCCCTGTTGCTTGTTGTGGTTTCATTTATCACACAAATAACATTATATTTCACGATATTGATTCCCTGGCTTGTTGCACCGAGATAACTTCCGCTATCAAAATTACGCGATTAATGGCACGTACAGTAAACAACTCTTCCGGTAGTAAAATAAATTCCCCGCGTTGGGTTTAAAATCCATTATCAATGCAACTAAATAAACGAGTGGATGAGACAGTACACGAGAATGGATTCCCAATCCCAATGATCCAGTACCTGTTCGCACTCAGCTACATTGCATAAAATAGACTGGATACATCACTGGTACCAGTTAGGTGTGTTAGGACCTAAGGTTATATTAAGTCTGTTGGGGCTATAATTACTCTATTTGCAAACTTGGGATTTCGCATGAACTGGGCGTAGTATGGGCTCTGTGTTGTCTTGTGAGTCAATCATACAAATATACATAATAATGGAATGCAATCGACATTCATCAATTTCTGGCACGGTGGAATGGTATGTTTCCAGTTCCCACGTGAATTAGGAATACAAGCAGGAATACCTTATCTTCCTGGCTGACACAATTATGCAAATGTAATTGGTATATTACACTGTTTGTGCGAGTTTGAGTCTGATACGTATCTATAAAACAAGTAGATATATGCATCTATTTGTTTTACAGATATCTACCTATGAGGATACCAATGCCGATCCGTTGGATGTCTTGTTTTGACCTCTGATTCTGTTTACAAATTACGTATAACATCTGCATATCAGAACTCTGTACAAACGTAATGCCCACAAATCTACCATACAGTATATAGTTGTGATCTATACCATCAGAAAATGTCATTTTTCATCTAATTCTGCAGTATTTGTCACCTGAGCCATTCATCTTATATCACAGTATTCGTAAGATTCTCAGTACTTGAAGTGCAGTAAAGGTGGCCTTTCTTTCCAAGTATCTTAATGGAGAACACTTGTTTAGTTGTGATGAGAACTACATTGTATTTTGTAAGATGTGATGTACGATAGATAAGATTATTCGGATAATAAACCCAAAGAGCCAGGGTTAAGTGTTGTTCAAGGTCAAAAACGAAGATTTCAGCTTAGAACTGATAAATGATTACTGTTAGGAGGTGATAACAATAACGTGATCGTTCTGTGGTACTGCATCTAAAGTTATAGTTGACAACACGAATTCATTGTACTGACGATACACCACTTTTGGTGCTATTCTTATCGTCATTATGTTTATATTTTTAGTCTTTTTTTCACTATTCTTTTTGTCTGCATATGTGTATATTCTGACTCATTTTTACCAACACACATTTACAGTAGATTTACATAGATGATGCTGAGGCAAAACGGATGTAGGGATTATCATGTATGATGAGATAATTCGATAAATAAAAAGCGATGAATGGCTTCAGAAAACAGCTCAGAAAAACAGTTCTCGAAAAACACACCCTATTCTATGAAGCAAGATATATATAGCCTGATGAGAAATACTTTGTTACAGCTCTCATCTGTACATGAGAGAACATGGCTCTGTAACACGGATGATATATGATTTTAATCTATCAAGAAAGCTAAATGTGTTCAATTGTAGTATAATCACGAAATTGGTCGTGTGCAATTTTCTGTGTCATCAAAAACACACCCCTCACTAATATATTCGTTTGTTATAACAATGAAAACGAAGGTGCCTTTGTGATTAGAGATGTACTACAATGTACCCTTTGCATTTCAATTCCTGGCATGGTGCAGTAAGAGCCCATAACACTTATCCTTGGCCTAAAAGTCCGTATATTTATTGTCTGAGAGAAATGAACCTGTTGAGATAAAACATCGAGGCCATTATCGCTTTAATGGTAAGATTCCAGCGACTTACAAGGTTGTAAAACCCATTAAAGCTCATACCTATCAGGGTGCGCAAGAATATACAAATGTCTGGTAGTGTGAATTGTTACAACATTCTGATGCATCAATGGGTATATTCTCCGATTCATATTCAATTGTGATGGTATCATCAAATTTTGGTGTCATGTATGATGAGAACCGACGAGTAAATATCGTACAATTCGAGCTATGCCTTCTTCAAAATTGTAATAAACTTCTTCTGCAACCAAATACATATTTAAGTTTGAATTAGAAAGAAAATTAGGCGCGTTTGCAGTTATGTTTTGAATAAGCGTCCCAAATGTGTTAATTCACGTGTGAGCAACAGAAACCGAACCAATTGGTTGGAAGCAGACCAAGCTCAAGCTTGGAATACGGTATGAAGCCGGGGTGGATTTTCATTACATTGTGGGTAAAGCATGGGCAGTGCTTCATGACATTCAAGTCACATTCGATATCACTTCATATTCTTACATCCATGCATTATTGCGATGATTTGAAAAAGGAATTGAAAAACATCCTCGGTGGTCCAGCTTAAGGAAGACGATATCTTTGTCTGGTATCTAAAAGGTTCTGAGCTCACACAAGGTCTGCATTGAGAGGTACATCCATCATTTCTTTTAGTTACCATGGCGTGTGAGATTAGTAGAGTTCCTCACTTAGCTCACACATATTGCTAGTTTATTTATCACTGAAATCTACGCAAATGTGTGTGAGAATCATTAAAAGATGCAATAAATAATATAATAATTTGTCATTGTCTCTTCTCCTCAACGCAATCTAGGTCAATTTTTCACCATCTTGGATTGTGGGGAGATAAATACAATTCTGCACTAACAAAGTTAATCTTTTACATTATTATCGATATTTACTCTTATTTCCCATTTGCATCTGTGTTTATTACACAACCTCGAATGGTACCAGTTTTTTCTCGTCAACTCCTTACTTTGACAATTTTTTTACTACAGGCTCTTTCCTTTCTTTGATGACGTAAATGACACATTCTCACAAGGTGTATTAGTTCAAACCAGCCACATACCAATGGTACGTATGTTGCAACATACGCACAAGGTTCGATCCTGAAACGACGAAGAATTCACCAAATTCATACAATAATTGTTCTATAGTCAAATAGATGTATAACTTTGGAATATTTATGTTATCTGGGTATTATTGTTGTATGAAAATACTATTATCATTTCAATCAAGCAATATCGTTATACTCTGATGGCAGTACGAAATGCTGAATTGTTCTAGTTGGGAACGTATTCCTACGATCTTCAAGTTTCAACAAGAATAGTGATGAAACATCAATTGCAATAGGTTTATTTATGGGCAGTTATTTAATAGCTGCATTTAAATAACTGACACTATTGCCACCTTACAAAACCAGCAGTTAACGATCAATTGATCGATTTAAACACACTTTGGGTTTCTCTAAACACATCACTTGTGCACTTAAATAAATCCCATTATCTCCTCACTACCCTGTTGTAGTAACAGTGGTAATCTATCTAAACAAACTGTCAGATGTTTCCCAATTCGAAACAAATCGGTATTTATTCAGTGGTTAGATCTATCACTGTCTCTTGACATGAAAAAAGGTGGGAGGCTAGTTCCCTGGCTATTCAGTAAAGTAAGCAATTCAAGCTAGCATATCTATGGAAAGGGCGTTTCTGTTCCAAGCCGACAATGAATCAGTCAGTTTCCGGATACACACGTGTTCCTCATACTAAGGTGAGCAACTGCGATGACTCCATTCGTCTGACCCAAGGGAGTAAGTATTCTCAGGAATATCTGCAATCGCCAGTCGGTAACCCTGTTTTTAAGGTTCACACGACATCATCACTCTTTTTGTTTGGCGTTACCAATATTAGTACAGTGTACAATAGCTTAGGTAACAATTGTTCAGATTGTGAATGAAGCGTGTACACTTGCATACTAACTCAAATTTTTATGCTATTCCATATAAAAGCGGGACAGGCGAAAATACCTGTCGAGGTATAAGTATAAATATAAGTCGAGGTTTTTCAAATCTTCAATTTCACAATCGCAACTGGCGAAGTAGAATTTTGGCTAATTTTCAGTGCCTAACACAACTGAATCACTGCTTGATGGAAAAGAGAAAAAGATGTTACTTCCACTTGCAAAACCTCAAAATGGAGGATGGTAGAAATTCGAAGTGGGCATTTGTTCACACATGTTCAGTCCAAACTAGAACTTTTGCATTTGAGAGATGAACAGAGTTTTCGCAACGGCATTTGAAATCAATATCCAAGACATCCCTGAAGTATTGTGGTCTAGATAGAAACCAGCTTGCCGTCTTTCACAGTCCATCCATGGTATGCAAGGTTTTGACCAGCTCCTCATGGTTCGTGGGCTCTACTCCTTGTGCTCCCTTGGAAAATGTTGTTCTAGCACATCACTTGTGGAAGGAATTCAGTACACATCCCTGGTGATAGAGAACATTCATCACAATGGGGTCAACGTTGATGTCATCAGTAATATATTCGAAAGTGATTATACTGACACCAAAAATATAAAGTATTATAGTGTATATTTATATATCATATAGTAACCTCGAATGCGACATTTATCACAGATATTTCTCATTCAACTGGGAAGCTGAAATAATGGAGGTAATTGACTACACAATTCAATAGAAATTAGTACTAAAGAACTATTCAATGATGAATATTTAATCTCCAACGATTGACCTGATTATGATATTTTCTGAGAGACCTGATAATATTCAATAGTATTGAGTACATCAATTTAATATTAAAGATGTACATGTATTTCAACGAAAACACATCCAATACCTTCCTACAATGCATTTCTCACGCCATTTATCATCAAACAAAGCTTGCAATGAATGCTGAATTCACCAATCTCAAGCTGGTTCTGTTCATCAGATGCAGGCGTTCACTGAAAACCACATGCGTAATGTCTGTTTACCGAGGAAATAGTATGTTTGCATTATCGATACGAATGGGTACCAAGTATCATATCTTTCAATCTGAAAGGTTACATTGCCAATTAGTTCTCTTGCAGCATACCTGACATGATATTATGGCTATCCTAGAACGGGATATTTTCCAGTATGTGGAGAACGTACATATATTGCCGCACCTCTCCATGAATAGGCATTTGGTTTCATAACATATATCCCTGATGAACATATGTATCATCAACAGTGATATATGATTTTGCCAGCTCCATTTACTGACAAACGAGCTGCACATGAGTTGATAATTCAAATACAATTTGAGAGAAGACTATATTGATTACTTTGGCTGAATCATGTATTGAGACAAAACATTCCCTGTTCCTTGTTGTGGTTTCAATTATCAGACAAATATCATTATATCCCACAAATTGATTCCCTGGCTTGTTTCGAGATCATTTCTGCCATCAAATACGCAAATAATGGCACACATAGCAAACGACTCTTACGGTAGTGAAATAAATTCCCTGCGTTGCGTTTCAAATCCAATATCAATGCAACTAAATGAATAACGAGCGGAAGAGACGGCATTTGACTTCGGCTAAACAGTCATGTGTATATGCAAAAACCACAACGTCACAAATAACTTCTGTCCGCCAGTTTTTCTCTTTGTCCAGCTTTGAATACGATCATAAGGACAAATATTATAAAACAAATATAAGACAAATATCTATAAAACAAATATAATATTTGCAAGATGATAATCGCAAGGACCTGAATTGAGAAACTTTCTTAATTGCATTTTAATAGATAATTGATGCAAGTACACAGGCATTGATCTCCAAACTCAATGATCCAATCCCTGTTCGAAGTTAGACACATTGCATAAAACTATGGCGCCCCGTTCGTGCCACAAAACAGAGAAGTTGATTTATACATATGAGGTAATACGTATGTGATACTTATCACATACGTATGGGATACTAACCCATATGTATGAGATACTAAGTCATACATATAAAATACTTATCTCATACATAGGAGATAATAAATCATACATAGGAGATACTGTATTAAGTCATACGTATGTGATACTAACCCATACATATAAGATACCATATCATACGTATGGGATACCAACACATACGTAGGAGATACTAAAATTTCCATGTACCCGAGACCGACGTGAAAATAGATGTAATATGTTTGTCCTACGTGTTCTCCATCTGACGTTCATGCTTCTTTCATGCTCTTCACAAAAACGTCACATCGTGCACGCATCTATCTACTTATGAAGCAATATCTCATACGTTTGTGTTAGTATATCATACATATGAATGACTTGTGATCTCATACATATGACTTGTTATCTCATACATATCAGTTAGTATCTCATGGGTATGAATTTTTGTTTGATACATATGAGATAAAAAAAATAATTTCACTTCTTTTGTGTCACGAACGGGGCACCATATAAAACAGACTCGATATATCAGTGGTACAAATTAGGTTTGTTGGGACCTAAGGCTATGTTATGTCTGTCAGTGCTTATAATTACTTTGCAAATATGGTATTCCGCATGGACTGGGCGTAGTGTGTGCTGTCTTGTACAGTTCATCATGACAAATATGCATAATAATGGAATACATTTGACATTGGTCAATGATGATTATTCTGACATGGTGGAATAGGCTGTTTCCAATAATTGTCATGTGAATTGAGGGGAACTCTTATCTCTCTCTCTCTGATTATGCAAATGTAACTGGTATATTCACTGTGCGAGCAAGTTGGAGCCCAATGCGTATTTTTGATACGAGTAGATCTATGCATCTACTTGTATTACGGATATCTGCCTATCATGATACCAATGCCGATCCGTTGCGAGTCCTGTTTTGACCTATGATTATTTTTCTAATTACGGTATTACATCTGTATACCAGCAATCATTTGACAAACATTAGCCCACAAATCTACAATATATGAATGTGATCTATACTAACACAAAATGTTATTTTTCGTACACAGTACAAGTGAGTTGAAGCCCGATACGTATCTAAAATAAAATCAAATCTACCATTCTACATATCAGTGACTGTGTCAGGAAGTCGATTCATGTGTGTTCATTCCAGGATACCGATGCTCATCCATCAGTCGAGATGACTTTTTTTGTCCTTCGTATTTTGTTTCTAATTATGGAATTATATCTGTACACCAGAACTCGGTACAAACGTAATGCCCACAAATCCACTATATATAGTTGGGATCTATTCCATCAGAAAATGTCATTTATCTTAACTTATTCTGCAGTATTTGTCACGAGGCCATTCATCTTCTATCACAGTATTCGTAGAATTCTCAGTACTTTACATACATATCGATGAGATGAATAAGTATGACCGAATGATGAGCTTTATTCTCAAAAATGGGAACAATAAGTATGACCGAATGATGAGCTTGATACAGAAGAGTACAGAAGAGTGACAGTTCTTCCCAAGTATTGTGAATGGAGAACACTTGTTCAGTTGTGGTGAGAAATATTTTGGTCTAAAAGTCAAGACAAGATATGTGGTACCATAGATAAGATTATTCGGATTATATAAAACCGGAAAAGGAATTGTTGTTCAAGGTCAAAAACGAAGATTTTAGCTTAGAACTGATATAGATTATTTCTGTCAGGAGACGATAACAATAACATGATCGTTACATTGTACGGCATCTAAAGTTATATTTTATACTTGACTTCACGAATACATTGTCCTGAGGATACACCACTTTTGGTGCTATTCTTTTCGACGTTTTGTCGAAATTTACAGTAGATTTACATAGATAATGCTAAGGCAAAACGGGTGCAGTGATTATCATGAATCATGAAATAATTCCATGAATTCCGAAAAGCAATGAATGGTTCCGAAAAAAGGTTCTGAAAAACAATTCTCGAAAGACGCTACCTATTTTATGAAGCCAGATATATGTAAGTATCAATCTATTACCACCAATATATAGCCTGAGGACAAATTCTTTGTAACAGCTGTAATCTACAGAACATGGTTCTATGACACGGATGATATATGAATTCAATCCATCAAGAAAATTAAAATGTGTTCCATTGTAGAACAATCACGAAATTGGTCGTGTGCAATTATCTGTGTCATAAAAAATACACCCCTTACTAATATATTCGTATGTTATAACAATGAAAACAAAGAAGCTTTTGTGATGAGAGATGTACTGCAATCTACCCTTTGTATTTCAATTCCTTGCATGGTGCAGTATGAGCCCATAGCACTTATCCTTGGCCTAAAAGTCCGCAAATTGTCTGAGAGAAATGAACCTGTTGAGATGAAACATCCAGGCCAGATAAGAGTTTCAGTACACATAAACCTTCGTGAGTGGGAAATTATCGCTTTAAAGGTAGTATTCCAACGACTTACAAGGTTGTAGAACCCATTAAATCTCATATCTATCAGGGTGCGCAAGAGAATACAAATGTCTGGTAGTGTGTTCTGACGTTCTGATGTTCTGATGCATCAATGGGTATATTCTCTGATTCATATTCTACTGTGAAGATATCATTGAACTTTGGTGTCACCTATGATGAAAAGCGACGAGTGAATATGGTACAATTTGAGCTAAGTCTTCTTCAATTTTGTAATGAACAATTTCTCCAATCGAGTCTATATTTAAATCTGAATTAGAAAAAAATATATAATCGCATCTGTGTCATTCTCCATTTGTGTTTTCTTATTACACAAGATCGAATGGTACGTTTTTCTTCTCGTCAATTTCATTCTCCGACAATTATATCAATACCGGCTTTGTCCTTTCTTTGATGGTGTAGATGGCACAGAGTGTATTCATTCAATGTAGCCGCATTCAAATGGTAAGTTGCAACATACTGACACACCTCTGTATGCCATGTGTTTTTTGGGGTTTTTTTTTTTTGTTCCTTTATTTCCATTTTTCATACTTCTGGTGTCCTGCACCTTGTGAGAAATTGTTATTTCGGTGTTGTATAAAATTGTAGTGTGAAATAAATTAATTACTTGCTTACCTACATTAAAACTTAAACCATGAAATATCAAATTAATAGACGTAGAATCAATACCCAGTATTTAGGACTCCGAGCAAACAAAAAAGGATCCGTTATCCAATCTCATATTCCGGGGACAGAGAGTCATATCAGGCATATGACTTTCAATATCAATATCATAACCTGAAATAGTACATACCGGTATATGACCAACATTTCTCAATTAACTGAGACGCAGAGATAACGGAGTTAATTGACAACACAATTCATGTGTAAATAGTAATAAAGAACTATTTAATGATGGACATTTTATCTGCAGAGATTGATCTGATTAATATATATTCTAAGAGCCTGAATGATCTCTCAATAGTATTGAGTACATCTATCTAATATTACTGACATATTTCCACAATAGCATCCAATACTTTTCTTTACAATGCATATTTACGCAATTTACCATCGAACAAAGCATGCAACAGATGCTGAATTCATCAACCATGATTCGGTTCTTTTATCAGATGAATATATGCACCGGGTTTGCAAAAGAGAGGAGTTTCCTGAAAACAGGACGTGTGGTGTCAGTTCAGCGAGGATAGAATGTGATGCATTATCAAAACAAATGGGTATCAGATACATATCGTTCAACCCTAACGGTTACATTACCAATCATTTCGCTTGCAGCGTACCAGACCTAATATTATGGCTATCCGTGTATGGGATATTTTTCCAGTACTAGTATGCGGAGATACATTATTTCCAGTATGCATAGGCATTCGGTTTCATAACATATATCCTTGATAAAATGTATGTATCATCAACAGTGATATGATATTGCCAGGTCCATTTACTAGCAAACAAGCTGCACATGAATTGATATATATCAAATTCACTTTGAGAGATGACTAAATTGATTGCTTTAGGAAGAATGATCTGAGTTTGTCTATAATTTATAAGCTTATACCCCAGCTTTAATAACTTTAATGGAAGAATTTCGTAATGGAAAGGCCTCTAAGAGTAAACTCAGTGTGATTGGTATTATTGCAGTACATTACACTCAAGTATAATTTCGAGTAACCCACATATTTGTTCGATTGCATTGCATTGTACAATTCATTTGATACAAGTTATAGGGCTGGACAGACTCATTCTATATACGTCCTAAACGACGTTTTCATGATGTCATATATTCATTCTAGAGATAAACATTGCCACGTGGTCATTTTTCCTGATTTTCTGTGCTTTCACCAGCACCCCACGAAAATATAATTCGTCATATTTGTCGGATTCTTCTTTTAGGTCAATGAGGACATTCTGAATAAGTCGTTGGTAATAATGGAATAAGTATATGTTCAAAGTATTACCTTCAAAATGCTGCATGTCAAGCAGTTTTGGGGTACCGTTTTTAAATACAAATGTATTAAAACACAGGTTGCCATGTGCAATTAATACGCATTTTGAACTGTATATCTGTAACACCATCTATATTTCCCTAGACCCCAGAATCAGATTCCCCGGTCATCTATACTTGGAGCAACATATCTTTTTCTGTGGTCTTGGTAGCCGTGAGGATGACCACAAACATACGATATTCAGACCCCTGAATGAACAGGATATAATGATGCAAAATTATTATTTTTGGCTCTATACCGACGGAAAGATGTCAATAATTGTATTTGGTAATGTCTGGTGTATTTCCGATAATTTGCAATAATGTTATGCAGAATTAGAACAGTTAGAATTTTCCAAATTTGGCGAGAAAGATGTTTGTCTCCAGAATGACGAAATCGCGTAAAATAACGCCACTTTTCAAATCCTACTGTCCAGCCCTATATCCCTCCCCAATGTCTCTGGTGACGCCAGTGGGGTACATAATATGTGTTCTGTCAAGCTGCTTGTTTATTTCAAATCTTCCCGTTAATATTGACATCATATTGACATCATCTTGTTGTGGTGCCTACATGTTTCATTGCATATGAAAATATTTCAACACGCACACGAATAATCATTCATATTACATTTTGCCGTGTATCGGAGACTAATTAAACATTATAATGTGTTACATCCAGCTATAACCCCACAAAGTCTTGACCTAATGCACTCCACAGAACATGTAGCTGCCTGGTCCAGGTGAAAAACAACACTGTCACACATAACCTGTGTCGGCCAGTTTCTCTTTTTTGTCCAGCTTTAGATACGATCATAAAGACAAATATTATATTATAAAAAATATCTATAAAACAAATATGATATTTGCAAGATGATAATCGCAAGGACCTGACGAAAACACACCGACTAAATTTTCCAGTGATTTTCTACTGTGATGTGATTACCTAGAGAAACATTTACCTTTCAACGATGTATTGTACATGTATCTTAAATGAGTCATTGTAAGCTAAATTTCAGAAATCTGAAATAGTAACTTCATTGTGTATGAATAAGTAATTTATGCAAGTACATGAGATTTTATTCAGTAGCTGTTCGTCGAAACCCCACTGAACAAATGCCTGTTCGTAGTCGGATATATTCCATAAAATAAACTCGATACATCACAGGTAACAAAAAGTTGTGTTAGGACATAAGGCCATAATGTTATGTCTGTTGATGGTTATAATTACTTTATTTGCAAACTTGGTATTCCGCATGAACTGGGCGTAGTGTTCGCTGTCTTGTAAGATCATCATGACCAATATACATAATAATGGAATACATTCGGAATTCGTCAATAATGATATTTCTGACACGGTGGAATAGGCTGTTTCCAATTGTCAAGTGTATTAAGGGGAATTCTGATCTTCCTCGCTGATTATGCAAATGTACTTGGTGTTCTCACTGTGCGAGCAAATTGGAGCTTGATACGTATATATCTATGCATCTCCGATCTATGCATCCAGTTGTATTACACATATCTGCCTTTCAAGATACCAATGCTGGTCCATTAGTTGGAAGTCCTGTTTTATTCTCTGATTCCTTTTCTGATTACGGTATTTTATCTGATGAACCGTACGAAAACTTTACGAATACTGTGATATAAGATAAATGGCCAAAAATGACCCATTTTGCTGGTATTTTGGGGGTAAAATTACCCATAATTCCACACTGAAGAGAATATTTGATCCGAATTTTCTGTTTTCGAATGCACAATATCATATTGATGATTGTTTAAAAGTATGAAAATCATCAAACGAATTTCAAATTTTAGCCCCTCTGCTTGGGTCCAAAGGGAGCGAACATCCTTAAGTTTGAATTAGAAAGAAAATTAGGCGCGTTTGCAGTTCTGTTTTGAATAAGCGTCACAAATGTGTTAATTCACATGTGAGCAACAGAAACCGCAGCCCAAGCGACGAGGAGCGCGTCCAAGATGGCCCAAATTGGTGCTCGGGACGAAAACAAATGAATCACGATTATGACAGTTACCTTATGACAGTTAATTGTCTTATCGTATTCACTCAGATACACGAGAGGACCCAAATGATGTATGACAACGCACTCAAATACCCCGAAATACTGCTGAAAATCCCCTCCGAACAATGACTTTAGCCTTCGCAGTCACCGACCACACATTTTACCAGGAAGGATTAGCGATGTTTGGAGGGGATTTTGAGCAATATATCAAGGTATTCAGTTGAGTTATCATATGTACTTTGGGTCCTCTCGTATAGCAGCATACATACAATACATACAATACTACTGTGTGTCAGCCTGTAAATCGGTCATAATCGTGATTTGATTGTTTTCGTCCCGAGCACCAATGTGGACCATCTTGGACGCGCTCCGCGTCGCTTGGGCTGCAGAAACCGAACCAATTGGTTGGAAGCACACCCAGCTCAAGCTTGGAATACGGTATGAAGCCGGGTCGGATTGTCATTGCCCTGCGGGTGAAACCTGAGCAATGTTTGACGACATTCAAGTGTTTGTTATGGAAGCCCATAGGTGACATGTGCGGGAAAAAAATTTGGTGTTTTTTCGAGTAAAAACCTTGCAAGTTCGAACGTAGAAAGTTCAAAGCTACCACGTTCACACGTGGAAACAATATATGCTTTCACGTTCGCACGTAGAAACTTTAAAACCTATCACGTTCGAACGTAGAAAGATGTATGTTTCCACGTTCACACGTAGAAAGTTTAAAAGATACCACGTTCACACGTGGAAACATTATATGCTTTCACGTTCGCACGTAGAAACTTTAAAACCTATCACGTTCGAACGTAGAAAGATGTAGGTTTCCACGTTCACACGTAGAAAGTTTCAAAGCTACCACGTTCACACGTGGAAGCATTTATACCTTTCCACGTTCGCACGTAGAAAGATTTAGGTTTCTACGTTCACACGTAGAAAGATTCAAAGCTACCACGTTCACACGTGAAAGCATTTGATGCTACCACACCCAAATCTTTGCACGTGCAAACGTGGTAGCTCCTTAAGTTTCCACGTGCGAACGTGGAAGCGTTAAATGCTTCCACGTCTGAACGTGGTAACCTAGGACTTTCCACGTGTGAACGCAATAGCCTAAACTGTTTCCACGTGCGAACGTGATAGTGTTGAATGCTTCCACGTTGGAACGTGCTAGGTTTTTGCTGGAAAATTTAAAGAATTTTACGCCCATGTCACCTATGGGCTTCCGTAGTTTGTCAATGGAGTGAATGGCACATATCCGAATGAAATATGGCGATCGATATCACTCATATTCTTACATCCATGCATTATTGCGATGATTCGAAAAAAAAGAATTGAAAAACATCCTTGGTGGTCTAGCTCAAGGGAGATGATATCTTTGTCTGGTATCTAAAAGCTTCTGATCTCACACAAGGTCTGCAATGAGAGGTACATTCATCATTTCTTAGAGCTGTCAGTTATCTTGGCGTGTAAGATTATTCGAGTGACACTTCACACATATTGCTAGTGTATTTATTACTGAGATTCACGCAAATGTGTGTGAGAAACATTAATAGATACAATATATAATAATTTGTCAATTTTCCTTCCTCGGAACCCAATTCAGGTGTGTAATCAATTCATGCCCATCTTGGATAGTGGGGGAGAATAGTATGATTCTGCCTCAACAGTATCAACGACATTAATCGTCATTAACTTTTGCTTCATTATTGTTATTTACTAATATTTTGCAGTCGCATCTGTGTCATTCTCCATTTGTGTTTTCTTATTACACAAGATTGAATGGTATGCGTTTTTTCTCGTCAAATTCGTTCTCCGACGATTGTATTAATACAGGCTTTTTTCCCCTTCCTTTGATGGTGTAGATGGCATAATATCACTGGGCGTATTCTTTCAATGAAGCCGCATTCAAATGGCGAGTTTTAACCCCTGTGACGACGAAACATGCACCAATACTTGTACGATCTAAATAAATCTATAGCTTTGGACTAACTAAAATATATGGGTGTTATTTTTATAGGGAAGTAAAAACATCACTTCAGGCAAACAATACTTTGTTGGCAGTAGGAATACCGATTTGTTTCTCGTTAAAACAAATTCCAACAAACTTCAACTTCCAAAATGAATAGTGATGAAAATGCGTTGCAGTTTAATGAAGTTATTTATTAGCTGCACTTACCTAAATGAAATTAACGCCACTTTACAAATCCAGCAAACGATCAATTGATCGATTCAATGTATATACAACGCGGGTTTCTCCAGACACATACATTATGCACTTAAATTAATTCCAGTCTTACAGTGTTGTCTGTAAATTCATTCCAGTCTCTTACACAGTTCCCTGTGTGTTTGGTAAAGTAAACAATTCAAGCTGAAATATCTATGGAAGGACATTTTTCTGTTCCAAGCCGAGAATATATCAGTTTGTTTACGAATTCACACGTGTTCCTCATACTGTGGTGAGCAATGGTTATGATTCCATTTATTCGAGCTCAATAGGGGTATCCTAGGAATATCCACAATCAGCAGCCCTGTTTGGGGGTTCATATGACGTTATTACTCTTTATGTCTGGCGTTACTAATATTAGTACAGTGTATATTAGCTTATGTAACAATCGTTCAGATTGCGAAGACAATGTGAACACTTACATGCTTGCTCAATGTTGCATGCTCACTGCTTGAATATTCTAACCGTATATTTTCATGCTCAAGGAATCTAATGGAAAACAGAAAAGAATGTTTCATCCACTTAAAAAACCTCAAATTGGTAGATGGTAGTAATTCAATATGGTTGCCGAAAATTCGAAAATTCCAGAATCATGTTTTGGACATTAGACCACACATGCTCATTCCAAGTTAGACCTCATGCATTTGCAAGATGAACAGGGTTTTCGCAATGGTATTTGACATCAAGAATCACCTTGCCGTTTGTCTCAGTCCATACATAGCCTGCGATATTTTGAACAGCCCCATTCGTTCATGGGCTCTTCTCCTCATGTTCCATTGGAAGATGTTGTTCTAGCATATCACTTGAGGTAGGAATTCAGTACACATCCCTGGTGACAGAGAACCTTCATCCGAATGAGGTCAACATTGTTGTCATCAGTTAAAGATTCATTAAATGATTATACTGAAATCAAAGTTATGATGATAAAACAAACACAGGATGCAAAAATATAGACTGTACCCAAATAATCAAGATTCAATTTAAAATTTTACATCTTTCCATTTGCGAAAAATATATTCCACCAAATCTAAACTTCTGCCTTTCAAACTGAGACGTTAGCTGTACGTATTCGCTTTGTTTCTTTTGTACAAAGGCATCGACATGGAAATGTCTCGTGCTTATAGAAACATGATTTCGGAATAATCGGGAAATATGTAACGTATCGGACGGGAACCTGACTGATGTGAATTATATTTACACAACTAGTATCGTTGAGATTACTTGTATTTACATGGAACCTCTCCAAGGTCTACAGACGTAGATAGATAGATAGATAGTTTATTTCATTCTCCCAAGAAGCAATTCAGGTCATGTATATGATTTACAGATATAAGCATGGGGAAAATGGGCCCAAGCTTAGCGTTTGTTGTCTTCCAGCTTGACCCAAATCACATAAATCAAACATGGTAAATGGTTATGGACTGTGACCAGGTCGTGTAACGTTGAAAAATTTAAAAAAAAATAAATAAATAAAATATGTTCACATTTACAACCGTACATATTTGTGCATCAAAATAGATGTTACCTTGCATGAGCAATAATATAAGCAATACAAGTTAAACAAATACAAATACAAAAGGGCTCCATGCGCCACATACATTCATACATAACTTGAGTTTCAAATTCATTATTCACTATCAGACCAGGGTGGGCTCATATATTGAAATAAATTTTTCTTTCAATATTTTTTTTAAATTGAGATTTGGATTGTGTGACACGTACATCATTAATCCACCGATTCCAGATCATGGGAAATTTAAAGATAGGGAGATTTCTGACAAACCTAGTCACATCGTGGGATGTAAATCAAATTAGATTGTCTCGTTATTCGATTTGCATGAATATCATGGTTATATTTGAACATAGAAATAAAGGACCTGGGGAGTTTGTTATAACAAAAACCATGCCTGAAAAGCAATACATTATATTCATAAAGGTCAGCTAGTTTTAATATTTTGGACTCTTTAAAAAGAGGGTTTGTGTGCTCTTTGAATGGAACATCATGGATTATGCGAATAGCTCGTTTTTGAGTAGTGATCAATTTATTTAATAAAGTGACCATGAAACATTTGTAATCATACACGCCTCTCCTTTCATGAATCACACTGAATATACCCATTGAATCTCCATTGAATGTCTTGGAATATTTCATACAGTGTGGATTCTGAGAGATGCCGAAAAAACACACCAAAGATCTAAATGTCACAGGCGTGTGACCCATTCAACCCTAGATAATCCCCAAACATGTGGGTTACGTAAATCAACCTTTATACCGGTATCCAACTTATCGATTCCCTGAATTCAGTCTAGGGCCTGCAAATTGTCAATAAGCCAACCTGAAATGGTTTTGAGGATGGAACGAAGGGACATTGATTTTCATATTTTGACCGATCATAAACTAATATATGTAATTATGAAGCACTTCCTTTGTTGGTTAGATTGACGTGATTATGCCGTCTTGTGGTATATGGCTCGCACTAAGTGTCACTGTGGGTGGGCTGTGTTTTCTCACAAGGATGACAGGATCACTGAGTGAATAAATATCTTGCAGTATATTTGCAGTCACATCAAGTCTTTTCTATCGAGCTCGCTCAGTCTGAAGTCATCCAAGTTGAGCCAAACAAGGTTTAGGGTGTTGAGAAAAAAACAATGCTATTTCAAGATGCTGATTTGAAGCTTAAAATCTAAGTACGTATTTCTGGAATACCGGTCCACGGACGTATGGAGGTACCGTTGGTCAATTGTAGGTGTACATGTATTTAGAAATGCATGACACAGTCAATCAACTAGTTGTATATTGAATTTGCTCAACCAGTTAGCTGATGT
This sequence comes from Terebella lapidaria, assembly GCA_949152475.1. Taxonomy (NCBI): domain Eukaryota; kingdom Metazoa; phylum Annelida; class Polychaeta; order Terebellida; family Terebellidae; genus Terebella; species Terebella lapidaria. Next base: position 23,923,103 of record OX424567.1, read on the forward strand.
AAAATAATAAATGCATGCGCGATGCATTTTATAAACAGTTTCGTTCATAATAATATAAGTCTGTCAGGCCTGTTCAGCACGACACTTCACGGAAGTATGTAGAGATCCAAAATCAATTTGTGTGGAGCACTTATATTGCTAATGGAGTACCTACTTAAGTTCGAGAAGTACTTCCAGGTTTGAATCCCTTGGTGGGAAAATTGCCGTCTCTTATGAAGCTTGACATAAGATAGTTGGAGCAATTTTGCTGTCCGTATTTAACTACATATCGATGATGTTCCAAGGTCGAATTTCTGAAGGTTTGCTCTCTTACCTCTTTGCCATTAAATACTGGTTATGGGCAGTTACTCCGGACAAAACGATAATGAAAACATCATGGACGTCATCATCAATTTCTTCGTCATAACTGCGAAAATGCGTCTAGATGATTGAAATCCACCCTTCCACTGTGTTCTGATACAGTGCTTTTACAACAAGCGTTTTACCACCTTTTCTTAAGAGGTGAATTTACATGGTGCCGCAAATCGCATTTAGAATGCAATGAAGTTTATATGGGTATGTTGTATTTGTGATTGGCTCAACATGACCGCAGAATAACTTTGTCGGTTTTGTATCTTCTGTTAGGGGAAATTTATCCCAAAATATGTAAAAAAAATAGAATAAATAAAAATAAAACAATTCCAAGTTTAGGTTTTCCTCTCTTCGTGGGAGACTAATTACTGACTTCAATTAAAGACTTATATATCGGATAAATATCCTGTGATTGTTTTTTATGACACCAACAGGTATATTTGATAAAGAAATCAGAAAACAATATATATGGCTGACATGTTTTTACAATCTGGACAAGGTGGCCAGAATTTGGTTACCAGAATCAGAACAGCCCCAACACATGAGAACGCGAGTGCTATACGTAGTGGTGTTCTTAAATGTTGACAAGTAACAACACTTATTATTATTCCGATAATAATTATTATTATTCCATTGAAGACTTTGTCTTCAATGGATTCTGAACAGGGACTTATAAAAGGTCGTCCTTTTGGAGGTACTGGAATACTATGGCGAAAATCGTTAAATGAGTTCTGTACCTTGAAATCATATGATTGTTCCAGAATTATTGGTCTTGAATTTAAATCTAGTGTCTTCCATGCCTTGTTCTTATGTGTGTATCTACCTTTTGACTTTTTGAAAATCTGGATGATTATTGTCATTACCTGGGTTATTTAAAACAAATTATTGATGAGTTTGCCTCTCTCTATTGCTATATAATGGGCGACCTCAATGCTAACCTACAAGTAAGTTCTAGATTTGGCAATGAGTTGGTCAGCTGGTGTGATAATCATTCTTTGTATATATCAGACCACTTGTTACTGCCATCGTCTTCACACACTCATGTTAGTATGGCACACGGGAGTTCATCTTGGCTGGACCATTGTGTTACAACAGTAACTGGTTATAGTACTGTAAATAAGGTGTCTATATTAAACCAATTTATTATTCATCTCCCTATGTCTGTAGAACTTTGTATAGCTAGCCCTCTGCAAGTCCAGTGTGTGGATGTTTCTTCCCATTTGTCTGAAACAATATTTTGTAAATAGCCTGATGCAACAGAAGAAAATCTCCACAAATATAACATGTACACTAAAAAGTATTTGTGTAAGATTCAAATTCCTAAAAATGCTATTGTATGTGAAGCTCAAAACTGTTTAGAACATCGGGGTGACATAGATAAATTCTATGATGCTATTACTTGTGAACTTAACAAATGTGTGAAACTTTGTATTCCTACTGGTAAAGTGAACTCAAATTTTAACATTCCGGGTTGGAACGATCTTGTTAAAGAGTCCCATCGTACAGCACGGGAAGCCTTCCTCTGGTGGCAGAGCCACAATAAACCACGTCATGGTCCAGTATTTGAAAATATGCGTATAACAAGAGCACAATTTAAATATAATCTTCGTGTATGTAAACAAAATGAGGAATCTATAAGGTGTGATAAACTGGCTTCTCATATGAATGACCTCAACATGGTTGATTTTTGGAAACAAGTTAAACGTATGACTAGCTCTAAGAGTATTGTGCTAACAGCATTGATAATGTAACTGGTGATGTGAATATTGCTAATCATTGGAAAAATCATTACGAAAAGTTATATAATTCTGGGTCTGAAAATGTTTCCGCTAAAAACTTTGTACTCGAGAAAATTGCATTGCACTCTCAATCAAGCTTGGAATCTGTTACTCCCTGTGAGGTAGATACACTAATCAAGAAACACAAGATTGGGAAATGTCCGGGTGGTGATGGTCTTACTAGTGAAGCATTTAAGTTTGCTAACTTCAATATCAGTGTACAGTTATCTTTATTATTTAATGCTATATTATCGCCTGGTTACATGCCACCTGCTATGATATCATCCGTAGTACTTCCACTTGTGAAAAATAAATGTGCTAATCTGTCAGATATTAATAACTACAGACCAGTTTCTATTGCTAGTGTGGTATCTAAAATTTTTGAAGGTGTACTGCTAAATAGACTCCAGGAATATCTTTGGACGTGTGATAATCAATTTGGATTTAAATCAGGACATGGAACTGATACGGCCGTTTATGTCCTCCATGAGTTTATAGATTATTATAGATCACATGCTACAAGTGTCTATGTTACGTTCCTTGATGCAAGCAAAGCATTTGACAAAATAAACCATTGGGTTCTTTTTAGAAAATTAATTGACAGAGGTGTCCCAATGTACATTGTTGTCATATTGTTATTTTGGTATAGAAATTAGACCTTGTTGGTTAGATGGGGAAATATATACTCTGAGACATTTCGTGTAACAAACGGGGTGAAGCAGGGAGGAGTCCTGTCCCCAATGCTTTTTAACATATATGTTATCGACCTAAGTCTGCTGTTGAATAACACCAAACTTGGTGGTTATATTGGTGAAAAAGTGCTTAACCACATCTTTTATGCAGATGACCTCTGTCTGATAAGTCTTTCTACTTCTGCTATGCAACAGCTACTAAATCTTTGTACAAACTATGGTGTCGAAAATGATATTGTGTTCAATACAAAGAAAACTATGTGTATGTCCTTTAAACCAAAAGATGTTAAAACTCTAAACCCGTGCATGAAATTGTCAAATGTTGATCTCCAATTTGTTCATGAAGCAAAATATTTGGGTGTTTGGATTGAATGTAACAGCACCAACGCTGACTGTAATAGACAACTTAGGAAGCTTTATGCTCAGTCGAATATGCTAATTAGAAGATTTGGAAAGTGTTCTTATGAATCGAAATGTATGTTATTTAGAAGTTACTGTGCAAACGTTCACTGTGGCCCACTGTGGTTCAAATCCTCTGTCTCTGCCAGGAATAGGTTACGTGTTGCCTATAATAACTCATTACGCCGTCTGTTAGGCATCTCATCAAGGTCGAGTGCTAGTGCCATGTTTGTTAATTTAGCAATTCCGTCCCTTGGGGAAGTAATCCGGAGAAATATTTTTGGTTTTATGAATAGGTTGAAAAACAGTGAAAATGCCCTGGTTAAAGCATTAATGTGCTCGAATATAACATATTGTTCGGGTATATGGGGATGGTGGAATAGTGTCCTGTATGTTTGAGTGTACTGTGTACGTCTGTTATTCATTCATTCATTGTCACAATCCTTTCTTTTTGTCACAATCCCTTTTTTATATACATCTTCTTTTTATTACTCCTGTTATGTTTTTACATGTTTTATGAACGAAAGTTTGAAATAAACTATTGAATTGAATTGAATTTCATATTATCACCATGTATAATTGGAGTGTGATTCACGTCAAACAAACTAGAGTACTTCGCCATATGAAGTCATATACATCAAGGAATTAAATAATCTTTTCCGTTGTACAGGCGCAACATCTCCCCTTATGTTTCATGTAGCTGCCTTCCAGCCTAATGAGCTTACTATGCAAGATATTTGTCATAAACGTATTTATAAAATATAATTTATCATTTACCTATCATGTTGTTAATTGATCTCATTATTTTTTGCGATCAATATATAGTGATTGATATGCATTTTGATTATGTCTAACGCTCCTAAAAGTATTAATGAAGATCACATCATATGGGCACCTCATACCATAAATCGCGATGGTTTTTATGGGTGTCAGCACACTCATCTTCAGCTACGCATCAATCAAAAGAAGCAAGCAAAATTCCCTATTCATGCATAAAATGTCCAATTCCTGTCAGTGTTACATCTTTGAAAATTAGTGTTATCTTCCAATAAAGTAAGTAACTGTTTGTGTTTGGGATGCTTGCCTGGGATGAAAGACTATCAATTTGATCGGAACATCTTCTCTGAACTATCATGACAGAACTGACGATGGATACGTGGTCGTTGTTTGTTTGGGTTTAGATTTTGACTTCTCTTATATAAATAAATTGTTGCATGCACTTACGCACACACTACTCGGCCACAAGTCTACTCAGCCACAAGTTCGCAAATTGAAGGCAAACATTTATTCAGTAGCTAGATCTATCACCTTCTCTTTACATGAAAAGACATGTACCTTTGTTTCTCCAACTTTTTTTTCTGCCAATGCGTCAAATAGATGACGGTTCTTCTGTGCCAGTGAAAAACAAGACAGATCGTCATGCAAATCCTCGTATCAAATGTATTCCATCAGCAACTTCTCCAAGATGTAGGTTACATGCGCAAGCAATTCCATCAATTCCACACGCATTTCCAAGTCTGGTACTGTAGTACATCGTCAAGAAGTTGCACTTTACGGAATCAACGTTTCTGAAGCGGATAATAATAGGCTAGCTACCATATATTAAATTGGCATTACTTTCTACATGTAAAGCACTATAATGAACATAGAAAGCACTGAATCATGATAACTCATCACAGTTGCCAATAGTTGTTGGTCAGTCTGAGAAATGAGATTGGATCTGAATAATTCTCGATAGCAGAAGGTCAAGAGAGAATGGTTGTCAATCTTGCTCAATCAGGAGCAGAAATGTCAGAAACACATGTTTTTGTTGATTTGGACTCGGACATTGGTTCTGGCGATTTTATTGGACTCGAAGGACAACTGCTTTTGGTGTACATGAATTGGTGTCAATATTGTCCTTCATTGCGTTTGACATTGATATCACTGTAAACACTATTACCAAAAAGCAGAATAAACAACATGTTTGATCAATGGGCCATACTGATTTCATTTAAATTATTCATCCCCACATCACATATAAAACTTTTACTGCGTCGAGCACAAATATTATATTTCCATAGGTTTTCAATTATAAGTGTATGAGCCCAACTCAATCAACTATATGGGCGGCAGTACAACCGATTTTTTTCAGTGAAAAGTTCTACATGCGCGGCAATGGTCTCATATCGTCATTGTACAATATGGTATTTTCCCGACAAATTTATATGCATAAATATATATATATATACAAGTAAGGACCATTCTGTCACTTTGCTCCTGGTCTGAAATAACTTTTTCTGATAGATATTACTTGGGTGGGCGAGAATCTAGCTCATGAATGAAAATTATATCTGTACAATAAAGTTGTGATTCGATCACTAGCATTATCATGCAAATTCACCAAGGTTCATTGACGTAGATATTATCTATGAATAACTCGCAATATTCTGTCAGAGAATCACACTTATACCCACTGAATATCAAATGTCTGGGAAATATTAGACAGTCTGATTTCTGGGAAATGCCGAAAGAGAAGTACCGAAGATCTAAATGTCACAGAGAAATCGACCCATCACAGTCACTCCGAAGATATGTGCATTGCATATATGTAAAGGCAGTCTACTTGAAAGTAGTCCGGGGATTCCGTAAAATCTCGGATACTGGGACGGTATTTCGAGGATGGGAAAACTGAATTTCGGGGGGGGGGTAGCAGTGTACAGTAAAGCAATACATGTGTAATTCATGTAATTATAAGTATCTACAAGTTTCGATGTCGATTTCATGTTGCGAAATTGGAATGATGAAAAATAAACATATATATAACATATTTCTAATACACATGCACATGCATGGATGTTTAGCGTCAACGTTGATCAATGCTAGATGTAACAACGAATGATCAATAAAATCAGTTTTTTCAGCAAGTTCTTGGCTTTGTTGTCTTGGCTTGGTCACAAAAAGGATGAATCAGTTATTATAAATACATGTACATTATAGAGTATAGCTTCGATGTAAGTAAGATATACACCGAGTACCATGATTCATGGTTACTTCTACATGTATAACAAACAACGTCAATTTCAGGGATAACAAAATCATTAGATATGTTAAAATGTTACTGCCCCCCCCCCCCCCCCCACGTTTAACATCATCTATCACCAAAGTCTTCAGAGATCCAAGATAGAACAGTAGCATTACTAATAGAGTGGCCACTTAAGTTTGAGAATTATTGCCAGTTTTAAACCCCACTGTGCGAACTGGGCGAATCTTGTCAGGCTTGAAATAAAAAAGTTGTTGGAGCAATTTCGCTGTCAGTAGAACGACATTCCGATGATGTTCCAAGGTCGAATTTGTGAGATTTGCTTTCTTGCCTCTTTCCCATAAAAACTGGTTATGGGCAGTAAGATCGAACAATAAGATAATGGGGCCATCATGGACATGACAGTCATTGAAGCGAATGCACAAAAAGTGCATAAATTTGCTGATTGAGATTTGTAGTCAACCTATGCTTTATGTTCCGATATGTTGTTTTCACAAAACGAGAACAACGTATATACCTTCAAACCATCCCAAAGGAGAACATTTGATAAATTAAGATTTGGTCGTTCATTCTCGTAAAATGGGGCAGGACAGAAAGAAATGTTAACCATGTGTACCCAGATAAATTGCTTTGTTGCTTGGACATCTTCTAATCGTACAATAACTAAAAACAACCCTCGGCGTTTCATTCCGAGTGTTTCTCGTGAATTGAACCAATAGATTGATTGTTGTATATGTAGCATTTTTAGTGACAGTAAACGCCCGTCCCCTCCCGCACACATCTCCATGACAACTCGCCCACGCATATTCGACACAGCACACTAAATATAACCACTACACGATCACTACACGGACAAAACATACAAAACCACGAATAACCACGCGGCCCCCAAACACAGGTCAAACAGCTCACACCTTCGGCCCCGTCCAATCAGAAAATTCGACCCCAGTACACCGGCCTTGACCTTCACATGCACATACTCATTTACATAGACATCACATGCACAGCATTCAGACCCAAACATGTCTCGAAACATACCGGGGAAACCCACTTTCCCGGTGAGATCAGCACACATCAGCACATACATAGCCAATGACACAACTCCGCTCACACTTGGCGGGAAAATACATGTACTCTGTCCCACGGCCCCGCAAATCTGCGCAGTTGAGAAGAGACTTTCACGGTGAACAGACGTATATCAGATAGGAGATAAATAGCCGTGATTATAAGGAAGTTGATATATTTGTGAACTGTATAAACTGGAATATAAACTGTGAGACATATAAGAAGGACTATAATATAGCATATATAAGGATATAATTCGACCGGGAATATCACTGGACTTTAGGAGTGATTGTCGGCCCTGATTGTGTGTGATTGAACATTGGATATTTATCATCACAATAAACAGTTAAAATATAACTGCCGGCTTGTTATTAGCACAACGACCCAGTTTAAGTCGGCTTGATATCGGCCGTGAACGATATTCTTCACATTGGCGCCGTTCGACCAGGATCTGAGCTAGTCTCGGATTATCGACCCCGATTCGACCGGCAGAAATGGCGATGGCTCCGCCGCTCGACCCTACGGATGACGAGGTAACGTTCAATCCGAACCCGGCCTTCCGACCTTCCGGCCCCCGCTCAGTTGCCATGAGCGACACAGTCCCGTTGTCACAGGAGCGACAACCGACCGGCCTGTTCGACTCTTTCGGTGACCAATCGTCCCTGACTTCGTCCTCGCCACCTGAAGACCGCATCGGAGCGTACCTCGACGAAGACCCGCTCGCGCCCTTACACACAGTGAGTGACATTTTAAGTGCACACGCTAGGGCATACTCGGCCACGCCGGCCAGAACGACCCAGAAATTACGAAGTAACTTTACCGGCAGAGACTATACACGCTCACGTCAAAGAGCGAGTGTATGTGATCGTATCGTACATTCTACAATGAACATTCGGCCTGTAACCATGGATACATCAATGGTTACACACCCGCCAAGCGACCCTCGGATACGGCAGTGGGTCTGTGACAATGATAATGTTACGGAACTGGTACCGCCGAGCGCTTATTCGGCAACCCGACCCCGGGCGCCATCAATGACGCCAATGCAGTACGACCCAGTACCAGCGGTGTACTCTCGTCTACCGACCGAGCCGACCGTGGTAGAGTACATTCGACCCAGCCAGGAGAGAGCGACTACAGGGAGCATTCCAGTGACGACTGCTGTCCAGATCGCGACATCTCCAAGTCCGCAACGACCCAGCGACGCGACAACAGAATATCGCGCCTCCACACGACCAGCGCGACCTCGGCAACCACCATCTACGTCAAGTCGCCGACCCTGCGACCCCGACACGCCGACTTCCGACACACGCGCTCCCGCGCCGACCACGCACCGACCGTCGCCGACTACCGGAGAACAACCGCGCTTCGATCCGTCACAAGATCAAGTTGTGTCTGCTCCGGCAGAAAGTGTTGTGCCAATGATCGGACCTCCGATCTCACAATCAGTCGGAAACACCAACGGATATGGTGTACCGCCAGTCGGATACCCTGGCGCAACAAGCGGTGTTCCAAATGGAGTAGCTGTCGGATACTATTCACCGCATGTCGGCTACGCGAACCCACCGCCCGGATATGGTGGCGTTCCCAGCGTGATAGCTGACACCGGCTATCATGGTGCACAACCCGGATTAGTGTACCATGGTGTATGCCCAGATGGATCGGTATACCGATATCCACCACCGGCTGTATTCCCACCCTCAGTCGGGATACCATGGGTGACGCCTCCATACAGTCAACCGGCCCCTGCTGCACAAGCACCACACGACCCCAGTCACACGACGGCACCACCCGCCGCATCGCTCGCCGTCTCCGCGACGACAGCACCGACCGCCCCCGCTAACGCGACCCCGATCGACCCAGATACGACGGCTCCGGCGACTTCGGCTGTTCCGACTCCGACGGCCACTGCAGCGACTACACCAGTTGCGGTGAGTGTTGACACGCCCACGCCACAGAGACTCACGTCTGAGCCCCAAACGTTGGCTACGGCTAAAATGGCTCAATGGCGTGCGACCTTCAAGGAGGGCAATCTCACTCAATACATTCGGAGTTTCGAACAATTCACTGCGGCTTTTACTTACTCCGACCTCAACAAGACGACGACCTTCCGGAGCACGCTACGCGGCCGCGCTGAAGCGCTAGCTCTAAATATCCCGGTCGCGACTCCCTGGGGAGAGTTCCGTCGCCAACTCCTAGAGGGCTGGGAACCCGAGCCCCGTCGACAGTCCAAACGGGACGATTTCCCGTTCCTCAAGCGGGAACGAAAAGAGGACGCGGAACACTACATGGAGCGACTCCAAGCCCTGGCGGAGCAAGTGTTCGATGACGTTACGCCAACGTCGCGGCAACGAACTGTAATTGCACAATTCGTGAACGGCCAACCCGACCCCATTGCCGATAAACTGTGTGCCCTCACTTTTAACAGTTGCAGTGAGGCACTTACGGCCGTTCTCAAGGTAGAGAGTCGTCAACAGAGGACAGCCAGAGATCGACATCAAGGCACACGACGTGCTGACATTTCCGCAAGCGGATACGCGGAAGACGACCCTGTCAATGAAGAACTGTCCTGTGCCATGGGACAAGTCACTCAGGGGGAAACACTAACCCCAGAGCAAATTGCGGCCTACTACGACCCCGCGGACAGTGACGCTACCGGCCTACAAGGTTGCGACGAACACTCAGTGCCGACCAGCTCACGCGAGTGGGTGGCTGAAGCTTTCCAGTGCGTCCTTAGTGACGAGAATGGACTATGCGAGGAAACGGCTATCTTTTCTGTCCTGCGAACAACGGCCCCGATGAAAGGTGATCGACCCCCGCAACCCGGACGACCCATGGTTTGCTTCTTCTGCAAGAAACCCGGCCATCGCTGGATGCGGTGCTTTCGGCTTAAGGATGTGCTAGTACGTAACGGCATGAAACCGCTAGCATTTCGGCCTAATGGTCCCGGTACTGACAGAAGGACAGCTCAAGTGTTGTCAGTACCTAACCAAACCGGTAACCAAACTAAACCGGCCCCACCAACACCTCCGACCCCGTCGTCAAACCAGTAGGGGAAGGTGCTGAGGAGCAAGGACCTTCCAGACAACAGGACAATGTTCCCCGCTCCACTCCTGCGGTTGCCATGACGACCAAACCCGTGCAACTGCCCGTCACGACCCCACAGTCGGCCCAGCCCACACCTCAGCTCTTTGAAGGGGTGTGCACCAAGTGTCAGTCTCCGACCCCAGCGCCGGCTCCTTTTCATGAAGGGGTGTCCGCACCACATCCGCAACGACCTTCATGCGGAAACCGTCGTCCTGAAGGGGTGTTGCCCCCAACCGACCCAGAAACAAGTTCCGGGAAACCTCTAGTTCGTCGGATAACCGTTGTTCCGGCCAAGACAAGGGCAGACCTCCTAGACAGTGATTCAATAATGTCTCCGGTCTTGCGGTTGCCCCGCCTTATTTCGGCACGCCAAGTTGTTCGAGTCCGTGCTTTGGACACCACACTTGATGGACAAAAGTGGTTATCGGACTATACGACCCAGGACATTGTCGCGGCACAGCAAGCCGACCCCAGTGTCGGGAGAGTGCGACAATGGGTACTAGCTGGCACAAAACCAGACTCGAGAGAAGTTGCACGCCACGGGGAGGAGGTAAAGACACTCGTTTCTCGCTGGAACCTCCTGGTGCTACAAGACAGAGTACTGGTACGAAACACAAGACCCGACCCCGCTGGACGACGTGTGGTACAGACCGTGCTCCCTGTAGCACTCAGGACCCAAGTTCTGCACCAACTGCACGACCTGAAGATTGTCGGACATCTCGGCATACAGCGAACTATCGAGAGGGTCAGGCGCCGATTCTACTGGCCCGGCTTGGCACTGGATGTTGCCCGCTGGTGTGCCCGCTGCCCGCAATGTGTGACCCGCAAGGGTAAGCCGACCCCGAAAAGATCGCCCCTGACACAGTTGCCGACAGGAGCGCCGTTCGACCGAATAGCGATGGACATCCTCGACACCCACAAAGTCACGGGAAGAGGCCATCGGTACATACTTGTCGTGTCGGACTACTTCTCGAAGTACACGGACGCCTTTCCGCTACGGCGACATACGGCCAAAAATGTTGCCGACATCCTGGTGAACAGATGGATAGTTTACCACGGTGTTCCCAAGGTGATCCATAGCGATCAAGGTACCGAGTTCGAGTCCTCTCTGTTCCGCAATGTCGTGCGTCTGCTAGGCGCTAAGAAGATTCGTACGACCCCATATCGACCCCAAAGTGACGGCCAAGTTGAGCGTTTCAATAGGACATTGCTCAACATGCTGAGTGCATTTGTCAGCGATCGTGCTAAGGACTGGGACTTGCACCTGCCATATGTGTTAATGGCCTATCGAACCTCAGTACACTCGTCCACGGGATGCACCCCGCATCTAATGGTGTATGGACATGAGTGTAACTTGCCAGTCGACCTCATGTTTCCGACCTACGACCCTGAGCCTCTACCTCCGTGTGGTCCGGAGTATGTGGAGTATTTGCGGCAAGCCATCAGGACGGCCCACGGTTTCGCCCAAGACCATCTCGAAAAAGCGGCAATTCGGCAAAAGATGGGTTATGACGCCCACGCAAAACCACGACCCCAGTTTCAACCAGGCGAACTGGTCCGGTATTATTATCTGCCACTCACGCAGAATAATAAGTTCGCTCGGCCCTGGACTGGTCCCTGGAGGATCATCGACCGTGTAACCGAGGTGGATTACCGAATCGCCCTGGTTTCCAACCCTCGGAACACTCGTGTTGTTCATCTGGATGTGCTCAAGCCATACGAAGGTGACAACCAAGCGGCCCACATCTACTCCGACCCTGTACGACCCACGTCGTCGTCAAGCAAGTCCGACCCAGAACAGACACCCGACCCCATGGGACTTCTCAAGGAGTTCTATTACCCTTGGGAGGTAACAGTCCAAGATCGGCATACCGATTCAGACCAAACAGCTGAGTCTGATTCGCCCACGACCCAGAATCGCCAACCGCGATCTCCGACCTCATCCGGCTCAAGTCGACATCGGCAACGGAAAAGATCACGTAGATCAAGTTCCGACACTCCAAAACCGGCACGCAAGACACGCAGGCAAAAGCCTGTGGTATCTTCCGACCCTGAGACAAGCGAGGCTACGCCCCCGCCTGCACGACCAAGTCGACCCAAACGCAACGCACGCAGACCGGCCCGATATAGATAACCCCGGCCTGGTTATCTGATTGATACCATTGATGATGAATTATGCATGTCTAAGGGACTATGATATCATGTCATTCACAATAATAATATATTATATTACAATAACAATATATGCATTTAATATGTACAAGATGTCAGTGAGGCAATTTCGGTATATATACACTTGATATGATTTCATAATTATGATGCTGGTGAATAATTGGTTTCGACCCCGTATAGCATGTACCGTTGTTCCGCGTGTGTTACGCACTAACTAAAATATCATGCAAAGTTTCTATCCATGTGTCAGCCGAAGAGGATAATAACCAGTCACACCGTGAGTAAGGCCACTCAGTTGTCGAAGAGGTGATAGTGTGATTCGTTCCGGAGTATGCGTCGACAGAGCCTCTACTCACTCCATGTAATATTCGGAGGAACGGCCCAGTGGTACGGGAACCAGTCACGGAAAAGCTATCATGCCAAGATGCGGCCTGTCACCAAATTCATCACCCAAATATTCAAAGCGCCATGGTGTGACCGACCCAGTTCATTGCAATTTCGACCCCTACAATATTAGCGGCCCCGTCGTCTTGTGAACTGGCTGATAATGAACGGAACGATGTCCGCCCCTGTGAGTGATTGATATTAATATCTCAGCCTTTAATCACTGTGTGTCGTCTGCAAAACAGCAATTCGACCCCGCTAGTCTACTGTGCGCTAACTCTGAAAGAAAAGGGACGATAGACTGTATAGGTCACAAGGTTCGCACGAGCGCAGGTAGACCCTGTAGCTGTTTACAGCACCTACATCATCTCCCCTGTTAAAGACAATAGTGAGTCGTCGGGCAAAAAGAGCCCAGCAATTTGAACAGTCGATAAGTACATTTAGGATATGTTTTGGAACGTGTAATCCAGGGGACGGCAGATGAACATTCGGAAAACTGGACAGTGTGTGGACCCCCCTGCTGTCGTAACGGACCGGCCTGGTAGGTCGGAGAAGGATCGTACCCGCGTTTCCCTGACGACGGCCCCGCCTCGCGGCACACACCCGGAACAACAACACGCTGCATGAGGATCGGATCTGAACAAGTATAAGGCCATACTTTAGAAAACATGGCAGAATTCGACCTTGAATAAACTCGAACTATTTCTACAATCGACCCAGTGAACTTGTCGGCCTCACATCACAGGGGCCCCGCCGTCTCCTGCCAGCAAACGTGGTCGGGAGTAGTAACGAACTTCGGCCTTGAACAGCCGGCCCTGTTGTGTCGGCCCCACAGGATAGTGACTTGGAAATCCTGGTCACGCTGATCTGCTCGACCCTGAACTGTCGGCCCAGCATCATGTCGGCCCTATAGTGACACGGGAGAAGTAATCCTGGTCACTGTAATCACCTGGGTCGTGTAATTTGTCCATTCTACTAGAGAATGTCGAGGAGTTTTGTTTAATCATATCATATCATCTCATACTCGTTGTTGTGCATGTATTTGTAAATGTATCATCGTAGTGACTGCTGACGGACTGACTGCTGACGTTTATTTTGACGGTTAGGAATTTTTATTGTATGAAGTGTTTTCACATTGTCGCGCGGCGAGTGTGTGTGAGTGTTGGGGTTTGACCTTTTAGGACTTTTTAGCTTTTTATGTTTAGTTTTTGCGACGGTAGGGTCCGGGGAGGGTAATCTCCGAGGGCGTAGGTTAATGAAGGGGTGTAATGTAGCATTTTTAGTGACAGTAAACGCCCGTCCCCTCCCGCACACATCTCCATGACAACTCGCCCACGCATATTCGACACAGCACACTAAATATAACCACTACACGATCACTACACGGACAAAACATACAAAACCACGAATAACCACGCGGCCCCCAAACACAGGTCAAACAGCTCACACCTTCGGCCCCGTCCAATCAGAAAATTCGACCCCAGTACACCGGCCTTGACCTTCACATGCACATACTCATTTACATAGACATCACATGCACAGCATTCAGACCCAAACATGTCTCGAAACATACCGGGGAAACCCACTTTCCCGGTGAGATCAGCACACATCAGCACATACATAGCCAATGACACAACTCCGCTCACACTTGGCGGGAAAATACATGTACTCTGTCCCACGGCCCCGCAAATCTGCGCAGTTGAGAAGAGACTTTCACGGTGAACAGACGTATATCAGATAGGAGATAAATAGCCGTGATTATAAGGAAGTGGATATATTTGTGAACTGTATAAACTGGAATATAAACTGTGAGACATATAAGAAGGACTATAATATAGCATATATAAGGATATAATTCGACCGGGAATATCACTGGACTTTAGGAGTGATTGTCGGCCCTGATTGTGTGTGATTGAACATTGGATATTTATCATCACAATAAACAGTTAAAATATAACTGCCGGCTTGTTATTAGCACAACGACCCAGTTTAAGTCGGCTTGATATCGGCCGTGAACGATATTCTTCACATATATAAAAAAAAACCTTTTACGTTTGTTTAGATCTATCCTTTCTCCAGAAGCAGTTGTTGATAAGCAAATTCGCTACAAAGCATCACACGATACACATACTTATGCACTAATTGATAGAATTAAAGGATCAATTCTTACATACATACATCATCCTGGAGTGGTTTCTGACCGAACAATCTTCACAATCACAATCGCGTAGACATACAGTTCGTGATATATCACCGTCTTTACTAACTCTAGAGCAGAATGCAACCGTGGGTGTTGTTTCGTAATCACATCAAAGTGTAACTTTTATGGTATAGGCTTTTGTTCAGATCAAAGAGGTATGTTTAAAACTCTTTTTACCAATAATACCTCGACATTTTCAATCAGTCGTTTTTTTTCCAAATGTGATAAAGATATGATACCTGACCGATTCAATCATTAGCCATAGACTGATTTTTGTGTCAGATAAATATTGTGTGATCACCAAGTCATAGAACTACTCAAACCGATAAACCACGGGATATGAATGCCAGGTTTGATTACAATATATAATATCAGTTCTTGGACGAGGTCGCTAAAATTTATTATCATTGTCTAAACAAGCATGGACATGACAATATCATGTGTACAACACATGTCTCGCCCAGATGTCTTTGAATGTACTACTGGTGTTATATATTCTACTCATTACAACATGATAGCACGAGTGCTATGCTGCATGCGGAATGTCTATAACTAATTATATCTTTTAATACTGATCTCCTGACTCACTGACTCAATACCAAGTAGATTTTTTTTCACACTAGTTTGTGGTGTGATAATCGATAATATACAGAATATATTAAACAGCTGCCCCTTTCCATGGTACGTTATGCTCGCAAATACAATGACGTTACTGGCTGCAAACAGTTACACATGCGGCTCAGCAATAAGATGTAATGACAGTTGAGGATAAATAAGCTATGGTTTATTTTAATTAAACACAATAAATAATGTCTTATTACCTCCTGTTCCTTGCCCACTGAACGAACATCATTTCACAAAGCAAAATGATCATTATGTAACATATTTGTCATGTACTTATTTAATCAAATGTAATCAATCATTTAATCATTTTGTTAATTTGTTGGATCACACTGTTGTCGGTGATTGATATTTCGTGATCGATATTCCCTGTAGTTATGTTATCATTCCAGTTAACAAAAACATAATAAAACATAATTAAAAGGGAATATAACACTATAACAATTAATAACATACAAAATCCAAGAACCATGTATCTAGAGAAGCAACCAAACCTTCTAAAATAAATCCTCTTGCGGCGTCATTTCCAGCTGCTCTGATATCATGAAAAGTAAACAACTATATTTGTTTTCCCTAATCAATGTATGAACTGTCGAAGTCTGTAGGAACCCTTCGAGAATGACTCGTAGAATCTTGGATTTCACCTGCATCATACTTTGGTATCAAACAAAATTTGGTTGTATTGTTGTTACGGATATGTGTCACTGAAAACTACCAGGCAGCCAGGGAACAACACAGAAAAACAAGCATTGGATATCACATGAACACATTTAGCTTACAATCCATCCATGCCAAGAATGTGACAAAATTAGCCCAAAGGCTAATATATGTTACCGGACAATATGTCTTAGCCATTTTGTCTGCAGACCTTGAAAATAAGGTCACTGGTCAAACTCAAGGTCACGACAACATTCAGAATATATCATAATCAGCACATATCATGTCCACAGTTGAGTGACCTGGAGAAAAAAGTCAAATTAAAGGTCATCAGAATATTCGGCATATATCATGTCATGTATGCCCACAATTGATTCTCAAGTTGTAGTCGATAATAAACGATATATTAGCCATTTGTCCTGTGACCTTGAAAAAGAGGTCAAGCGTCAAAATGAAGATCATGACAACATTTAGCATATATCATTTCCTTAGTCGAAAATGAATTAGATATCAGCCATTTTGTGCTGTGACCTTGGAAATAAAATCAAGTTCAAGGTCATGAGAATATTCAGCATATCATCTCCTATATGTGCACAATCAATTCCCAAGCCGTAAAGTCAATAATAAGCGATATATTATCCATTTTGTGCTATGACCTTGAAAAAAGGGTCAAAGGTCCAATTCAAAGTCATCAAAATATTTGGCATACATCATTTCCTATATGTCCACAATTTATTCCCAACCTGTAAAGTCGATAATAAGCGAGACTAGCCATTTTGTGCTCTGAGCTTGAAAATTAGGTCAAGTTCAAGCTCATGAGCATATTCAGGATATATAATTTCCTATATGTGCACAATTTATTCCTAAGATGTAAATTCGATGATAAACGAAATATTAACTATTTTGTGCTCTGACCTCGAATGATAAAGTCAAAGGTTAAGTTCAAGGTCATGAGAATATTCGATATATATTATTTCATACATGTCCTCAATTGATTCCCAAGCTACAAAGTCGAGAAGATGCCAGATATTAGCCATTTTGTCCTGTGACCTTGAAAATTTGGTCAAAGGTCAAAATATATCATTTCCTATATGTCCACAGTTGAATCCTAATCTCTAATCTCAATATTAAGTGAGATATTAGGAAAAATGTACCTCATTATTTATTAAGCATAGGAAAATTAACATGGGAAAGACCCATTTGGGACGCGTCGAAATCTATTGAAACAAAAATCTCAAAAATTATCAGACAGTTTCTGAGAAAATGGACGCCAAAGTCAGAAATTGGACATCTTTCGTCGAAAATGGCCGCCATTTTGAGTGAAAAAGAGAGTGAAAAAAATTTTAAAATTTAAAAAGCACGAAATACAACACAAAACAAAAATCATTGTATTTGATGTTCGGTAGATTTTTTTAGATGAGAAACGTGGAAAACACGATATTTTTTTTTGGGGGGGTGGGAGGGGTGTGAGGGGGGAGTCCAATGTTTCTCAATTTCACCCGCAAGTTAACGGGAAGCAAAGTTTGTGATGTTCGTGCCTGCTAAAAGACTGACTCGATAACGAACAAACGTTGAGTTCTGTGATCTTCAATCTTCAACAGCACAACCCACAAGATGTATGATCGAGGCTTCCGTATAGCACTCCAAGACAAGTCCAACCTTGGCTTGAATGTACATGTAATTCATTCATCAGCTAGATCTATCACCGTCCCTTGAAATTGAAGGACATGCCATTGTCTCCAAACACGTCAAATCAGACTGTAGATGAGCTTTCTTCTGTTCTAGCGAGACACAAGAGAAACCATTATGCTAATTCTGGTATCAAATGTATATCGTTGGCAACGTGACTGCGACGATGGAGACCTCATTCGCAACTACTTCCATGAACTACACAACGATTCATCAAGTCGTTTTGTGGCACGGTGTTATTGTCTACCACATGTTAAACAAATCACTCGCAGAGAATAAATACAGCACTGATTCGAACTAAGTAATCACAATCATTGAATGTGGTGGAACAGTCATAGCGCCTGGCTCGATCTAAACATTCTTCGATCCAACAAGGTCACCAGAAATTGGTTGTCATCCTTGTTCAATCAGGATCAGAATTGTGATGTCAGAAACACATGGCATTTGTTGATTTGGGTTCGGATATCGGCCCTGGACATTCAATTGGATTAGAAGGACACTTGGTCTCGAATCACGACAATTGATCCTATCAATGTACACCACTGCGTTTGTCACCGATGTCAAAGAGAGCAACAAGAACCAACACGTTTGTTAATACTGGTTGAATTCATGTGTGTGTAAGGCAAAGAATTGCATCATCATCGCCCAAATGTCCATATACAACATACTAATCATACTATCGTAAATATTTGTGCATTGGAAATTCCAGACTTGGCGAGAGCAAATATTATCTGTCCATTAAAATCCGTCCATTATGTAGATCAATGCAACCAGCTTATCAACATTAGTCACCATAGAGTTGTAATGTCAAATAATGATGAGCTAATTAAGTGACATCCATTGTTCGCCCAAGCTTATGTCAGTGTGTTTTTATGGCATAGTCCTTTGAAATGTACAAATTGATTTAGTTTAACGCTACCTCTCAAACAACCTCTACAAGAAGGAAATTATCTTCATAATATGCACAATCTAATACGATTCATATGTCCCTGTAACTGGGTGACATCATAAATCTACAGTAAAAACCCTATCATGAATTCGACACATTTGCATTACCACGATAACTTGAGTGACCGACCATATTTTGACAAAAAGTGCCAGTTTTCATATTTTTCAAACAACTTCTTTATTGCTGCTCCATATCTGCCAAATATTAAATCGATTTCTCTGAGAACTGAACTGAACAACTGAAGCACTGGAACATAAAAATTACTCATAACATTAGAATGGATTAGAATGACACCTGATCGCAAAACACGACAATTGACTCTTTCAACGTTTCATCCTGAGTTTTCCACCGATGTTAACATTGTATATGACTGTATGGCGATGGTTGGGCCTTTCTTCTCTCACGGGGATGCAAGCACTAGTCTCATGTAATATTTATAGACAACGTTGTGTACTCACGTTATAATAAACTAATATCCACATGTGTTATTTTTTCTTCTGAAAAGTTCTTCCAAATTACAAAATAATGCCACTGTCAATGTTCAGAAGAGATCTTTGTTGCTCTCGGGATGCGCACATTTTTGCAGAATAATTATGAGTAAATCACATTTTTTCAACGTTTTCCGCCCAGTGTGGTGATGAAAATGACTAATGAGCTAATAGAAAGAGATGCATTTATCGCTCGTTTTGTGCTTATGAAATGATTTATCATATATCGTAATGCACGGTCCTTCCATCCTTGCATTTGTGAATTGTGTTGCATCTGGAAAATATGAAACGACACATGGGCTTCTCGAATCTGCAACAATCTACTAGACGTCAAGGCCTAAAGGCCTTGGAGGCATTTCGGGGTTAAGCATGAAAAAAAGGCTGACTCAGGAAAAACATGACGAAGCTCCAAATGAGACCTGTGAGACATTTGTGCAATTACATGTAGGTGAAGGGCAAACTTGATCTGCCTAAGACTATCGGTCTAATGTATGTTTTGCTCTAGGTTGCACCGTTTCCGAGAAATCGACGAAAATGAAAAATGCCGACTCGGCGAGAAAATTTCAGGTCAAGTTCATCCCTAATACCCCTTAAATATGTTTGTCGAGGGCCACGAGTCCGAAAATAACGTCCGTTTCGCTCTACAACGCACCATTTGCGAGATATCGACGGAAATGTAAAATGCCGACTCGGCAAAAAAATTTCAGGTCAAGTACCCCAGTACCCCTTAGAAATGTTGTCTAATACATCGATTAACTCCATGGTTCTCTTAACTGCTTAGTCGAACTGTCCTGGTTTCAGATTATTGTAGGATGCCGGTATAACCGTGTAGGCTACTTGCTAATCTCACACTGGTTCTAGTTACAATTAGCGAAGCGTTCAGAGAAAACTCGATAAACACCCCTCCACTACTGATATGAAATGCCAGAATTACCAAAGACGTTTCCCTTAAATGAGTCGCTAAACGGAATCATACATTTCAGTTTCATCGAACCCTTATGGGAAAACCTCGGTATGTTATCTCCGGCTTCCGTCCGGATACCATGAGTAGGTTCTGTACCCGCGAATACCCATGACGAAGAGTTCCAATTCCTGAATCAATAAATAATAGACAATGTAAGACGAATAGACATGTAAGCTGTACTTGTCAAGTCTTAGAAGAACAATTTTATAGCGGTAGTTATAATCTATAAACCGCATCCGTGATTGTGTTGTTTTTCTACCCCCCCCCCCCCCCCATAATTTAGGGATATATGAAACACATAAATGTGTAATTTTGACCCGGCTCAATAAAATCCGAGAAAAGAGTAAGTACATGTAATTAAAGTTCATTAACGAAGTAGGCGCCAACTAAGTTCGCGCTCATCAGCCCCATACCCCAATAAATATCTGGTTGTGAGTGTGAATTCAATATTCAATATCTAGGAGATTAATACGTTTACATATATTGTGGGCTAGAGTCCATCCCCGCCTACACCGCCATCCCATCCCTATATACCTTACCATACATATTAGTGGTCTCATTTGTTTGTAAGATACATGGCTCTTGAAAATCCAGCTACGTAGCAGTATATCAAGCAATTGGAATTGTGTTATGTTTTGCCTGGCCTTTTTCTCCAAACGATGTAATAACCCGATGGGATAGTACATTATTTTACTGCTGTGTATACGAACTCACTTATATAGGAAGATTGTGCTTTCCATGCCGCTATCGGTCATTTATAATGTATAGCTTGCCTTTCAGCAAATTATGTTGGTTGTTACAATTTCGAGTGAGTAGTCTATAACATATATGGTCTACATCACTGTTAATGGGAATTGATACATCCTATGTATCCTACATTTTTACTGTAGCTTTCAGAGTGGAAATACAGGTTTCATGACCAATCTCTTGATCCATCTCAAAGGCTTTATTTATTGTTTTTAGTAAATTGAAATCAACATATGTTTTCAAAGATGGAAAAACATTGGATTGAAATTGGATTAGTCAATATTTCTACTTGGTTTCAAACACAAACACATCCACATGTATATAGTGCATAACAAATAATTTATATTGTCAATAACATTCCATGTATTTCAATATTTACTTCACAACAAATTCATCTCCAAAGTTCAGCTTAAATATTTATTATCCCGCGGATATTTCCTGACAATTCGTCCAGGTACCGGTAATTAAAGACAAATCTTCGGCACTAACATTATTGTATAACATGGACCGTTATGACATGCAAATTCCTATACATTAGTCTGAACGGCAGTTTTTATAACGGACTTCGCTCTGTAGAAAAACTTGCAACCAGTACATTATGGAAAACTATCTCAAATATAAAATATATGTGAAACTGTAAATCTCGGATAATAAGCTATTGGACGAAAATACGATAAATCGCATTTCTACGTCATCATGCAATAGTAAATATCAATCTCAGGCCAATTGCTAGAGTACATTATGACGGTAAGTATCTCATCTCATCTTTTCCACACAGTGCATTATGATATGCTCAATACGGCTAAATTCTGTTTAATGTTAGGATTTATTCAGTTTGATACGTTCCGTTGGGGTTGATTCTATTCTAATGGAATACAGAGAGTGGTTGAAAAATAGAATTGGATTAAACTTGTTATTCATTTCCTAATATACACAAATACACTGATATAATGATTTTTATTTTTGTTCTGGATTCGATGTCACAATATTCAACAGTGGGAGCCAATGCAAAAATGCATCATTACAGATCAGGAGTTCTTTTATATCTGTCTATATTGGAATATCAATATGCCTGATCATTTATGGAACATTATTCACATCTGATGCTGGGATTGATGTATCTCGCAAAGCTTTCATATTACAACCAAAACTAGACATAAAAGCCTATAGGCTTTGTGGCATCCCCCATTTTGTTCTTATCATTTCAAATGGTCATACTGGACTGAGAAAAAAGGATACATAGGCCATTGTATGTGGGTAAGAGTGAGAGCTCATCAGACAGTTTCTTACCAGAACTGCTTTTTATCATCTTGACAACTTGGCCCACCAGACATTTGCCACCCCAAATGAATGGACAATTACCCAGCCAATATTATTCAGCGTACTAGTATATTTAATCAGAATGTTCGTGATATTTTTCAGGTGCTCCTGTCAAATATAAAATGATACGTGACTAAAAGAATGCTGTGTCATCTTGGCCAATTTTGTGATTTCAAAACTTGTACAATACAGCGGAATTTTCGCATTCATATTATAACCAAAGCCAAACATTTGCCAGCTAACTAAAACAATGATGATTTGGTCATTGCATGTGAAATAGAGTTGAATAACAAAACATTCAAACAATACATGTTTGTACAATATAAATGCAGACAGGGCAAATCATCCCCCAAGCATGTTGTGTCATGTGTGTTGGCTTATTAACCAACTATTGTATTCTGTGGGATGTAACTTCATTCTTTTACCATGTACACACACTAGTAAACCAGGCTTTGGAGGGGGGAGTGAGGGATAATGCATGGATATGAGCCTAGGGTCATGTTGGACATGCTAGCTGTATCACTTGTCAGGCATGACTGAGCAGGGCTGGCTGAGAGGGGTGGAGCCTATTTCTGTGCTGGACAGACTGGCTGATCTTGTCAGGCATGACTGAGCAGGGCTGGCTGAGAGGGGCGGAGCCTATTTCTGAGCTGAACAGACTGGCTGATCTTGTAAGGCATGACCGAGCAGGGCTGGCTGAGAGGGGCAGAGCCCATTGCTGTGCTGGACAGACTGGCTGATCTCCTGCACTGGCTGAGAGGGCAGAGCCTAGCCTCATGCTGGACATGCAGGCTGCAGTCAGTGAATACAGTAGCATGGCTCAGTTACAGTATTACATCTGCATGGGTGCAGGCGAGGGAAAAATTCTAAGTCCAAAAAAAAAAAAAATGCACCTAAAAAATTTTTTTTCCTCTGAAAATTGCCTGAATCAAATTATGACATTGACAGGAATCGCCCGATTTTTTTTTCCAAAATGGCCGCTGGCGGCCATCTTGGATTTCGGATCTCGACGAGAAACAATAGGGGTTAGAAGCAAAGTATTTCGGATGAGCTGTGAAAATTTCGGAAAGATAGATCGAGGCGTTCAAGAGTTATGATCCGGAAACCAAACGGCGGAAGAAAAAAAAAAAAAAAAAAAAAAAAGAAGAAAAAAAAAAAAAAAAAAACAGACAAAAACATAAGGCCTCCCGATTTTCAATCGGGATGCCTAATAAACAGAAAACAATTCAACTTGACATTTTGTGCACTTGTGAAAGAACAAAACCACTATGATTGTAGTCATTATACACATTTGCAATATGAGATATTCATTAAATAATCAATCATGTTTTTTTCTGTTTTTTCAAGCTCCTGTACAGTTCAATAGCCCTAGTCCTTTCCTGATCGTGCATGCGCTGTGCTGCAATGGACATGTGTTTACGTTTCCCAGAACTCGAGCCCGTTGCTCTGGACACACCTTCCGAGCTTGATAAGTTTGGGATTGTTTCCTTCAACAGCAAGGACTTACGCCCTGGCCTGTTCGTTTTACTGTCCACTTTTCGCGGTTTAGCTGTGAGCGAGGGAGGTGCCATGGCAGTTTCACCAAATTTCACTTCATCTTTGAATTCTTCAAAATTGTCTATTTTCTTGTGCATAATTTTACTCAGTTTTTTAGCCTTTAACTTTTCCGCTTTCTTCTGGTTTTTAACTTTTTGTTTTTGTCGGACTTTAGCCTGGTCTTCATCCGCATGTCTTTTCTTGTACGTGACTTCGCCTGTAGATGTTTCTTCAATGTCCACTTGATACTTATCCTCCAGTTGTGTTTGTCGTATGACCGCCTGCGTTTCACGGTCCATTCTATGCATGAAAGCAATTTCTGATTCGTCATCACGCTGTCGGAAAACTGGCACAGGCTTCAGAGGCTTTGACATGCCTTTGGCTTTGCTTTCGTAGAGCGGGTCTTGATTGAATTCTGGAGTGTCCCCTTTCAGGAATTTGTTACGCTTTCGTTTCCCTTGTTTTTTCGCTTGCTGTCGAAGCCTCTTGAGTTCGCGAACGCTGCCAGGAAGGTAGCCATCTTCATCGTTTTTGTTGGGTTCTTTGTTGTACGAAGATAAATTCCTGTCAACAGACCTCGGTCCAACGTAGAATGGATCCACTGCTTTGATCTTCTTGTGCTTCTTGGAACGTTGTGGTTTGCCGATTCTACCCATGATGCAGTGAATTTCATCCAATGAATCTGAAAACAAAAATTTTCTGGTAAGAAACAACTCTCGATTTTACCCATAATGGAGTGAATGTCATCCAATGAATCTGAAAAATAAGAATTTTGTGATAAAGAAACACTTTCGAGAAATGAGCAATGATACAATGCACATTTCACTGTACGAGCTAGATCTATCAGCCCTAGATTTGCTGCATCACTAAATTTGCCAACAGTCTTTCATTTTCTTTGAATTCTGGTTTATTGTTTTTACATTGATGCCTTTGAGAAATTAAACAATTTAATATAATATTTCTGCACAGTTTTTCTGCATTTTTCTGTATTTGATGTTTAGTCATAAAAACTAGTGGTTGTCTAGGAACAATTAGCAAAATCAGTGATTTGCAAATTCGGGATACGGCGAAATTAGAACGCACGCTTATAGATAGGCAATATTGCCAGGTAGGGGTATACAGATTATGGCCGCCGCTGGGCTACAGCCGCACATTCATCAGAAGTGCATAAATGGGTCAGTGACCACATGGATGTTATCCCAATGTTTGTTGTTTCTACAGGTCAACCGAGTCAATGGAGTAAATGGACACAGACAATATCAATGTGATCACCGAACCAACTGAACTGCTAATGCTTAAAAATGGATTGAAATAAGGTAAATCACCTGAGCAAATTTCTTTATCACAAATGCAAACATTGACAGCCAAGTCAAGACACGCACCTGCAACTGCAAGGCCTACGGTAACGATACAGCATGAGCTCGACAATACCATATTATCGCTCACGACACATTGGAAGACGCACACATTAAAACATAACATTTGGCTGTAACTGTCCATAATATCCAGAAATTAATCAGTTTAGATTGATTTAACTCGATTCTAATGTATTACTGGTATGAACATTGTTAAACGCGCAAAATTAACATTTTTCGAACAGAAATTATATTCCTTACCGGTGTAGAACACAAAATACGTCAATGAACACAACTCGGAACAAATGTCCATTTTCTAATATTTTGGTGACGTTATGATTCGTAGACTATTTGATATTGACGGAAACTAACTATATTTAGCACATCAATAATCATTTCAATGTGTGGTTTCGTGGCAAATATTCATAGTGAAAATAAAGCCACTGAATGTGAATTTGAAGGATATAGAAAATCATATATCTGAGCATGTAGGAAGCCAACTAGGCCCTACAGAAAAGTTAGCCCCAGCAGTGCCCTCTTCAACCCAGAAATCGGGGGTGGCGGTGAGAACCTTTTCACCCGGGGCGAATAGGTCCGATAACTTTTTCTTCGAAAGTCCTTCGTCCGTCGTCGTCCGCCAACATTTTTATCCTTAAACTTCACGATCGGATTTTTATGAAATATTGCACAGAATACTTTTAAAATTGACCCAAAAAGCCAAATTTGGTTGTTTTCTCAAATTTGCTCAGTAACTTTCTTATAATTTCGCACAAATATGACGTTTCAGACCATCTGTAAGGTGTATGAACATGATATGCTTTGAAATATTCGAAAGCCCGAAATGTATGCCTGAAAGGCAAAAACAATCCACTTTTTGGCACTTTGCTTGAAATCTACTCAGTAGCATTTTCTCTAATTTCACGTATTCATGACACCATATGTTCATCTCATGTATAAAGATAGAATGCTCTGAATCGCACGAAAGGCCCAATCAGGGGGATATTGAAAGTGACCTTGAATTGTATCTTCAGCGAATTTGATATGTTGAAGCAACAATTATAATGAAAATGTTTTCTGTCTAACACGTACATTTCTCCGGTAAGATTTCTTAGCCTTTGGTTAATTTCAAAAATAATATATTGGAGATCCCCATCCCCTCCTAATTACCGCCCAGGGGCGTATATATGGGTACTGCTAACAAGTCCATTCATCTGCGATATATGTTTAGAATCAACGAAAAAGGTCTTTATCAACTAGACAGAAACCACAAATATCTAGGTATAAAGTATTTCTTTCGGAATATATGTTCTACCAAGCAAAAGTAGTGGACAAGTAACGTAAGATTGCAATATTTTAACCCACGATTCATCTAACATGAAAATATTCTCTCTCTTCTTCCCACACATACAATAACGTTCATAAAATATTAATATGTCTGGGATATGTCCCAAACAAGACCAATTTGGCTGACTTGGTTCCTTGATCACATTGATCTGAACCTGCACATACTCCTACACCAGAATCAGTACATAATTTATGATATCCAGAACTGAAGTGCAACTCGCATCCAACTTTTAGCATTTATTGTCTAAATAAGAAATATATCGTGTATTTTATTCTGCATATGAATATCAGATTATGGTGTACTGACCAGTTGAGAATTTCAGTCTAAGTTATAGATGTTATGACAATATTCTCAGCATATACTTATAGATTTATTGATATGGCTACGTTTCAAATATTAATCTCATATGCCATGTATTTTCTGGTGTCTATAAGAACCCTCCCACATGCAATAACACTTTGTCTCCATTTGAGAATGCGAATAAAATTGATACCAAGTCGGGAAGAAAAACTAAATCTATGACCCCCATTTGGGCAAGGTCTCGGGTCCTCGGAAGCAAACTGGGCACATTTCTTTTGAAGTTTCTTATTTTCTTCATTGGTACAAACGACGTGGGTCCTGTCCCGTTTTGATAGGCTATCTATCCAGAACATTAGCGGACTTAGCACATAGGAAAGCCAGGAGAAAGTCCCTAGGGAAATTCGCTGGTAATTACGAGTTATGAAGGCGAATGAATGGTTTCCTTTTATGGCTTGAAATACTCAATAAAATGTTTTTCTTTGTCAGTATTGGTTCGCTTCAGCGTTTTTCTTTCTTTATGTAATATTGATACACCTATTGTAATATCATTTGTAAAATTTCTATTTATTGTGTTGACTAAATTTATAGCTTGTGTGTTTTATATTCGAATATTGCCACTGAAGTGTTCGGACTGTGAAAAGCTAACAGTGCGTCAGTAATTTATGGACAACCAGGGTTGTAAACTGTGTAATGAACTCTAATGGCATTGCCTGACATTGAGACGAAATTGAGGAACTCTGAAAATCGATACGTGCTGGATTTCATGGGCAAGTTTAAAGGGTCGACAATGGTAAAAACATTTCTTTTTGAGAAATGTGTTTATCTTTTTGCTTCAGAGATTTGTATTTTCTGACATTGTGCTTTCATTTGGAATCTATTTATATTGTTCAAGGAGTAGAATTAAAATTATGCTCAAGAGTAGAATATATTAAGCCCTTCATGGAATATGGCAGCATGCACAAAACATTGCAAATTTCATTCATCATTTTATAATTTTATATTGTTGCAATAATCATTCAAGAATTTCATACACTGCTGCAAAACTATTGAGGCAAAACTTACTTATATTATTGATATCGTTATGATTCAATATCGAACGCCATTATTGGCCTAATGCTCAGTGAACAGACGACTTGCTTCACCTAAATAATTCATACGCAGAAAGTTACTACGAGAGATTGAACGTGTACATAGGGACAAATTTATAAGCAATAGATAGGCGATGGAACTCTCCCTGGTTGAATGTCACAAGACACATTTAGTGCACATAATGCCAAGGACACTGTGTCATTAGGGCATAAATTGGCTGATCTATACACCCACAATCTTGACTGCATGTGACTATACTTGGATTTTAGGCTCCCAAACCCTATCCATGTCAAGCAAATATTGGGTGTTCGGATTTGAAATCAATTGTTTGGAAAATGGAATGTTTATGTATAATGCAAACTCGTTTGGAGTGAGTCAGTCCCAAAACTGTTTTGAAACAAATTCCTCGATTCATATCTTTTGTTTTCACGGACAACACCAGGCATATATACTCTAATTAAATATGAATTGTTCGCCAAGAAAACCATGTCTAAGCATTTATAATACACAATTCGTATTGCACAATATTATGTTTCAGTAGATTATCTTTTTCCTTCTTCAAATGACAAATTCTAAAGTACAGCGAATGTTATGTGAATGTGGTCGTGGCATTGTGCGTTGACACCAATTAATATCATATGGCTCACCCTTTGAGCGTTCTATTGAAGTCTTGACATTCTAAATTTGGTGAGGAGGGGGTGATGAGCCATGCTACTCTATAGAGTAAGTAAAACAATTGTGGTGGGAATCCGATATTTATAAATAGTCGCGTGGGTGGCGTCTTTAATCGGAGCATTGATTGGTCAGTTCAGTCACGTGGCTCAGTTTATGTTCGGGGCGCGTGCTCCTTTTGTAAACAGATTTCAGAGAGCGCGCGCAATCTGCAAGCAGACGATAAGACCACAATTTTCAGCCCGCTGCATACTACTACTATTACAGCGGCCAATTGCAGGAGAGGCTCTGCAATTTGATTGTCGAAGTGATATTCGGACGAGGCTCTTTTGATGAAACGAGACAAATCACTAAGGAGTTGGCTTGGAGAAAAATAACCACTAACTGGATAGAACGAAGGCAGGTGGGATATACATTTTTTTATTATATTAATCATCATTGTATCGTATATCTTTGATGTGTCATGAAGGTGTAGTATCATGGAGTCTTTTATATATTTGTATGTATCACTAAATGCCATAGATGTACATAGCGATAAAAACTAGCATAGATAATAAATCTATGCACAGGTGTGGAACGTTCATTAGTGCTGCTTTAGATCTTCATACTGGTGTGTAGGTTTACAATGGGATATCATTATACATTCATACACAGACAGCATGTGCAAAGGTCAGAATATGTGGTTTGAAATCATGACCTTGGACTTGAAGCTTGAGCTTTATATAAGACATAGACTGTACATTGTATACTGTAAGGTTAGATTAGTAGGCCTATAACTGCTAATGTATCCCAGGATTTCTCACTGTCGCTGTTGAAACGAATGACAAATGCAAAGGTTGTAATATTCACGTAATGAAGTTCGATGTTTTATTGTAATTATCTCTAATTAGAACTCATTGTTATACACGTAGATTGCATGTATCACCGAAGAAAAAATTGGTTGAAATTCGTAGGTTTTCAAATTAAGATACTGTATCAAACTATACAGGCGGGATAATATATTATGCATTTTCTGGTAAGTTTATCAAGATTTGTAACAAGAAATCACGACGTAGCTCAGTAGAGGCATTTGTCGATGAGATTGATCTACTAGTACCTGGAGTGGACTGCTTATCACGCACAAGGACATTCCTATCGTTTAGATACATGTACGCGATTTTGATTGGAATTATTTCCTGTCCATGAAAGTGAGTAACCTCCTAAGCACCTTAATTCTACGAAGGCTGCATAGGGAACTCGAATGACCGCCCCGAGACATGTAAAAACAGAGCTCGTTTCCCTGTATTGGACAACAATGCGTGGAGATGATGGGCATTAACTTAACTCGATTTGGCATGGAATCAATTTATTCCGTTACTATTTTTCCCCGTGCAAGAAATAATGTACATTGATCGAAAATCTACGGAGCCGCTGAAAGGACATGGAAGAAATATTTTTTGACATACGGTTATTGCGTTCCCTCGCAATATTATCGCGTTCCCTCGCAATCCGGATCGCGTTCCCTCGCGATCTTATTGCGTTCCCTCGCAATCCGGATCGCGTTCCCTCGCGATCTTATTGCGTTCCCTCGCAATCCGGATCGCGTTCCCTCGCAATCCAGATCGCGTTCCCTCGCGATATTATCGCGTTCCCTCGCGATCTTATTGCGTTCCCTCGCATTCCGGATCGCGTTCCCTCGCGATCTTGTAGAATAACCTTCTCAGAAGTCATTGGCGTCAGCACAATGCGAGGGAACGCGATCCAGAATGCGAGAGAACGCAATAAGATCGCGAGGGAACGCGATAATATCGCGAGGGAACGCGATCTGGATTGCGAGGGAACGCGATCTGGATTGCGAGGGAACGCAATAAGATCGCGAGGGAACGCGATCCGGAATGCGAGGGAACGCGATAATATTGCGAGGGAACGCAATATTATTGCGAGGGAACGCGATAATATTGCGAGGGAACGCAATAACAATGTGCTAAAAATATTTCTTCCGTGTCCTCTCAGAGGCTCCGTAAAAATCTGACAATTGCATGAAAAAATGAACAGGAAAATGACAAAGAGTTTCATCGTCCGTTGTGAAACAGCATTAAATCTGATTGACAATAGAGCGCTATGGTAATTCGGTTACGTTTGATTATATTGGCACCACATGTGCTCAACAGAACTGCAACTATTTATATTTCACTAGTGATGAGTTTATCATTTGCACCACCGTTCGTGCGCCGAGGGAAATAGTGGTGCGAAATTGTGCTGGGACATTCGTGAAAATGTACGTGGAACAAGCTACAGTTGTAGCTAGGTAGCAGTCGAACTGGGAGTAAAAAAATTGGCACTCCCACGCGACAGCTAGTCCATTTATTTTGTTCTTATTAATGGAAAATTCGCAAGTATATACATTTATATATGTCGCATCATTTTACGTTGCTCATTGGCACGATCCCGCTTTTAGATGTTTAGTTTTTAGCGGTATTTCAAAGAGAGGGTAAAGAGCCGGAAATTCACAATAATGTGGCTAGTTTGGGTTCAATTTCGTTGACAATGTTGGGATATTTTTCTTGGCCAACTCTACTTCCCACAAAGCTGTTAACATCCTCAATGTGCACTTTAGCAATCAATGCTACGTACGTTGATTATGAAGGCAACAACACACTTTGCTGATCACAAAGGCTGCTAACTAGTAGAATAAGCGGCTTGTATTCTTTGATGTATGGGGACAACACATCGCCTATGAAATAGTAGAAGGCTATGTCCACATGTTGAGAGAAAGGGAAACAACATATAATCAAAGATTTTACTCCCACAATCTTATAGTCGATAATTGCAATGCCCCTGAAATTAGTTGTCTACTTAGTTTCTCAAAATTGGTTACTAGCACGATGACAAAAGTATTTTTCTACCTGAATACACGTATGCAGAATTAATTGTGTTTCTTGTTTACGGAAGCGCGTCATATATTAGAGCGTGATAATGAATCGTTTTACAAATATACGAGTCTCAAGAACTTATATTTATTTCTATATGGGCCAAAGTACAAGACGTATGTTTTAACCCCTTCCCTCTCCCTTCACAACAACACGCATGCACGTCTTTCCATATCGTATAGCTGAGTGTAATATACAATACCATTCAGTGAGTGCCATCTAATTCAAGGTTATCACGATTTTGCTTTTGCATAATATTTAAGTGAGATGCGGTGCACGAGTTATATTTCCTTACACATACACTATATCAGTACGTATATCCACTCGAATATGGATCAGCACTTTTGCTATAATGTACCGTTGTATACACAAATTCATGTTGTAATGGATATACATGTATACGAACACGCTCATGAAACGTTTTAATGAATTTTTTTAAACGCATTTGCATGGCATCATTTGCGGCCTCTCGCTTCTCATAGTGGTTTCATAAATGTTGTTAATATTGTTTAAAAGAAACACGAAGTTCACAATATTATGAACAACAATTCCAATGTCGATTCGTATGCAGCTACAGATACAAGTATATATTTTTAGCTTACCGGCCCATATGGGTCGATAAACTATTGTCGTGGTTTTCGTCTGTCATCCGTCCGTCCGTCCGTCCTTCCGGCAAATAGCTTTTTTTGCTTGATTCTTTTTCTTTCGAAAATACTAAAACATACATCGGGTTGATAGCCTGATCCGTTTTTGTTTCGTTTTTCTCTAAATTAATCGCTTTTGCCAATTTGACGGCCATTTATTCGCCGAAAATGGCGAATTAGCCACATTTTCCTACTTTTCTAAGAATTTGGAAACCTTTTCTCCAATTTTGTATAGGCATGGTATTTTATGCTATTTATTTTATGCATGAAGATGGTTGGGGTTGAATCGCTCAAAAGGCCCGAATATTAAGCCCGACGGGCCCCAATATTAAGCCCAAAAAGGCCTAAAATGCACTAAATAGCTTTTGGACACCACATGGTTCAACACAGAGCTCAAAATATTTTTACGAGCATATAAAATGTCATATCTGGTTTATCTTTAGTGACATTGAACGTGACCTCAGATGAGCTTGAGTGTTCAAACTCAATGTCATGACTACATGAAGGTGTGTAAGTTGGTCAATGGGAACAATAGTTTTGAAGATAAGGCTTAGGTTTGTGTTATGAGCATACTAGTATAGGAATTCCTATATGGTGGATCTTTTGGTGACCTTGAACTTGACCAAAGATGACCTTGAGTGGTAAAATTCAAGGTCATGTCTGACTGAAATGAGTAAATTGGCCTGTGCAGACATTACTCTTAAAGCTTATAAAGCTTAGGAAAGGAAAATTAGGAAGTCATGTGTGATTATCTATGAGTAACCTTGAACTTGACCTCAAGGTCACCTCTAACCTGGAATGTGTAAATTGGTGGACAAAATGCTTATAGATAGTGCTTAAGTTTGTATGAGCATGTAGGGAGTTATATAATATATTGGATCTTTTGATAAAACTTGAAGTTGACATCATAAGATAATGTATGGTAAATCTCAAAGTCACATTTGACACATAATGCATACAGATAAATCTTATGGCTGTATTACGGGCATGTAGGGAGTCATTCATGGTATATCTGTCGGTGACATTGAATTTGACCTTCAGTATTACAGCTCAATAACGTGTTTGATCTAAGTCTGCGGGTAAGCTACATCACCCTTGGTACTATGGTTCTTGACAATATAGAGTAATTCATTTAGAGAGACATATAAGTTGAAGTGTTATGTTGCCACCTACACCTAAATACATGTAATAAACTGGAAAATAGGTCATAAACCGCAATAAGAAATGAATGCATCTCAAGTTCAACGAAATATTATTACATGTTAATTAAAAGGAAGTTTTTCTCAATATAATTTCATTTTGATATTTAATATGTACATTTTCATACACAAACCTCTATACTAGACAGGAGTACGACTGCGTGTATGGACTTCAGTATTGTTGTGGAAATATTTCCAAAATCTATGTATCTCATGCATGGATGAAATTTGGCTGACGAAAAGATGAAAATGTTACATTTTGTAATTGGATACAACATACAGTTTGTCTAACTCGATGATGTGTTGTTATGTTACAAATTGGAATCAAATACATTTATGTGATATTTTGTTGGTTCCAATGTCTTTCTTTTTGTCTAAACTTAACTTCTGTTTTTATTCTCTATGAATGAGGACATGATAGTATTCTCAAACATTTCACGGAATTCATATCGTGGGATGGTTGTTCATGTATTATTTCTCTTCAGATATTAATTTGCACAATATGCTTCGTTATTTGGCAGTGCCCACTCACTCACAATCAAATACCGAGCAACCTTTCAACCATGTTTGTAGCAATTTCCGCAAACAGAGCAAATATCTTTCCGTAGCGAATGTGTGACATTTTAGCAAATATTCGTCGTAATAATAGGCTACATAAGACATGTATGGACGAACATTGTGATCTTATTCTATTGGCCGTTGCGTGACTTACATAAAATGAGAGTCAGCACATGTGGTAATATAAAGGTTACATATTGCATATATAAAAAGTTGTATGTTATATTTTTTATCAGTATTTGCATACAAAGTATCGGGAATATAGGTAGATCGGAATTGTTACCTGCTCTGCACTAAAGAAGTAAACGATTTGGCATTTTCAACAGGGCTGCATGCGTGAGCGAATGTGGGGTACAAACATACTTGTAGGTTCGAAGTTGTTACTGAGTGACCTTCAACATTTTCCAAGGTCAAATGTTCCAAAGGTTGCACCCCAATTGCGCTCATTAGTTGTGTGACTGGCTGAAGTTGTTCCAAAAGATGTGACGTGTCGTTAGCCAACTGGTAAACACTTCACAGTTATTTCAGGAAAAATATATGGCGGTACAGTTCACTTGGATACAGTTGAAACTTTATGGGAAAAATGGTCATTTGTCATTGGGAGTTCTTCAAATAAGCCATGCTGGAAAATATCTTTGGTCTCATTAGTTCTGCACCTGTATTTATTATCGGACTTTTCTTGAAAAACTTTGTTCCCTTTGAAAGTCAAATGGTTGATTCAACATGAAGCTCACCTCACCTCTCATCAATTTCCCACGGGATTAATAAGGTTTTTCTTGTCTTGTCTTGTCTCTTGTTTAGATACGCCCTGTTGACAAGATATTAGGGATGTACCGGTAATACTCGTATCCCTAATTGTATGACTCAACAAATTGGTCCATTATACCGAATATGTAC
This sequence comes from Terebella lapidaria, assembly GCA_949152475.1. Classification (NCBI taxonomy): domain Eukaryota; kingdom Metazoa; phylum Annelida; class Polychaeta; order Terebellida; family Terebellidae; genus Terebella; species Terebella lapidaria. The sequence goes on from OX424567.1 coordinate 23,958,192, forward strand.
CGCAAGACTGCATAGTTATTAGGTACATATTACTTCACGGAATTGGTCACAAAGACGAAGAGAAATGAAGTGAGTTAATCAGAATACTGCATCGATCCATTTCCCACTCGAAATTTGTATTTTTCGCACCGCTTCACGTTTATGTTTCAGTGCATTTACATCATCTCTAGATATATGTAACAGCATGGTCATGTAAATAAAGTATACAGCCATGACGTATTAATTGACATCGGTATGCACCCAGCTGGTTGTCTACTTACTGTGCGCTCATTACGTAACAATAACGATGTAAGGGATTAATGTATATCTTCAAGAAACACTGGACTAGATGATGTTGATTGGATAATTTGCTCATATCTTAGTACAATTAGCTATTATTTCGTGGCAAATAGGGCAGTGTTGAATCAGAACTAGTAAATAGTACTCCATGTATTAGTAAGATACATTTCATCGTCACGTTGTACATTCATGTGGCATGTCATCAATTCATTATCATGATTGTCAATTCGTTATCATGTTATCATGATTAGCAATTCATTATCATGATTATCAATTCTCTCCCGCAGATTTCCCAGAGAAGATGTCGCCGCTAGGCGGACTTTTGCACATGTGTGCGATTGCCGCTCTCTCCGTCACCACGGTCTCCATGGCGACAGCGCTTCACGCTAGCCCCGGGGAGCGGATGTCCGACTGCCCGAGGTGTGTCACCAGTGACGATAGCGGCCCACGCTCCAAACGAGAAACCCCCGCACCCGTGGGACCTCGTGACCTCGAGGGGACCTCTGAGACTCGCACGAGGCGTTCGAGTCGATCCGATCGGACTAGCTCGTTGTTTCGCTGGGGTAAGAAGAGCGCGGCGCCCGTCGATTTGGCCGTAGATGACGCGTTGACTCTGTCCGATGTGGACTCGGCATCCAGTCCTATAGCGGCTGAACGGGACAGTCTCGTGCGTCTGACGAAACGGGCGCCGTCCGCCGGGCGTCTTTTCCCTTTCGATGATGCCATGGCCTTCCGAGGAGCCAGGAACTTCAAAAGGATCTTTCGTTGGGGCAAACGCTCGCATGACAGTGGGGAAAATATGGCCAAATTCCAAGCGCAGAGGCGCGCAGCACCTGTGTTTCGCTGGGGAAAGCGTGACAGTCCAGATTCTGGATTTTATAGGGCTTTGAGGTCGGGGAATGAGGGATTTTCCCCTGTCTTCAGATGGGGGAAACGTGCGAATTACGGCGACTCAGGGAATCGGCTCGAGAACAGTTTCTATGCGGACGATAGCTTCGCTCTCAGATAAGAGCTCATTGATTATTAGTCGAAAATACACGGAGAGTCTGTTTCCGTTGAATTTTCAACACTGCAAGAATGTAGGAAATAAATGTTACCGCCCAGAAAGGTTGGAAACAACATACTGTGTCACATTAATTATTGTCTCAACGAATGTATGTACATATTCGTTTGTTTTGCTATAAATTGACAAAAAATGGAGCATTTTGTTTTATAGAAAAAAATTAATTAAACCATGTTGTTTCAATTACAATCACACTGATGAAAAAATAAATATCATTCTTACATAAAGGAACAAGTCTAACCATTGGAAACAGTTAAATGACCAGCACACCTTATCACTTTTGTTTTCGACTTGCATACATAATCTGTGTCTGCGCACCGTACACCATCATCAATCATTTAATACAAAACAAGTGCTTATTGGGCTTTATTGGGATACGTATGCAGACGACAACAGAATCGTACATGGTTGGCTTCCAAGAAACAACTCTTTCATGACACGTGGGATGTAAAACAACAGTAATTCCGCATCAACAGCCAACTGGAATGAAGTACATAAGCGAGCGGTAAATATATCGAGTATTTTTCCTTTCCAATGGCTTCTCGGGATCACGAACCAGCGCCTTTGTAGAGTCAAGCCCTCGGTAATTCTATCAGGCTTATACCATTGCATAAACTGGTGGGTGTATGGCGCTCTGCGTAATTAGATCCCGCGTATAATTTCCGATCTCCGGAAATGTTCTTGTAAAATGAGTTAAACGACGGTAATAAAGCCCACTGGAAAGATCATGAAAAACCAACCTCGTCGACAGCTTCGGTTACGAACTTCGAGGCGCACAATTATAACGCAACTGATAAGCGTTATCAATGTCGGGTTCGTGCAGAATCGTGGCTCAAAATTCAAACTGTATTCAATTTCTTTATGTGACATCCATTGCTTATTGGCTATCAAATTAGCTGTATCCAATTTCGTGTGTGGTTGTTCTAAAATAAATTCGTGCTGTATAAAATTTAATATGTTGTATGTGAGGTACAGTAGAGGCAAATTGCCTACTCTATCATCATGTCTGCGAAACATTTGGTTAATACAATTATACACTTGTGTACCCACTTTATATGTACATATTGCAGATCTGATAATCATAAATATTACGAATCAGTGTGGACGTCAAAACAACAAAGAACAGATATACCTACACTCCAGGAAATGTCTTATGTTGCCAATGTTTTAGTTATTTTCCCTAATAAACAAGCAACAATCTGAGAAGAAAAATGCCTCGGCACGTTTTCAGAGTCAAAATTCATTGGCATCATTTGTAAATTTACTTGTTAATTTTCCTGTCTCGACAGTCGATTCACAGTGCGCGGTTTTCCAACTTCATATACATTACGGCTAATTTCTTGATGCAACGTTGCTATAAATGATCTTTTTGTCACTACGAAATCGACATTCTCGCTCATTCATTAAGTTTCAACTTCTTATTGCTATATATTAGTCGCTACTCCGTTAAAAGTAAAATACAATATCTCTCACACAATTAGTAGGCCTAGCTTATCTTTCTGAATTCAAACTTCCATTGGAATTCCTCACAAACGCTATCGACATGTACTTGATCATGTTATTCAGTCCGAAATTCTAACGGAAACCACGACAAGACCTTGAAGGTGTTGGCGGGATATTAAATTTTAAGCCACATCTAAGTTTACACCTGTGTTGGGTTTCTATTCATCATGCCTATAACGGTCTAAACGCAATCCCCATGAATGATATATCAACGAGTTAGATGATACATTTTGTATAACGTATAAAGACATGTATACATTTAATTAATTCCTTCGTTATCCAGCGAAAAAGTGAGCAAGTTTTTTTTATCTTGTTCAGAATTAATCATGTAATAAGCTGTGTTATTTTTGTGATACACTGCAGAACATTTCACAACATATAAACCGATCGGCGAAGAAGGTAAGAAAAACAGCAAAAGCTTAGAGGATCATGCCACGCAAACAACGTTGTTATGTCACGCTATAATACTGTGTAGTGATGGAGCCTACGGAAATTCGCATAATTCCGAACAAATCCTGACTTCGTCAACAGAGCGCAGTGGCGCTAACTAACATCCATCAAACGCCAAAATGTCACTGTCAATTTCTCGTCTCCCCTGTTGAAATTCCGGTACGTGTTTTGAGGGGAAACAAACAGTTTTAACTGAAACAACAGTGAATACTTTTTGTCGTCCAAATGAAGTGGACTTTTTGCACTTGTCGGTTGATTGGGGTTATGGTTTGCTTAACGAGCACCGGAATACGCTTATTTGTGTTTCAAATGAAGACAAAAGGCAGCAATGTTTATTAATAAGGATTCGAGGTTAGTTTTCACAAATTAAGTATTTTCAATTGTGCACTTTCGGTCAACTGCACAGTGTTATAAAATCATTATAATTGTAAGAAGTCCTTCGTTTGTCTTGCCATGTGCAGATATGTGCCTATGACAGGTATTGATACCGGTAACTACCGTGTGCATCAAATATAACAACAGTGTAACTGTTCAATGTCTTAGACTACATCATAATAATCAAACAAATACATGTACATGCATTTTCATCCGTGATTCAATGTTGTGTGCTCAGCCCAGTTTTTGTATTTTCTATACCAAATACATGTAGGTATGGCGCCCCGTTCGTGCCACAAAAAAGAGAATTTATTTTTTTTCTAACTCATACGTATGAGTTACTAAGTCATACGTATCAGGGGCGGATCCAGGAATTTGAAAAGAGAGGGTCCGACATTATACGGCGTGAGGTCTGGGGCCCGCTCAAGGGCCCCAGAAACCAGATCCTTTTTTATGTCCTGTGGTAGCCTCCTGGCATCTCCTGGGTATAAAGCCCACTTCATGCCCCTGGTATATAAAAAACTGAGTATACATTTCAAACAAACTCACTATGATCAACCGGAACTCAAACATGATATTTCGACATAATTTTTTGACATTAGAGCGTTGGGGGCGAAGCCCCCAACCCTCTACATGTCTATGTGCTGACTTTTTCATGGAGGTTTCATGCCAACCTATCGACGCCCGTTTTGGCATGTAAACGATTAGACACCTACTTCAAATGAGAATTTTCTTCGTCCTTGACATAAAATCTCTCGAATTGATGGCAAACTTTGAATATTCCACAGATATATAACACGGTGGCTAGGCGTTACGCGTTATTCAGGGAGTGCCGCGTAAAATCGTGAGTATTACGCGTTATTCATGAGGAAATGACACAGGAAACGACACATGCCCCCACTTCAAATGAGGAAAATCAATGAAAAAGTTAAGTTTCTTCCTAAAATTTTGTTTCCACGGAACATCCCAATGAGTAAACATTGCGTATGCTACTATGAATTACTTGTATACATCGTTATATTTACGAAAATGGACACACAGTTCGTGACAACACCCGCACGCTTGCGACTAGTTTGTGAAATATCATCGGCTATCAATTGAAACCAACAAAGCGCATGTTTGTAAATCATAGAATGCTCGGAGAAATCTTTCTTTATTGTTACACAAGGCTTACTGTAAAAAACGAAACGAAACGAAATGAAATGAAACGAAACGAGTGAAGTATAGGGTGTTCTCAAAATATTTTTTCTCCAGATTTTTTTCCCAATTAATTTCTACAATTTTTTTAATAATCCACATCAATGAAAACGACAGGTTCCTTTTTTGTTACCCTCGCCCCGGAGGGGGGGGGCGAGGGTATTGCATGTCTGACTGTCTGTCCATGCGCATAACTCCGACACAAATGGTCCGATCGATGTGAGATTAATAGAGATGAAGCGGTATGGACGTGGCTTGAGCCTCAAGTTTTGACACCAAATATTGTACACACATGACATGTGATTTTACATCAAGGACAGCAGATATCCCTGGGAGGCCGGCGGAGATCAAGTGCATGAGAAAAGTGGTGGATGTACATACTGCTGCTTGACACATGATAGTTTATGGTTTAGAGATCACTGGTCAATTATTATAATTTGTAACCAAAAAAAAATCTTGTTTCGTTTCGTTTCGTTTTTTACAGTTACCCACCACCAGTAACTGTAAAAAACGAAACGAAACGAAAAAAAAAATTTTTTTGGGAGATTTTCACAAAAATTCTCAAAGACCTTCAATATGAGGATCTGAGCTTCAGGGTCAGTTTTGACGCCAAATGCACACATGACATGTCGTATCTATTACATCATAGGAGACTATTTGCTGAGAAGCCTGACACGTCCCTCAATTTCTAATCCCAGTTTGTGGATCCCAACGTGGCATTATGGTGCAGTGCAGTATCATTAATGTGTCAAGCTGATTTAACATCACGGACAGCTGATATCCCTGAGAGGCCGGTGGAGAATAAGGTCCATGAGAAAAGTGGTGGATGTACATACCGTTGCTTGACATATGATAGTTTATGGTTTAGAGATCACTGGTCAATTATTAGAATTTGTAACCAAAAAAAATCTTGTTTCGTTTCGTTTCGTTTTTTACAGTTACCCACCACCAGTAACTGTAAAAAACGAAACGAAACGAAAAAAAAAATTTTTTTTGGGAGATTTTCACAAAAATTCTCAAAGACCTTGGTATATGCCTTCTTTATGAGGATATGAGTCTCAGGGTCAGTTTTGACACAAAATGCACACATGACATGTCGTATCTATTACATCACAGGAGACTATTCGTTGAGAAGCCTGGCACGTCACTCTATTTCTAATCCCGGTTTGTGGAACCCAACGTGGCATTGTGGTGCAGTGAAGTAACATTAATGCGTCAAGCTGATTTTACATCACGGACAGCAGATATCCCTGAGAGGCCGGCGGAGAATAAGGTCCATGAGAAAAGTGGTGGATGTAGGGCAGATTCAGGTAGACCGATACACTTAAGACTTTTGACTCAATTGACTGATTTTCTGGCTCATGATTAATAGACGGGCGTTATACTGTGGCACGTGCAGCATACACATATGCATAACACAAAATCCTTAATGTAAATTTTTAATTGCCATGCATATTGTTATTTACACACATACTTTTTCGCTTAGAGTCGGTGTATCGGTGAAACTGATGCCATTCAGTTTGACCGATACACGTGTTTCAGGCTGACCGATACACCAAGATCGAGACATATATACACCCTACATACCGCTGCTTGACACATGATGGTTTAGAGATCACTGGTCAATTATTAGAATTTGTAACCAAAAAAAATCTCGTTTCGTTTCGTTTCGTTTTTTACAGTTACCCACCACCAGTAACTGTAAAAAACGAAATGAAACGAAAAAAAAAATTTTTTGGGGAGATTTTCACAAAAATTCTCAAAGACCTTCAATATGAGGATCTGAGCTTCAGGGTCAGTTTTGACGCCAAATGCACACATGACATGTCGTATCTATTACATCATAGGAGACTATTTGCTGAGAAGCCTGACACGTCCCTCAATTTCTAATCCCAGTTTGTGGATCCCAACGTGGCATTACGGTGCAGTGCAGTATCATTAATGTGTCAAGCTGATTTAACATCACGGACAGCTGATATCCCTGAGAGGCCGGTGGAGAATAAGGTCCATGAGAAAAGTGGTGGATTTACATACCGTTGCTTGACATATGATAGTTTATGGTTTAGAGATCACAGGTCAATTATTAGAATTTGTAACCAAAAAAAATCTCGTTTCGTTTCGTTTCGTTTTTTACAGTTACCCACCACCAGTAACTGTAAAAAACGAAACGAAACGAAAAAAAAATTTTTTTGGGAGATTTTCACAAAAATTCTCAGACCTTCAATATCTTGATCTTTTGTCTTATAGATCAATATCTTTTGGAGATTTTCACAAAAATTTTCAAAGACCTTGGTAAGGTAAGATACGACATTAACTGAAACTTTGACATCCGAAATCTTGTAGTGATGTACCGTATATTCGCGCATATAAGGACATGTTCTTATATCCGGAATATTGCGTTTTGGGGCTCTCATCGAAAAATCAAAGTGTCTCGAATTTAAGGACATGTTCTTATATTCGAATATAAGGACACCCCCAATAACTCGTATATAAGAACATGTTCTTATATTCGAATATAAATCATTATAATGATCTGCCATGATGACACATAGATCTATATAGGCGCTATTTTAAAACGTGTAATGCCTATTTCCACTGAGTCTCCAAAATATAGCCTCTATTATGTACCAACAGTAGTCCCTAACTTGGCTGCACGTGGCAGCACGTGCAATAAGTGTCCATATTGCACTAGCGCGTAGTTATTGCACTCCCCAAATAACGTTACTATGGAAACAGAAATTGTTTACGTTAGTCTTTGACGCGATAAAGAAAACATTCTCATAGACATATAATAAAGCAAATACAGCACGACACTGGGTTTCGTTTTGCACTTGTTCTTTTTACTATGGCCTCGCAAGCTCGGCCTACGCAAAAAGAATGCGTGCAAAATAAAACCCAGTATCGTGCAGTATTTGCTTATTATATTCGGGACAATTTTGCATTTTGGGCGTCAAAACCCGAAGTGTCTGGGTGTCCTTATAAACGAATATTGCTTTATGGCACGAAAAAAGTAAACCTTCTCGAATATAGGGACATGTTAGCCGCTGATTGGCTAAGATTTAGGCCTGTGTAACCAGGTTGGAGTCATCGCGGTTTTTAGCCAGTCATTAGTATCGCGGAAAAACGCGACCCTGAGCGTGGAGTGAGCGATATTACAGGACCAGTATGTGAAGCGGCTGGTACGAGCGGTCAGTTATATGAGCAGAATACCCGAAAAACGTATTTCTTCAATACCGATCATGTTGAATTGATTCAAGACAACGATGTATTGCTATCTTGAAGCTAGTAATTGATGGATAGATGTCTGTCGTAGAGAATATATTGCGCGAAGCACTGTATGATTGAGCGATAATATTATGACAGATAGGAAACACGATTTTCAAAAAAACAGATAACGCTGTCTTGCTATCTGGGCTGGGTCTGGGCGATAATTCGTGATTTTTCAGTTCAACCGCTTATATTTTGCACATGTGTAATCCAATTTTTCATATGATAGTGTCGGTGACTTACTTAAATGAACACATATGTCTTTGAATGGTACTTATTTGTCCCGTTAATCGATTTGTTATTAATGAATTCCCTTGGAGATTTTTCGTACTTGCTTGTGCGACAAATTTCAGTAATATAGTGGGAGTAGTTGTAGTGATGCACGAGTCAATGACCATAAACTACTAGTATCATGTGTCAAGCAGCGGTATGTACATCCACCACTTTTCTCATTTGGTGTCAAAACTGACCCTGAGGCTCAAATCCTCAAAAACAATTATACCAAGGTCTTGGTAAATGTGAAAATCACCAACAAAATTTTTTTTCGTTTCGTTTCGTTTTTTACAATTACTGGTGGTGGGTAACTGTAAAAAACGAAACGAAACGAAACGAGATTTTTTTTGGTTACAAATTCTAATAATTGACCAGTGATCTCTAAACCATTATGTGTCAAGCAGCGGTATGTAGGGTGTATAAATGTCTCGATCTTGGTGTATCGGTCAGCCTGAAACACGTGTATCGGTCAAACTGAATGGCATCAGTTTCACCGATACACCGACTCTAAGCGAAAAAGTATGTGTGTAAATAACAATATGCATGGCAATTAAAAATTTACATTAAGGATTTTGTGTTATGCATATGTGTATGCTGCACGTGCCACAGTATAACGCCCGTCTATTAATCATGAGCCAGAAAATCAGTCAATTGAGTCAAAAGTCTTAAGTGTATCGGTCTACCTGAATCTGCCCTACATCCACCACTTTTCTCATGGACCTTATTCTCCACCGGCCTCTCAGGGATATCTGCTGTCCGTGATGTAAAATCAGCTTGACGCATTAATGTTACTGCACTGCACCACAGTGCCACGTTGGGTTCCACAAACCGGGATTAGAAATAGAGTGACGTGCCAGGCTTCTCAACGAATAGTCTCCTGTGATGTAATAGATACGACATGTCATGTGTGCATTTTGTGTCAAAACTGACCCTGAGACTCATATCCTCATAAAGAAGGCATATACCAAGGTCTTTGAGAATTTTTGTGAAAATCTCCCAAAAAAATTTCTTTTTTTTTCGTTTCGTTTCGTTTTTAGGTTACCGGACCAATGGTCCGATAACCTATTGGCATGGCGTTGCGTCCGTCGTCCGTCGTCGTCCGTCGTCGTCGTCCACATTTTTATCTTTTTTGTTTACAGGCGAATTTTTCTGAAATTTTGCACAAAAATACTTAAAAATAATTCAAGAAGGAGGTATTTTTTAGTTTTTTGATTTTCGCTTTTTTTTCAAAATGGCGGCCGTTTTCGACGAAAAATGCCTGATTTTGGACTTTGGCGGCCATTTTCTCAAAATCTGTTCAGTAACTTTTTTTCTTTTTGATAAATAACACTCCTCATATGTACTCCTATGATGTCTATAAATTTCGTTGCGCTTGAATCGCTCGAAGTGGGCCATTTTGGCCCAAACTCGGCTCAAATGGGACTTTCCCATGTTAAATTCTCCTATGCTTTATAATGGGACACATTATGCCTAATATCTCACTTGATATTGAGATTAGAGACTAGGAATCAATTGTGGACCTATAGGAAATGATATATGCTGAATATTCTCGTGACCTTGAATTTGACCTCTGACCTCAGTTTCAAGGTCAGAGCACAAAATGGCTTATATCTCGCTTATTATCGACTCTACAGCTTAGGAATCAATTGTGGACATATAGGAAATGATATATTCTGAATATTTTCGTGACCTTGAATTTGACCTCTGACCTCAGTTTCAAGGTCAGAGCACAAAATGGCTTATATCTCGCTTATTATCGACTTTACAGCTTAGGAATCAATTGTGGACATATAGGAAATGATATATGCTGAATATTCTGATGACCTTGAATTTGACCTTCGACCTCATTTTCAAGGTCACAGGACAAAATGGCTAATATCTCGCTTGTTATCGACTTTACAGCTTAGCAATCAATTATGAACATATAGGAAATGATATATGCAGATTATTGTCATGACCTTGAATTTGACCTTTGACCTCATTTTCAAGGTCACAGGACAAAATGGCTAATATCTCACTTATTATCGATTTTACAGCTTAGGAATCAATTGTGGACATATAGGAAATGATATATGCTGAATATTCTCGTGACCTTGAATTTGACCTCTGACCTCATTTCCTTGGTTCAAGGACAAACTGGCTCATATCTTGCTCCTCTATTGACTGTATGGCTTGGGAATCAATTGTGGACATGATATACATGATATAGAAAATGATATACACTGAATATTTTGATGACCTTGAATTTGACCTTTGCCTTTCATTTTCAAGGCTACAGCATAAAATTGCTAATATCTCTCTGATTATTGAACTTACAGCTTAGCAATCAACTGTGGACATGATATATGCTTAATGTTATATATGCTGAATATTCTCTTGACCTTGAATTCAACCAGGGACCTGGCTAACACCTAAAATATTAAACATTGTCCGGTAACCTATCTTTGGCCCTTGGCCTAATTTTTACAGTTACTGGTGGTGGGTAACTGTAAAAAACGAAACGAAACGAAACAAGATTTTTTTTGGTTACAAATTCTAATAATTGACCAGTGATCTCTAAACCATAAACTATCATATGTCAAGCAACGGTATGTACATCCACCACTTTTCTCATGGACCTTATTCTCCACCGGCCTCTCAGGGATATCAGCTGTCCGTGATGTTAAATCAGCTTGACACATTAATGATACTGCACTGCACCATAATGCCACGTTGGGATCCACAAACTGGGATTAGAAATTGAGGGACGTGTCAGGCTTCTCAGCAAATAGTCTCCTATGATGTTATAGATACGACATGTCATGTGTGCATTTGGCGTCAAAACTGACCCTGAAGCTCAGATCCTCATATTGAAGGTCTTTGAGAATTTTTGTGAAAATCTCCCCAAAAAATTTTTTTTTTCGTTTCGTTTCGTTTTTTACAGTTACTGGTGGTGGGTAACTGTAAAAAACGAAACGAAACGAAACAAGATTTTTTTTTGGTTACAAATTCTAATAATTGACCAGTGATCTCTAAACCATAAACTATCATGTGTCAAGCAGCAGTATATACATCCACCACTTTTCTCATGCACTTGATCTCCGCCGGCCTCCCAGGGATATCTGCTGTCCTTGATGTAAAATCACATGTCATGTGTGTACAATATTTGGTGTCAAAACTTGAGGCTCAAGCCACGTCCATACCGCTTCATCTCTATTAATCTCACATCGATCGGACCATTTGTGTCGGAGTTATGCGCATGGACAGACAGTCAGACATGCAATACCCTCGCCCCCCCCCTCCAGGGCGAGGGTAACAAAAAAGGAACCTGTCGTTTTCATTGATGTGGATTATAAAAAAAATTGTAGAAATTAATTGGGAAAAAAATCTGGAAAAAAAATATTTTGAGAACACCCTATACTTCACTCGTTTCGTTTCATTTCATTTCGTTTCGTTTCGTTTTTTACAGTAAGCCGTTACACAACGCAACCAGTTGTTTTAATCGAGTATTCTATTAACTGAGAAGCTTTTCATGGTTTACGCGTATCAGCCTGAGGGAGAAAATCTGCACACGCGTTACAGCATGAGGAAACATGTGAGCGTTGTCGGAGATAGTAGAGCTGATAATGCATACATAGAGATTTTTAAAGTATGATTTGAGGCTGCACAATGTCCAGTACGGACGATACTTCTCACTTATCATTATACTCCATATGTTCCTCCCAATCTTCATAAATCTGAATTTGGCAATACTAAGAGTTTTTGGTGTCTTTTACACAGAAGCTCACCAAGTGAAAACATTATGTAAAGTTATTGACTACCGTCCGCTCTTCGGGATCCTCGAGGATAGTCCTCTCTCATCCGAGTCCTTGCGGACGCGCATCCGCTATTCCGGATCCTTGCGGCAGGGCCGCTCACCGGAGGTCGCGGCGGACACGGTAACTACTTCAGCATTAACGGTAACCAGGTAACAGCCCACCCGACACTCCCAGGCCTACGGACACCGTTCAGAAACTAGTTCATCCCTATGGTGTTAACTGGCGGGGCCTGGCGAGCCGCGGTCTGCCTCGGGGACGGAACCCCGTACAGTCCGACATGCTGGCCAGAGCCTCTGTCACACGTCCCGGGAAGGGAGAGAGCTGGCGATCCACAGGGCCGAAGGCCCCCGAGTCAGCAACTTGTCTCTCCCAGCCCGGGCCTCCCCATGGAAATCGTCACCAGGGCTCTAGGAGCCCACTACTCACAAACAGGGAACACAAAGCTCATGGCGAGCCTCGTGTGCGTCCTGTCTCTCGATCTTGGACAATCTCCTCGAACGAGTCGCTTCCAGTGTATATATAATACACCAGAAACTGTAGGGCGCACGCGAGGTTTAATCGATCCATTGTTATAGTTTACTGGAGCGTAAATTACAATACGTCGCCGTGGCAACGCACGCTCGAACGGAGCATGTCAAAACAAGGCCAAGTACGAAAAGGCCACATAAATGGCATTTATGTTTACAATCACCTGCCGCGTGCTTAGGGCAAAATCGCCACATTACCCCCTTCTTACAATGTTGGTCCCCAACATGTTCCGCCCGCGCCCAAAACAGCCAAAACCCGACGAAGGCTTCGCATGGCGGGGTCCGGAAGAAGGCAAGATGGCAACACCCGGAAGTCACGGCGCAAGACTAGGACTTTAAGAGTCCCTTTTGGAAGAATGGGGAACTACCCCCGGACTTACGGAGTAAACTATAACGCGCTTTGCAATTTTGAATAAACCCTCATAAACAAGCTAAAATTTTGACCGAGGTGGTCCAAAACCGTGTGATGACCTTGGAAGGTCATCCGTTATAAAAGGACGGTGTGTCGAGTCTTTGGAATATCTTTAAGGTTAGACTTTAAATTTAGAAATTTTGTAAAACGACACACCGAGTGATCAAAAGTGATAGTACCTCTAAAATGTTGCCGACCGCCCTGCCGGCCGGCTCCTCAGATCCGCAGAACGGGTCTGAGGCAGGGCGGAGCCGCGGGAGCGACTCCGGCACGCCGCCGCACAAGTGCAGCGACGAGGCTAGTGCCCTAGCCTTCCTCCGTGGTCATCGGCTCCTCATCCGTGCCGCCTGTCTTGGGGTCTGGCGGCGGTGACGGGTCCCTACGCCGCGGAAGCAGCGGAGCCGGCATAGTGAAAGCCGGCTGCACGGGCGGATGAGGCAGGCCCGGTGGAGCTTGCATGGGCTTTTGCGGTGAGCCCTGCAATCCGGGTCCTGGCGGATCCATCACGACGGAGGCCGGTAGAGAGGTCGCGCCGAGATCGGCAATGGCGCGGAACATCTCCACCGTATCGCGGGTGCGCTGTGGACCAGCCGTCCGTTCTCCCCACACCTGGACTAGGTATGGGTAGATGGCCAGCTCCAAAGCGGCATCCGCGCGCCGGAGAGCCGCCTGGTTCAGGGCGGACGACTCGGGGTCATCGACGCCCTGGAGTAGGCGAGTCCGAGCGGCCTCGGCTTCGTCAAGACGACGCCGTAGCTGCTCATTCTCAGCCTCCAGGTGCTCCATCCGTGCGGCTACCTCTGGGGCGGGGGCGGACGCCCCGGACTGCTCGGCAAGAGCGGCGGTCCGACCCTGGTCGAACGCGCGCCGCTCAATGACGGCCGACAAAGTCCGGTAGCTCTCTAGGCTCCGCCGGGTGCCTTCCATGAGGCCCTGGTCGTATGCGAGATCGCATGCGACACGAGAGGCCTCGGCGCGGCACCGGCTGAACCGATCCAGAGAGCTGTCCATCTCCGCCACAAGGTACTCCGCCGCTCGGGTGAGTCGACCACGCTGGGGGTGATCCCAGGGGTGCTCCTCCCGAGCGCGGACCAACGCGGCTACACCTGCGGACCCCAAGTCACGAATGGCTCGGGGCACCGGCAGGTTCACCAACGCCGGGTCACCGGGGATCCGGTCCATACCATCGCGACGATGGCCGACCGCCTGGCCTACAGACTCGCGGAAAGTCTCGTAGACGCTGGCGGTCGTGGGACCGAGCCTCCGGCGTACGTCCGCCGTGGCGTCGAGGGGGTCCAAGTCCAGGGAGGCGGTGCTTTGCCACCCTGCGGACGTCCCCTCAACTACCAACGAGGACGCGGACGCCGACCTCGAGAGAGGTACCGCACGTCCGCTACTGCTCGCAACCGAGGGAGTCACGCGTGGAGTCCTTGGCGGGACCACCGACGCGGTACTCAAGGAGGCGGAGGTGTCTGCCACCACCCGTCCCTCAGACGGACCCGCGGGTACCGTCACCTCGAGCAAGCCCGGGTAGTCCTCCTGAGTCAGCGCACCCGGAGACTGCAGGGGCGTCGTCCTGGCCGGAGCCTTTCCGGCGGACGAGCTCTTCCCCTGAGTCTTCGGCTGGGGGCGCGGCTTAGGAGAAGCCACTCGTGTCTTGGCCGCGATCTGCGGCATCTCCGACACGATCATGGTCACCCGGTGCCGTTCTTCACCGGCCTGGATCACCGGCGGTTCACGGACAGCCTCTGCTGCTGTCCGGGCGGCTTCCGCCGCCTGGAACTCCGCCGGGGTCTGGCCCATTGTCGCCGTCAGGCGAGCGGTGTAGCTCGAGCCCGCGGACACAACGCCAGACTCCTTCCAGGCATCGTCCATGATGCGCTGTGCAAAGCGCCATGGACCCCAGTGAAAGAATCGGTGATTCGCCGTTCCTGACGTAGTCATGAACGACGCCACCCTCGGTGGTATGTATCCAAAATTGAATACAGGCCCCACTTCATTACCAACGGTATGAAGTCCCTCACCGCGGTGTGCACCCGAGCGGTGATCATTCAGGGCCTCTAAACTGGCGAAATATCGTTGCTGAGGTCTGCTGGAGTAGCGAACATTTGCATCCAGGGGTAGTGGTACCCCGCAATATGTCGACTCAAGTGGTCGTAGGTAGGATACCTACGATCCCGGTTGAGCGCACGGTGCGGGTCCTCATACCCGTCCAGGGATTTCGGACAGAGTTGGCATATTACACCCTCCTCTGCCTCGGGCGGCAACCCGACACGCTCCTCGTCCGTGAGTGGACGAGGCCGTGTGAAAGGCGTGTCGGCCGCCGCTGTGCGGCGCCCTTGCGGATCCCTGCCATAGCGCGGGAGGAACATGTGTCCCTGACGGACTCCAGGGAGTTCGGGGCCCATTTCGGCCCGCAGCCTCTGGATAGAGGGCTGCTCCGAGGACGACCGTTTCTTCTTTTTGGCCGCCCCGATTCTCCGACCTGGTTCGTCGGGGCACACTCTTCCCGCGCAGGGGCGCGGCCCTCTGTTGCTGCGCAACGAAGGACCGCCGTCCCGCTTCCAGTGCGGCGTCAGACAGGTGGACCCCGTCTTGCTCCGCGCGCTTCTGGAGGAGTTCTAAACGAAGATCTCCCTCCTTCGGCACGGGACGCCCTCTGTCCACTGGACTCGACCCCACCTCCGCAGCTCCGGTAGGTTTCTTGGTACCGGAGGAAGAAGAAGAGGAGGTTCCTTTCGGTGCCTGGATAGGCACCCGCTTACAGGAACCTCCCGCGCCTGGGCCGGATCCCGCGGAGGCGCCGCCCGCACCAGATCCCGAGGGATTAGGCGTCTTGGCGACTCCGGGTTTGGCGGAGGACCCTTTCTGGCCGCCCGGCTTAGGCGCCAGTGGCTGAGGTCCTCCGGACTTCGATCCTGCTTGAGGCGAGGGGCCGCCGGACTTCTTTTTCCGGTGCGGCCGCTTCTTCTTCTTCTTCGGAGGCGAGGAGGCCGGGTCCGGGTCGGATCCGGCCTCAGATTGCCCGCGGTCAGCGGCTTCCAGCTCTTGCTGGGCTCTCCACTGCTTCTGGGCAATCTCCCGGGCTCGACGGCGAGTACGCCTAGAGACGGGCGATGTAAACCCGTCATCTCGGTTCTCGGTCTCCTTCGAGCCAGACTCCTGTCCCTGAGGCGGCGCTTGGGATGCGGCTTCCTCAGCCGCGTCAACCTGCTCCGCCCAAGTCCCAGGGGCCTTCTGGTCGTGCGGACCAGACTCCGCAGGTGCGGACACCGAGGAGTTCTCGGCAGAACCAGTGTCCGGACGGCTACGGCCATCCGGACGGGTTTCCGCACGAGTACTCTCATCCGGACCCAAAGACGCAAGCATCTCCGGGTGCGGATGCAACTCAATGTCTACATCCACGAGTCCCGCACCACCGCAGTCCATCACCTCTTCCATACGAGGAAAAGGCGACGGATTTAAGAGCTGCTCAGCGCCTGGCGTGGCCGAGTCACTCTCTGCGGGGCGGTCCTCCGCGACCTCGCTCTCGGACTCGGTTCCTGTGTAAGAACCAGAGCCGGAGCTGGATTCCTCAGAACCCACATAGGCTCCCCGAGGGATGTCCTCGCGGTCATCCTCCTCGGGCCTAGTCTGGGGTCTCGAGTATGAATTACCGCGCTCAAGAGACCCCTCTTCCCTCCCTACATCACCTTCCCAACCATCACTACTCTCAGACATATCAAGCGCTCTAAACGCCGTAAACACTGGGAGTCAGATCCACAGATCCGTCTCCACCAGTGCCGAGCGCTTGAATGACGAGAAGGTGTCGAGTTACATCGATTATAGGCATCAAGTGTTGGCAGTTATACTGCACACGCATCGTATGACGCGTTCCCGTGGAAACGTCTATTCACTGCATCTACCCGATCGACAGACAAAAGGACGTTTTACATTCCCGCATTCCCATACACGCATCTCCCCCCGGTGACTCCTATCGTGCCATGTATACGGGTGGCTTGTGTACACAAGCCATCCCGGGGGAACCCGCTAAAATACTACAGTAATCAACAGCAGTCATTAGCAATAGCTTTCGCACTGGCGATCAATGACGTGAAGTTAATCACCCTCGCAGGTTAAAGATTGTATACAATGTATCAAAAAGCCAAACTACTTGTGGGTGTTACGATTATGTCACCCTATCAGCAGCGATAAATAAAAATTTAACACCGCTCAAGCAGCAATGAAAATAAATCCACCACCGCTTGCATGCTTTTCATAGATCACGGCATACAGCCTTCGATACAATGTACACAATCTCCTACGCCCCTCTCGCGAAAGCAGAAATCTCCCGATTTCTTACTCTCTATTGCACCAGGGAAAAAATATATCACTAAACTTTCTCATATATGGGATAAATGAGTAAGAATAGCATTTCCACGGGAAACACGCACACACTTGTGGCTTATAATCCTCTCATAAATAATAAATGAGATGGAAAATAAACAAAGTCACTCCCCATAGCCGCTGGCACGCTTACAGGGCGATCGGACATACCCATGACGTCCGGACAGACAATCGGGCGCCCTATGGGCGTTTGCAAAGCGCCCACTAGCATCCCCGACGTACTGCCCGGCCGCGGAGCGGTGCCCGGTCCAGCCCAGAGCCTCCTCAAACGACTACCGGAGCGCGGAGCCAATAGATTTAGACGCGGAGCCGGCATGGTCCATAACCGCACTGGTTAGGGGGCGAACCCTTCATACCGGCGCCCAATCTAGAGGCGCCCAAAGATGGTGAAAGCAATAGCCGGCGGACGTCCGGAGCTGCCCGCGGACAGAGTCCAGGCCGGACGTCTACCATTGTACGGCGTATTGCCCTTATCCAATGAAGATGAAATTGGAATTAGAAGCCACCACAAGTATGGCGCATGTAATATACGACCCCCTTCTTAGAAGGAGGCCGGGGTTCCGGTCATTCCGGCCGGACCGCGTATTGTAAGGTACGATCCGGACGAGAACGAGCGTCACCCGCTGCCGCGGCTGGTCCGCACGCGCGGACTTAACAACCGCTCCATTATCATAATGGATAGTCGGTTTCCTGCCGTAAGAAACCTTAATTTACTATAACCGCAATTATAGTAATGGCTCACGGGGGATAACTACACCGAAGTGCGTCATCTTAAAGCGCCGCGGACGCCGGACGAGTCACGCGGACGAACCGCGGACATCAGTCCTCATCTGCGGACACTATCCCCACGTCCAGAGCCAGCTCCCCAAATCCGTGGGAAGGCGCTTCTCCCGTAGCGGACGTAAATCCCAACCTCAGTCTGGCCATATAAGAGGTTGTCCCGGGACCAGGGGCGTCCGGCCGGATCAGTAAATTCGTCCGGCCAGCGTAACCGTTGTGCGGATTACGCCGGACAGCCGTCCAAAATGTGCGGACAGGCCATCCGCACGTCCCTGGCGCTAGAAACTACAGGAGGGTGGATGCGGAGCGGCGGCGTTACGACATGAAAGTCTCCGCGGACCTCAACTCCGAAGATAGCCACAAAGTAGCCACCCGCGGAGGTAAGTCGTGCGGACTCTCACGGAACGACCTAAAACCCATCCATAGTATGACAGACGGGTACCGCAGACGCATCCGCATGGGCGGAAGGTTATTCCCACCCATACCGGGCTGGCGCACGTGGTTTCCGGCGTGGCCGCCCGTCATCCGCAGGTACTGGAGGTAGTGGGGGTACCTGCGGATCGCCGTCATCTGGCTGATAGCCACCCAGTCCATCATCTGACGGGTCAGAGAGGTTCGGGAGGCCCACCATACGGCGCACACGCTCGGCCGGAGTCCGCGGATGCTGACCAGACGGATCCCATACGGGAGCATCATCCGGTTCCGCATCTTGAACGAGCGGATCCATGACAAGCGGGCCCTCGTACTTCTTCAGATTATCGATATGGACAACCAGAACCCTGTCCGGATCGGAATCCCTCCGGATCCGGTAGTCCACATCTGTCACCTGTTTCAGTACCGTAAACGGGCCTATCCACGGCTTAGCAAATTTATTGCCTTGCTTAAGCGGCGGATAATAGTAGCGCACCTTGTCGCCCTCCGCAAAAGCTGGCCTACCCTTAGCATGGTCGTCATAGCCTCGCTTCTGCCGGATGGCAGACTTGTCCAGGCGCGCGCGCGCGAAATCATGGGCGTTCGCCAGGGCGCGGCGAATCCACTCCACGTATTCCGGACCGCACTGGGGTACTGCGCCGGTCTCTGCCGCAGTTGGATACATAATATCCACGGGCAAATTTAACTCCCGGCCGTACAACATCGCGTGCGGAGTAACTCCGGTCGAAGAGTGGACCGACGACCTGTACGCCATTAAGACATACGGGAGGTGGTCATCCCAATCATTCGCACGATCGTTCACAAAGGCCGCCAGCATATTGAGGACCGATCGATTAAAGCGTTCGACCTGGCCATCAGACTGGGGCCTGTAGGGGGTGGTCCGCACCTTGGTACTGCCTAGCATCTGTGCTAGGTTTCGGAACAGGTTGCTCTCAAATTGCGTGCCCTGATCCGAATGTACCTGTTTAGGTACCCCATGGTACACCACCCATCTATTCACCAATAACCGAGCTACCTCGTCCGCAGTCTGGCGGCGCAGTGGGTAGGCGTCGGTATACTTGGTAAAATAGTCGGATATTACCAGGATGTACCGGAAACCGCGCGGGGTGACCCGGTGGGTATCCAGTATATCCAAAGCTATCCGATCAAACGGCGCGCCCGCCTTAACCGTGGTTAAGGGGTGGCGGCCAGGAGTCGGAACTCCTTTACGAGCTTGACACCGAGGGCAGGCTGCGCACCACCGTTGCACGTCCAAGCTGCTACCAGGCCAATGAAAGCGCTGTTGTAGCCTATGGACGGTCCTCCGGATTCCCAAGTGACCGGTCACCCGGAGGTCATGCAACTGGTGGAGTACTTCTTTCCGCAGCTCCGCCGGAAGCACCAACTGCCATATTGGAGGCAGTGGGGTCGGTGGCTCATAGCGCCGGTATAAGAGGCCATCCCTCAAGGAGAGTCGTTCCCACTGAGATACTAGAGACAAGGTCTCCTCCCTGTAGGTCTTTCGCTCATCCTTCGAGGGCTTCTGGCCGGCCTCAAGGGCTGTGATTACCGGTGCCAGAGCTCTGTCAGCTCTTTGCGTCGCAGCTATCTGCGCCGGAGAGTAGCCACCCAAGTAATTAGGCTCCTCATCCGTCGCGTCCGGCTGCGCCGCAGCGGCCATCACCACAGGGGGCAAGGACCGCTCATACTCAGACTCTCCAGAGGACGAGGGTACCCACGAGGAGTACACCGCCGGACTCGAGGAGGACTCGCTGGAGCTGAGCCGCACCTCCGCTTCGTATGCGGGACGCCCTCGCCGATAACGGCGGGTCCGCGCGCGGAGATTAGCCCTAAACGCTCCGGCCGCCGTGTTGTTAGAGGGGGCGGCGGCCTGCGGTCTCCCCGCGGCCTGCGGTCTGACCTCTTGGTGCACTATTGCTGCCCGACGAAGACGCTGCTTGAGAGGACGCTCGTCCACGAGGTCGATGCGGTGTTTGGCGACGTCAGTCTTGCCAACCGCACCATCAGGACCCATGAACACATCCGCATACTGCCGCAGCAGTTTGCGGAGCGCTTGGCGCTGCTCTTCATCCAACCGGTCCTTCGGAACCCGAGATTCCAAATGGTCCGGCAGGGTGAACGGGTCATCCCCGGTGGCCGCCGCCGCGCACGCAGCGCGGCAGACAGGATCGTCGGGGAGGACACGACTCGAAGACGCGGGAATAGCAGTAGCTGCTATGCATCCGCGCTTCAGTACAATCGGAGCATCCGTAGGATTCACCACGAGGATGGGCATCGCGCGGGGGTTGGACATGACCAGGGCCCCACCCAGCACGAGCCCAGTTCCTGCGGCGAAACTGCTCACGGATTGCACTATACACGGTCGACCATCGAGGGGCATGCGGGGACGGCGCGGCCTCGTCTCGATGATCATCTCACTCATCGGTGGCACTACTACAGTGCGCGATGTCCGCATCTGGAATGAATGCATCGGGCCCGAGCGGAAGAGGAAGTGTGTGTCCTCTCCCATCCGGAACTCGCCAGCACTAAAGTTGGCAACCACCCGGTGGGCCCGTAGAAAATTCATCCCAATAATCCCGGCCGCTCCGATATCCGCCATGATCGTCTCTGTCAGATACACCTTGTCCCCAAGGGTAATAGGCAGATCGATGATGCCATGGACACGGATGCGGTTGTCTCCCGCTCCGTAGAGCTTATACGGTCCGGGATCCCGCAACTCGAGGTTGCGGAGCGCGGGCTCCTTCCTAAACGTCCCGGCGGCCACGATGGTCACCTCCGAGCCTGAGTCCACGAGGAACCGGACCGGCTCCCGTCCGAAGGACAGGGGCAGGTACCAGCAATAGTCCCTCACCAACGCGCAGGTAGGGCGATACCCTTCGCACGCGCCGGGCTCATCTACGGAGTCCTCGCCATCCGCCTCAGCCGTGGAGGAGCTGGACTGATCCCCAAGGACTACTTCCGGAGAAGTCATATCTACTTGGGGTTCGTCCTGCTCATCAGCGGGTGGGGCGGCATCGTTTGCCACCGGACAACTATCCCCGGACGCAGTGTTGGTCGCCACCACGTCCGGATCTAGTTTCCCTGTCGCGGGTTCCGGTTCTGTTGTCCCGGAGGACCAGACCGGAAGGAATTCCTCCGTTGCGGGCCAGGAAGGTTTCCCTGGTATCCGCGCGACCGCAGGCGTTCCAACAACTCCGGACACTTCAGCCAAAAGTGTCCCTGCTTTCCGCAGAAGTAGCAGGGACGGTTCTGGGCCGGTCCGGAGGTGAACGCGCAACATTCTGCGGGTCCCGGAGCTTCGATCCCGGCGCAGTGCGCAATCATCTGCACGGCACGGCGACTGGTGCCGCATGTGCGGGCGCCCCTGTAGAGGGTGCCGGCGCACTAACCCGCTGCGGGGTAGGTTCCCTGGCGGACTCCCGGACGACCGGGTCCTGCCACGGGGTTACCTGCGATGCTTTAACCGGAGGAGTCGCCGCCTGCGCGGGTACAGCCGAGGCCGGAGCCGAGGCTGGAGGCAACTGTCTAGGGCGGACAGCCACCTCGAGCGCAAGCGCGGAGTCTATTGCCTCCTCCATCGATCGCTTTTCATGGGTGGCCAGCCCGTACGCTAGGTGGTAAGGCTGGCCATCGATGAACTGATCGATCAGCATCGTCTCAAACCGTCTGAAGTCCATGTCCGGAAAAGCTCTCCGGCCGAGTATGCGTAAGTTGAACGCATAGTCTGTCACGGACTCAGTCGGATGGCAGATACGCGCCTTGAACTCTCGTTCAGACTGCCGCCGATTGGTCGTCGGCGTGAACAGCAGGCGAAGTTGACGAGCAACCTCGCCGAACGTCACTGTTCCCACCGGCAGACATGGCATCACGCGGAGAGCTTTTCCTTCCAAGCTCCCCGCGAGGACGTGTCCAGCTTCATGCTGGGACCATCCTTCATACACGGCGGTACGCCATACCTGGAGCAAGTAGTCCTCCAAGTCGGCGTTATCCCCGTTGAACCGTTTCCGCCACGAAGAGTGGTCGGGCCCGTCATCGCGTTTGCTACGCGCCCGACGTGCGGTCCTGGCTCCGGGGTCGTCCGTGTACAGCGGCAAGTTCCGTGCGCTTCCTGCGCCTGCGGCGGAGTCTGCTGGAGCAAACATCGACGCCGCGGACGGAGGAGCAGGGAAGCTCACGTTTGCCGCCGGGGTCATTCCCGCTGAAAACCCACTCTGGCTAGGTGCGGGCGGGGCTCCCATCGAACCTACTGGGTAGGCTCCAGAAGGGGCGGCAAAGCTTGGGGCCGAAGCCGCCTGTTGCCACTGCCCGTCCGACACACTGTACGTGCCAGGGTAAGTCGGCCACGCGGCTTGTGCTCCAACCGTCGGAACGGTCGACGCGGTTGCCAACGTGGTGCCTCCGAGTCGCGGGGCAGGCGCGGGTCCCATTGCGGGGGCCACCGGCGCCTGCGGACTCGGCAGGACTTGGGGAGGGGCTACTGGCCCAGACATCCCCGGACTTGAGATGGCCGACGGGTCAACGCTCGAAGGCGGCTGATTCCGCTTGAACAGTACAAGCGCCTCGGATATCAGCCACCTCTCCCTCTCCGTCAAAGGCCCCGAGTTGCCTTGTGACAGCGGAGAGGGGGAACGGTTCCGCCGGTCTGATCGTCCCTGATGGGGCGACCGGGCGCGGTCATAGCGCCCTAGAGGATCCAGCTCACTCAGAGTGTGGGTGAGCTGGTCCATCCCGCCTGACGCGGACTGCCTGGATTCACGGCCGGGAGCCCTTGCGGGAGCTCCTCCGGCTGGATGTGGCATCCAGTACTGCTGGTCCGCTTGCCCGGAGGTACTCGGGCCGGCTACCACTCGATCCCGGACATCCGGAGATGTCCCCTGAAAGAGCGTCGCCTGCCATGACTGCCGTCTGGACTTAGGCGGGCGCGGGGTAGCGCCGTTGCCAGCTCCACCTACCGCGCCTACCGGATCAGGGCCAGGCCCTGATAGCAATCCCTGTTGCTGCCCCTCAGGGCGCGACTCTACGTCCGGAGACGGAGCCAGAGACGCCGGAGTCGTCTCCGCGGACGGGGTCTTGTCCACGGAGGTTTCCGCGCGTTCCTTCCGGCCACCGGAGTCGTCCGGTGACGTCTCACGGTGGCTGTCGCGCGACCGGGTGTGGTCCGCGACATTTCCACCCTTATCCCTCCCCTTGGGTTCATTGGCCTTATCTTTGGCCTTATCTCTTTCTTTTGTCATTTTCCTAAGATGTCCTTGAGGAGCGGGCGATCCCCAGGGACTAAGGAGGCTACAACGCTGTGACGGTAGGCTGCGATGGAACACTGTCGGACTGATCCTGGTCACGGCACCAATGTAAAGTTATTGACTACCGTCCGCTCTTCGGGATCCTCGAGGATAGTCCTCTCTCATCCGAGTCCTTGCGGACGCGCATCCGCTATTCCGGATCCTTGCGGCAGGGCCGCTCACCGGAGGTCGCGGCGGACACGGTAACTACTTCAGCATTAACGGTAACCAGGTAACAGCCCACCCGACACTCCCAGGCCTACGGACACCGTTCAGAAACTAGTTCATCCCTACGGTGTTAACTGGCGGGGCCTGGCGAGCCGCGGTCTGCCTCGGGGACGGAACCCCGTACAGTCCGACATGCTGGCCAGAGCCTCTGTCACACGTCCCGGGAAGGGAGAGAGCTGGCGATCCACAGGGCCGAAGGCCCCCGAGTCAGCAACTTGTCTCTCCCAGCCCGGGCCTCCTCATGGAAATCGTCCCCAGGGCTCTAGGAGCCCACTACTCACAAACAGGGAACACAAAGCTCATGGCGAGCCTCGTGTGCGTCCTGTCTCTCGATCTTGGACAATCTCCTCGAACGAGTCGCTTCCAGTGTATATATAATACACCAGAAACTGTAGGGCGCACGCGAGGTTTAATCGATCCATTGTTATAGTTTACTGGAGCGTAAATTACAATACGTCGCCGTGGCAACGCACGCTCGAACGGAGCATGTCAAAACAAGGCCAAGTACGAAAAGGCCACATAAATGGCATTTATGTTTACAATCACCTGCCGCGTGCTTAGGGCAAAATCGCCACAATTATCTTTTGAGATTGAATTTATTCAAGCAATTGAGCAGTAAAACTGGAGAAAAATTCGCATTAAAAAACAGAAATATCCCAACCTCAACAAAATATTTACTCATGCACATACGCGTAATGCCCTCACGCAAATCGCGTAAAGTATAGCAACTAAACAAATGATACATTCAACCTAGATTCGTGCCGCTTGCGACCATTGTGAAACATTTTGAAGATAGGCACATGTGGAGCCCTTACTTTCAATATCATAGACCTGTCATTCTATCTACATTAATGCCGATACATAACATTTTCAACCCCAAAACCGGGGAGAGCGGCTGTCGAAGCAACATTGACAGATATTGTGCAGCCGAAGGTCTCGCTACACTGGCGTATTTCTTTGATTTAAATTCTCAACAACAATCATGAATATGTGTAATGTTCCGTGCAAACCCAAATCCGACATTTCAAAACGGTATAGTTAGCGAAATTGTATGTTTTTCGTGCTAGGGATCAGCCACAGGCTGCCATTTCCTCACGAATAACGCGTAATACTCACGATTTTACGCGGCACTCCCTGAATAACGCGTAACGCCTAGCCACCGTGTATAATGCATAAATCGATGTGTTAGGTTTGAGAAAATTACGCAAAATGCTGAGATTGTTTTGGAAACGTCAAAATGGCGGAGCCGATGGAAATTGACGTTCCCAGAATGCAAAGCAAATTTTACCACAATGACGCGTATTTTGGAGCACACAATTTTCTGTGCAGCAATTCGTGCATGCATGTAAGCTTGCGTGTGCCGTGTGGCATTCTTCGGTGTTATGAAGTGAACACAACGATACGTCTGCGAGGCCACGGCTACATTTACCTTAATTTGACGTACCTTATATGTCAAGGTGTTGGCTTTGCGAAGCCTTCGGACAATCCTTTATATTTTAAACTGGTCTTTTCATTAGCCCAGTGTAAATGTGTTATTTATTACTGAGTATGATATCAGATGCAGATATTCCTCATAGTTTCCAATATTTTTAAGGATATTTTATTAAGGTTCAATATCATTTTAGCAGGCGTACAAATGTTTCATTGAGTTCAAAATGAATGTTTATTTATGAGGCCTATGCTTTCATCATAATATACATTCTTTGTATAAATAATGCAATGGAGTGAATGAGTGTTATATATGCAAATTATATTGTCAAAAACGTGAAATTATAGGAACCCACTCTGTTTGCCTCTGTAATAGAATGAATATATAGTGTCGAGCATTATATCCTGTATCAATGTGCTTCCTTGAGGCGTCTGATTACCAATAAACTGTTCAAACTGTTATACGGGAATGGGCCCAAGTATCATATCCTGCGTCTTCCTCTATATTCAATAAGGATTAAAAAGGTGTGATACGGATTAAATGGTATGTTTTAAGTGGACGAGTAGTATTAAGGAGCAGTGTACGGTACTTGGGCCCGGGAATGAATTGGAATCGTGTGGGGGAGGATATGGTAGCGTTTGTTGTGGGGGGGGGGGGGTAGGGGGGAGTAACGTTGAGTAGTATACATTCAGCTCTCAGGGTGCTGATGATGTGCTCGAGCTCTAATGTCGACTCTCGCAGTTAGCTGCATTTTCTTGTTGGTGCAGGGGGCTTGAATCCGCCTATGCAAACTCTGATATATATGGGTTTTTTTCGAAAAAGAAATCCGCTACTGCGTATGAAATAAAAAGTCATACGTATGAGATAAAAAGTCATACGTTTGAGATAATAAGTCATACATATGAGATACTAAGTCATACGTATGAGATAAAAAGTCATACGTTTGAGATAATAAGTCATACGTTTGAGATACTAAGTCATACGTATGAGATAGTATCTCATACGTATGAGTATGTCATAGTATCTCCTACGTATGACTTAATTCATACGTATGTATTAGTATCTCCTACGTATGACTTGTTATCTCATATGTATGTGTTAGTATCTCCTACGTATGACTTTTTATTTCATATGTATGAGATAAATAAAAAAACATAACTTCCCTTTTTGGTGGCACGAACGGGGCGCCATATGTAGGGCCTCAAATTTTATCAATGACGAATTATGCTATATGGGTCAAAATACGCTAATGCGTACCACACTGGGTACTTCAAGTTTATAGGATTCTAACTTTGAGACACTTGAATATAATAAAACGATTTTTTTTGCATCGATTAGGTAATGGTATCAAGACATACTGTCCTTAATCTTAATAACATTTGATGGAAAAAAGATTTTGTAACTACATTGAAGTACTTTGATGTGTCGGATTTCGGGGACATTAATTGTGACATACGGTATACACGTGCATTTGAAACCTCCACAAACCATTATGATTAATATATGTCCTTAATTTAAAAAAGGGAATATAACTAATGTTTTATGGAGAATGTATTTATTCATCCATATTTGTCATTCAGCAACTAGAATATCCTGATATTTAATAAAAATTACAACTATATCGGTCGTCACGTTGTCCGTCAATCAGGTATGGGAACTTCAACAACTATTGGTGCCCCCCCAAAAGCATGATCATATCATGTCACACAACTATAAAACTGGTTTTTATATCCTGTTTTGCGTTAAGACATTTGGAAATACATACACACAACATAAATAACACATTTTATGTTTTATATGTAACTATCGACAATTCCGTCAATGAATCACGCCCGTTTTTTCTGACATTCAGGTGCGATTTTCGAAAGTTGTTAGCGGTCCTGATGTATTTTTGTTGTATATGACCATGTTCACTTCATCAATATTGCCGTGACGTCACCAGTTTTGGTGAATCAGCCAAAATGTCTTTCCGTGTCAATTTTGTAATGTTTCCGTCCACAGCGATTTGCTTTCATCACGCCCATATCTTTCATCACGACCGATCTATTTTGACAAAATTGTGGCCGTAATACCCAAGATCATTATTCGATAAGTCTTGTAGATTGAAATCTCAGAAAAATCGGTTAACGTGAATGATTTTGCAAGGAATGTCGATAATATAAGGTCATATAGAACACTCTGAACATGTGGTCTGTCCATGTGTGTTATATCGGTCGTGACGCCTTGACCAAACCACCGAATAACGGTCATGATGTTTGACTTGTCCAACGTAACGCCCGTATATAATGGCTGAAACGGGCGTGATGTATAGACGTGCACGGGCGTCATGCATGGACATGAGTTCATCACGTCCGATCACTATCCATGAAATAGTATCGTACATACCCGTTATAGGTATCTGATCTGCCTTAAACAGAACATCTCAAAGAACATGAGTTCAACGTCGAAAACTTAAATTGCAACCTGGCGATATAATGTCCAAAGGAACGTCTGTGATGTGGTCTGTCCATATGTTATATCGGTCGTGACGTATGGACATGCACTCAAAGTCTGTCATTTATCATACATTTTGGACATCAGAATGGTCGTGATGTTTTGACATATTTTGACATCGTCACGTTGTGTGATTGATTATTTTTGTATGGTGGTGCTGAACTACTGGTATCATTGATATTCTTTTGTGTGACAGATTAAACGTTTATCTGAACCTGTGAACGGAAAGGACAGGACAAAATGGCGACCACGTCGGACTGGTGATAAAATGCCTCAATACCGGTTGACAAATAAGATTTCTATCCCTTTGTTTTGTTACACGAAGAAGCCAACCAGACACTCTATATAATATGGAAGGTGTCAATTTCCCAAATGGCCCACCAAAATACAGATTATCTAATTTCAGCATTCGTAACTCAATTAATGGATGTTGTCATAATAAACTGATGTTCCACTCGGAAGTTAATTGCAACATATATATTCTCATCTGTCCAGCCTTATCTTTAAGGTGAAACACATCATTGTATCAACAAAAAAATCACAGCTATTTCAAAATTGAAAGGTACATGTAGCATGGAAACAAGGCGTTAGCAACAATTGTGTCTGCTGGAATTGGATTTCCACGCTAATTATGTGGCTGATTGGCTGTAGATACGAGTTCCAACAGCCCCTGAAAGGTGCCGTTTGTTACCTTACACCGCATCCGGAACTGCTCGTCGCTAACCGTATCTCTTCTCCAATTACTATCATCATCTTCTAAAATATGTACGTTTGTTTGATCACCTATCAGCCCGGATTGTACAAAAACAACCAAAGTGAGGAAGGCTCAAGGCAGGTGTACCTTTTCCTCAAGCTTTACTGAAAATCGTTCACTCAATTAAGTTTGAGTGACGTCTGTGAACGCTTGAAGGGTGAGGTCGACCTTCTACTCACTGAGACCGACCTTACACTCAATGGCCCAAGTACCGTACGCTGCTCCTTAATACTACTCGTCCACTGAAAACATACCATTTGATCCGTCTCGCACCTTTTTAATCCTTATTGAATATAGAGCAAGGCGCAGGATATGATACTTGGGCCCACTCAATGAGGATGAGGTGAGACTCAATAAGTTTGTGGTGAGACTCCATGAGTGTGAGTGTAAGTGAGCTTTCGAAATACAGGCTTTAAGTATTAAACAGGCTTCGCACATAGACAAACACGAGCCGAATTATCACCTACAAGTACTTCATATTGCGGTAGTAAAATCAAGCCGTAATTCTGGTTGATTCCTGAGAAGAGCCGGTTTGAAATATGCGACGATTACTACATACTGTTACGTTAGTCGCCTAACCATAACATATATTCTCAGATTTCAAGCACTACCTTAATGTCTATTTGAAAACTAAATCAAAATACATTTATATTTAAAACTACATTTATAGTATCAAACTATATTTATAGTTTAGTTGAAACATATTTATTTACATTTGATTTCCCAAAAGCTGTCGCTAATCGAGGGGCGCTCCACAACATATTACATAATTTACAATGGGATGGACTGGGTTTTAGATTCAATGGTGAGTTAGTAATTTGTTAAAACACACATATTGTTGGTGATACAGGTTGTTGTCTGGCATTGTTTAAGGGAAGGTAAATGTTTTAGGAGAATCGTTCCGTTCTGATCACATAGTCCACAGGAAACAATTCGAATATTATCCATTACACTTAAGTAGCTCAGGATTTTCATGTAGCAAACACGCTAGCAAAATATTTATTGACTAAACATGGTAGGAGATGAATATTGGTGTTTGACCCGATTATGTCACGAATCGCTCCAAGAAGTTTGGACCTTTCGAGTGTATAATTAGGGCAGTCAATTAGATAGTGGATGCGGTCCTCAAATGGGTGACCATAAGAACATTGAGGAGTTGGTGTGAGATTTCTGGAAAAGCATTCTGGTATTGAGACGTAATCTTGTGGTGAGCTTGTTTTCCCATTATTTTCCCTTGGCGGTACCACACTGGAGTGCTTTTGTTCACCGCTGATAGATGGAATTATCTGCAATAGATTCGGACAGAACGTTCTAATCACGAATCGAGTAACGAATGAGCGTCTTACTAGTAATCGTTCAGTTTTGCATCTCATATTTCTCAGTCCTTGGGATCGAAGTTGGTTCCGCTGGTCAAGCGGAGGAATGCGTGGATTATATTTGTCGGTCAGATATGTAAGACATATCGTTCAAGACTTTGTACACATAAGTGAACCGAGCGATTTCACGCGATTTCACATATTGAATTTTACCAGCAGAGTGACCTGGATATAGACAATTTGTGTTTTACAGTTTTACATACTGTAGTAATCTCCACTCTGATATCACCTTTGAGCTTCCTTAATAAGTTTTGAGGTCGTAAAGTTTACAAGTTTTGAGGTCATCACCCACCGGTATTTTGTGTGTTTATTGAAATAAAATTTTCAAGATTGCATGAGTGATTTCTCTTACCTAATAAATTAGTGTGATAAGTACTCATCTTCGTTAATATATTTTGCTATACACGTATACAGCAATCTTATTATAAATGATACCAAACTAGTCATAAAATAATATTAATGGACCATGTATTACTGTATGTGTTAGCAGTCTGCTGATCATTCCAATATTGCCACCAAAACACGTTCAAGTGACATGAATCTCTCTACAAATGTGCTCAGGTGATTATCATTGATATCTTTACCCAGGTACATATTATTGCCAAATACAACATCATCATTGGAGGATCACGACTGCTGTGTTGTATCACTAGTAAGTGACAAATTATATATTAGGCCTGAACATTATAATGACATGGTCAAACGTCACGGCTGAATCATCACGACCGTTATGACTTATGTCAAACGTCACGGCCGAATCATCACGACCGTTGTCTCATGTCAAACGTCACAGTGAAGCCCAAGTTAAGGAAATATGTAATAAATCCTAATAATACTGTATGGTAAGCGAATATTTGCATTTAATAATGTTGATTTTCAAGATGGTGGAATAGATTCAGTTGAAAGTGCTCTGATTCTTTAATTTTCACCGTATAAACAAAAGATTTGCATTGGTTCAATTGACCTGTTGTCACGCACTCATTTCGAAGAGTGTAACTGTGACAGATTACACTCTAGATGTATGAAAATCACTGGAGGAGTTCGTGCTAACTTTATCTTCGACGCTCCTGTAATTAGTACAATTGAAACAGCATTATTTAAGTAAATAGAGGGAAAACATTGATGTCAAAATCACGCCCGTTACTTTTGGTATCTATATTTCAAAGTTAAATTCTACGTTCTGTATAATATCCATTATCTTTTCGATGTCATATTCGGAAAATTATTCCATAAAACTGACATATTAAAACAATTTCAACACCAATACATTCATTTTATTTTGGGGTTAGCATGTCACACTTTTGGTCCCCTTTAGCGTATTATGACCCATATAAACATTCATGAGTCAAGATCACCCAAATCACGTTCAAAGTCATCATATTCTATGGCAAAATATCACTGTTACGTGCACATATATGCGTACACAGTATGCACTAATGGTGTATGGATGAATGTCATACTGACCCTAACCTGAAACTACTGACACTTATTATTACACAAGAAACATCACGCATATCTCAAATATAAGTTATAGATCCATTCATGACGTTCTGTTGAATCAAGTTACTTAATTTGCACACCTTTGTCACGTGTTTATATTGTAGAAACCCATGATTCAAGATTTAATCCAACATTAATCTGATATATATATATTATCTGATATAATTGGAAAACAGTCATCGTTTATATCCGTGGTCGTTTTTACCTGGATGACAAATAAGCAATGCACGTAATTTAAAGTAACGTTATATATATTGACGAACGTCATCATTCACGTTCTGTACTGAATTTCAGGGGAAAAAATATAATTTTTAGGTTACCGTACCTATGGTCCGATAACGTATTGGCATAGCGTTGCGTCCGTCGTCGTCCGTCTACATTTTCATCTTTAAAGTATTTAAAGGAAATATTGCCATGATTGTAGACATAATTGCCAACTCTACATGTGGTAGAAATGAGACCCTGAGATCCTCCCCAAGTACTCTTGTGCATAACGAACTTGAAATATATGGCTCTTCTTTACTTTGTCCTCCTGCCTATGTAAATTGACCTCTACAGACAAAAATGCTTTTATATACGGCTTACGGTTGTACTATGAGCATATAGGAAGTCATACAAAGCACATATTTTGGATACTTTGAACGTTGTAGGTTAAATCTTGAGGTCACCCCTGAACTGAAATGTCTAGATTGGCCTCTAAAAACAAAATTCTTGTGGATAGAGATTTTGTTGGTGTTATGATCATGTAGGAAGTCCTATATGGCACAATCAATGGTGACTTTGTACTTGACCTCGGATGATCTTGAGTGCTAAATCTTCCGTCTGACACGAAATGTGTAAATTATCCTCTGGGATTAAACACTTGCACATCGAGCTTAGGATTGTATTAAGAACCTCATGGAAGTCATATATGGCACATCTTTTTATGACCTTGAACTTGACCCGAAACCAACAGTAAGGGCTAAATTTCAAGGTTTAACCCTGACATGAAATGTGTATTTGCCTTTACGATGAGAATGCTTGTAGATATATTCTTTGTTTGCGTTGTGAGCATATAGGAAGTCATATATGGCACACCTAATGGTGACCTTGAGCTTGACCTCAGATGCCCTCGAGTGCTAAATGTCTGACGTGAAATGTGTGAATTTGCCTCTGTGGCCTAAATGCTTGCTCATAGAATCATATATCTTTTAATGACCTTGAACTCAGACGACCTTGAAGGCTAAATCTCGAAGTCATGTTTAAACTGAACTGTTTAAATTGGCCTCTGCAGACACTTGTAGATAGAGCCTATGTTTGCATTATGATTATGAACATATGAGGAGTCATAATTAGCTCACCTAGTAGTGACATTAAAGTTCACAAAGATTACCCTGGTTGGTAAATCCCAAGGTCATATGTCCACCTGCAATGCTTAAAACCAAAATTGTTCGGTTAGCATCTTGTTCTTGGCTATTTTTTCAACTTTTATTGTTGTTGCTTGGACCAATTTAAATTACGAAGATATTTCAACTGGAATCATGTACAAAGTTCACAAAGATTACCCTGGTTGGTAAATCCCAAGGTCATATGTTCACCTGCAATGCTTAAAACCAAAATTGTTCGGTTAGCATCTTGTTCTTGGCTATTTTTTCAACTTTTATTGTTGTTGCTTGGACCAATTTAAATTACGAAGATATTTCAACTGGAATCATGTACACTTTCGACCTTTCTGGAAAATGACATTTTCTGGAAAAATTATTGTGAGAATGTTGGCTCTACTCTCAGATGCTATGTGTTGATACCATTTCAATTTTGCAAAACAGTTACCAGTCAAGATCGACTTTCAATGAAGGTTCTTCGATTTCTTTCTCGGTGGATGCTCGGATTCGTTACAAGCAACTATTTCAAAGATTTTGTTAATGTATTTCAATGTAACCTATCGACACTATTACCTCACTTAATCAGTCACAATTAACTTCAAAATCAAGTCTCTGTGTCTTGTACATCTTCATTTATTTGTGTACTGTACATTACATCTCAAGGTAACAAATTTTCATAATGTGAATAAAAAATATTCTCTCCAAAAATGAATTACATCTGGGCATGCTTCAATGCAATTTTAATAATATCTAGCAGGCTGAAGCAGCTTTGCATCTATACAATATATTAAATATGATATGTGATGTTTCGATGCATAGAAAGCAATTAATAATTACATAAAATGCAGGGACATTGAGTATTTTATATACAAATGTCTTCTTTTTGTAGGTAATATAAATGTGCATAATACATATAGAACAGCACACAAAATACGTTATGTTGAACACCTATGGTCACATATAAACTCAGAAAGTCACCAGGCTCAGTACATATATATAATAAACTAACACAGTTACATCAACTATAGAGTAAGTTATGAGTAACACCAGCTGATTTCTGCCTATTTGTGATAAGCACTAAATGTACTAGTAACTATATAAGCACCGTTTGGCCATGAATAAAAAAGAAAAGAAAACGTGTAAAATTTGTGTGACAAAATATGTGAACATTGTTGGTAAATCGTGAAACAATTTGTAAAACACAAAACTGACTTGAGAACACGTCATCATTGTGCAACAACAATTTATGAATTCTTGAACGCAAGTTTTGAAAGCTGAATTTGAATACCAATTCACTGATCTCAAACATCATGAGCAAATAAATCCTGTCAAATGCAGAAAATGTGAAAATAAGAGTTATTTGAATGATCTTCAAAGGTCATTCGAATATACTAAATCAAATAAATTTCTTCAAACAATCTAACAAAATTTGCATTTTTTTCTTGCAAATTGATAACCCAAGATATTGACTCATTATCAGAATGATATGTTTACTGGGAATAAATGAGACAGGCGAATAATAAACTGGTATGCGCCATAAATCATTGATGTGCCACAGGAAAACTGAGGTGCCTTAATATGTAAGTATATGGCACATAGGACAACATAATCTGGCATTATTTGTATATCTCTTTAAGGTGTTTTCCTTCACTCATAACTTGATTATAAAATATGACGAAAAGTTTCTTTGGTACTAAAATTGTTACGATGTGATATACAATATACCTGAGGAAATTATTATTTTAGATTGAGTATTCACACATGTGTATTAATAAATGTGAGATTAGTCAAAATATGCAGTCTAAGAGTAAGTTTTCGTACATACCATTATTCAAATCCGAATAATTTGTATATTTGCATATAAAATATACGTTTATGTGTACACAGATTCTAAACAAAATATTTGAGTATTTTTGGCATGAGGTTCAAGTTTTTAAAAAAAAAAAACAAGCTCCAAAAAAGCTTGATGGATCAAGCAAAGGTTGCAACTACAGTTGTCTATATACACAAATATTGAAATAGTATGGCACAGTTTTTACATCTCTAGTTTACATCAATCTCTTGTTTATACATAAATACAATGTACAACCATTTTATGGTACAATGCTCCAAAACGGATACAAATTTTTTTATACACTCATACCAAAGCATAGATCTGCAGACCACATGAAATTGTTTTTGTTTTCAAAACTGCTTCTTGTCAAGTGTCAAAGTGCAAATTTTTCAGACATAATTCAACATTTTTAGGATTTCATTCATTAATTAACAGAGGGGAAAATATACGAAGAAAACACAGGCTGCACCAGTGCTAATACATGCAAGTCAGTTACAGTAAATATGTCGGCCAATTTTTTTAGTGTACTGCAAAATAATACTTCTTGTTCAACACTACAAAATATAAACGTTCCATATTTTGTAAAAAATTAATCCAGGCTCAGCCTTTGGCTAAAGACCTACCTAGTTGCAAACAACATAGCGTACATTCAGCGAAAAACATATCGATGGCCCTGCCATCTGGATTTCTCTTTGGTCCGTCCTAAGTCTTTGTATGTATCAAATCAAAATACATGCTTATATTGATAGAAATGTTACACATTTTTAAATAAAGTACACAAGAAAAACATTTTCAGTCAAATTCCGTCAATCTTGACAGCCAGTGAGACAAATACTCATTATCCCCTCATCTGAACAAAGAAAAAACCCTCATTATCCTAGTCATTAAAGCAACGGTAAACTTCACCTCATCGTGAAAAAGCGATTCTCCTCCGCCAACTGCGACATTGTGGAGTTCATGTCATTGACTACCATGTTTGACGTGTCAATGAAATTCCCTGACTGTGAGGCCATTTTGGCATCCATGTAAGGCGTGTGTAACCGTGACGATGCCCGGGACGAATTGCGAGGACCCTGGAACGACATCGGGCTTGTCATGCCGTTAGGGAAGTTCTCAATAGATATTGAACTCAAGTTGTCTATGAGATTGTCCGCTATCGATGGGTTCATGAAATCCTCCAACATTGGAGGTTTTCGGTCCGACTGAGACTCTTTCGCAACTGGGTCCGTCGTACTTGACACTTGGTTACAGTTTGGCGACATTTGGACATTGTTGAGGCTGTTCATTTGCGAGTTGCCGCTGTTACTCTGATCAAAGTTTTGTTGTTGGTTGGCATGGAGACAGCTTGGGCGCGTCATGACTTGGTTGAGACTGTCCACGGACATGTTAGTGTGGTTTGGGTAAGCCTGGTTCATATTCACAGACTGTTGAGACATCGCAGTCGGCTGTTGTTGGGGCATAGTGTTCATGTTCATATTATTACTGTAACCATGGTTACCATTCTGTGGGTAACGCGAGGCCGCACATTGATTACCTTGGCCATACTGCATTTGGTTCATCATTTGTGCACCCATTTGTTGTTGTTGTTGTTGCTGCTGCTGTTGTTGTATTTGTTGCTGTGCCTGCACATTTTTATTTGCCTGGTTGTTATGGTAACCATCAGGCTGCACTGGACGGAACTGATTTCTCGAGTTTCTGCCTCGATACGGGATCTGTGATTGGCTGATCTGTGGCACCTGAACTTGTGGGCTGTCTCTCTCCCGCTTGCCCTGGCCCTGACCGTACCCGGCGGAGGGGCCCTGACTGCCCTGGAAGCCTTGGAAACCCTGAGGCATCATCTGTCCCTGGGGCCCGTAGCCCTGCCCATGGAAGGCCTGCCTAGCCATCATGTGCGACATGTTGCCGCCATGCTGTGGATGCTGCATTCCATTGTTCATGCCCATGTTCCCTTGCCACATATTGGGGTGATAGCCTCCGCTATTCCCCATGAATCGCCCATCCATTCCATTCATATACTGGGCTTGTGGAGCAGCCATGCCACTCTCCGGACTCATGTAAGGGCCCTGCCCATATGCCTGCTGCATGTTGGGTCCATAGCCTCCCATCTGGTTGAACATCGGGCCCTGCATGGGACCCATCGGGCCCATGGCCATGTAATCCATTCCACCACTCATCTGTGTGGGTCCACCCTGCATACCCATCATTGGCGGTCCTGCGCCCATATCCCCCATCATTGACTGATTCTGTTGTTGCTGCTGCTGGCAACTTGTCATGGGATTGTCTGACTTCATTTGCATGGTACTACCCCGCTGCCAGTTATCGCCATGGTTACTATGTTGCCCGGGCGACTGCTGCGTGCATCGTAGGGAATTCCCATTGAAATTTCCACTGGGGTTGGTTGCCGCTGTGGCAACTTGCGGCGAGACCTGCGATGCTGCATGAACTTGGCCAGCGACTTGCAGATTGTTACCAGATGCAGGCGAGGGGACGTTTAACGTGTTGCCAGGCGATGCGAGATTGGACGGTGGTTTAGGGCTGCGGTCGACCACGGTGCTATCCGCCTGCGCAGCCTCATGCTGCAGTTTCTCGTTGAGGAATTCCTCCATCTCATCAGGGATGATCATATCATCTGCGTCCTCCAGAACCTGTGAGTAAGTTGCATTGCATATTACATGTCCTGGTCCATAGACACATTAGATCAGAAACGGAAGTCAAGCCATAGGAGCTATCAAATTAAATCTGTGTGCCCCATTGAAATTGAATTCATCACTACAGAAAGCAAGATATCAGAAAAACATAATTTTCAATACAAGATTTAGGTGTCTGCACACAAATTAAGTACATAGACACAGAACCTCATTTGGTATTACATGGAGACAAGAATAATATTTCAATACCTTGGAGTCCATGAGGTCATCATCCAGACCTCGGCTGAGGAGTTGATGTGAACCGAGGTCCTCGGAACCCTGGAAGCTTTGTTCTGTCGCAATACTGCTACGTGAGGACATGAAGTTCTGGGCACTGTCCGAGCGTTTAACTAGGCTTCTCAGTGGAACTCCGGGACTTGGCTTCATTGCATTCAAACTATTCGCTCGCTGGAACTCCTTCAGCGCCTTTATATCACCCTCGGTTAGACCGACAGGGTCCGAAGCTCGACGCATTTCCCGATTCGGGATCTCATGTGGAAGGGGCGTGTGACTCGGCGAGCTGTTGACTGAGCGAATACCACCACCGTCCTTCGCCTGGTTGCGGTAACTGATTCTACTTGGAGGGCTACAGAGACCGCCCCTTGACGGCGAGTGATCCTCGAGGCTATGCGTGCTGCCAAGTTTGGCTCGCTCGAACTGCGCCGTCATGTTTCCAATGCTACCCGTGCTGCCACACTCGCTGTCCCGCCGATTTGGCAAGTTGCCAGTGATGTCGTACTCGTACGGAGAGTTGGCGATGCTGAGTCGTGAGGAATACGTGGAAGACTCACTTGAGTTTCGACTGTGCTGGAATGAGTGTGGACTGATATCCGAGCGCAGACTGCTCATGTATGAGCTTATGGTGCTTGTGTTGCTATCTCGACGATTGTTGCTATGGAAACCAGTCACTTCTTTTGCTGTTACACCTGGTTGAATCAAACACAACATTCAAAACTCAAATGTATGATATTCGCACATCATATTCAAGCAGATTTTCTAGGTAAATTTAGAGCATGAAATCAACAATCACTTACCGAATCAAACTTATCAATTAACATTTCGTTTTTTCATGTTGATGATTTTGTTTCGGGGATGTTTAAATGATAACTTACTGATGAGGTCGCTGATCTTGCGCTGTGTAGCTTTCTGTGCCAGTTCAGTAATACTCTGACCACTACCAGTCTGCCCAACACGCCGCGAGTTACCTACACATGACACAAGAAATCAGATTTCAGAAGAGAAAATCCCATCATTAATATCAATACCTTGATATCTCCACATAAATAACTTTTACTTAGTCTTTCACAACAAAATACATGCACATGGAGAATGGTCATCATTGAAGTTCAAAAATACCCTCTCTTATGGGTTTCTGATCCCAGTAATTCACCAATGTGTACCAGTACATGTCATACGGTGTTTTTGTGGAGCAGAGAGTAAACATGTTAAGCAGACAGGAGTTTGTATCACACTGACCCAGAGGCGGTAGGGTTGGCAGACAGGTTCCTCCGGCGTTTTTCGCTTGTAAACGCTTCAGACGCCCGGGCTGTGTGCGGTTGTTTGCTCGCACTGAACATGCGGGGCCGACAGTTGTTGCAGGGAGCTGGTGGTAAAAGATATTTGAAATGTAGCGGCATATCTTCACCTTCAATAACATTCGCATCTATATATAAAGATGTGATCGCCAGTACAGCAAACTTTTTGTTTTTGTTAAGTATCGGATATCGGTACCAAATTTACTTTTCAAATTTGTTCTCCTCAATTTCTATGGCTTCCAGTAAGGCCTAATATGGTTAATGAACACACTTGCAAGAAATTTTCAATAAATTGTTATCACAAAACAAAACCATGACGAGTCATCCGTCAGCATAAACTGAAATCGCAGTCCGGCAACTTGTCCAAAACTCACGATGATTTCATCGACATCTGTGTCGTCGAGACTCTCAGCGACGACGTCCCTGGGACTGCTGGTGATCTGTGCCGAGACGTCGTGTAGACGCCCATCGAGGTCTGTGGAAGCCTCGCGCCCGCCGCCCTGTGACCGCGACTCACTCGGGCTGCCCTGGGACTGGCAGGGCTGGGGGTGGCCAGAGCCCGGAGACATCACCTTGCCCTGGAACAGAATCAAACACTGTGAAAGAACGAATGTGTCATATCAGTTGACTTTTGGAGAAGGATGGTTTTCTGAAACTGTTGAGTATTGTCAAGATTTTGTTATTAGTTGTAAGTATAGGAGTCTTAATTATCACATGAGATGTGACACAATATTTATCACTCCTATGCATGCTGCAATGATCACCGTGTTTTAGTGTTCTACATACCTGGCTAGATCCAGAGTGACCGGGAGAAGACGTGGAACAAATGGCCGACTTCGAAACTCCACCTTTGGATGATCCGTCCATTGACTTCTGAATGAAAGTTAGGTATAAAATGAACATAATAATATATGATATGACAATTTCAATAATTTTAAGTTGTACTACCTAAGAACCTAGATATTTTTAGCTGCTTTGTATCCTCATAAAGAGCTGTTCAAATATGCAGGAAATCAGGTCAGAAATGTACGCACTCGATCGTCATCGTCCTGGTTCCCGTCGTCAGCACCAGGGGGCAGTTCACCTTTGTGTTTTTTGTTTGCGTAGAAGTCAGGCCCATGGACTGTTTTGACGTGTTTTCGGAGGGAACTTGGGTCGGTATAACGCTTCGTACAACCAGGTGCCTTGCATATGTATGGTTTCTATAAACCAGAAAACATATTATTACTTACTGTTCTATATAATATACCACTAACTTTTTTTTATTTTCCAGTTTTGATGACAAACTATGTTATCCAAACCAAACTGTCAAAAAATTTATCTGTTTGGTGCAATTTCTTCCCACAAAGATTGTATGGGGTTATACTTAACATCAGTATTTCTAATATATTTTTCATAAATGCATCGTAATTATGCCTGGCATTTAGCTGTTTAGCCACTCACAGCATTTGAGTGTGTCCTATTCTGATGTTTAGCACGATCGGACGCATTGCTGAATGCCTTGGTACACCCCGGGAACTCGCACATGTATGGTTTCTCCCCTGTGTGCGACCGTAGATGTGTTTTCAGGTTCTCCAGACGCGAGTATGCCTTCGCACAACCTTCAAACTGAAATATCAGAGAGTCGAAATATAAAAGGATGCTGGATTTGTTACCGTATCGGCGCGGGTATAAGGCGCAGCCGCGTATTAGACGCACCCAAATCTGGGGGCCAAAGCCAAGAATCAAACCTAATTCAAGTATAAGGCGCACTAAGAGTGACACTGTTCACATTCAGAAAAAAAACGATCGTAAATTGCAATCAGTCGGCGCCAATGGAATCTGCCATTTTGTTTTACTTTGTCATGTGACCGATAGGCCTGGCAGTCATTACCAATACCACTTTTATGTACGGGAGAACAATAAAGTTTGATGAAAAAAAAAACGGTTTTTGCATTGTACTTCAAATCTTTTATTCAATTAATCACCAAACATTCATATTCATCATTTACTCCATCTGGCAATCACATCTGATGAAACATTCAATCATACATGTACGGGGACATTCTGGCACACAATCACAAGCACTGTACTAAGTCAAGTGTCATCA
The DNA here is from genome assembly GCA_949152475.1 of Terebella lapidaria. Taxonomy (NCBI): domain Eukaryota; kingdom Metazoa; phylum Annelida; class Polychaeta; order Terebellida; family Terebellidae; genus Terebella; species Terebella lapidaria. The sequence goes on from OX424567.1 coordinate 23,999,498, forward strand.
TTGGCTCAAAAACCATCGAATTCTTCGTCGTCACTGTCGTCTTGGAACAGCTATTGTGCCTGTGCAGACGTCATGACGTCGTCGAATGCGTCGTCAACTTCATCCTCGTCACTGGGAATGTCACTGTCACCATCACCGTCATCCCGCCAGAGCACGTGACACCAAACTCGGTACCAGCTTTATGGTTGTTGCCACAATCTAAGGCATATTACACAACCTTCAGTTTGAAGGCGGCATCATAGGCACTACGTTTACGTTTGGAAGACATTTTTTTTTTCTTTTGGCTTTGGATAAATCAGATAGGCAGAGCTATGCAGATATGATTTCTGAAAAGTGTGATCTCCTATTTATACCAGGAGAGAGAACAATGAGATAATCACTAGTGGATTAATTAATTGACAAGAGATTAAATACATGGTGGCTTCGTTGGCGGTTCACTGATTATCAGTTTGGAAAGAAGTCCTACTGTATATAATTATCACAATGGGAAGCCTTCAGGTGGTCAACATTCACGCACCATGCACAACAAACAAAAGGAAGTCAACAATTAGTTTTATTCATCAGCATTTTATTGTTGCGCCTCGTTAGGCACGGCTCGTCACTCGATTGCCCGGGCCATTAACACCCCGCGCTGTGCAGGGACTGATTGACTGCCGCTTGTACGGTGCTGCCATCTGATGCGGAAAGCAGAAAGTGCTCTTCAAGTTCAGGGAAATATCTCAATCTGCCGAAATACAAAATTGAAAGATTAAAAGAATACTTCACATCAATTCTAGTCATGGTATTGAGAATAAACATTAAAAAAAACAGTTAAAACAAACCATAAGCATTGACAGCATACACGAGTGGTGTAGATGGAAAAACGAACATGAAGTGATGAAAATCCCCTAATGTCGCCCATGCCCATGGACATGGCGGTCTAGCACTGCTCAGATACTCGCGAAACGACTGGAATCGAACCCCCTGGGGGTGTATTGCGCGTATAAGGCGCACTGGTGGTAAGTGTCTTATTTTGAGGGCAAAAAACTGCGCCTTATACCCGCGCCGATACGGTACAACACGAATGATTTAAATGACTCCCCTCATATTCACAAGGGTATTTATATGAATATTCACAAATTTGTATATTTACACAGATTACACTCAAGTTCATTAGTTTCGGTTTACTACAGATATAAGGATTTTACGATAAATCAATCCATGACATACCGTGCATTTGTGAGGTTTTTCGCCTGTGTGTCTTCGCATGTGTACGACCAACATGTACTGTGCTTTGAAAGGTTTCTCCTCGCGAGAACATTCGTTCCACCGACAGACGAACTGCTTCTTGTTGGCCGCTATGTGTTCTTGATTTATGTGCTGTTGAATGATATAACAAATTTATTTTGCAACATGTCCAATAATTTGTTGAAATTTAATTTTATTCCATTTTTTTTTCACAATTGAAACACTAACATCACTCTCATCTTATAACTTAATTAAAATAATTTCATAACTAAAAATTTTTCATATCTACGCACCCTAACTAATTCCTCTTGCGTGTCGAATTCTAGACCACAGTTGGTCCAATGGCAGTTGGTTTCCACGAAATCGGTTTCGCCTTCGTGAGGCATCCGACTCGGGTCGAAAAAACATTTGCTATCTGGACTGAGCTTCATATCGTCATGGGAAACCACTGCAAAATGCACGGGAAAAGATATACATAATATATAATTTACATTTTATTACAAGTACCCAATACTTTGCAAAGTAAATACTCCGAGTTCACTTTACTTTTGACCCAATTTCAAATCGAAATACCACTCGACAGACCTGATATCGGGCTATCGTCTTCCTTTTTGACGCGAGATTTTTTATGCTCCCCGTGGTTGACCGTACTCGATACCACACTGCTTCCCGCTTCTTTTGAGGTTGTTGATGGCAACTGTGAGTTTAGATGTCAACAACGGCTATTAGGTATGATCCCTTCAATTCTCGATGTGATTAAGACATTTTGTACCTCAAAATCAGCAAGCTGACCTAACTTCAGACCCGCTTTGAAAAATGTAAATACTCTTTTAACACCTTCCAGATTTGATATGTACACATACATCAATATATCTTTCACTAAAATTTTATTCCCAAATAAAATCGCTAATTGTAAACGACCCACATCCCCTGAGTTTTGAGATTCAACATACCTGTGAGTCGGGTTTGTGATGGTGGTGGGGATGATGACTTGCAGCGGTTGCCGATGACGATGGCCCATGAGGGGGTGGGGCCATGGGTGGCATGGGGGGTCCTCCTGCCCCGTGGGCCCGCCCGTAGAGGGGGTGCGAGAGGAAGGGCGGGAAGAAAGGGGAGCTGGGGAGAGGCGCATGATGGCCAAACATGTGACTAGGACGATTGTGTGCTGGGCTCACAGCTCCCAGCGACGCTGGAAAGCAAACACATGAACATTGAGAAAATTTTCCAACTGCAAAATTCTGTAAATATTCCAATTTTTGCCATGAACAGATGAATTCTGAAAATTCTTAGCAGTTGCATGGCAAGCCAGTATTATCAAAACCGGAATTTGTCAATTATCTGGGTCGATAGCAATACTGTTCTTTTTCTAATGCAACATTTTTGAGAAATTTACGGATTTGTCAAAAAACAATGATTGCACTTGAGTCAATAATTTTTCCAAATAAATACAAATTAAAATGTATATGTACATTAAATGGCAAACACTTCTTTATTACATATATCAAACCCAGACACACAGAACTGACCAGCAGAAAGATGACCGTAGGATCCACTGGCGCCGCTCCCACTGGAACTGCGAGAATTGGGCCCGAAAGGCGTGAGTATAAGCGACCCCTCGGAACTACGAGTTAGACTCTCGATATCGAGTCCACACTCCGAAAACGGCGAGTGAGACAGGGCCCGCTTACGATTGGACTTGTTAACGGAAGTACGTGGGCTCCCGATACGCGAACCTAATGCGGAAGAAGAAAGCATAATAACATGTTATTTATATAATGGAATTATATCATGGAAGAGTCTTTATTCATTCATACAAGTGATGGATAGGCAAGCTTCAAATACAAAGTCAATGTGTTGATTGATCATCATCACCAAATTATTTTTTTTTCATTTTCATGTACCGTAGATCTTTGAGTATTAACCGACCCTGAGTATAAGCCGAGGTCGATTTTGAGTAGGAAATCAGTGAAAAGTGACTGACTTTTGCATAAGCCGAATCACAGAGGCCTAGATCAACGCGCGAAAATGATCGTTGTTATCACACGATCTCTCGGACAGTTGAACACGCCCGGCCGATCACGGGCCCGGTGCTAATTGCAATCATAGTGCCTCTCAGTGGTATTCAGTGTGAATTTTTTTAGGTGCGTGGAGTGATTGAAAGGTTTGTTTTGTAAACGATGTGATAAATGTTCATTAAAACGTTCGTATTGATATATTTTGCCCAAGATATATTTCAACTTGTCTCTTTCCAGATCGACTTATATCCTGGTGGCGAGAATAGGAACTGCATGGGCGAACTAAAATCAAGTGCAAATTTGAATAATTCCCAAGCGTTTTCCTGTATGCCTACAATTGATTCGGTAGATTTAAAGATGACAATAAAGGGATTCCACTTGGTGTTCACGTTTTTAAATCTGTAAAAACAGAATGATATAACAAACAATTTGTTTTCCCTTTTGTTTCAATTTATTCACAATTTCACATTCACATCAATATTGCCAAATTCACGTGCAGCTGCACAGTTGTTATTCTCTGATGCATATTTAATAACTTTGAGTTTGAAAGCAGCACCGTAAGCACAACGTTTTCTTTTTTTATCCTTTATTTATTGTGTAGCAAAGCATATTTATCTTGGATAACTACTAATTGAACTGACTCTGTCAGTATGGTCTGCTCGTCAGATTTACTTTGCGTGTGGAAGAACAATGGAACCAGTGAGCCGAATCACGTGTCACGAATGTTCAAGTAACGATCACAGGAGGTTGACCAGACCGTTGGTTGCAATTGACACTGTCAATTATCCCTGATTTACCTTATTGATCTTTCACGGGAACTGGCATGTGTAAATGAATGAAGTAACACTTTTCAAATATTTATTTCAATAGTATTATTTTCATTTTTTTTTTACAATAGATCGATAATATTCGAGAATGTAGTTTTAGAAATTGACACTCGATTATGATTTTCCTGCAGCCTCGCTTTCGTTTGACATTCTAGCTTTCCCAGCAACTACAATGTCTTTCATCTCTTGGATTTGATCTGAAAATAAAGTACAATAATTATATTTAAAATAATGGAATACGCATATAAAAACAATACGTTATCTATATTGATACACATAGACTCAGAGAACCAGTAAACCGCAAAAGAAACTAACTCACTGTATTATCGCCTACCAATACTGCCGACGATCGTCAGCGATCGCCAATTGACTCGCTCGAATGGTCAGGAATGTGCAGATTTTTGCATTGACTTGTCAATAAGCCGACCCCATAAATTTAGACCCATTTCGTAGGTAAAAACCCTCGGCTAATACTCAAAGATCTACGGTAGTTCTTTATGCAATAAAAGGCTTTGGCTTGATAAATATATCGCTAGCTTTCAAAATCAAAGCATATCATGAAATCTCCTGTATCGATCAACGCTGTATGAGGATCGAGCTGATTACAATTCAGACTCACTATCAACAGATCCTGGAAGGTTAGCTCCAGACCCTCCCCCCGGGTCCGAGAACAGACTCCTGTGACTGAGAGACGGAAGGGACGGGTGCGGCGAAATGAACGCGGGGTGACCGAGGTATCCACCGGGGTAGCCTGAGACAGGTACACAACAAATCAAAATCTTAGCCATCAGAGTAGATGTACAGTAGATAAGTTTACATAAAAATTAGGCCAAGGGCCAAAGATTACCGGACAATGTTTAATATTTTAGGTGTTAGCCAGGTCACTGGTTGAATTCAAGGTCAAGAGAATATTCAGCATATATAACATTAAGCATATATCGTGTCCACAGTTGATTGCTAAGCTGTAAGTTCAATAATCAGAGAGATATTAGCAATTTTATGCTGTAGCCTTGAAAATGAAGGGGCAAAGGTCAAATTCAAGGTCATCAAAATATTCAGTGTATATCATTTTCTATATCATGTACAGTGGATCCTGTGTTTTAAGACCACCCAAGGGACCCCAAAAAGGTGGTCTTAAATGACAGGTGGTCTCTCATGACAGGTTCATTTACATGATAAAAGGCCACTTGGGACCAAGTGTAGCAGTCTTAAAACACAGGGTGGTCTCTCAAACCAGGTGGTCTTTAACACAGGATCCACTGTATATCATGTCCACAATTGATTCCCAAGCCATACAGTCAATAGAGGAGCAAGATATGAGCCAGTTTGTCCTTGGACCTTGGAAATGAGGTCAGAGGTCAAATTCAAGGTCACGAGAATATTCAGCATATATCATTTCCTATATGTCCACAATTGATTCCTAAGCTGTAAAATCGATAATAAGTGAGATATTAGCCATTTTGTCCTGTGACCTTGAAAATGAGGTCAAAGGTCAAATTCAAGGTCATGACAATAATCTGCATATATCATTTCCTATATGTTCATAATTGATTGCTAAGCTGTAAATTCGATAATAAGCGAGATATAAGCCATTTTGTCCTGTGACCTTGAAAATGAGGTCGAAGGTCAAATTCAAGGTCATCAGAATATTCAGCATATATCATTTCCTATATGTCCACAATTGATTCCTAAGCTGTAGAGTCGATAATAAGCGAGATATAAGCCATTTTGTGCTCTGACCTTGAAACTGAGGTCAGAGGTCAAATTCAAGGTCACGAGAATATTCAGAATATATCATTTCCTATATGTCCACAATTGATTCCTAAGCTGTAGAGTCGATAATAAGCGAGATATAAGCCATTTTGTTCTCTGACCTTGAAACTGAGGTCAGAGGTCAAATTCAAGGTCACGAGAATATTCAGAATATATCATTTCCTATATGTCCACAATTGATTCCTAAGCTGTAGAGTCGATAATAAGCGAGATATAAGCCATTTTGTGCTCTGACCTTGAAAGTGAGGTCAGAGGTCAAATTTAAGGTCACGAGAATATTCAGCATATATCATTTCCTATAGGTCCACAATTGATTCCTAGTCTCTAATCTCAATATCAAGTGAGATATTAGGCATAATGTGTCCCATTATAAAGCATAGGAGAATTTAACATGGGAAAGTCCCATTTGAGCCGAGTTTGGGCAAAAATGGCCCACTTCGAGCGATTCAAGCGCAACGAAATTTATAGACATCATAGGAGTACATATGAGGAGTGTTATTTATCAAAAAGAAAAAAAGTTACTGAACAGATTTTGAGAAAATGGCCGCCAAAGTCCAAAATCAGGCATTTTTCGTCGAAAACGGCCGCCATTTTGAAAAAAATGCGAAAATCAAAAAACTAAAAAATACCTCCTTCTTGAATTATTTCTAAGTATTTTTGTGCAAAATTTCAGAAAAATTCGCCTGTAAACAAAAAAAATTAAAATGTGGACGACGACGACGGACGCACTGCCATGCCAATAGGTTATCGGACCATAGGTCCGGTAACCGAAAAAGAAAAATTTCAATGATAATAGTCAAAATCAACATGATGACATTTCTAATTTTGATTTATAAGGGTCTTTTTCATTAATGAAGCAGACCTATTAAATGTAGGATACATGAAAATACATATTAATATCAGTATAGTTGAGGGATCATTTGGTGAATTTTTTCACACTCTGCATTTTTTACACTTTACATGTACAGCCCATCAGTTTCTGGATGATTTTACGCACCAGACAGCGAGGCAGGACTAAGTCCTCGATGTGCTAAGGGGCTGTACTGCATAGCCGCCCGGTGACATTGTTCCCACTGTAAGCGTGACGCCGTCAAACTGTTGATTGGATCACTCCCGAGGTGGCTTCTCAAACCGAGCGAAAGCTCCGAAAACGCAGGACTATTTACTAGGCTGAAATGTTGGAAATAAGATTGTTATTGCATTTCCTTAAATTTTATTACTTCTTAGATTTCATTATTTTACAACATTTTTTTTTTCTACAAGATATAACATTACTGAGCACACTGATTATAATGCAAAGTAGATTCACTTCATTTATTTTCTTTCCTCATGGGCTTTGGATTTTTACTGTCATAATGCACCCAATAAAAGCATTTCCTTGTGACCATATGGTATCATAATGTTTGTTTTTCATCATAATGGTTTTTGTTACATTTTGAAATATTTGCAAACATTGATGAATCAGTGCAAGTGGCCATACAATTGAAATCATTGTATCCCGAACTTGTAGATATTGTATATAGACATGTAAAAATCCCTCAAATATTAATATTAAACAGTTTTGTTTCTGGAATGTCTTGTTTAGATTATAAGTTACATAATAACAGAATTATCATATCAAATTTGCCATATAAGTTCAATGTTAGTGTTCTTGAACATTTTTGAATCCCAATTACTCTTCTGATATGTCGAACAGAGGCAATATGAGAATGTATACAATTTGCACAGATGCATAAATTTCACGCACAAGAAAACTACACCTCTCCAAGAAAATATTTTTGAAATTACCTTCATGAATACTTTTACCTGCTGCCCCTCCCCCCCAATGCCTTGAAACTCTCAACAAAAATTAAATCTACAAATCATCATCTTCTATTGCCTCCTCCTAGGCTTGATATTTTCATATCTGGACGCTTCTCTAGATGATTACAAAAGGCTTGTAACAAATTTTAACCACATCCTGTTCAGCCCGGGGCCCGTTTTTCACAATATTGGCTTCACAAAGATGAAATTTCAGGTTGCCTTGTCATTTACATGCAAATTGCCACCCTGCCTTCCATTGAAAAGTTTGTGAAAAAAAATGAAAGCAACCATCTTCCAGGCTAAAAACCCTAATAATTCTTGTTCAACAGCTTCGACGCAGTACATTGTAACAACAGCATTTGCCTATTTTAATACCGTTAAGGTACATTTCAGAAACACAAGTTTTGAAACCCTAATATTTAGAAATGCAGCTTGGTTTACCAAATTAATTGGCATTGAAGTACATGTTCTGAAAAGATAGATTGCAGGTTGCTTCAAGATAATTAACATGTCAAAAATCTATGGCTTCTTGTGAATTGTATAGGCACCTTATAATTTTTTCTCACAATTTCCATCCAAACTTTCACAGCTCTTCACATAAACTTGAGAATAAATCCTACATACATCAGTATTATGAACATGTATGGTTCTCGAAGTTTTATCGTGTACTTAAATTGACGGATTCTCAGACTAGTTTATGAATGACGAACCCTTGACCCCGGTGTACCTACGGTAAGCGGCTTATGTTACTTACTTCTTGCCAAACATAAATATGACGGCTTGACACCAAAACCCAAATTTATCTGTATCGGGGGTTTTCTTCTTCAAAATATCAGCAAGTAAGATATTTGCATGAATGATGGTGATTTTCACATTTTAGCACCAATTTCTATTCATCAAATTCATTTACATTTTGTGTTTGGTTAATATTTGTACATGGAACATGGAAGGAAGTTATCGTCTTTAGAACTTCACATCTCCAGATCACATCTCCATTTCTACTGTTTGTTACAATTTAGTGTAGACAATAATTTCAAACTATAGAAACAAAATGAACCCAAGGCAGACAACACTCTTTGTTCGCCTTCAACATAATCACCAACAACTAGAACGAAGCCATTTCCCGTACAAAGCTTTTAGCCTTCCCCACTCAAGTTCCTGTTGGCACTTTCAGCATAATGTACCCAAACATGCGAGCAAAACTACAAAACTAGACTTCGACTTCAAGTACCTGAATGACAGCCAACACTTTCACCTCAAAAATGGCTGGAATTTTTCTCCAAAGGAAACACATCAATTCACTATTTTGCCTGTTCTTGCTATTTTCATATTTCCAACATTTTTCACTAGAAACTTACTTCATATTGGAACCCGCCATGCCATTAACTTAGCTGCCTTTCTTCTTTTTACAGAGATAATGGTTTTTCTTGTTTGGTTTCAACAGGTGCCCCTCGGTTGTTTGTTTACTTATATTCACGTCTTTCTAATTTGTTTTCTTCTGAACATATTTTTTTTTGGAAAATAAGATCCATAATTTTGTGTGTGACTGACTGTCAGTGAATTGATAACTTATAAATCTCTATACTCTGATTTTTCTAACTTGTTTACACCGATTTTTGACGATATTTTTGCGATGCTGAATGTCATCGTTCCATAATTTGGCATGCTTCCCATAGAAGTCAAACGGCAATTTTCTGCCAAATTTCATACTTTCATCGCAAAATTTGAAGAAGTTGGCAATCTACCCCAATGTTAAATTTCAGCCCAAAACGGGACCCCGAGAATCTGAGCATATTCGAGGATTTGGTCCTGTTTATATCCATCAGGTTTCGAAGTTTCATTGTAATTTTGGACCAGACGACACAATGGAGTATATTCTATACAAACATATTGATTTCGAAAGACTGCACAGCTACGAAACCGAGCAAATGCTTAAAATTATATGAGGACCCATAAATTTAATGACGGGGTTAAAATTAACATTGTGGTAGATTGTCAACTTTGTCCATTTCCGCGATAGAATTCTGAAATTTGGTAGAAAATTGCCGTTCGACTCCCAGGTGAAGTATGCCAAGTTATAGAACGATATCATTTAGCATCGCAAACATATCAGTGAAAAACTGTGTAAACGAGTTAGGAAAATCAGAGTATACGATATGAAAAATCATGTTAACCTGTGAAATTGCTTGACTTTTGTTCAAAACTTTGGCTTTATTGACTACATGTATGCATGATTTTGCATTCACAAAGAGATTATTTTATGACTTGTTTGCTGCCACACGCTTCCCAAAATATCAAGCAATATCTCGTGGACACTGGTGATTTTTTTCCACAGAATTTACTACTTGCTCGCACTATACTAGTATATATATACTGAACTTTGCTCCAGTGAAACTTTTCCCATTCGGAAAAAACAAAATTTTGCAGCATGCATGAAAAGTTTGAACTCACTGAAGAAACACAAAGTACACAAACAAGAGACTAAATCTGACAGTTTTCAATAACACATGGATATTTAGGTAATCACTGTTGCGAAACTTTGAAAGGCGGGATAAAACAACAATGAAGTCACAAGGGGGCACCCCACAACTTGCTCGGCTAAAATTGCACGAATTCTCAGAAATTTTCAGATGCAATCTCTATGAGCGATGCTTCTGTCAAGCCAGAAATAATGCTCCGTTGGAAACCCAGCTGGTTTTAGTTGCTTGTTTTTATTGAAACGTCTCCTTGCAAATTAACCCCAATGGGAGACTCCACCGAAAATATTCTGGACCTATATTAGCGCTACCTCGTGTTTTTCTCAGAATTTCTGAGTAGTCCTGGATCCGAAATTTTTGTGGTTGGTAAATTATTACTGCAGTCACTCATCATGCGAAGTTATTTTGGACGTGAAACTGATAAATGGTTTTGCACCAGTGACTTTGGTAACAAGAAACAAACAATTTTGCACAGAAAAAAATCTTTTTGAACCGAACTCGTACCTCGTAATTCTCGTTGGGAATCCTGTGCAAATACAGACTAGAACCATGTTCTGTGTTTGCACATGTATATTATGTTCAAGTTACAAATTGGAGTTGGCAGGTTTGTTAGGCAGTACAATATATAACATACATACTGGAATGTCTTGTTAGTTTATCTGACTTTGATTTCAAGTCAGGTTTATTGAAAACAAAGTTCTTGATGCACAATTCTGTCAAAATTGGCTTTGTCAGGACCCAAACCAACATTTGATCACATGCCCAACATCTTCTAACTTCCAGAAAACACTGATTTTTGTGCATCAATCTCCTTTGCATTAATGCTTCCTTGCATCACCTTGCTCAACATACTAATAATACGAATACGTATAAGAACCCCCCCCCCCCCCCTCTACAAAAAATTTCCCCTCTGTAATGACTCCTATGATGCTAGGATGACTTTAACGTGTAAATGAACCCCTCTAATAAGACTCCCTTTAGATAAGACCTCAGTTCTGTGCCAGACGGGTAGGTCTTATCTGAGGGGGACCACTGTACTTTTAGTAGTGTTTACATACAATGTACATGAACACTGAACAGTGGGATAAAATACTCACGCATGTGGGTTTTGATGGAATGCCATCGAATGCGGCCAGTGGTATCGTCCTTCATTGGTACTGGCGTTGACTGGTATCGGGGGATTTACCGGGTACGTGACATTCGGATAGGGGTATCCGTAACCTGGGATGAAACATTTTGGATTCCAATGATATTGCTACAACAGTAAATCATTGTTCAACCATTGCATTGAGATTAGCCATTATGTATTGAAATTGTATTTATAATCGTGTCACTAAATCATTGTAAACCCAATCATCCCATAGTATTTTGCCACATAATTGCAACTTGAAATGAACAGCTTTTTGTTCTATTTAAAATTTAAAGTACTTCTGGGATATTTCACATGTTGTTGTTATATTCTGTGCGGGATTTAACAAGGTTTCATGATCATCAATATAATGAATTTGAAACTGTGGTTGTTACAAGTCTCAGACAGTCCGTCGTGACAGGCTGGATAACATCATGTGGACTTCTCAGCATGAATCCCCGTTCTTGATCTCCTTTCTACCCTTTAACCTCAGGCTGGTCCCACAGGATAGGTGATCTTCAACAATGGTTTTACTTTACATCCTCCCCGAAACCCTGGCAAAACTCCCCCAACACGCCCCCAAACTTACCAAGTGGACTGTCTCCAAGGCCGTTCCTAGGATCCCCAAAGGGCGGGAGTCCGTAGAAAGGTGGGAGGCGGTGATCGCTGACTAGTGGGGGGTGGGGGGTCGGGCCGACACCCCGGTCTACCGTCTCCACGCGGTCATCGCTAGACTTGGCACGACTAGAGGAGTGCGAGTGTGAGTCCTTGCTACGATCCGGCGCCGGCTTCTTTGAGGCGTGGTCAGACGAGACGGACTTAGACTGGGACTCTGTGAGGGGAAAGACGGGTAAATATATTGGTTATGATTTGAATATAATTCAAAATTTATGAATTTTCGGTGCCGTCACAATGGGGTTCTTTAGCTGTAGGTATTGCAAAATGTCTTGCTGCAATGAAAACAACCTTAACATCGTTAAAATTATTTTCACCGATGTGTAATGACTTTTTATTGATGTGCAACAAAGATGCACATCTTCCAGCTAAAACATCCTTGGCGGTGCAGCTGCATACATGTATGACTATTCAGTGCCCACTGGCCAGCCCAGTACATGTATACCTGTAATATTTCTTCCTCTCGGCGCAATTCAAAGAATATCATAATTCACATTCATCCCATCCTAATTCATGAATTCATTGACAGATATGTAATACATTGTACCCGTATTTGAACTGTAACATTTTCATATCCGTGACAAGCAGTCAAAATAACATCAAGATATTTATCTCATCATAAAGTTGAGAAGTGGTTTTTCAAGTGTCGATGTTACATCATTCATACAATAAACCCTGTTGACACAACCCTCCATTTCCTGCAGGACTTCTTCTAGGCAGGTGATTTATACATGTATGTACATGTATTAGTGATATTATTACCTTTGTTTACATTAATTTTTATCTCTGTTCTTTGTGTTTCGAGGATCTTTTTCTGTTCATTGGATCCATATACAGTATTGGTCCTAATACATGTAGTAGCACGGCGTGCCAAAGCAAGACCCCCTGCAGCAACTTGCGCAAAAATGAGGTGAAATTTGAGGTCAGATTTAAGAAAATCACTGAATAATATTCCTATAGACTTCAATCCCCTCGATTATGATTCAAATAACATGAATATGTAGATTGGGTCACTCCAAGAGTTTATCAGAAAGAAATACAAGGTTACAAAAATTGAACATTCTTGGGGAAAAGAAGAGGGTGCTCTACTATTAGGGCATGTGCCACTATTAGGACCAATACGGTACGTGTAGAATGAAGGTGGATTTCACCAGTTATGTTCCATCAAGGTATTTATAAATTCTAAAGATCATTTCAATACAATGTACCATGGAATTTTAGGAATAACTTACCAATACACAACACACGTACAATAAACATGATAAATTATTGTTGCATAACTGGCCCCAGAATATTACCATGGCAACTCACACAAAATCACTGACATTATCATTATGCAAGTATCATAAACTCACTATGGTTTCAACTCAACATCAATCTTTCTTGAAAAACGCATCATTTGTGCATGCAACTCTAAAAACGCTTTTTTATCAGATTTTATGTTTGCCTATGGATTTACACGGCAATTCAGCCGTGCGAAGAACACGCATATATCATGTAGCAAGCTACGTCTTTGCTTCGATATCCATTCTTTCATGCAAGTTTCGCTACATGTATTTCTCGTGTATGGAATCCCTATAAACAAATCCTTTATCCAGTTCTTCCTGCAGCGGCAAACAAAACAAGTGTTCGTCTTTTTTTCCTCAGCGACTGACGATGTTAATGTTAGCGATCGTATGTCCAGGGATGGGTTATTTGCCGAGGATTTTGATACAGCGAGATGAAATATAGCCGGCTCCGACACCAACATGGTCATGTTATACATGTGTTTTGTGCTCCGCTCACCAGAAAAGACAGATCTCTACCGGATAGAAAAGTACAGTATAAATACTTTGTAACAAAAGAATACCTATAAGTACTCATACACGTACATATGTACACTGCTAAAATATGGGACAGATTTACAATTCTAAAACTTGCTGTCATTGATGATCTGGATTTGATTATTGATTATTGAATAGATGTAGTATGAAATATGGTTTCCTACATCATTGTTCAAATGTATCACACCGAGCATAAATATGTCATTATTTCCATGAAATTGCATGGGAAATGAGCACTGTCTTGTTAGATCATTTACATGAAGTAATTACAATATGAGCCTAACCTCGTATCACCCCCAATAACCATACTAGTAATGCCAGAAACTAATAAATTATGGGTTTCTGGTAATGCATATGAACAGATACCCAAAATAACGGGAGACATCAATGTATATATCTTGAGTCATGTTTGTGAGAATGAAACGTGACACAAACAATAAGTGAGATTAATTTTAATACTGCATTCCTTTTAATTTAGGCACGAATAATATAAGCTGAATTTCCATGTAAGCCATTATCATGATTACATTCTGACTTTCCAGCATCAATTTACACCTAGTAATGAACAGCTGTACTTTGCATGATTTGTGACCTCACATAGGGAACAAGAGCAGTAGCAATTTGTCAACAAAACCAACAAATGATATTCACATGCAGAGCAAAGATTTGCATGTGTTGGAGTCACGTAGTACTCTCATGTAATATGCAACGCTTGAAACACAAAACTGTCGTGAAATTTACCTTCGACTTTCAGCTGCATGGTGTCAAAGGTGTTCGACAGCGTTCGTTATTCCTCAGATTCATCTCACCGATCAGTTTGTACTGTGAACAGCGTGCAGACATGCCGATACGCGTATAACTTTCACAACTTTCCCCTGACTTTTAGTCAAGTTTTCCATGCACACACACACAAAGACCTATTGCAGTAATGTTGCGAGTAATCCACACACGAGTTTCACGTGCATCTATTTGGTATTCCAGCTCCTAAACCAAGTGGTGTCTCGTTGATAACATTACGCTCTCTGTGTACCTTGGGGTGACGGTATTTCGCTGCGACCCATTCACGCCTGCCCCTCGCACCGTATCACTTTACACTGGTGTTTAGGTTGGGTAAATATGAATGTGTCTATTCAAGTTGAATGTTGAATTCGCTGGCAAGCTCTTCTCACAGGTACACCACTTGAGGTTTCCGTTTTCACTTCCCTCGGAGTCTAAAACCAGCTACACTTATTCCTCCTCGAAGCTTGTCTTATTACTTTTTTCACACTTGTCAGGAGTGCAATTGAGAAGCGCCCGTCACAACAAACGACTGCTATACTGATGATGTCGTCTAACTTGTGAAGTAGCCGTCATCTGCGTTGAAGAAAAAGTTATTTACCTCAATGAAATAATCACGTCTTCTCGTTTAGACTCTGTATCTATCCGTCGAATATCACTTTTTGCTGAGCGAGCGAGCTCCGATGAAAAACATCCTATGTTCTTCGGCAAGTGCACGGTGTGACCTCAACGAAATGTCAACGCATCAAAGGCGAGCAGGCCCGTAGATGACATATTCCACTTATGTAAATTGCTTCACGGTCAACGCTCAAAAAGATCTCCGTTCAGTGGCCGTATTTTATCGTCTGTTGGCCGCGCTAAAACACTTGGTCAAAGGCTCTCACTTTTTGGGGTCCCTCCGCTACCCTAGAACTCACTGAATGATTTAGTTATTTCACTACAGGTCTTCTTCCGACGGAAGGGCAATAGTTCTGTCTTGCAAAGTCCTTGCCTCTCCCTTGTTGAATGGAAACGGTCACCATTTAGGGCTCAAATTACACTAGAGAATCAGCGTTTATAGTAAAGTTTGTTGAATAGAGATGCTAAGGACAGGCGAGGACCAATGTGGCAATGATGTATTACTGGTGTCCTGCTTAGCTGGCATGCTCATTTCACCTGTAGACCCGAGGGCGGGCTGCTTCGGCTAACGACTTGGCTTTTCATCCCTCTCCAGCGCAAGTCAACTGAAAATATTTTATCCGAAGTTTTCAGAGCAAAGCCCCAAAAATGTGAAATTACCATGCCACAAAAAACATATTTCCCGTCAGTGTGTTTTTTCTATACTGTGTTTCATCTGTCAGAGAAGGGACCCCGACAGAAATCGTATTATTGCCGTCCCTCTGTTGATTGGGTATAAAAAGCGAGGTACCCCCTCACACCTTGGCGCGCCGTATGTCCTAACATCTTGCCATGTGATGCATGACGTGATATATCGCAACTAGCGTATATCGTCCCTTATTGCTCGCACTCGCTTGCGAAATGTTGCCAACAAAAGTCTCCGTCTCTTTCTGCAGCACGGTTCTTTATCCAAACTCCACAGGAGCCGATACACGCATCAACGAAAAGAAACATCACTGAAGTAGAGTGGGTCTGCCGGTGAAAAAAACGATGAAACGTGCTTTGAAAAACTTTGTACTAAGTTTCCAGCGTCGAGGCATATTCATCAAGATGTCATGAGGAGAAAGCAGCAGCCATCCGTCCGCTGAATGTAGTTTGTAGAGTGGTTCGGTTTTTCCATTTGCTTCAGCTCTTGGGCCACTTGTGTTTACAAGAATATTAGTCATGCAACTAGTCCGCCAGACGAATTTATATCTTACTCCTGCAGGTCTTTTTGGCTGGTATTCCGGAGATCTCCTTCCCTAGGCAAGAGCAGTTTTCCATCGTCTGATATCAAAACTCCAAGAGTTGCCAGTGGTGTTTCCATTGGGGGACTCCTGTAGATATTTTATCACTTAATCCATTCCCTGAGTTTATGTAGTGTAGAGAAGAGACAAAATGGCTTCCCCAGTAGTTCCAAATGTACGTATGTATACAAAGGTAGTACGCACTTGGCCTCAGAAACATCGGGCTGAGGTCACATTCCAGATTTCGCCAGCAAGGGCTACCAAGGAAATGCTCTAGATTTATCTGCTCTCTCTCTCTCTCTCTCCTGCTAGATCCAGACTTGCACTACTGCGCCGCCCATCCCCCCCTCCCCAGTAGCTGTAGCTAATCTTGCCGCTGATCTCAGCCAAAGTGTCTGCCGGGATCAGTGAAGTGGTACGCAGCACGGTTGCCCGTGCACTGCCTAGCTCCGGATGAAACAAAGTGCAACCAAATGTGCCTTGTCTGTCATCAGTCAGTCGAAGAGGACGGAGTGAGCACTGCGGGCAAATCCGATCACAGGATGCATGCTCGATCGGATCACGAGAAGCCTGGCATTTATTTCACTCCAGTGGGGAGGAGTGGGTGGGAAGAAAGTGGTACACACATGTACCGACCGGAGTGTACCGGCAGTACAGTCGTCAGGAATGAAAAACAAAACCAGAAGAAAAACACAATATCAGAAAAAGTGCTCAGAAAAAAGTTTTTTTTTGTTGAAAATTTCGTGAACCAAAATGTAGGAAATGGAGAGGGGGGGAGGGGGTTGAATGGATGAACATGTACATAGCAAATTGGGTGCTGAATAAGAGCAAAAAACCTGGAGAAAAATACACCAGTGCATTTTGGATGTGCGATGTCGATGAAAACAAGCCCTGTCACTTTCTTGGAAGCGGTTTATGGGTTGACCTCCGCTGCTCCGGTTACAACCCCAGGTGTGATCCCGTTGCAGTAGCTGATACAATCCCCATAAGTCATCACTTCTCTTCTGGATATGTGGTGGAAATGCAGTAAAGCAGCTTTTGGACGGTCGGTCCCTCGAGGCCGTGATTCAATCTGGTACTGAGTCATGCATGGCACGCCCCCCCCCCCCCCCCCCTATAGTTCTATAGTAGTCATGAATCAAGAGTATCAGCTTGATACTACATGTAAAACCACAACATGATGTACACCCACAGGCCAGTAGCAAATCTGGATCAGTTGTGTAAATATCTAGTGACCTTAGGGAAAAACAGAGGGGGGGGGGGGGGGGGGGGGGGAGGTTCATGGGCAAAACTGTGCTTTTGTCCTGTAAAGATACAGGTTAAAAACAAACAGAGACGGACCCAATGAATGATGAGCAATGAACAGAGTTTTTCACGATTTAATACCAACTTCCCTGAACAAATCCATGATTATTGGTAGAACCCCTACTGAGAAATGACATTTCCAAGCCAATAAAGCAATCACAGACAGTTTAATCATCCATGCCGGTTGCCACGGCTATTACCGAGATGGTATTTTATGCTTAATACATCTGCTGATGGATTTAAGCAATAAATAATGTTACATATTTTCGCCAACACTGATGCAATATCTGGCAATATGGAACTATTATAAAGGTTTAATAGGAGAATGCTCCACCTAGCTTTTTCCAGAAACAGTATAGCAGGAATTGCAATGATAACATAACCCAAACAGCATGTACAGAATCAATATGATAAGTTGATGTTACCCCCTACTTGTGGCTCCATCTGGTGAATAAGATATATATTTCGCTTGCAAATACTTCAAGATCCAAACCTTCACATTTTCACATATCAGTAAATATAAGTAGGTACATGTACAGAACGAAGATGTAATATGATCTATCGAACATCATATCACATTTCTATCAACAAATATCAATATTTGACAGAGTTATTTGCTCACCTTGTAAGAATTGCCAGAAAGTCAGACCAAGCAGAGAAACAATCTACGTACAGCATAGAATCCCAAATATTGCGTGTGTTTCCAAACAGAGCGTTCTGAGTGTTTACCTTCAATTAGAATCCCGAAACTGAAGAGCTTTTATTTTCTGCGAAATATTTATGACAATTGTTGTAAATTTCACTTCTGACGTCAATATTTAACCAAAATGAGGTGGGTCGGAATAAAGGACGGCCTGTGAGCGAGTGTGTGCGGTGAGGATCGCTAACGAAATTTGTCGCCAATGCATTGAATGGCGAAAAATTTTAAAAGCCCCTGTATGGGAGCGTTCAATGACAATTTCACGGACTTTATTGTTAATTGGAGTGAAAGTCCCATTATCCCAATAATTCCTAGCAATGCTATAAAATCGACCGCAGAACATCTCTACAAATATGGCAATGTGACTTCCGTTCCATCACTAAAATTCATTCAGCGCATTTTTGGCCAGGGGTACTTTACTGTATATCAGTAGTCATGGTATTCAATGTATTCACGTTTGCACTAAGTAGGCATATGTAGTTATTCATCCATTTGAGGTATACAACCACAGAGAAAAAAAGATTTTTTTGTTCGGGTGGGTGGGGGTTTGAGGGCACCCGAGTGCTATAAGCCTGGCCCATCACGCGTATGAGTACAAAGTAGACTGTTTTTAGCCCTGTGTATGGACATAACCTTCAGAACATGCAGAAGGCACACATGTTTCACAATGTAGCTTCGCTGCGTGCCACATAAATATAAATGTAATGTTTAAGAAATTACATTTTATTACCTCAATTTTGGTCACCCCGTAGGCCCCGATGTTTCAAGGTAAAAACTACCCTATACCCCCCCCCCCCCCCTCCACCCCCACCCCAGCTTTTTGACATTTTTTTTCCACCAAAAAACATCATAATGCTGCAGACTACTAAATACAAACTAAAAAAGGTTGCCTTTAGAAAAATCATGTTATTTTAGCGCGCTTTATGGTACTTGTGCAGTAATAGTTATCGTCAAGGGATTTTATTAAATATTATTATGGAATAGTAAAATTTGTTGCGAGAATTCCAAAGAAAACATGGCCTGAAGAGCTATGAACTGGTGACTCTGTTCGGTCTAAAGTCTTCCTACTTTGTATGTATTTCTGCTTCGGCTGCGGGCGGTTTGAATACTTAGTATGTTAATTCGTCTAATATTGTGAGTAATACAAATAAAATAATTTTCTCAGCGACCACGAGGCAGCTTCACGACTCCACCGAAAAAACTTATGTCAACATCTCGTAATGCAGTGAAATGTATGTCAAACAATTATTAGTTTTGTTACTATGAGAAAAACATCAAGAAAAATATTTGGACCAAGTATATGGCAGAGATGACATTTGTGAACAAGATACAGTACACTATGCACTCTAAATCTTTGATACTTCCTTTTTATACTTAGTTACTAGTAATATATAGTTATGTCATACAAGTTCAAAATTAGACATTTGGAATACCCGTAACTAAAATCGCATTGTCGTACATGTATGTAGGAATTTTTTTTTTTTTTTCCCCAGTGAAGGAATACAAACTCCTAATTATTACATCATGCATTCGATTCATCGATTCAACATCAATGCACCAAATTGATATATCTTCACATTGCTACACAGTATAAAATTTTGTGAAGTTTGCAAATCAACCCACATAATTGACCTATCGCCAAAACGTCGAAAAGTTGTCCGAGTTTCACATATTACGTCGGCAAACTTCTCTTTGGCCAATAATAACGTTTTGCAGAATGCGTCGAGAATGATGTAAAAAGACTCGGACAAACTGGTTCGGCAATAGGTCAATTTTAACAGCACCCCAGCCCTTCTGATAATGTTTGGCTCCACCCAAACATACAATTGTACTATAATCATTTTGATCATTTTTCAAACTGTGCATGTATCCATAGACAGTCCTCCACAAATGAAATATCCAATATATCCAATTTCCTAATTCAACAATTCCTATTATTACCCTCACATGAATACAGGCATATTAATTAATATTGACAGTCAATTTTACATAACCATTCAGCAAAACCCATGGTAATATAATCTATTCCAAACATCACCTTTATGGGTCCAATCATATCTTGTTTAAAAGTGGTGACGAGCTACGTGAAAGAAACAAATTATAGACTTCAGGGAATGGATGATGATAAAATCAGTTTGCAATGTTGGTTCCATTATGTAGAGTCTATTGAAAACACATTGTGTGGCTGAAACCCATGTCTACAAGTTAGGCACGGACGTCTATAAATTTCTACATATATTGAAAGCTGGTGCCGCATAGAAAACGATCAAAATCTAGTTGCATATATCATACAACATCATCTCTGTTGAACATATCTGAGGGGAGGGGTAGGTGAGTGTAACGGTCAGGGGTGAGGAAGGGGGGGGGGGGGGGGGGGGGGGGAGGAAAAGGAAGGGGGGGGGGGGGGGGAGGCAGTGGTACACAGGAAGTAGGAGGGTTCATTGTTATCATCCTACAAGTACAAATGACCAGGTAATGAACAGTAAGTAAGCCCACATCACTAATTAAGATCCAATCGAGAGCTGACGGCACCCCGAAAGAAGTAGCAATTTGTAGATAGGTATCGCTTGAAATCTGTCCTTAATTTGGTGCAATATGTTTGCTTCATGGCTTCACATCTGATCTGCTTGAAATATGCCAATAGCCCCAAGCTGTGGGGCTTCAGTTTGTTGAAATGAATAGACAATTTTAGGGACAGGTAATGATATGTTATGCAATATGTACACAAGTGATAAATTGAGTTTTGTTCGACGGAAATGCGCTAAAGCATGTCCTGACAAGATAAATTTCATGTTAGCTTTGAATTCGATATCAGTTTGACATCAATAGCGAGATATGAACAGTGTATAGTCACTTGTAAGTGAAATTTGTGCATAACGAGAAAGTATCTGCTACATTTGACGAAGTCCACTAATTTGCGCATCCTTTGCAAGCAAGATGGAAAGACCAGATACCCACGTCATTTTGCATTATAGAAAGCGAAAGGAAGAAAATTGAATATTATCTTAATACAAATCTATTTAAACCAAATCTATTCTTTCAAGCGAGCAGTAGATACATGAGACCCCTGATTCAATGATGTGATTAATTATTCAATATTATTAACTAATTAGTTAAATATATTTGTTTACTAGTTATTAATTAATTAATTAATTATGTGTTTACCTTGTCATCCACAGATAATTAGTCATCAAGGTAAGATCCCAAACAGAATGTTGCAAGTTATTCCAAAGTGCATGCACATTTGCGAAGTCCATCTTAATGACAGCAGCATTCAACATTTGTATCCAATCTGTGGTATGTTGTATGATAATATCCAGTAATTATTGACATATGGATCGATGGATTATAGTTGAACACATGTATCCGAGATACGTTCAGGATCGACAGGAATGTATACAGAAAGTCACTCGGGCCTAGCTAAGGCAATAAACTTTTCTGAGGTTACAATTCAATAAAATATTTTCCAACGGGTACTCTCGTAAAAACAGCAACCGTCGTCAAACAGTTAAATGGCACAAAAAAATTCCCGCAATGAAAACTTTCGCCCGCTCGTTGTTTTGGCTCGGATCGTGATATTTATCGATAGTATGCGGAGTACACCGCCAAAGAACACAGTCGTGGCTTCGAGCCTTTCATCCAGAGAATGTTTTGAAGTTTTCATCAAACTTGTAAAGGTTTCAGCGAGGGCATTACAAGTTTATCCTTCTGTGGCGAGCTTTTCCCTCCGCAAATGTAAACAGAGCAGGCAGGATGGCGGATGGATGGACAGCCTTGCAAATTGACCAATGTATCCATCCATAGCAGTCGATTGACCTGTTATCCGCTTGTCGGGAGTCTTGTAGTTAATATCCATTCCTCCGAGTTGCCTCTTCAACAAAGTGTATCTCGTTGCTCATTCTGGAATCCACTTAGTATCCTGGATTTATCAGCGTTCGTCTTGTTTGTAGCTACAGATATTGGTACATGTAAATTTTCACCGTAAATACATGTACCAAAGCAGTAGCATCTACTAGTAGCAAGCCCAATTACCCGCCAGAAATGACTCAATTAGTTCTTCGTTGAACAGGGTCCCTCCTCCAGGCCACAGTATAAAATCCGCAATATATCTTTGTTAATTTCAACGGCATTGAAAAAAACCCCAAAACAAAGTCTGACTCGGCAGGGGCATGCTCCAGTATTGCCCGTGACTTTTCACTTGGAAGTGATCAGAAATGTTCCTAAATCGGTAGTTTTTACTGCCGGGGAAGCTTGGAGAGTTTGCATGGGTAGGGCCAAGTTCCCCTGGGTAACATAGCTGGCTCGATACCTCGACTTCCTCACAGTGAGGACTGCCAGCCGTTTGCACTTCGCGCTCAGTCGCTTGGTAAGATGTGGGTGGTCTAAGACACTTACTTCGATGGTTGGGGGAGGGGTTGCACAACAACACGGGGAATCTCTTTAGCTCTTTCAAGCTAGCTGAACGGTCGAATCTTGTTGCCGCTACCATTGGATAAACTTATATATATTCCATGTTGTTTTTTCTTGCTTGGCTTGGCTCCGGTAAGATGCAGGTTTTAGGGGGTTGTGTATATGAGTGACAGTGCCTTGGTAAATTATGCACTTTGTTCGTTTTGACGTCTAGCAAGTTAAGGCATCGGTGAGGGTCTTGGGACCTCTCGACTTATGGGGCACAATAGGGGCGGAGATTGATCAATTAATGGAAGATGCCTTTGGTTACATTTCTGCTAAGTGTGATGCATGTGTATTATGTGTATTGAGAAATAGGCATGCCTCAGTCTTGGAGGGGGGAAGGAGGGGGGAGGTTGCAGCTTAAATTGCTAGTTGGGGAAGAATAATGTATTTCAAAATCTCTTTTTTTTATGTTTTATTGCCTTGCACATTCATTGTACCTGTTCTACTTTCCCAAACTTGGTGTCGACAAGATCTAGTTTTTTATGCCGCCACAGTCAATACTGCCAATGCCCCCACTAAAACGATACCAAACTGTTTCCAGGGCTCTGAGTCAGTTTATGTCAAAAGGAAAGGCATTTTTTCCACTTCCTGAATTAAAAACTATTCTTTGAATTCAAACTTTAAGGAAACAAATGCATGAAAACACACTTGGTGAAAAGCTGTTCAAAAGATTTGCAAAACATTGAATGAACACTTAGCTAGAGTTTAATGAGGACAAATCATGGATACGTGTATATAATGTCACAGCACTGATGTTCAAAATGAAATAAATACAGATAATAAGACTTTTGGAATGATATTATCAGTGTTAAATTAATTAATTATTGAGATCAATTAATAACTATGATAAGTGTATATTTATACCAATGTATATTTCTAACAATTTACCTAATTAATTATATGAATTATTACAATGGACATTGCGCAGAATAAAAAAACCCACCAGAATCCTAAGTAATAAATTCTTCCTTGTTACATGTTTTTGGTTGCTTTTCATGATCCCAAGTGTTCACAGGAAAATTCTAAACAAATACTTAAGGTTGTGGTCTAGTGCTGGTTCATACCAATGATCAAAAGCCAGCAATCGGATCAAGATGGTGCAGTTTCTTCGCTTCCACATGTATGCACTCCAGCATGATCCTTCTACTTTCCATTATATTAAATAATTAAGTGCTTAAAGGGCCATGGACACGAAAAAGTGACTTGTTTTAATAATGAAGTTGAGCATCTACTGAGTATGTAGACAGCAGAAATGGTATCAATTAGGGCTCGGGTTGTCCAGAAATTGACCTGAGAGCCGTTGCGAGAGATGATTGGCGTTTTACGTCCTTTGTGATCTGTGACGTCACGGGGGAACGACCGCGCTGGTAAAGACGTTTGTCGTTTGCAGGTGGTTGTTTTATAATTGCGGGTTTTTGGAGGGATTCCATTCATCACTACTATACTATTTATATCATATCAATATGTATGGGAATTTGATAATTATATGCAGCATGGGTAACCGTAGTGTCGGCGAAGGTTCTACACATCGGGAAGGTGTCAGTTTTTCTACTTTACGAATGATCCATGGCATAGCCAGTTTACACAGGCCTACATACGCTCAATAGCATATGTCTGTAGTTCAGCGATATACTGAAACGTATTGTGATGAAACTTGACAAACGTATGCCAATATTTTTGAGAGGCCTACTTCACCTGGGAAGCAAACGGCGATTTAATTCTTTCAGCTCAAAAAAGCTAGCATTATCAGAGCCGTAGGCCTATTACCGCACAGGCCGACTAGGCCCAGGCCTAGGGCGCGGAATTTTAGGCGGGTGCCATTTTTCAGAGAACTTTTTGACGCAGATTATCGCTGTCGTTGAATCGGAAGACGATCACGCATACGATGATATTCTGCCAATAATTCTCCCCTCTCTCTCTCTCTCTCTCTCTCTCCCAAAATCTTGAATCCTAATGAAAGCCAATGAGCCCGCCACAACCAGGCGCAGTGGGCGTGTACGGGAATAGGGGTGGGGGTAACCGCGGGCTATTCTTGAAAAAAATATCAATTGTTGCCGTAAAACAAACATATACAATACGTTACAGTATATTGAACAGTGTAATTTTCCTGTTAAAAAAACATTGCAAATATATATGTAGACATAAATCCGCATATACTTCTGCTGCCTGCCACCTAAGAAGAATGTTGTTTAAAAATCCCTTGAAACGAATGATCTAAAAATCAAGTTGACAGTGTCTAAATCTGGAACATCATCTTGAGTTAAGATAATTTGCATAAAAAAACGCATTGTCTGAGAAGTTCAAAATTTAAATCGGGAGCGTCACAGAATGCTCCTGCGCATTTAACGAATGAGGCTTCAGCTGCTTTTGGAGCCCCTGGGCGGGCCCCAAATCACCGGCCCTGAGTCCACACTCAATTTTCTGCTTAATTTGGGTTAAATAGTGCAATCATTTGAGAGCAGCATTTTTGTGTGAAAAAGGCTACACCCCAACGTCTTCTTATGCTTCTAGCACACAGTAGGGCCTATGCTTCTAAACGGGAATCGATCCCTGAGCTTTCAGTTTTTGGCTGACATGTAGAAAAACGGTGGGACAGAATTTCAACAATATGAGTAGCCTACGTTTATTGGGTATATCGAAATGAACACCAGAAACTACGGACATGGCCCTACATCTCTGTGAGGGGTTAGTGGGTCGAACCAGAAGGGGAAGGAGGGGGTGCGTTGGCCTAAACGCACAATATCAGAGTTCTTACTGTCATGAATCCGATTTAATATGCAAAAGAATCGATATTTGAGGATTTGTTTCAGTAGAGGTCGAAACTGTGATTTTGTGAAAATATTGCCATATCATTCCCACTATACAACACACCTATATCCTTATTCGGAGGTTGGTAGTTAGATAATGCGTATGAACGAAATATCGATTGATATTGTTTTGCTTTCCAATATATAAATGTAGAAGAAAGCAAATAATTAATTTATAGGCCTCACAACGAGATTTCTCGGAACTGCGTGGCATACCATTCTACAGTTTAACCATTATGCCTGCCTGATCACAGAGTAGGCCTAGCATTCCATGTATATTTCCACCAGCAAACAAATCAATCATTTGTCTAATCGCTGGCACATCGAAAAAATAATGTAATTATACCAGTGTTAAAATAATATCGGACACATTCATTTGAATATATCTAGTTACCACACCCCACCACTCCCGCAAGATCACATCATGGTTTATCTTGTCTGCCTCTTCACCTTCCGGGGAGAAGAGTGTGTGTGTGTGTGGGGGGGGGGGGGGGGGGGGTAGAGGTTTTACGTGCTAATTCCCAATGTCACTCACTATAAATATTGGATGTATGCGTGATAGTTTACCGTATCATATCCATAATTTCTACTTTGTATTTTGTCTTTCATTTGTAGGCCTACCCGGTATGCATGTTCAGCTCTAGCGAAACATTGTACAACTGGTGTGAATTAGATCCTGATTAAATCTCGTATCTTGTGCCTCCCCGCCGGCGCCCCCATTTCTGCCTGAAACACATCTTCGTGATACCCCCCCCCCCCCCCTCACCCCTGCTCTAACCCCGTTCTTCAATGCTTTGCCCCATACAAAATTGCAACCACTTCCCAGCGTCAAAGATTCTGTACAGAGAATCCAGAGAGAATATACTCTCTGGAGAATCTTTCCCCCGTGACGTCAGAAACGTCATTTTACGTAAAAATATGCTGACCGCTCTCCACGTGGAATATCGGTCTTCGGACCACTGTAGATCTCATCTGTGTGTTTAGAATGGCTCTATTTCCATCTGTATGCATATATATATGAATACTATTGCATGTAGAACAATTTAATAATCACATCAAATATCATGTCCATGGCCCTTTAAGTGCTAAAATAAACACTCAAAAATCAAAATATATATTTCGATAATTCCTGTGCTACATAATTATGTAATTTTTGTATCCTTCCTTAAATTGTGTGAATTGTATATTTTGTTGCAGTTCAATTCGGAATTATTTCAGTGAAACATCAATTGAAATACACCACAGTCACTTTAACTATAAAATATATGTCATGTAGATCATCCCGTACATATACATTTTGGGATATGCTCACGATCATAAAAATAAACAAATCCATCATAATGGGGACAGTTTAGTTTATGAAAACAATCTTGGTCCAGAAATTAATACGACACCCCAAAATATATCTCGACTTTCATCAGGCCACCCACAGAATTAACTCTGGTCACATGAACGACATAACCTTTTTCAAAACAATAAGAAAAGTTGATCTCAGCATATTTGAAATGCTTGACAAATCCAGATCACCGATATGCCCTAATTTGATAGGAATCTGAACTAAACACTAATTCGCAAAGAAATGATGTCAGTTATTTATTTTAACGAAGCCAGTCGGCATTCATAGCACTCCTCAGATCAAGAGGTCAAGGTTGATTCTGTCTCTATCAAGGTCACTCAATGAAATCTACAATATGCATCAGCATGGCATACTCATACAATGTCATGCCCACCTTCACAAATCGTGGATAACGAGTTTCACTAGTCTTTTGAGAACAAAAACAACAACAACAACAACATTAAGACAGACCCAACACTCAGCCCTCAAATCTAATCCAAGGTTGAATGCTAGGTCACCAGTTGGAGATACTATCGGCGTTATGATGCATTTATCTGTACATTTTCAATCCACATTCTACAGTGGTGATAAAATTAGAATGTCTTCTTTCAATGGATCTTTTCAAACCCCAACTATCATGATTCACGGTGCACAGATCCTTCACTTTGAGAATGATGAATGAACATGATTACGTTAGACACGTACCTGCTGCAAGCACACAGTTATCCAGTAAAACTTTGCAAGAATCAATCGAAAAACCCCCGAGTCAGGAATTCCAAACACTGTAACACTCTGTGGTGACTTCAACTCAAGATTTATGCTCCCAAACTCCACTTCTTGCATTTGATTTTACCAAAAATACGATCCATCGCTGTGTTTAACATCAAATCGGCAACTTTACCAACTGTTACTCAATACGAGTATACAGCTCCCGGCGCTGCAGTGCCGAACTTTTTTACTACCACCAGGGCGACAATCCTCACCAGTATTCCAGTGACTTTTAATTTCAAAACACATAATTTATTGTGCCTTTATATATGCTTTTTTCCTCAATATATGTGTGTAGAATAATCCCTGAAATGAAACTTATTTTCCACATTCAACCTGCATGATTTTCACTGCAAGTGTATTTTTTAGCCATAGATAACCACAGCTGATGTACAAAAACACGGAAAAAACGTCTTGGTCGGCTGCTTTGAAAGTAGGATGCGCAAACGACTTGATTGATTTTTATTAGTGGCAAAGTTTTACTCTACTTTTTGGCTGGAATAAGGCAGCTGATTGAATTAATAAGGTTAGGCCACATCAATAATTCATGAGTTTAACACACGTTAACTTATATAGTACACTCCTTAAAATGGCAATTAAGTGTTGTCCGTCCCAATAAGCAGAGTTGATGCAGACAACTTTTATTCCCGTGCATTGAAAGAAAAGACAATCACTCTTGATATTTTATACCGTGTGGACTGCTAAGTGTTCATTGTAAATGAAAATGTTGAAAGCTGCCGTCTTTGGGAATAAAACGCCACGAAAAACTGTCATAGTGGGGAAAGTCTGAAAAACGCTGAAGCGCTGAAAGTAAATTCTGTCACATCTGAACATAAAACTGGCCACAGTTACAAGCCATTTAACCTCATTTTCAGGGCACCTGAAATAAGTGAAACCCCGTAAACAGAAACAGATTCATATCATGGACGGTAAAGTTGATACAATAGGAGGCATTGTTGGTCAGTGCGTATGTTTGAAGAAGTTCACTATCAAATTTTATTTCCTTGTGGATATTTTGTAATTTCCTGAATGTGATCCATATGGATGATTTGTGAAAAACTTATATTTTCATGTCATCATCATCTCGAGCATGCGTTAATGAGGTTTTTTTAGCATTGGATATTTTTTGTGAGCAGGAAAAGATAAAAAAAATTCCGATTTCTCACGTATTTATGATGCTGTACGGACACCTTGACGACATAAAGATCCATTTAGAGTATCAAATTTTCAATTCTCGAGTGGTATTTGGATGCCAGATTCTAGGTAAACACTAACAATGCATGAACACGAACAAACAGATTTACATACGGATGTTTCGCTTGGTTGCATCAATACTTTCCCTCCAGCAGCAGACTATTTGCCTACCTCGTTACTTCCAGGAAAGGATAGCGACTTGAAACTTGATATAATCACAAAATAAACATGACATTTCAGCAACAATGTGTCATCCTTTCGAGTACCGTTCTTATGTAAACTTTGACCTTATCATGTCCCAGACAGGCACAGGAAGCGACAAAGCCCAAAACTATCCTAAACCAAGTTCCCATCAATTCTTCTAGTTTGCATCTCAAAGACTCGCTTTCTAAGCTTCGTCTGGGATCAACAAGCAAAATCTACCTCTAACCTTTTATCATGTTTATCTGTTCACCTGTCAATGCAATATCCTTTCTACCTGAGGCCTCAATTTAGACCCTTGTATTCTTGATACCTCAATTATGTTTATTATGAATTACGAAAATTGGTACATGAATCAGTGTATCAGTAACAAAGTACTTTTAATTGTCTTTATGGAATTTATATTTGATTGTTTATCTATATTATAGATAACATCAGTTTACTCAGTAGATTTAAATCTAATAGAATTAATATTTCAAAACTTAACCCCATCTTCAGTACATGTACTTCCAAATTACAATTGCAATTGCTTGCCAGTTCAATACTGTGCCTAAAATCTGTTATCCAGATGACGTGGAATTGTACTGAGAAATCACTCAACACTATTAAACCTGAACAAAAAACTTTTACTGTGAAATAAACAAAAATAAAGTAATTGTTAAAACCATGTCAGGTACAGGCAGAGGAGTCTATTTCGTACAAGCCACGCCCAAAAATTTATTAAACATCATGCACGTAATTATATTAGTGCGTGAAAGTCTGTATATGCATTGTGAATGCAAATTATGGTACACTGCATGCCACAAAATTCCTTTTGATGGGTGAACAGGTTTCGTTTTGAGATACTAATTCAATTATTGGTTATTTTCACAACTGTTTATTCGTTCTCTGAAAACATGCATGTTATTTTGATCACTGACGCGAATTTTCACAGAAATATGAATTGAAGTACTTATCTTTATTGACAAGTATGACAACTGACTTAGCAGCTTTGTAAACATCAACTACCCCTGAGTGCGCTCTTAGCAGCCTCACAGTATTGATAGCATTCTCCCGTGCAGTGTTTGTAAAAATTAAAGATGAAGGATATTGAAAATATTTCAACATCTTCAATGCACACGTATCATTGTGATGCTGTCAAAAATTTTTCACTTCCATTCTACCTTCATTCCATTGGGCATAAAATCCTTGAATGTAAGTAACATATTATAACCTACTTTTTTTTTACGGTCACTTTTTTTTTGCGGGTAAACCTGTATCCCGATTGTGTGTATTTTTTAGATCGAACGAAAGAACGTATTGAAGGGTGATTGACTGACTAGTATAGACACTGCGTGGCTGGTTTGAACAGCACAAAACGTGAGCTTCCAAGTACAACCAGCTGGCTTTGATAAACAGGCAATTTAAAAGCTTTCTGGCAATAATAACTATATGCATGTGTTCAGCACACTTCCATAGAAGCCAGGCAGTTGAGTTATCCTGCACGCTGCGCAATTATTGCAGCAGATTTTGTCAATTTGGGGCTGATCGGAAACTCGTGTTCTTCGATGG
This sequence comes from Terebella lapidaria, assembly GCA_949152475.1. NCBI lineage: Eukaryota > Metazoa > Annelida > Polychaeta > Terebellida > Terebellidae > Terebella > Terebella lapidaria. The sequence continues at coordinate 24,030,224 of OX424567.1, forward strand.
TTGTTGGTGTTTTCGGAAATGTGAAGTGACGGAAACTAGTTCTCGGCTACTCACGTAGACAGGAAAGAAAGGGGTTATGGGGTCCGCACCGGCACAATATAGAATTGAGGTGGAAACTGTTGGATTTATACATGTACATGCAATTATTTATTAAGTGTACATATTTGCGGCACATTTGCTGCACTTTAGTTGGCTTCAGTACATTTAGTACATTTATAAGATTTTCCAATCGAAGAAGTTTTTTTTCCACAATTTCTTTCAAATGGTACTTTTTCTCCCCATTTACTTGAATGCGTGGAATTTTAGTGGCAAAACGTTAACTTTAATTCCATTTTCCATACATACATGTAACATCTGACGTGCATGCGGTGAAATTCTAATTTAAAAATCCGACGAAAGAATGCTCATAGTTGCCGCGAGTACAAGAGGATGTCTGCTTCAAAATAAGTTACTCAATCATCTGCCAAAAAAGTCAGAAACTAATTTTGTTTTTAGTCCCGAATTGCGAAGCTTACGGCACCTTCATCTCAAAGGGCCGATTCACTATCGCCTTTAGATAAATTTCGTTCACAACTATGGCACGTCAGCGAAATTACGGGGTATAAATTTGATGGATTCATCCTTTTGGCCACTTCAAACAGGCCTCTTCGCAACAATTAGGCCTGGATATTTCATTTTTTTCTGAGACGATTCTTAATTGGGTCCAACGTTTTCATTCCGTTACGGGCCGTGTACTTCTATGGCCGTAGGAAGCTTGAAAGCCCGTGATTTGTCAAAGGTTCTGGTCCATATCGAGTTACCGCCTTTTACGTGCGTTCACCTCGTGCGACAGAGACAGCAACTTAAGATATAAAAGGTGGAAATTGAACCACTTGCTGTGTCCCTGACTGAATCAGTTCACTGACAAATACCGAATGGCCCCAGCACACTGGAGATGAATTCACATAATGGCTTTATGAAGATAGTGTATGCCTAGTGAAATTAATGCAAAACTAAATTTTATAAACATCTACATCATGACTTTTTGGTCTGATGAATTTCTTTAAAATGTTAATAAACAATCATTTCTGGCATCTAAATTTGACCAACAAGCCACATTTTGGGAAAACCTTCGCACAGCAAAACATATATACTTTGAAATACAATATTTATGAAAGCATAACCTTTTTGTGATGCCTATTCATGCATTTTTGTAGAACCTGGTGCATTACAGTATCATGAAATTTCTACACTTAATCAAGCAGCTACTTCTTTAAAGGACATGTGCATGAAAATCTTATAGCTTACACTGTTTTTGACCATACTTGACACATTCCCATTACCTGAGATAACCTGATTTTGTGTCGGGGCAGTCAGCATCATTACCCTCACCACCTTATTAGCACTGAAAAGGGCTAAAGGCCCTACCCCAAACCCTCCAATTACCCACCCTCTCCCCAATTGGGCATGTTTTGTCAGTAATAAAACAGTGCAGTCCATTTGGGGTAGACTATTTTTTATTCCACAGTAACCTCAAATAGTTGTGCATACATGTATTTCACTTGTATTTTTAACAAGGATATCCAAAGATGCAAAAGTTCTATTATGTAGTGGCCAGGGCAACATTTCTATTTTAGGGAAATGAGGTAGGCAATATTTCTGAGAAACTGCCCAAGTCAAAAATGCTAACAGTTAATTATGATACAATAAATGACCAATGTGGCCCTAAATAGGGGATACCTGGGCTATTAGGGACCCCCCAAATAGAATAACGCCCTTTCGCGCATAAATGGTCACTGCTGAAAAGATGAAAGGTAAATGCAGTTAACAGAACATGGGTAAATTGAGTTGTACATGCAGATGTCTTTCTGCCTCTGGTTTAACAAAATTGACATGTATTTAAAGGTGTTTTACATCAGGGTGGTCCTGGTAAAATTGGCGTCACAAAATTACACGTTTCCAAGCACAGTTTCAAATTGAATTTTGAATTTCTTTAGCAAGTGGGGAAACTAATTCCAGAGAAAAACATAGTTTCAGATGTTTTTGTTTTATTTTTGTGCACTAAAAATTACTGGCAAGTCAAATTCTAGAGCAAAATTAATTATTTAGGTAGTTTCGTTTATTGAAAAATTATATATGGCATTTATGTTTTGGGCACCTATTGGATATAGTCTATAATAACAAAGTTCCATTTGATTTGACCTTTCGGTTAATTTTAGCTCATTTCAGGCCTTCGTCATGAAACCAGGAAAGGACAATTAAAAACTAGACGTCAAGGCCTGAAGATGCCTTGGGGCATTTCGTGTGAGTTCTATTCCTAGCTAACATATACCTAAGAGACCGTGTCTAGAACCATGATGACTCTGGAACTGTCCGTGGTCAAAGTTTAGGTGACATACCCCGCCCTTAGGCATCTTTGCGTTTCGCTCTACGACGCACCGTTTCGAGATACGGCACCAGAAGTCGTCTCGACCCAAAATACCCCTAAGCCTAGTTTGTCTAGTGCCAGGAGGCCGAAATTGAGCTCCGTTTCGCTCTACAACGCACTGTTTCCCAGATACGGTCAAACAGGAAGTGCCGAGTCGGCGAAAAAATATTCAACACCAGGGGTCGTCTCGACCCAAAATACCTCCTAGACTACCAGAAGGCCGGAATTGAGCTCCGTTTCGCTCTACGAAGCACCATTTCCGAGATACGGCCAAACAGGACGTGCCGAGTCGGCAAAAATAAATTCGACACCAGGGGTCGTCTTGACCCAAAATACCTCCTAGACTAGTTTGTCTAGTACCAGGAGGCCGGAATTGAGCTCCGTTTCGCTCTACGACGCACCGTTTCCGAGATACGGCCAAACAGGAAGTGCCGAGTCGGCAAAAAAATTCGACACCAGGGGTCGATTCGACCCAAGATACCCCCAAGACTAGTTTGTCTAGTGCCAGAAGGCCGCAATTGAGCTCCGTTTCGCTCTACGACGCACCCTTTCCGAGATATGCATGAAAGCCTCAAGGATGAATCAGCAAAAATTCTTCCGAGCTCTAGGTCAAAGGTCGTTCGACGGATTGATCCCAAAATCAATAGGGTTCTTCCCGGGTGGTATATGAACTCCCATGCATAGAATACTTGCCATTGCATGAATACTTTTTGAGTTATCGCTCGGAAACCCAAGTCTCAAAATCAACCTTGATTTCATCCTCACGGACCTCACGGACCCTGGAGCCGCCTCCAAAACAATAGGGGTCTTCCATGTAATATTTATGACCAGTGGTGCAAATTTGGACAAGATCCGTTCAGGCGTTCCCGAGTTATTGATCGGAAACCAAACGGCGGAAAGTAAAAAAAAAAAAAAAATTAGGCCAAGGGCCAAAGATAGGTTACCGGACAATGTTTAATATTTTAGGTGTTAGCCAGGTCACTGGTTGAATTCAAGGTCAAGAGAATATTCAGCATATATAACATTAAGCATATATCATGTCCACAGTTGATTGCTAAGCTGTAAGTTCAATAATCAGAGAGATATTAGCAATTTTATGCTGTAGCCTTGAAAATGAAGGGGTAAAGGTCAAATTCAAGGTCATCAAAATATTCAGTGTATATCATTTTCTATATCATGTATATCATGTCCACAATTGATTCCCAAGCCATACAGTCAATAGAGGAGCAAGATATGAGCCAGTTTGTCCTTGGACCTTGGAAATGAGGTCAGAGGTCAAATTCAAGGTCACGAGAATATTCAGCATATATCATTTCCTATATGTCCACAATTGATTCCTAAGCTGTAAAATCGATAATAAGTGAGATATTAGCCATTTTGTCCTGTGACCTTGAAAATGAGGTCAAAGGTCAAATTCAAGGTCATGACAATAATCTGCATATATCATTTCCTATATGTTCATAATTGATTGCTAAGCTGTAAAGTCGATAATAAGCGAGATATAAGCCATTTTGTCCTGTGACCTTGAAAATGAGGTCGAAGGTCAAATTCAAGGTCATCAGAATATTCAGCATATATCATTTCCTATATGTCCACAATTGATTCCCAAGCTGTAGAGTCGATAATAAGCGAGATATAAGCCATTTTGTGCTCTGACCTTGAAACTGAGGTCAGAGGTCAAATTCAAGGTCACGAGAATATTCAGAATATATCATTTCCTATATGTCCACAATTGATTCCTAAGCTGTAGAGTCGATAATAAGCGAGATATAAGCCATTTTGTGCTCTGACCTTGAAAGTGAGGTCAGAGGTCAAATTCAAGGTCACGAGAATATTCAGCATATATCATTTCCTATAGGTCCACAATTGATTCCTAGTCTCTAATCTCAATATCAAGTGAGATATTAGGCATAATGTGTCCCATTATAAAGCATAGGAGAATTTAACATGGAAAAGTCCCATTTGAGCCGAGTTTGGGCCAAAATGGCCCACTTCGAGCGATTCAAGCGCAACGAAATTTATAGACATCATAGGAGTACATATGAGGAGTGTTATTTATCAAAAAGAAAAAAAGTTACTGAACAGATTTTGAGAAAATGGCCGCCAAAGTCCAAAATCAGGCATTTTTCGTCGAAAACGGCCGCCATTTTGAAAAAAATGCGAAAATCAAAAAACTAAAAAATACCTCCTTCTTGAATTATTTTTAAGTATTTTTGTGCAAAATTTCAGAAAAATTCGCCTGTAAACAAAAAAGATAAAAATGTGGACGACGACGACGGACGACGGACGACGGACGACGGACGCAACGCCATGCCAATAGGTTATCGGACCATAGGTCCGGTAACCTAAAAAGAAGAAAAAAAAAAATTAGGCCAAGGGCCAAAGATAGGTTACCGGACAATGTTTAATATTTTAGGTGTTAGCCAGGTCACTGGTTGAATTCAAGGTCAAGAGAATATTCAGCATATATAACATTAAGCATATATCATGTCCACAGTTGATTGCTAAGCTGTAAGTTCAATAATCAGAGAGATATTAGCAATTTTATGCTGTAGCCTTGAAAATGAAGGTGCAAAGGTCAAATTCAAGGTCATCAAAATATTCAGTGTATATCATTTTCTATATCATGCATATCATGTCCACAATTGATTCCCAAGCCATACAGTCAATAGAGGAGCAAGATATGAGCCAGTTTGTCCTTGAACCTTGGAAATGAAGTCAGAGGCCAAATTCAAGGTCACGAGAATATTCAGCATACATGTATATCATTTCCTATATGTCCACAATTGATTCCTAAGCTGTAATATCGATAATAAGTGAGATATTAGCCATTTTGTCCTGTGACCTTGAAAATGAGGTCAAAGGTCAAATTCAAGGTCATGACAATAATCTGCATATATCATTTCCTATATGTTCATAATTGATTGCTAAGCTGTAAAGTCGATAACAAGCGAGATATTAGCCATTTTGTCCTGTGACCTTGAAAATGAGGTCGAAGGTCAAATTCAAGGTCATCAGAATATTCAGCATATATCATTTCCTATATGTCCACAATTGATTCCTAAGCTGTAGAGTCGATAATAAGCGAGATATAAGCCATTTTGAGCTCTGACCTTGAAACTGAGGTCAGAGGTCAAATTCAAGGTCACGAGAATATTCAGAATATATCATTTCCTATATGTCCACAATTGATTCCTAAGCTGTAGAGTCGATAATAAGCGAGATATAAGCCATTTGGTGCTCTGACCTTGAAAGTGAGGTCAGAGGTCAAATTCAAGGTCACGAGAATATTCAGCATATATCATTTCCTATAGGTCCACAATTGATTCCTAGTCTCTAATCTCAATATCAAGTGAGATATTAGGCATAATGTGTCTTATTATAAAGCATAGGAGAATTTAACATGGGAAAGTCCCATTTGAGCCGAGTTTGGGCCAAAATGGCCCACTTCGAGCGATTCAAGCGCAACGAAATTTATAGACATCATAGGAGTACATATGAGGAGTGTTATTTATCAAAAAGAAAAAAAGTTACTGAACAGATTTTGAGAAAATGGCCGCCAAAGTCCAAAATCAGGCATTTTTCGTCGAAAACGGCCGCCATTTTGAAAAAAATGCGAAAATCAAAGAAATAAAAAATACCTCCTTCTTGAATTATTTCTAAGTATTTTTGTGCAAAATTTCAGAAAAATTCGCCCGTAAACAAAAAAGATAAAAATGTGGACGACGACGACGGACGCAACGCCATGCCAATAGGTTATCGGACCATAGGTCCGGTAACCTAAGAACCACACAAAACCATAAGGGCATTTCGGGCCGAAATGCCCTAATAAACAGTTGCCTAATCATTTGAATTTTTGCTTCTCACTTGCAAAGTTTGTTGTGGCAACATTACTTATCTTTTCAAGCAACCGAGACATTTCAGCTTGTATGTGATAAATATTTGGCTGAATGGAGCCAAAAAGATTTGCAATCTTAACTGGATACTAGTGGATAATGTTCCTGCAAATTGCCCCCACCTTTCATCGCAATGCCAGGTTTTTTTCAAGTTTACAAAAATAGAACTCAACTTTACTTTTCAACATCTTACTATTTTCCATTAAGCTGAGTAAATGTTTTCTTTGTTTTGACTTCAACACTTCTATTTTGCGTTGCTTTCTGATAAACATGACGAAAATATTTTGGAACTGCATGTGTTGAAAATTTTGTGTAAATGATATACCTCGTTGAGTAAAAACTTGTTCAGCATACTAATGACCACAATATAATAATTTACACAAACATGTTCACAAATGGACTTTGCAACCTCAAAAAACAATTTTCATTTATATTATTTTGGTGTGTAAGATTGTTGTATAAAAATTATAAATATATTCTAGGCTGGGAGTTGCAATATAACTTAATAACTTGAGAAAGAAAATTCAAAAATTTTCCATAATTTGCACCATGTCGCAACTGTTGACTCACAATGTAATGAAAACTTTAATTATAAGAAGTTGGAAAGTTCAATGTGTCAGATATCAGAAAGCTTATGGCCCAAAAGGGCAAAACCCAGATTTGACACTTGGATGTTTTCAATGCCAGCTTGCTCAATGTTTTCTGGTATTCGTATACATGTGTGAGTATTGTTGATTTGGTCGTTTGCATCATGAGCAAGGAATTATGATAGAACACATCACTTTAGTTCCCGAGAATATTTCCCCTCCCCTCCAAAATAGATGTCATTCGATGCCATTAATTTTTTTTTACCATACGTGACCTTGGGTACTGACAAATTGACAAGCACATCACAAAAATCATAAAGTTCACATCATACATGTAGTATATAACATCCATCTATCATCTAAATAAAACCCCCTTATAACAAATAAAATCCCATGCTGGGCTTACCTGGGTTTCTGTGGGACGTTGGTATGGGTCTAGGCAAGGCCATGATAGCAGGAGCATGATGGTGACTGCCTCCATTTAGCCGACCACCCCCCTCATCCTCACGTTTCTTGTTCCCGCTACCACCGCCATTTGTGGACGGTTTCTTATCCATTACATTCACCAGGGGGCAGCACTGCTAGTACATTACTGCATGTACACTAGGTGGCAGCACGCTCTACGGTGGTGGTTCCCGGTTGATGCCAGGGGGCAGCACTGCATTGGTCAGGTAGAAAGTGAAGACAAAATTGAAAATTTGTAAATTTTAGGGATGTAACAATTACTAAGTAGGATTGTGATCAAAATAAAATAGTCTAGATATGGTCTCCAAATTTTTGCCTGTCCAGAAAGCATGAAAGTCCAAATTTTGATACAGTTGTTATTTCCATATGTGATTTTAGTGCAGTTCAATTAATTACAGCAATAATAGCTATAGATCTACACAATATAGTAGGAGAAATATTGATGGCTTTCACAGGAAATATTTACCGGTACAAAGAAAATCTCAAGGCCTCCCCGATACGACTCCTATATCCATGATTAGCATTGGGCCATTCACACTGAGAAGGGTCTGAAGAAAATGAAGGAGAGAACATAATATAATTATTATCGGAAATATGTATTTCTGTTACTATCAATTGAAAATGAATAACTTGACACACACAATCAATAGTATTATTTCCTAACTTGATCCCAGTTCCAAAACGAACATGCAATATTTATTTCACAGATACATTATATACATGCAAACTGTTTGCAAAAATACATGTATATTTATTTCAATAATTTGCTCATTAGTTTTTGCATGACAACTTGAGTATTCCTGAACAGTGAATACACAAAACGTAAATAGCAGAAATCAAATACAGTGTTTTTACTGTTGTGGTGCTACAGAGCTTGAAAAATTAGGCCAAGGGCCAAAGATAGGTTACCGGACAATGTTTAATTGTTTAGATGTTAGCCAGGTCACTGGTTAAATTCAAGGTCAAGACAATATCCAGTAATATAATATTAAGCATATATCATGTCCACAGTTGATTGCTAAGCTGTAAATTCAATAATCAGCGAGATATTAGCAATTTTGTGCTGTGACCTTGAAAATGAAGACAAAGGTCAAATTCAAGGTAATCAAAATATTCAGTGTTTATCATTTTCTATATATGTCCACAATTGATTCCCAAGCCATACAGTCAATAGAGGAGCAAGATATGAGCCATTTTGTCTTGTGACCTTGAAAATGAAGTCAGTGGTCAAATTCAAGGTCACGAGAATATTCAGCAAATATCATTTCCTATATGTCCACAATTGATTCCTAAGCTGTAAAATCGATAATAAATGAGATATTAGCCATTTTGTCCTGCGACCTTCAAAATGAGGTCGAAGATCAAATTCAAGGTCATGACAATTATCTGCATCATTTCCTATATGTTCATAACTGATTCCTAAGCTGTAAAGTGGATAGCAAGCGAGATATTGGCCATTTTGTCCTATGACCTTGAAAATGGGGTCGAAGGTCAAATTCAAGGTCATCAGAATATTCAGCATATATCATTTCCTATATGTCCACAATTGATTCCTAAGCTGTAGAGTCGATAATAAGAGAGATATAAGCCATTTTGTCCTATGACCTTGAAAATTGGGACAAAGGCCAAATTCAAGGTCATCAGAATATTCAGCATATATCATTTCATATATGTCCACAATTGACTGCTAAGCTGTAGAGTGGATAATAAGGGAGATATAAGCCATTTTGTGCTCTGACCTTGAAACTGAGGTCAGAGGTCAAATTCAAGGTCACGAGAATATTCAGCATATATCATTTCCTATATGTCCACAATTGATTCCTAGTCTCTAATCTCAATATTAAGTGAGATATTAGGCATAATGTGTCCCATTATAAAGTATAGGAGAATTTAACATGGGAAAATCCCATTTGGGCCGACTTTACGCCAAAATGGCCCACTTCGAGCGATTCAAGCGCAACGAAATTTATAGACATCATAGGAGTACATATGAGGAGTGTTATGTATCAAAAAGAAAAAAATTAGCCCAAGGGCTAAGAAAGGTTACCGGACAATGTATATTTTAGATATTGGCCTTTTGTCCCATAACCTTGGAAATAAGGTAGTTGGTCAATTTGAGGTCATGAGAACATTCTGCCCATATCATTTCTAGCATGTCCACAAATGATTCCTAAGCTGTAAAGTCGATATTAATTAAGATATTAGCCATTTTGTGTTTTGACCTTGAAAATGAGGTCAAAGGTCAAGTTCAAGGTCATGAGAATATTCAGCATATATCATTTCTAATATGTACGCAATTGAATCCTAAGCTGTAAAGTCCCTAACAAGTGGGATATTAACTTTTTTTGTTCTCTGCCCTTGAAAATGAGGTCAAGGTCAAATTCAAGGTCACCAAAATATTCAGCATATATCATTCCCCATATGTCCACTATGGATTCCTAAGCTGTAGAGTCGAAAATGAGCGAGATATTACCAATTTTGTTCTCTGACCTTGAAAACTAGACGCTTCCGGTCGCCTACGACCGCTTGGGTGTATCCCCCGTAGCCCTATCATCTCTGTTGCCCCAAATATATCGCTGTCAATTGTGAAAAACTAGAGTAAGGGCTAAAAAAGATTACCAGAGAAATGTTAAATCTCAAGTCACAACTGTTTTCTTTTCCCCACCAAAATTGCTGCACTGATTTTCCGAGGTTATTGAAGGTCGAATTCAAAATCACCACTGAAATCTCTTTATATGAATTTCCATTCGACATGTTTGATAAAATAACGAAAATACAGATAGATCAATCTTTTCACCTATTTATATTTCAACTCAGAATATTTTACAAACTTGGTTCCAAGTTGAAATTCAAAGTAAAATTTGACCAAAAATGCATTTCAAGATGACAAAATTGGAGCTAGATTGAACTTCTCACCATAAGTTATATTTCGATCCATAATACATGTATGTGCCAAACATGGTTTCAAGTTGAAATTCAAAGTAAAAGGTAATCAAAACTGCATTTCAAGATGACAAAATTGGAGCCAGATCAAACTTTTCGTCATGAGCTATATTTTAACTCATAATACCTGCCCAACTTGATTTCAAGTTGAAATTCAAACTAAAAGTTTACCAAAACTGCATTTTAAGATGACGAAATTGGACCCAGATCAAACTTTTCGCCATGAGTTATATTTCAACTCATAATATGTGCCAAACTTGGTATTAAGTTGAAATTCAATGTAAAAGTTGACCAAAACTGCATTTCAAGATGACGAAATTGGAGCCAGATAGAACTTTTCGTCATAAGTTATATTTTAACTCATAATATGTGCCAAACTTGGTTTCAAGTTGAAATTCAAGCTAAAAGTTTACCAAAACTGCATTTCAAGATGAAGAAATTGGAGCCAGATCGAACTTTCCATCATAAGTTATATTTTAACTCATAATATGTGCCAAACTTGGTTTCAAGTTGAAATTCAAACTAAAAATTGACCAAAACTGCATTTCAAGATGACGAAAATGGAGCCAAATCGAACTTTTCACCATAAGTTATATTTCGACTCATAATATGTGCCAAACATGCTTTCAAGTTGAAATTCAAAGTAAAAGTTGACCAAAACTGCATTTCAAGATGACAAAATTGGAGCCAGATCGAATTTTTCACCATAAGTTATATTTTAACTCATAATTTGAGCCAAACATGGTCTCAAGTTGAAATTCAAAGTAAAAGTTGATCAATGTTTTCATAAAAAGCTATTGTGATCAATAATAGACTTAACTAGCAAAACAATAATGTTGACTTATTTGGTCACAGCCATAAAATCTCTACTGGACAAAGCCTTCACCTTGTTGAGCCCAATAATAAATATTTCTTGTCTTAACTATTTTCATTGTCGTCACTTATAGACTTAACATGTAAAAATAAAGTTAACTTATTCGGTTACACCCAGAAATTTCTACCGGACAAAACCTTAACCTTGTTGAGCTCAATAATAATTGTTTCTCATCTTAACTATTTTTATTGAGGTCAATAATAGACTTAACTAGCAAAAAAAATGTTAACTTATTTGGTTACAGACATAAAATGTCTACTGGACAGAATCTTTACCTTGTTGAGCCCAATGATAAATATTTCTTGTCTTAACTATTTTTATTGTAGTCAATAATAGACTAAACTAGTAAAAATAATGTTAACTTATTCAGTACACCCATGAAATCTGTACTGGACATACTTTCACCTTGTTGAGCTTAATAATAAATATTTCTCATCTTAACTATTTTTATTGTGGTCAATAATAGACTTAACTATTTTTATTGTGGTCAATAATAGACTTAACTAGTGAAAATAATGTTAACTTATTCAGTTACACCAATGAAATTTGTACTGGACAAAACATTTACCTTGTTGAGGTTAATAATAAATATTTCTTGTCTTAACTATTTTTATTGTGGTCAATAATAGACTTAACTATTAAAAATAATGTTAACTTATTCAGTTACACCCATGAAATTTGTACTGGACAAAACCTTTACCTTGTTGAGCTTAATAATAAACGTTTCTCGTCTTAACTATTTTTATTGTGGACAATAATAGACTTAACTAATAGAACTAATGTTAACTTATTCAGTAATATTGTCCTGTTTTCACTGGAAACTTCAGTTCTCCATTCTGAACAAGAAACCAGTGTCATTACCTTCCACTGTACAGGCTATTGGAATGATCGTACATGTCAAAATGGATATTTCAAAATTCTGTAATAAGTTAGGCTGTTAACATATTAATATGTATATGATCATTCTAAAAAATGATTGGTTTCGTGTGACAGCCCTTCCCAACAACACTTCCAAATATTATCTAGATTCGTCAAAAATTGCCATCTGTAGAGCGTTCACAAGCCATGTGTCTCAAACAGGCTGTTTTCAATGCAAAATGTGTCCCCAAACGACCAATTCAGTTGCCACGGCAACCAAAATCGATTGGTGTCGGGATCTTACCATAATATATGTGCCTACGAAAAATAATGGTGATCGGGTGAGAATTGCGGCCTATAGCGCGTTCACAAGCCATGTGTCTCAAACAGGCTGTTTTCAATGCAAAATGTGTCCCCAAACGACCAATTCAGTTGCCACGGCAACCAAAATCGATTGGTGTCGGGATCTTACCATTACATATGTGCCTGCAAAAAATAATGGTGATCGGATGAGAATTGCGGCCTGTAGCGCGTTCACAAGAAAATCTCTGCGGACGCGGACACGGACGCGGACGCGGACGCGGACGCGGACGCGGACGCGGACGCGGGCGCGGACGCGGACGCGGACGACGAAGCCAAATCCAAAGTATCCGCCGAACTTTGTTCGGGGGATACAATAAGGTCAAAGGTCAAATTCAAGGTCACCAGAATATTCAACATTATATCATTTCCTATGGGTCCACAATTGATTCCTAAGCTGTAAAGTCAATAATAAGCGAGATATCAGCCATTTTGTGCTCTGACCTTGAAAATGAGGTCAGAGGTCAATTCAAGATCATGAGAATATTTCCTATATGTGCACAATTGATTCCTAATCTGTAAAGTCAATAATAAGCGAGATATTGGCCATTTTGTACTATGACCTTGAAAATAAGGTCAAAGGTCAAATTCAAGGTCATCAGAATATTCAGAGTATATCATTTCCTATATGTCCACAATTGATTCCTAAGCTGTAAAGTTGATAATAAGCGAGATATTGGCCATTTTGTAGTATGACCTTGAAAATAAGGTCAAAGGTCAAATTCAGGGCATCAGAATATTTGGCGAATATCATTTCCTATATGTCCACAATTGATTCCTAAGCTGTTAAATCGATAATAAGAGAGATATTGGCCATTTTGTACTATGACCTTGAAAATAAGGTCAAAGGGCAAATTCAAGGTCATCAGAATATTCGGAGTATATCATTTCCTATATGTCCACAATTGATTCCTAAGCTGGTAAATCGATAATAAGAGAGATATTGGCCATTTTGTACTATGACCTTGAAAATAAGGTCAAAGGGCAAATTCAAGGTCATCAGAATATTCGGAGTATATCATTTCCTATATGTCCACAATTGATTCCTAAGCTGTAAAGTCGTTAAGAATCAAGATATTAGCCATTTTGTCCTGTGACCTAGAAAATGAGGTCAAAGGTCAAATTCGAGGTCATCAGAATATTCGGCATATATCATTTCCTACATGTCCACAATTGATTCCTAAGCGTTAAAGTCAATAATAAGCAAGATATTAGCCATTTTGTGCTCTGACCTTCAAACTGAGGTCAGAGGTCAAATTCAAGGTTACGACAATATTCAGCATATATCATTTCCTATATGTCCACAATTGATTCCTAAGCTGTAAAATTGATAATAAGTGAGATATTAGCCATTTTGTCCTGTGACCTTGAAAATGAGGTCAGAGGTCAAATTCAAGGTCATCAGAATATTCAGCATATTTCATTTCCTATATGTCCACAATTGATCCCTAAGCTGTAAAGTCGATAATAAGTGAGATGTTAGACATTTTGTCCTGTGACCTTGAAAATGAGGTCGAAGGTCAAATTCAAGGTCATCAGAATATTCGGCATTTATCATTTTCTATATGTCCACAATTGATTCCTAGTCTCTAATCTCAATATTAAGTGAGATATTAGGCTTAATGTGTCTCATTATAAAGCATAGGAGAATTTAACATGGGAAAGTCCCATTTGGGCCGAGTTTGGGCCCAAAATGCGCACTTCGAACGATTCAAGGGCAACGAAATTTATACATGTCACAGGAGTACATTTGAGGAGTGTTATGCATCAATAAGAAAAAAAGTTACTGAACAGATTTTGAGAAAACGATCGCCAAAGTCCAAAATTGGCAATTTTTCGACGAAAACGGCCGTTCTGACCTTGAAACCGAGGTCAGAGGTCAAATTCAAGGTCACGAGAATATTCAGCATATATCATTTCCTATATGTCCACAATTGATTCCTAGTCTCTAATCTCAATATTAAGTGAGATATTAGGCTTAATGTGTCCCATTATGAAGCATAGGAGAGTTTAACATGGGAAAGTCCCATCTGGGCCGAGTTTGGCCCAAAATGGCCCACTTCGAACGATTCAAGCGCAACGAAACTAATACACATCACAGGAGTACATATGAGGAGTGTTATGTATCAAAAAGAAAAAAAGTTACTGAACAGATTTTGAGAAAATGGCCGCCAAAGTCCAAAATCAGGCATTTTTCGTCGAAAATGGCCGCCATTTTGAAAAAAATGCGGAAATCAGAAAACTAAAAAAAACCTTTCCTGGGAATATTTTTAGGTATTTTTGTGCAAAATTTCAGAAAGATCGGACCGTATACTTTAAAGATAAAAATGTGAACGGACGGACGACGGACGGACGGACGGACGGACGGACGACGGACGACGGACGCAACGCCATGCCAATAGGTTATCGGACCATAGGTCCGGTAACCTAAAAAGTTACCACCCCAGGTCTGTCACCCCCCAGTGGTCCCACCCAGGGGGAAGTGGGGGGGGGTGGGGGGCAGGATGGGTCAAATGTCAGCCCCACCTTTCCCCATCAAACCCCTCTTGCTTCATTACATCCCCCATCTGCCATTCTGAGAGACCTTTTAGCGGACTTTTTTAAAAAACTTAAACAAGGTTGTCAAATTGTAATTTTGGTTAACAAGTTTCAATGCTAATATGCAATATTGTTCTCTTGAATTCCTTTTTAGCACTTAATCATTAGTATTTGCACCTACCATCTAGATACCATCAAGACTGCTCATTCATTGATGACTACTGATGGTTTATGATATTATAATGCATTTGATACATTTCTATCAGTGGCTTAATTGTGTTTTACATGTATTATCATGCTTAAATTATATATGCCTCATATATCACCTGAATTAATTAATTTAGACTATTTCTCAAAGATCAAAGTTTCAATTGACGATAGCATATGTTCACCAATAGAGTTTGCACACCAATAATTACCACAAAAATAACCATGCTAATACATAAATTAACCACCTTTAACATATTAAGTTTAACCAAATTTATCAACTTCATGGAAAAGCATAATCTCGATTCTCGACACAAAATCCTCCTTGAAAATGTTAAAATCAAATAAGCAGTGGCCTCCGAATAAAGGAATAAGAGGCAACTTAATATCGGTGACGCCAAGTTTCTTCACGTTTATGGACAACAAAAACATTCAACATAAAGCGACTATTGTGCACAAAATACACTGATAAAATGTCATCTGCGAACATGGTGAATGAAAGAGGTGTTAATTCGAGAACTGCTCCCACAGCAACCCCCAGGGTGAAGTGTGTGGGGGTGGAGGGTGTTGGGGGGGGGGGGGGGGTCTATGTTTGACAACTTCACTTGACAAAACACAAAGTGCAAAGTGAGGAGCCTTGTCGATTGAAATGTCGAAAGGCTCAGGGGGTGGGCTGGCAGTAGACCTGGGGTGGGCGATTGGGTTGCTCGGGTGGGCGAGCGTGTTGAGTAGGGTAGCAAAATGTGGGTATGTTTAGGGCAATGGGACAGGGCATGAATTCCTTGACGTTTCCGTCCGTTCGTGCGCCAGTGGGGGTATGCTTGGGAAGTGTTGCTAACTACCACCGTGATTTATTTTGGCGGGGGAGCTCTCACGCCCAAAATTGTCTCATTACGTCTCATTTCCCTCGGAAAAAAGCTGCCCGCTGAAAACATTTGCGGGGACTTCACCGTGCTCATAAATCATCCGCTCTTTATTGTCAATTAAAACAAAACTGACATGATCTGACTCCCGTGTTACGTTCGCTCCAGTGAGTTATCCGTGAAGATCACATGGCAATAATTTACTGGTATCCATGATCGTGGCGAGGGGTTTCCATGGTTACAATGGGGGTAAAGATTCTGGGTGGGCAGCATGACACCGGGGGTCAAGATTGACCACTGACCATGCTAACTGGACAATCATCAACATGTCAACACACAATGGGCAGGAAAAGAACAGTGGTTCAAACTCTGACTCGACCAGGTGGCCGGAAAGTATTTCAGTGATTCTAACTGCTTGTAAATGCTTGGACGTGATGAATCTTGCCTTCAATTTTCTTATGCAAATATCATAATAAAATGTATAATTGAATTTATGATAAACAGACTTATTAATTTCTGAAAATAAATAAAGTTGTCCAAACTTTACAAAACATTAGAAAGTGAACATCCTACGTACACTAGGCTGCTTTGCAGAATACAACTTAAAAAGTCTTTGTAGACAGGGAAGTCTTACTTCGGGAGGCGCATATCTTCATGTATGATTATGCAGGTCAATATGTATATTTTGTGAACTGGAAATTGGTGTTTGCAGCTGTTCAGACACTCCATCATTGTGACTTTGAATTCTTTGCTCTCCGACATTTCTTGTAATTTACTTTTTTTGCGCTGGCAAAAACAAACACCATCGGTTCATTCACAATAGCTCACACATGCTAAATCATAACATTTTTCAAAAAGATTTGCGCCTTCCATCACAATTCCATAATTAATTTTGAAGGAAAAAAAACCCCGACCTTGTCTTACTTGGCCTCTCAGTTTTCAGTTTTCTCTGAGTTGTTTTTGCCTCAAACAGTCCAAATAACTTCGACTGAAACAAGCGAGCAGTGATAATGTTATGACACCCGGGAAAGATGAAATATTTCATTAAACGCGCCGACTATAGATCATCGGCACAGGAGCAAAGGTGCCACTCTAGGGAGGGGTAGACTTTTGATCTTTGCTGCTTCAAAGGGGTCCGCAACTTTCTAAGATTTTACACCCCCCCCCCCCCTCCCCCCTCACCGACCCAGGCAATTTCTCTAGTTTATAAAAAAACATATACGAGAAGGAAATAGGTGCAGGTGCTCGCAATTGAGTGAAATTTCGGGAAAACCATATATAACTATTTTAATATTTGTATGTATGACATGTGGTTCCTGATTAATGATGGTCATGCACTTAGACATTTTACTTTACTTTGTCCATTCAGTGAACCCAGGTTTTCCAATTTAAAATTTAATTTTTACAATTTGGTCTGCTTTAGAGTAGTACTTATGATTGAAATAAATTGTACCATATGAACAGGGTTGCATAAATTGCATATCAGAATATCCATTATTACAACAGCCTCAGAATAAGCTACAAATGTAGGGTTGAATGTGCCTGATACTACTATTTATATTGCATGAAGTCTAATAGCAAATTTGCTCATTTTATGAAAATACAGGTCACTTGGGAAACAGCGACATAATACATGTGAACAATTCTATGGATAACATGGTAACTCACAAAATATATCAATGGCATACTTGTACTGTATTGGTCCTAATAGTAGCACAGTGAGCCAAAGCAAGAACTCTTGCTGCAGCGCGCGCAAAAATGAGGTCAAACTTGTGGTCAGATTTGAGAAAATCACAGAATAATATACCTATAGCCTTCCAATACGATTGAGATAACATAACAATGTGGATTAGAGCACTCCCAAGATCATATCAGAAAGATTTGAAGTGAATTACAAAGTTACACAAATCAAGCATTTTTGCAGAAAAGAGGCTAGAGGGGGGTGCTCTACTATTAGGGCACAAGCCACTATTAGGACCAATACATTAGTAATATTATGCATGTTACTGTCTACTGTGTATATGCACAATTTATAAGCATATATACTCAAGAATACATAAATTTTCTTTTTTTCCACTTACAACAGTTCTCAGAGAAGTAACCTTTTTTGACTCGTGAAAGATCATGAAAATTGCACGGACATCAAGCTGTCTAGCTCTACTCTCTTCAATTTGTAACAGGCACAGACACATGCTAAATTATCATGGAACACACATTTTTACAAGCATTCCAGAAACGCTGGGAATTTTTCATACATGTAGTGCAGGAAATATGGGCCCCTTGCAGATTTTTAAGCATTAAGTTTACTACCTAGTAATCTCAAATACAGACAGACATGCATTCCGTGTAAATGAAATAAAATGTAAACTTGACAGCGTGTTCTAGAAGCAATCTGAATGAAAATTGTTCCTTGCAATAGGCAACAAAACATGAGCATTTTTCTTAGTAACGATTCATATTTTTGTTTCCTCAATCAAGATTACTGAATATGGTACATGCATATATATGATTCCTTCAATGGCTAACATTTTATTGAGATAGGTGACTTATTGAGGATACGGTACCAATAATTCCATACTCACTTTCGAAGAAGATGACATTTAAGCGTAATCCTTAGAAATTGCTTTTATCCCGAGGTTTATGCGAGCGTTGCTCAGAACGAAAATGCCACGCTTCGATTATATTTCCGATGCAGACCTTATCGCAGTGGCCGCCTGCCCTGCATGGTGTCCAAATGTGAAATATCGAAGCTTGTATCCCCGTGCAATTGCCAGTTTATGTGTATGCCAATAACAACCGTCGGAAGCCTCTATTATATACGTAACACCCCTGTGTATGATCCTTTTTTACTCCCGTATTTTTGTAACAAACCACGGGGCAACTCAAGTTCTCTTACGATCTGTTTTCAATCATTTTCTCCAAAAGCCATAAGCAATATTTGCCTTCTTGAACCTACCATAGAGCAGTTGGGTTTAGTATTGGCTTTGAGAGAAGGGGGGGGGGGTTCCTTCCGAACAAAAAAAAGTCAGACGTTATCACAAAACACATAACCTGCACATTGGTACACCAGCTATTCTACGGAACAAAAAAAAACTCTATTGCTTACACCACCCCCTCTAAACACTAAACTCCCACTCAACTATTCTTCTAGTCCTGAAGATGCCAACGGAGGCTTTTAGTTGGATGCACTTGGGTTATACACTTGAGTATAAGCATCGAACTTGTGATATCATATTAATAAACAAACTGCCACTGTTCATGCAAGAGAGGATCTCTACTGGCAAGGCATTCTGGGAAGGCAACCGCCGCGGTCAATCGGTAACCTTCCACCGGACTGCTTGTCACTCCTGACAGAAAGGAAATAAAGAAAAAACTCGTGAATAAATATACAAATGCAAGGAAAAACACTCTCACCTTTGCAGGAAATATTTTATTCCATATATTGCCTCGAATATGAGAATTACTGGAATACCATTCTGCCATAGCATGGAACAGTTTATTCTCTTCAATTCTCATAATTTATATACATGATAAATGTGAAATTAATAGAATGTCAAAATTATGATTTTAATATGTTACGAATGTAAAAAGGACGTTTTCTTTAGATGTATAAATTTACCCCTGACTAAAATGATTACCTGGGGTAGTCCCTCATTGCTTTACAATGCTAGTTATTCACATCTGAACTTTGCAAAACCAATTTTTATAAGACAGTCTTAAAACCCATTTCCCAGGATACGACGAAATCACTCCATAAAATTGGCATCTTATCATTTTTTGCCCTTTACTCCAATAAGCTTACATATAAAACCACTTTGCTTTGATATGTTCCACACACCAACATTTTCAGTGTTTTTTTTTTAATGATAAAAACTTAATAGTATCTGGGTTTAATCACTATTTGCTATCAGATACTAACTGAACTATTCAGATTAGCTGGAACCAATTTGCAGATTATGTGCAACTTGATCCATTGTTCATCATGGCTAATTGA
Organism: Terebella lapidaria; assembly: GCA_949152475.1. Lineage (NCBI taxonomy): Eukaryota > Metazoa > Annelida > Polychaeta > Terebellida > Terebellidae > Terebella > Terebella lapidaria. The sequence goes on from OX424567.1 coordinate 24,050,216, forward strand.
TAATTATTTCTATTTGTCCAATAAAAATTCGGTAGACACGGAGAAAAGACAGATTTCTCAACAATATATCACTCATTGGACAAGTAAGTTTTGTACTTCTAGGATTTATTTCAATTTTCAGCTCTACTTTTGAAACATTTTAACATGTTTAATAGGAACTGTTTTTTAGGAATTATTCCAAAAAAAATCTAACAGAAACTGACCATAATTGAAAGACAAATGAAACTGATATATGCACTATACGTAAGCGAGGAAAGGAATTTCTTTCTGAGAGAAAATATCGATGCACAAAACATCTCGTAAATAATAAGCTTTTTATGCCTGAGATGAGCTACTGGTAAATTCAATATTGATTCATACATAGTATGATCAGATTTCAAGCCTTCAAAAGATCAATTTTGCATGTGTAAAGTGGGTTCATTCCTACAAACTGGTTTCTAAAAATACTAAGATGTTAAACCGTTTATTAGTGGTACTGAAGCATTCAAATATATAATTTGCTCTTCTTATTCGCTCTTCTTATACGTGTTCACGTATATATTAGTTTTTCACTAGAATATTGCTCACAATCAAACCCAATTGTATTTTCAAAATTTGTACTGTTGAACATCAGGCATAAATTAGCATTTAAAAACAGCATTTAAATAGAATAAATTAAATCAAACTCAACACTCTTGATATTTACTAGCCACGTTAACAAAAATGTTATATTGCTGCATGATATAATGAATAGCTTATGTGTTTAAATAAAAAAACATATTGATACAATAATTTTATATCAGAAAGACCTTGAATCAATTAAGATCGATATCGCATGCAACAGGCCTGATGAAGTTATGATGACAGTCATGTAAGACATTGTGTACATTATACAAAGTTTACATGTGGAAAGTTTCAGTACAAGTTTTAAACTTAGTTTCAATATGTACCATGAGCACATGATTATTGTGTACGACTTGATTTTGTATTATACATGTAAAATTTCTGGATGGTCGGTACTGAGTTTCACAAATTTTCTGGACACACACTTTTGGAAATGCAAGTGCTGTGAAACTGGAGAATCCTTCCACACAGTTATAATTGGAAATATTTAGAAAATTTAACAAAGTTATAATTCTAGAATAGCGAACATGGACTCTAAGGGCCTATTGAGGAGCAAAATATTGTGACATGTCACTCATATATTAACAGTCATCACATTTGAGTATCCAAAGATCTAAAGAAAAAAATTTAGACCAACAGGTCGGTGACAATTTAGAGCCAGGAACTCAAAAACTAAATGTGATCCACACAGTCAGCCATATTGGTACACGCATCATCAAAGTACGCATGTTAAATTGGCGACATACAACAAAAAATTATTGACCGAAACGTAATTAAGTCATGAACACAAATTGGGGAAAAATACCAACGTACACAAAGATACATTGTTCATAGTTACATTCACTGCCATTCAACTTCGAAGTTTACCTTGATCTTAGAAGATAAAACTTGAGGTAGATTCATTCACTAGTCCTGTGGTCAACATCCTTTTCAGCGAATTCCAAGCATTTCATATATTCGTTCACCACTCAATCCACAAGTACATGTATATTTCCAACTTCAACAGTCAGTCACCCCCCAAAAGTATCTTTCAATTTTTTATAAGAATATCACGATAGAATTCCTTCCTCCATTTCTATTCTTCCCCCACCTTCAAATATATAAGACCGCCGATCAGAATTTCACACTGAAAGCCCTGCGCCGTCGCCTTCTGTTGGTTAGGTCCTAATTACCTTGTCATAAACCTTAGGCATCTAGTGCTTCCAATAAGTGCCGACAATTGATAAACGACAAATTAAACTTTTCTCGCTGTTGGCGGCAAAGTCGGGCTACCCCTCGAACCTCGCAAAGTCAGAACTTCATTCCTGGAGGGTCCCCCACATTTCACTCACCTTGCCCCCACCCCCAACCCCCAGGCAGCCAGCCGCACCCCCGAAGGACAGCCACCCTTGAGGTCCAACCCCCCATCCAGCTGATACCCCTGTGGAGGTTGAGGGGGTGTCACAAGTTTGATCCACATGGCCGATTACTTTCACTTCCCCACATGGAAGACTATCGGGAAAACCGAGGTCTCGTGGTCGGAAAACGTAGCATTCTGATTGGCCAACTGTTACAATACATCTCGGACCATGTAGAACTCACACTATGGTCACAGTTTATGGCAGAATAATATCTAACATGCAAATTTACTCAACACCTTATGTGGGGTTTTATTTCAGCTCTCGGATATGAGAAAGTGGGGACTTGAGGACTCCAAGTTGAAAAATCGACACAGACACGGAAATCTTCGATGGGAGGTGAAGTCACCTTGCGCCATCAGAAAAACTCGAGTGCGTGTGTAGTGCCACTCATTGTGGCAACAAGTAACAACCCTCATCGGCACGGAAACCGAGGGGCAACAGAAGCCGCCCGAGGCAAGAGGCCGTCCCTCCCGTATTATCCTGCCCATCTTGAGTGGCGACCGTGAAAAGGCCAGCCTTTATTTGGCCCAGCTGGTTGGCAAATAGTGCCGCCAGTGTATTGTTCTCAGGGCAAAAATCAAAACTGATTACGTGTTTAATTTGGTTGTTGAATTCCAGCTTTGTTATGTCTGGGGTTACACACACATGCGCTTTTTTGCCCATGCGTAACTTCGTTGTATGTGCATGTACACTTTATCCGCCTAAGAGTTTTTCAGACATTTGGAGATCACTTTTTACAGAAGTAGAGTTGAAAGGGAGAAGGGTGGGACAGTAGAGCCAGTGCCAGGTATGATTGATGCAGCTGCCTAGGGGCGGACTGTTATCCTAGATGGCGACTTCAACCCACACAAGATTGCTTACATGTTTCACGATGATAAATCGCGAGCCAATGACTTCGTCCAAAGCCTAGATCCAACTGGTCAGCCAACACCATCAAACGACAGAGTCACACTTGTAACCGCATCCGTATTTTGATATAATTAATCTTGAGAGAGATTTCACTGGCTAGGGAGCAAAGCGCAAAGTGCATTCGCGTCATGATGACTTCACAAGTATTTGCTTTGAGCACAGGAAATCTTGCGGATGGCTCCAATGACCGTAGCGAAGAAGTACACTTCAGTTAATTAGTTTTCTTGATCTTCAGCCCTTCGGTTACTTTTCAGGCGACCACTTGGAGCCTACTTATCGTTTTTCCATATTATTTTGTATTATTTCGTGGCACCTGGTCTCGTCTGGGCATAAATCCACTTGGATCAGTTGGAACTTTCAACGTGAAAACTTCAAAACTTTCCGTCTGTCGGGAATCGAGCTTTCAGTTTTTTTCACCCGGAGATTTCAAGTTTGTTTGCTTTGCAACCACTAAAAAAACTTGAATAGACCACAGGGATTTTTTTCTGGCACTATGTTGTCCGCTTCCTTCAATGAGTGTGTATATTTTTATATAAGTGTGTAAGTCATGCTGGTGTACAACCACACATTGTGCTCAAGTACATTCTATGTTAGATATATATTGCGTTTACATGTTCTTTAACAGGTGATATTTTTGTTAGCGAATTTGTAGGGACTTGAAGATTCATCTTTAGGAAGGAATAGAAAGGTGGAAAATCATGTAACTCCAAAAGAAAGCAAACATATACCCAAAGAAATATTATATATACTATTTCTTTAAAATACTGACAACATACTCAAGATTTTTGAAAGATTGAAAAATTCAGTCACAAATAAAAAAAAAACCCTGCATTTACAGACATCCGTCAATGTTTACTGCCAATGAAGTCAAGTAGTAATAGGACACACTTACAACTCTTGACGGGGTGAATAAGTCAGAGGGCACATAAATAAATTCAAGCAACTACAGTATTACATGAATCAGGTTTTCAGAGGTAATATTTTCATTCACAACTTGTAGTTTGATTTAGTCACGTAGGTTTGCCACCCCAGTGACTGAAAATAATACTATTTTTAATAGAGGCAAACCCTTTAAAAATCTAGATTGCAAATTTCTCACCGTTTTGTCTTCAAGACTTTCATTTTGCAGATTAATTTGGTTTCAATTCAAAATCTGATTTTGGAAGTTATAATTTAATTTGAAGAGTAAACTACATCTTTTAGTTAGATATATAAGATAAAACAACATTACATGTACCGGGTACATGCGGAACAATGAAGGGGTCTACATTTTGACAAGCTACCTCCCTTAAATTATGCTAATTTAAAACTTATGTTTTTGCCAGCAAAGAAGAGAGTTTTATTATCACCGAGAGGTGTTACACCATTCCACCACCAATATTATGACCATGCAGGCACTGGAACAGATTCTACGGTACCAGGTACAGCAACGATATAGTCTCCAATAATTATCTTGTCATCTTTAACAAGAGACTTCCCTACCTGCTAGTATATGCAAATTGGACGCAATAATTTTACGACCTATAGTTAGCACAGAACTCCATACATCACAAATGGTCGCACGGTAAAAGGCGTCGGAAATTACATAACTATGGGCGTACCGACCAAATTTGTCAACGACTGTATCAAGGATTGACAGTGTCTGCTCCTCGGAAGTGATTTCGACACGCAAAGGTGACGGACCAGAAAGAAAAACATGCACGTTTTGACCGTTTTCAAAGGGGTAGTGGAAATATTATCGTCGCTAAGTGTTGCCTGACAATGAGCCGAATGACATTGCATGATTGAATTTGTTTTTCTTCCGTTTATTCCCCCGAGATTTTCTGGTGCCAGTAAGCACGGTTAGCATAATCAAGCATTCATAATCGCCAGTCACCAGAGCTTGACAGACTGGGGAAAGAGTCCCAGTCAAAATATAACATGAAATAACCTCTTAAATAAACCAGTCTGACTGGGATTGAATAAAGTAAAACCCTTTAAGTTCGCTGCCACAAATTTTCGCGTTTTTGCGATCAGACCATGTTCGTGGCCATTTAATTTCGTGGTTTTGCTGTCTCGAACAAATTTTGTCATAACCAATTGTTTTGTCATAACAATTGGATTCGCGAAAATAAAAGGTCGAGAATAATTTGTGGCTTTACAGTAAAGTAAAGACAAAATGAGCAAATTTGAATATCCACAGAGAAAATTTACATTTACTTGTTAAAAAAAGTTTTTTTTTACCTGTTTTATCCAAAGCTGCCCCATCATCAGTATTTGATTCTCTTGGGTCACTCCCGGGACCCAACATCTGAAAATTATTGGTAAAAAATAATATCGATTCGCAATGCAGTTGACATGTATCATCCACCACATACAACTTCAACTGTTTGACATAGAAAATTAATACCTGAAATATTTGGATACTTTATACATTATCAGACTGAATCCGTTAGTGTGCGAAAGATTTTGATTGAAAAGTGACTAGTGATTGCATTTACACACATTTATCTGACAATTATTTACCAAATTTCTAATCACATATATTTTCAAATATCTAGGCCTACTTAGCATGCTTAGGTTTCCAATTTAGTTGAGGCTACTAGTATATTATAATTTATGAATGATAAGGCCAAAAAAAAAGTATTATGGTTCTGGTTAGGCACGCGCGTCAGTTTTAACCCCGCGCATCACTCGTTTTTTTAAAAACAAAAACAAAAAATCGCGCGCATCACTTCTTGAGAGGTGAATTTCTTTTTTTTTTTTAGTAAATTGACACCCATACACCGATTTTCGGGAGATAATGATTGAGTAAAATAGTCCCGAGTGTGTCTGACATTGCAAAACTTGGTGTATGGCTGGCCAAACAGGGCACATTCAACCGGGTCACTAATCAACAGCCAATTTTAGGCGAAAATGGTTGGCCAAATGGGCCATATTTGACCGTATCAGTCGTCGGCCGACTGAAAAAAAAAAAAAAAAAAAATCGCGTCGTCGCATCACTTTTTCGGGGACCCCAATAACCAGAACCATAATACTTTTTTTTTTGCCTAATTCATGAAGCCCATGGCGTTTTGGGGAAAATTCCACAGAAAACATTTTCACATGTTTCTAAAGGAATAATTATAAGACTTACGTTTACGTGCACCATATTTGCGGCCGTTTTCGTGCTTCGCTTGTCATTATCACAGCAACATACTGGGTCACATACATTTTGTAGCACTGGAAGAAGTCGAGAAGAGTTCTATTAGTACCGTATTGGTCCTGATAGTAGCACGGTGAGCCAAAGCAATTCGAGGTCAAATTTAGGAAAATCACTGAATGATACACATATAGCCTCCAATCCCCTTTATTATGATTTAAATAACATAAATGTATGGATTGGAACACTCCAAGATCTTATTAGAAAGATATGAAGTGAATTACAAGGCTACAAAAATCTAACATTTTTGGGGAAGAGGGGGGGCGCTCTACTATTAGGGTGCGTGCCACTATTAGGACCAATACGGTAAGCCTATTTCTCCCTGACCCCGCCGGGAAATAGACACCCGTGCCCGTGGCCTCTTGCCGGGAATTGCCCTTTTTTCCGGGCTAGGCCTACTTAATATTAAATATATTTCACATTTTCACCATTCGTTATTGTAAATCGAATAAACAAATGCAATGCATCATTGGGCATATAGTCTGCTTGTAGGAAACTAGAATCCATGCCATAATAATGATGTAATTGCCATGAGTCATATATTAGATAAATATGAAATATCACACCCTGTGCCTGTTTTTCCGTTCGACCTTCACGATGTTCACTCGCCGAAAAGCGCGGGAAAACACCCACGTTGGTGTAGAGGGCGCCAGCAGCGTGTCGTATTTGCGCGACATGCGGTGCACGTGAATGCAGAATTTCCATCGGACGTGCCCCTCTCAAGAGATTGCACTGCTAAGCAGTGCTACGAAACCAAGCAAATGCACGGAATCGTGTGCCGAACAGAAAATTCTATTATATGATTTACGTGGAGTAGATTGCCAACTTGGTCAATTTTTGCTATAGAAGTCTGAAAGATTACAGAAAATTAAATTGCCGTTGATTCCCGGGTAAAGATGCCAATTAAATACGATACCATTTGGTACTGCAACAAAAGAGCAAACAATAGTGTGAACGAGATGATACACACGCAAGTCCCAAATTATTTTCTTTTGAACGAGATAGACCCATCTGACCATGAATATTTTGCATTGAAGTTGGTCCAAACATCCGGGAGTAGACTACCGCATCACATCGTGACCTATAATACTGTACTCTTTCTCATAGACATTTTGACTTAAATTATTTTGATTCGTTCTTGAGACATAATGTCTAGAACAGTGGGGAACCTGAGGACTTATATTCAGTCTTTGCTATCGATAATAATATAATTTAACGCAGTGAATTTGTTGGAATTCGGCAGCCTCCATGAAAAAGTGTGCCACTGCTATTTGGAGATCACTCCTCAAGCTCACTGGTTCGTGCACAAATGGGTTTACGGAAGTATGAACGTTGAAGAAGGTGCAAGCAAATCGAACACTGGGAAACAGTTCTATTAAATATGAAGTCGATCCCCATTTATATTTTCCACTTGTTGTAGATGGTCCCATTGCTGCAGTCAGGGGCAGATCTAGGAAGTTTTAGAGGGGGGGGGGGGGGGGCGATACCTGAAGGAGCGCATCATATGCAGGGACGAATCCAGGAATTCGCTATTTTGAATTTTCTCTTGAAGAATATTTTGAATTTTCTCTTGAAACGGAAGCGGTCAGGGGGTTCCGGATGTGCCACAAGGCCACCGAGAAAATTTTGGGCTTTGATAGTATCCCAGGTGATTTCTGGAGTGTAGTTTACAACTGCATTTGTGCAGTATAAATATTTTTAAAGGTGACATTCTGGTGTGGGGCGTAGTAAGGGCCGCGAGAATTTTATTTGGATTTGTAGTATTTCAGATGATTCCTGAGGTGTTTTCATAACCCATATTTGTACAATTGAGATATTTTTGCGAAATATTTTGCAGCATATCCCAGTCTTCCACATATTTCCACTCCTACAATTGGTTGCGTGCCGGATGCACCCCCGTCTGGACCCTCCATTGATATACCATAAAATTGATGCTACTGTATATGTTTAAGTTTATACCAAAGCAAATACATTGCAGTAGTATTAGTCTCCTAAATACTTCATACATGTACATGAAAAATAAAACATCTATTTTTTCGCTGAGGGGGGGGGGGGGGGATTAGGGCGCCACAATCGCAGTGTCCTAAGGTTTGGAAAGAAGGAGTGTTGGAGCATGTCCGCTGCAGTCTCCAGTGGCGACGACTGTTTCTGCTCGGTGCTGATTTGGTGAACAAAAATTTTATGACTCATGCAAGCCGTTCTACCTCGTGCTGATGGGAGGTGGTGTGTGTTTTACTTTGCATTTTGCAGTCGAGTGTCTTGTCGACGTATGAACAGCTAAAGGACATGTATTTTTATGAATATCCCCGTAATCCCCCAATTGAACCGAATTAACCACCAGCCTCACTGAGAACCTGGTGACGCCCCGGCAGTGCTACGGCAGAAAAATGGTCTGATCTGGGATTAACCGTGGTGCTACCAGCTTTGCCATAGTGAAACCGTAGCAGAATCGTGATGAACAGTGCCAAACCATGACAAATTGTGATGAACCGGTATCAACCTGGGCACTACGGGGAAGGCCAATTCCCATATCCGTGGTCAATGTGAAATATCTTGCAAGCAGGTAGCACAGTGGTTTCTCCACGGTTGCACTACGGTTTTATCACAGACACACCATGGTTATCATGATATAAGTCACACCATGGTTCCACCACGGATCCTCCAGGTTCTTCACGGTAGAGCTGTGGTGGCAAGACAGAAGTCAAACCGTGGCACGACCGGGGTGACATTTTTGTTGTGACCACTTCTGTTTCATTTTTTCGACACCCGAACGTCCCGGACCACGTGGGTTCACCCCGGTAGCGCCTCGGTTCTGGTGCTGTGAAGTCCGGGATGGTCCGGGACGTCCGGTGTGGATCAGGGCATTCCGGGGCTCAGTGAGAATGTAGCATTAAGGAACCACATCCTCAACATGGAGGTTGCTCCTATGCTCTGGTGTCATGGTGCAAGAATGATCAGAGACATCAGATGTGTCCTGGAATGTGATGGCATTCAATTCCACAAACCGGATGCTGGGACATCCTATACTAGACGCAAGGCCATATTTCCTTGCAGAAGGCATAGTCTGTTGGCAATGCTAGGATAAGACCTGGCGATCTGACCACTTTAGTAAGTTTGATCAGCTTGTGACAGGAACGGTCATGGTTAACAAAGCTTTAGAATGTCCACTGGTGTTCCCGTCTTCCTATGATAGGCTAGCGGTAGTATTTTTGATAGGATATCGTCTTGGTAACGGTCTCATATATGATATACAATAACGAAACACTGTTGAAAAAGGAATCTGAAACTACCGTCTAAGCTCTATTATTCCAAACATTCCTAACTGTCTGAAACAAGCTGCTTCCATGTAACTGCAACAATACATTGATTAACACAACCTTCTGAACGAATTCCCGTCAGCATACCGACCCTTTCATGAAAAAATCTGGAAAAAAGTATGATCAGGGTAGCGAAGCTCATATACTTCGACTCATCAGAGATGGCATCCTTCAGTTTCTTGAACACGGTGAGCAGGCCGAGCCGGTGATGCTAGATCTCAGCGCCTTCGACACCATCGACCAGGCACTGTGCTCCATCAAATTCAACATCTTTATGACATCAGTGAAGGTGCTCTGGAGTTGATCACATTTACCTCTAATGCCAGACACAGACTGTAGCTACGCGTTCACAATCTTTCATAACTCGGGAAGTCTCGTGTAAAGTACCTAAAAGGTAATTGGCTCGACCCTGACTTATTCAATCTTTGCATGGACCCACTAGACATGGTGAAATCCTCGAACACCATAGCACAATCAATCTACGTGTCATTAGCTGAAGATACTCAGTCGTAACTTTAGTCTTGAAGATGTCAACTTAAATGTCAATGCCCTGCAGCGTCTGGAGATTTGTCTGACAGATATTCACAAGTGAATATTGTGTAACAAACTGAAACTGAATGACGGTGAAGAGAGTTTATTTTTCTTTCTCGTTAGAGGTCGAATGATCATCTTCAAGGCATCAGAATCGGTTCTCCCATTTGAGATTGGTACTGGTATATGCATATATCCCTCATAAACTGGAGTGCAAGCTCATCAAAAGAGTTCAACACGTGCAAAACAGGGCTGCTGGACTGCTCAGTGGTGTCAGGAAACACGATCCAATCATTCCAGTACTCAACCAACTACATCGCCTTCCAACCCAATAATGGGTGAAATAGAATGTTCTTCTCCTGGTTTTTGAGTCGCTTCATAGTCAGGGCCCAACAAATCTTCCCAGTCTTTGGAAATTAAGACATCACTTCACTTTAATGTTTCAACGCTTCATGCTGTCTACACCCACAACAAAGACCTGAGGTTACAGAGACAGACCGTCTATGTTTATCTGCCCATTATCTGGAACAAACTGCCCGTTCAAATACCAAACTGTCAAAACTTGGACCTTCCAATCACTGCTGAAACAAACCTTTTTCATACTGTTTTCACTGATGCTTTAAATAATATATACTCTCTTCTTCTAAGGGCATTCAAACGAAGTTGTCGTGAAAAATATTATCTTTTGTGCTAGTGTCCTCTCAAAGCAAGTTACCTCAGGTGCTTTCAGATACTTGTTGCTTGCTGGTGCTGTGACTAATCCTATCACCATAATGGTAAAATGGTAGTGCTCACTACGACAGGCCAGATCATCCATATTAATTTGTTATCATCTGCTAGTCGCTGGAATAACATCCAGATCTCAAAATGAAAGAAAAACGTAGTCATCTAGCCTTCTCGATCATCTGTGATAGAACTGCTAGAACCCTGTTTGCTTGTCATTCCGCATATTTTTAATGCATGTTGATGATGATGTTTGTCAGTGGTCCACAAAATTAGGGTCAGGTGTGAGCCAAGTGGTATTCTGGACTTCCTCTAGAGGATACAAGCTCTTCAGGTCTGAGATAACTTGACACAAATAATCATCCTATGTCTTTGGTGGAAGCCAGTACGTCCACTAGAACTACTGGTGTCCCAGTTTCGAACCAGTAACACCATTTATCTGGTCTGGCCATGCATATTGCCCTCGTCGTGGAAAGTTCTGTTCAGGTGTTATTGGTCAGTCTGACTTTTAAAATTTCCACACATGTATCGGCTTCCTGAGTGTTCACTGTATTTGGAAGGAAAATGGAATGTTTCTCATGGTCCTCATAATGTGTTGATGAGTTTCTGGCCAGTCACATCATAATGTCTTGTCATTCAATATGGAAAAGGTGTAGTCCCATTCCTCGCAACCTGGGTATCTGAAAGTGAAGACGTCTCGCATTTGCATTTTCTAATCTTCATATGTGGAATTTCTCGTCAAAGCATTCTAGTAAAGAGTCTATCTTCTCCATGACTCGACTGCTCTCGCAAAACGTTTCTTCCTTGACAACCAATTCTTGTTGAGATCATGGAGATCCTAGGTTCATCAATCAGTTCAGTCTTGTCTTGGATGGATGATTCCATAAAGTCCCATATTCAATTCTGGTCTGGGTTCTCTGGCGCTGTGAAAGAATGAATTTATTTACATATACTTGATTCTAGTTCATAGAATGACTGAGGTAAATTGAGGCACCATCCTTCGGTGAGACTATCAGTGTCATAACCTCTATGTGCTTGCGAAGATTATATCTAGATAGGTCATATATGATGAGTGCTGCCTTTCTGTATTCCTTTTATGGTACTGGTATAATATATATCTCCTATCTCATGAAGACTAAAATTGCCTTCATGCATTTATGTATTTTTTAAAAATATATGGATTTTGGTCAATTTTTGATTTTGAAACAGGGTTTCTGGATGATGATAGTTATTCAGGTGAAGGATGTAGCTTCCCCATAGTTTTCGGAATTAATGAACATTGATTGCTCTTTCACCCATGCAAGGCTCAGAAGGTTTTTTCCCCCATCGAATTGTCTTTAAGGCTCATTGGGTGTCTTAATAATCGTATCGGAGTTAACACATATACATTTTATCATACATCATAGAGCGATACAGATATCATTTGCTGATGTGGACGTGGTGATCATAAATAGCATGCTTTAGTGGTGTTTGAACCTGGTTTCAGGCGAAAACATATTTGCTGCCAGTATTTTTATTTTTTTATTTATTTATTTCGGCCATATCTCAAAAACAGTGTGCTGGAGACTGATATCATTCTCTTGAACATATCATTCTCCTGATCATGACTCCAAACCATAATGTGAACATACCCGGTACATGCATATATACCTTATGCTAGAAAACAAGCTCAGTTGGCACTCTCTGTTTTTATTTCTCTCTCAGATACGGTGAATGGGGAATGAAATCTGTGGCGGAAATTATTTTGCATTATTACTTTCAGCCTGCGAATGACCTGCAAATTATTGCTGAGATTCTGAAATGGCCTGCTGCCTGACTTAGCATTCACATGAATATCTCTGTAATGGGGGTGGGGGTCGGGGGGGGGGGGGTTAATGTACTAATATTCAACAAAGAAAATTCCTCCTCCCAATAATCGATAATTGGTCCGTGATTTTGGTTGCAATTGCCCAGTGGCAGAGCGTTCGTCTCACAAACGGGTGGTCCCTAGTTCAATCTCAGGTCGCGGTCGTTGACGGATTTAGTACCTGATATGTTGTCCCTAATTCCGGAGAGGATATTATGGCACCAGCATTCTCAACGGTGGTGCAAACTGATAGATGTGCCCTGATTTGCGTCATGCCGCTATGTACATTCTGATAATTCACTACATAGATCTACATCACATAAAACAAACAGGACCCCACTGGAAACAAGTGCGTATATTTTTGTCAGTTAATATTCTGGAGGCTCACCCCCTGAATTATCCAATCCAGAAACATGACATTTTCAAATTTTCCCTGAAAGCTTACACACAATCAATTAGGCCTATGTTTCGCGCAGAGCTTTACCTTATAAAAATTAGACCTGTGTGTAAAATATCTGCTTATGCTCGATGTGCCCTAGATAGTAAACGCCTTTTCTAGAACTACTAGTATTATAAAATTGTATTAAACATACGAGAAGAAATGTTCGCTAATATTTCCGCACATAACAAACTCGTGCAAATGTGGTACGTCTTGAGATATTATTGTGCCGCCATCTAGCGAATGGCAGAAGAAATAACTTCGCTGCTGCCACCTGACGGCAAACGTCAGAACGAGGCGATGTCAACATTTGGACGGGTTTTTCTGCTGTAAACATGGAATTCACACCAAAAGAAAGGTTTGAAGCGGCTGTCAAAGTGATTCAAACTATGCCCAAAAATGGTGCGTATTGTGGTAACGCATGTATTACACTGTATATTTTACGTAGCGAATGTACGCGCATATCAATAGATCTATTTTATGCAGCGAATGTGATGAATGAATGTGAAAAAAGTGTGATTTTTGGACCTTGTTCCCTGGAATTTGTACCCTGATGATGATCCCATGTCATGATGTATCATATGATTCATTGATTCGTCAAATTCGTGCACACTATGAACTGGTAGTTGACACTGGTTGTTCACCCCTGAGGTGATCCAAACATAAACAGTGATAAGCATAAGGCTTAAGGGTAGGTGTATTAGAGTTGAATCTCTAACTGCTCCGATCATCTACAGCCGATTAACATATTTTGCTGAACAGAAGTTATCACTACCAATATATTCTGAAAGCTACATAGATCTAGGCCTGTGTATGTTTTATGTTAGGCTTATATTAAATAACAGAATATTTTATTTGTATCCAATATAGAAAGTCGATGAATATATATCACTAGCATGTACATATACTTTATTAGATACTTCAATCACATTGAATGATCTGTATTCAATTCCTATCAATATAATCTGTATGAAAGAACAGCATGTATGCAACCAGGTACGACTGCTTTCCTGTATATACTACACCCTGGTCCTGCTTGGTAAATCCTTCTAGAGTCAAGGACGAAAAACGATTCGGCTGCCAGTGCCAGGGTGTAAACAGGTGGTTTTGTCTGTCTGTTTGTCTGATAGTGCGGGATGTCATACGTTTAGGTTCGTTTCAACCCTCACACGCGCTGATGCTCAAGTTCTATGGCTACTACAAGCAAGCGACGTCTGGGCCGTGTGACTGTCCGAGGCCGGCGTTCTATGATGTCATTGGTAAAGCAAAATGGTATGTATATTTGTATGAATGACCGCCACTGGTATAACATTTCTCAGTAGTAATCAAAAACATTGTAAAATGAAATTGTGATAATTTTCATGAAAGAGTTCAAATACTGTATGAAATTAGCAGTGTCAAAAAGACTGATTATAATACCGAGTAAATGTGCTATTTCATTTTTTGCTTTGTTTTGAATATCAAATGTTATTACACACAGCTTGTGTGTACCATCAGCATGAAATCAGTTCTATTATGATCTTTTCAGGGATGCTTGGAACAAACTGGGCGACATGTCATCAGAAGACGCGATGGTTGCATACGTGGAGGAACTCAAAAAGGTTAGAACTAAAAAAAAAACTCAAAGTATCTTACCCTGTAACTTTCACAAAACATAACAATATTATGAAACACATCAGTATCATCACTTGATATTTGCTAACAATAGATATATGTGTATTGTCATATATTTGGAACGCCATGTAACCTGGTGACCTGGGCCATTTACTTCTAAAATTTCATTTGTGTATCGAATCTGGATTTATCATGTTATGGTATGATGTTTTATTTTGAATGAAATACCTGAACAGCTTTAGGGTGCATATACATGAACTAAAAATACATCCTCAGATAATTGAGACGATGCCAGCCACGCAGATGGTGACAGACTTTATTGGCAAGCTTGGGGACTTCTACGAGATGGTTGACGAGAATATATCCCACGACTATAACCGACTGAAGCCTCTACTACAACGTGACAGGGAGGAACTGGGGGAGAACGGGGTTAATGGGATACTGGAAGGGTCGCCACGGCAACCTGCATCAGACTCGGACAGTCAAGGTTAGAAGTTTATTGATTGCACTCATAAATTTTCTTGATGGAATTGTATACATGTACTCTTCATATACTTATGCACATATACTATATACATACCGTATTGATCCGCATATAGGCGCATGCGCCTATATGTGAGTTATTGCATATTTTCCAGTGCAGTTGAAAAATAAACTGTCTCACCTAAAGGCGCATGCGCCTATATTTGAATATAGGCTCACCCCAATATTCACTTATAGGCGCACCCCGATATTCACTTATAGGCGCACCCCCAATATTCACTTACCGGTATAGGTGCACCCCAAAGGTCTCCAAATCACACAGAATTTTATATTAAAATAAAGTATATTTACAGTTTTACCGCCAAATATGTATCAAACATTTATCTATCCCACTCATCAAGTGATATCATAGTGAAATGATATCACGGTCAAGCACACTAACAGCGTATCTGTAGCTCGACATATTATCGGGCGCCAGTACCATCTGCATTGTCTAGGAGGAAACATTCTGTACTCATGTACCCCGCGAGCGGCACTGTATAACACAGCAACAGACATTTTTTTTTCTAAATTGCGATCCTTTCCATGTACGTGCTCATTGTTTTTCTGATGACATGCGCCTATATGTGAATATTGGTTTTCGGCTGGAAAAATATAAAGTGTCTCACTTAACGGCACATGCGCCTATATTCGAATATAGGCGCATATTCACTTATAGGCGCATGCGCCTATATGTGGATCAAAACGGTAGTCACCACCTTGAATTTTAGTGTTGGGTTACTAGTATACTACCAGTAGTCAGTGCATCAGTATCTATTTGTGGATGTTTTGTGCAGAGTCAATGCATATGAATTGGATGTTTGGGTATTGCGCAATGCACTTTCAAGAATGAAGGAATGTTTTGGAGGAATATTGCCATATAAATATTCCTGAGATGTAATGTGTGATGTAATGGTAAATTGAATGAGACCATATATGGGTATATACATGTATATCTAGCAATATGAGACAATTTAGCAATAGTTTCTGTGGCGGAATAATTATTCGCTCTGTGACCAATAGTACCAATAGTACTATTACATGTACAAGCATGCTTTAATACGTCCTTTCCGACCCCGTAGACGAAGGCACTTCTGGTGAGGCTGAAGGCGATGATTCCATCCCTCTGGTGAATGGCACTGAAACTAACAGCCCCCTGGTGAGTGAGCCAGACACTACAAGCCCTCTAGTGAGTGAGGACGACAGCGATGCTGACGAGTTCTGCGACACAATGGACGCCCCTGCGGTACAGGTCTGATCAATGGGATCAAAATACGACTTTTAGATTTTAGTTACATCAGTAATTAACTTAATGTGCTGAAGTTTTGTGATCCATGTATCACCTTCAATTGTAAAATTTACGATTTGTCACACACCTAAAATTTTATTCAACTTCTTCATCCACAAAGTGGGAGAAATTGAACGGAACAGACCAGGTGGATGCTCAGCCTGACTACACTCAACACAATGGACATGCCCACCAAATGGCGTACGTTCCGCCGACCACGAATAAACCATCCATGACGCGAGACACGAGCACCTCAAACTTCTCGCTGGGTCCGTCACAACTCTCCGACCGGAACTTCAGCACGTCTGATTTCATCGCCATGGAGAAAGCAGAGGAGACGGTGGATGCCATGGTTACGAGAGGGGGTGGGAAAGTGGCGGGGGACGGCGGTAACCCCGGGAGATCCCAGGGCGGGCGGTCGTCTGGGTCTACCGGACAAAACAGGGGTAAGGGTTGTGTGGTGGATACATCCGTTCTATTTGAATCTTCATGTTGATACAGGAAGCCAATTTCTTTTCTTGAATATATATCTTGAATCATACTAACAAATTGATCATCACCAATTTGTATACATCCCATTTTCTGTACCGGAGAAGACACCAACACTAATAGATACCACAAACTATTCACAAAGTACAATGATGCATGTATAATAGTTCTCGTTGCTATGAACAATCTTTTATTTCCAATTGATTCCCAGGTGCACCCCTGACATCCACCACAACCCGCACTAGTGGTGCTAGTAGAGGGTCCGCGGGCGGAAGCCGACAGAGTCATCAGGCACTCGAGACATTCCAAGGGGCGGGGCAAAAAGATCAGATTGCAGTGGCTTTGAACAGGCTACAGTATGACATGAACCAAGTGTTATTACGACTGGACAAACTGGAGGCTCTGGCAAAGGTATGGTAATTGATGCCCATCCTGTAGTAGCTAACCAACTACGAAAGTTCATTGGTGGGGAGTGTAAAATATTGATGGTGGTTATGGAGAGTAAATAAATACAATTCATATGAAAACTGCAATGAGCCAATGTTTACTGTTTATTTTCCAGTTCTGAATATTCAATGTTCTTTATTTGCAGACTTCAGACAAAAGGGCCAAACACGACAGTGTAAGTCAAGGTCTTACAGTGAAGTTGTCACAATACCTATATCTTTCTCGCAACAACTTTAGAGTTGGATTGATTTACGAGTTGCAGTTGGTATAAAATGATCAGTTCGATACATTTGGATCAATTTGGAACAGCCTTTTCAGGCAATAGTTGATATTTCCTGATACTGTAGGTTCTGCCGTACTGGTGGCCATTCCCACGTTCAGTCTCGAAGTCGGTTTTCTACTTGATCGTTTGGCCTCTGATCGTCAACTGGATCTTCCGATTTCTACGGAACAGAAGGTGTGTACCAGTATAATAATGTTCATTGTCATATAAGATATACACCAAGTTGTGTTACAAGCAGAACAGCTTAGAATATTTCAGACTTTGTTAGCAAATTATGCACATTTTTTTTCTTGATCACATGATCTCTTTTGACACACAGGTCTCACAGACATTGAAATCAACACAAATGGTCGAGCTCTACACATCAAAAGTTGTCTTTCAGTGAGCAGATTGTATCATTTTAAGGATTTTTATCTAAATGATTGTTTATATATTCAGGTGAATGTCTCTGTATGAGAAATAATGTCGAAATTGGGAAGAAATAGGAAACCCCCCAGAAAATTGTTTGTTTTGAATGAATGAATCACGCAGAGAAATATCATGTTGTTGACCCATCATTCCATTTTGCTACATATAGTACATACATGTAATATTAAACTATTCAGTAAATTATGATGTTTGTGAGGCAATGATTTTGTTAATGAAACAACTTTTCAGTGAGGTATCCATACTTTAGTCAATAAAAATTTCGAAGTTAAGCTGTATGCAATCGTGTTTGCATGCAATATCTCGCATTCGATTGGAAATTCATTTTTATACCGGACCAAATGTACTTCTGAAGATCCAGTAGTTCATACATGTAAAGATGAACAGCAAGCCAGATTTCTTACCTGTATTTGTAAATTCATTGATTGGGATTATGTGTACCTTAACGGAGCTTCAAACTGTGATATAGAACATATACAAGTAAACGTCAGGGATCCAGAGTAGCAAAAGTGGTCGCCGCATGAAACAAATGCGTTGGCCAAAATTCTTGCTGTGAGGTCGTCAGTCAAATAAACTGATAAAATTGAATGATGTTTGTGCTAGAATATCAGTTCGTGCGCTGAGCGGCAGGTGGAAAAAGGTGCACTGTGCTAAGCGGCACCGGAAGTTAAAGTAACTTTGTATTTGATATAGGCCGCCGCTGATGCGGCGACCAATAATTTGAACATATTAGTCGGGTGTAGCAATCAGATTATTTACGACAGATATGTAACAATATTTTTGTCCTGTTGTATACCAGTAGTAAACAGCACAGATATACTTTGTCTCGAAGTTGTGATGTAACGATATTATCTATAATGACAATGTCTCGTATGCTTGGGAAATATTGTGTGCATATTTTGTGTCAAATTTTAGGTTAATGGTACACGATATTTGAAGATATGGTGTACCGTTAGCTGTGTTGAATGATGGATAATTCCTGGCATGATACGAAAGCCAATGGGAAATAGTCATGCAATAGGGGGGGGGGGGGGGAATTGTAAAAATCGAGAAAAAAATTCAGTTGAAGGGACGATGTTGCAATGTTGGACTATAGCCAAATGAATTTATCTGTATTATCAGAAGTGTTACCAGATATGTGGCAACGATTTTGTTATTGTGTATTAAACTCTTTGTTTTGTATGCCATGAGTATTTCACGAAACGTTACCATGATTTTGATTCTAGTCAATGAAAGAAATTTTGCAAATGTTTTTTTTGGCCATACATGTATTTGAATTTTGAAATTAGGTAAATTTCATGTTTAGAACAAAAGCAGTTCAGTAGCTTGAATAACTTTCATAAGATATATAAATTATGGAAACTAATGTTGCTATTTATCATAAAAACTCGAAAGTTTTCTGAAAAATATTTCAAAACTTGTTGTTCTAATGATTGGTTTCAGAAAAGTTCTGATTGTGCCTTTTGAGGAATGGTTAAGATGAATGATTGTCAGATATTTTCGTACAATGTAAATGAAGAGAATAAAATTCCTGTCACACAGTGAATTAAAATGAACTGTGTTTGTGTATGAGCCGGTGTTTTACCAAATTTCCTCCTGTTTTACAAAATCTGATATCATTATAATACACCCATATCTAATACTAGTATTGGATTGTGCTATGTTCAAGTTTGTTTTTTCTTGAACATAGGCACACCTCATGAACAATGGTTTGTTGAATATGAATTGGGAACTGTAAACAGCTGTACATGTATAATTCACATGTGGTTAAGGAAACACGGTGTTTTTGGTATATAGCAATTAAATTTTGGCAATTTGGACAAACTTGGTGCTCCTTTCTGATAACATGGCCTTCGCATAGATATTTTGGCAATATTTTAAGATTCTTCGCTCCCTATGAGCCAGCATACAGGAAAGTTCCTTTATCTAGACTAACCTAATCACAATCTACATTTAGTCCCTTTCAATGTTTTGAGCCTGGATTGCTGGAAATTTCAAATAAAAGTACATGTCAGATTTGTTTAAATAGGTAAAAACCTTTATTTCAAATACGCAACAAAGTTACAAACATTATGAATACAGACTTCCAATATTTTCATGTATTACAGACACATTGACTCAAACAACATTGTGAACAAACAAATACAATAGATGAAATAGATAATGTTAATAGATGAAAAGATATAGGAAGTTAGTGAATCAAGATATGAACTTCAAAGTTGAACAAAATCGGTTAATATTTTCCGAAACACAAATATTTCACGACAATATTTCAGGCTACGATCTGAAGCAACATGGACAACAACGCAAATAAGCAACAAACTGGACAATTCAAACGTGGGACAAAGACGATTACATCTGCATTCAGCACAAGCCGACAGATAAAAGTATGTACAGTACATATTTACAGAAACTTGCAAACATGCTTTGCAAGACTCGCTGGTAGAGCATTAGATATGTGATATGATACAATAGTGGTGGTCCCATATGAACCATGCAATGAAATACAAACATGTCTACAGAACTATATATTATGTACAAAAGATCTACTAGTATCTAGTTTATGTACAGAAATAAATGCAAATCTGGCACGATTTGGTACGGTTTCCCCCCCGAGCATACAAATGGGAAGGAACATACACGGCAGGCATACAAACATACATGCAACCAACAATTTACACTGAATGAAACTCATTTTACAAAACTACAAATTTGACTGCATTTGTCTAACATCTGACAAACGAAAAAGATCAAACAGAAATCATCCAAGACCTAAAAATTCACATTCATCTTACATTACTGAGCAAATGATTCAGATTAAACATGCAATGTCAACATTCATAACGATGTATATTTCATTGAAACTTCAACATTTCTACAATGTACAACAAAGACATTTTGATCATAACTGGCTCGCACAGAATATTATCAAAAATATATTCAAATCTGTCTAAAATCTACCTATATTACGAGTCAAATGTGACCAAGCAATGAGCATAAGAATTGCAAGCAAATTTCCATAATTAAATTGTGACCTGATCTGAAGCGAATAATTTGGTGTGCATAAACCGACGAAAACTACGAAGTGCAAATCTATAGCTACAGACAAGACTATTTACAACCAAGTGAACACACCAGAACGACTTGAAGTGAACACATTACAAGTCAGTGAACACAGCGTTACGGCGAAAAGTGAACACAAGTTTCTGAACACGGCAGTGGCTCTCGAGTTTTGGCTGGTTGCGGCGACTAATTTCATGGTATCCTTCGCAAAAAACTTCACAGCGAAAAATACCCAGAGAATATGTTAGTATATTCCAGAAGTATAGTTCACAAAGGCACTTTTGGGAGAAAACCTCCCCAATAAACTGCAGTGTACAGCAAAGCCACTTTGAAATAGATATCGATGACAGAACACCCAAATGCGACATATTTTACTATGCCAAAATTCCGGAAAGCTGCTAGTTTTGTGCTTGGGAAACCAGGAAATCGGTGCACATCGGCCCATGAAAGATCGTAGTATCACAAACATACACATTTTTAAAACGAACATGAATCTCAAACATGAAACTTCAAATACACAAAGCATATGCACGACAAAACGCGATCGATCATGCACACGAAAACAACATTTTATTCTCCAAACAAAAAACACACAAGTCACTATCTAAACTGTTCAGGTTTAATATATACACCTGAACTCCCTGAGTGACAACCTAGCATATATTCTGGAAGAGATTTGATTGAATCAACAGTACTTTGTCGGCTTTCATATGATCAAAGTATGAATATTTTTCAACAATACAAGTAATGATTACAAAGATTATGTGAAAGAATTTGAATCCATCTTTACTCGATTTACTGAAAAGGTACTGACAATGTAACACAAAGTTTTAACATTCTTAAAGAACCGATTGATTCAAGGACAAAGTCTGCATCCAATCCACATTCACACCACACAAAAATAAGGCACATGAGAATACCAAAAGCAGAAATACAAAGCACATTGATAGGCGATACAAAGCGAAACAGATCAAGTAATGAGCGATATGTACAACAGTTGAGATCCAAGTTCAGAACAGGTACCTCCAACCTACATTTAGACTGATTATATCCTCCAAAACAAAATTTCAAATGAAAAAGGTGCATTCCTACTCAATTTCTCCATCAAACATTCAAATTGCATAGTCAGAAAATGCAAAACATACAGAAAACTATAAAGATTTACACATCGACTGTATAGTTTGGATGTACGACTAATATCGGGTCGTCTTCTTTCACTAAAGTGTCTTCTCCGAACTTGCTCCGTCGTTTCAATCCTGTCTGGTCGAGTTGAATCAACACGTGATCCTGCAAGAATATGAATCAAATCATCATTGAAACACCAAATCAATTTTCGTTATGGGTGAGTTACCATTTGACAACAAAAGAACACAACCCACAAACGCAATCGAAACAGGTTTATTTGCCTCATTTAAAACTTCGATTAGGGTCCGATCGATTGAATGGAATTGAGAATGCATTTTATGACTTATGTGAGTGAGTGTTCATCAGAAAAGTTTCAACTTACATGGTGAACAAGTCGGTAAATGACCTTCTCACAGAGAACTTTCTTCTCGATGAGTTCAGCCTCTGAGTCGATCTCACTCTCCATTTCTTTGAGATACCAGTCGACCAACTCACTGCGTCTTACTCCGTTATCAGAATCTGTTCGGATTGAAGACCAACAGTTTTCGTTTCAGTCAACAAAGACGACAGGATAAGTTTGTGTTGTGAAAGGAGATGTCATATTGTTCGAGATAAACCAATTTCTATTTGAAAAGTGCAACATATCGATATTCTGGTCGAGATAAATCAATTTCTATTTTGAAAAGTACAATCAACTTGTGAGAAACAGAACGGTTCTACATGTAGCGCATAAAGCATATACAAACCTTCAACATCTTCCCCCTGGCTTTCGATTTTTCGCATTTGCAGGACGAGCAAATTTGCCATCTGCTTGTAGCCTTCATACGAAAGTTTATAACTTTTCTTGGGTTCGGCGGGGGTGGACGAAGGACTCGGAACCTCTTCACTTGAGGGGGCCGAACTCTCTTGGGTGCTTTCAGCTGATGGAAACAAACTTTTGAAGTTAGATATTTACTACACCATAATTCGAATTCGCCGAACTTTCATCAGACATTTATAATAACTGACAAACATCACTTACTGTGCAAGCAAGTTCAGCAAAATTGTTTGATGTATTGTAATTCTTTACCGATACTTCTCGACAAAGTTGCAGCTTTACAATTTCTGAAGCATAACTTGTCAGTTGAATTGTATATACAATCAGACACACCTTCCATATCCATTGGTGAATCTTCCTCCTCTTCAAGATGGATATCGGGCTGTTCCACGCGGATAATTGACTTGTTCAGCAGTCGGAACGCTTCCTTCACATGCTTCGGCTGCACCTGTTTGCGGAATAAAATTTCAATGTAGAAACAATCTTCCAGCTTCTTTTTTAAACTATTTTAGAGAAACATTTTTTGAACATAAACGGTCCGAATTTTCAGTTCAATGTTTGACAATGCAGAAATTGCCACACATGGAAACCAGTCATCCTATATTGAACAAAGACAAATACATGTATTTTCATTTTTTATGGACGCACCTCATCCTGGCAATGCATGCGAGCCATGGATTCGGAGAGTCGGATCATGCTCTCCAGCTGTCGGACGGTGATTCTCCAGGAGGACTTTGCGGTGCCACTACCGTCCCTCTGTCGCAGACGCTTGTATTCCTCCACCATAAAGTCCTGTGCATCACTGCTTATCTACGCCAAACAAATAGATCCAACATGAGATATTTCAAAAGCATACACAATCACCTTGCACCTCCAATACTGTCCCAATAAAATCTACTGAATATTATCAAATAAATTTCTTTTCAGATATTCAATCTGAAGCACATCTCTATTATACCTTTGGTTTGAACAAGCGAGCGAAGGTGATGTAGCGCTGAATATCCTCCAATGAGTACATTCTCTCGACCGATTCTTCAAGACGACTGTGAAGATCGACAATTCTCCGCGCGATTGCATAATCCGTCACCTCATTACACTCGTCAACAAGAATGAAGAACAGATCGAATCTCGACATGATGGGGGCAGACATGTTGATATTCTGCTTGAGGGACTTTGTGCGATCATATCGTCCTCCGATTGGGTTTGCGGCAGCTAGAATCGATGTTCGAGCGTTCAGTGTTGCCTGGAAATAAGTTGAAAGTGATTATTATTGGCAATTGATCAATTTTGGTTCAGGTACATGGCCTAGATTCAGCAATATCTATTGGTTGTACAACAATTTCATGGCGGGAAAGAATACAAATCCATCCAGTCCGCACCTTAACGCCAGCCTTAGTGATGGATATCGTCTGTTGTTCCATGGCCTCGTGAATCGCTACCTGATCTTTGGGGTCCATCTTGTCAAACTCATCAATGCAGCAAACACCCTGCAAGGATTCAGAATATTGTCACAGTCTTCATGTGAATATCATTAGGCAACCCAACACAAAGAACAGATAACTTTCAGAGAACTTTCGTCGGGCAGTGCCAGCGTTCAGTTTGGAACTGCAAGATCCACAATCTGTAAAACCGTTGTGGACCAAAACAGTGCCAAGATGAAAACTGGCCACGTTCAGTTCTTCCTCTTGGCGTGCTTTTCAGCTGCGGATTCACATACCTTTTGAATTATTACAAGTGACAATATATTAGGTATACTTACATTGTCTGCCAACATCAGTGCGCCAGCTTCGATGACGAACTCGTGAGATTCTTCGTCCTTTACAACAGCGGCTGTCAAACCGGCCGCGCTGCTAGCTTTACCGCTTGTGTACACAGCACGCGGACTGAACTCTTCGACGTGTCTGGAAATGTGTCGAACATAGTTAATTTTCTTTTCTTGTGAATGTGGAAACCTGAGTATCATTATTTCTTTGAAATGAAATCTGGAGAGATTTTGTATATCTACAACAATATACTCACTTTAGAAATTGACTTTTAGCCGTGCTAGGGTCTCCAACCACGCAGATGTTGATGTCCCCTCGCAAGTTCGTTCCTTCCATAGTTTCTTTCGGCACACCGCCAAACAACATTAACAGAATTCCTCGCTTCACTTCGTCGTTTCCTGTTGGCAAAATGTAAGTATTAGGCATATTGCAAGGAATTTGCTGTGAATCTCAATTGATCATGCTAATATATTGTTGTAATTTTTTATAAGCTATGAAGGATTATTCACCATGTATTGTTGGAAAGAGACTGGAGCACAGGTTGTGGTAGAGGTTCTTGTCTCGACTCATTTCGTAAACTTTCTGCCACTCGGAATCTGTCATCTGTTTCTTGATGGTTTCTGGCGTAACTTCCTCCTCACCGTGTGGGTTCAAACCGCCGTACTGTACAAACAAGATTTTAATTCATTTCACCATATTTTGGTGAATGTTGTAACACATATTTTAGAAGTGCACACTTCTATACAATCAGAGAAGCAACTGAAGATGATACCTTTTTGTTGCAAGCGGTGACTGTGCAGGCAAGGAACGCGAGTTTGTACGACAAGTCCCTAACTCCAAGCGCCTTCAAACCTCTGACACCCTCTGACTCGTAACCTTCCCCGCCTCTCTGTCGTGTGCTCGTCTCTGCTCGAGCGCCTGGCGAGTGAAACCAAGTATAATTTAGTCTGATGTGCCATGTTTGATTCAGGGTTCAAAGATACCAGTTTCTATTTGATTCATTTTACTTCAGAAGGCTTACAATATTTGTCTCACATCCATTAAATTTCGCGATTTTTTGGGATCGCAATATTCGCGAAAATAAAAGGTCGTAAATAATTTGTGGCTTTACAGTAGTAATCCGGCTGATAGAGAAAGAAATCATTTAAGCTAATGCTTCTGTTCTACACTTTCATAAGTATTTTCTTCATCGGCCCATGGATGAAGCCCACCTGGTAGCGACATCGTGGACACGTCAGGTACGACTATCAGAGTTCCTGTGAAGTCCGCCCGGTCTCCGGCTTGTGCCGTCTCAACCGCCTCAGCTCGCAAGACCACCTCAACACTGAAAACGCAAAGTGGTCAAATGTGTGTGGGTGGCTAACTAAGCAGTTTATGCAAAATATTTATTTAGGTAGTTCAGTTATTTTTTTTAACAGTGAAGTGCTGCAAACCTTCGAGGAATGCTGCCTCTGGGCAGTTCAGCCTGTGTTTCCTGAATGCGAACTTTCTGGAAGTCGACAAACTTGGATTTGTTGACGTCGAGAGTGAACTTTGATCGGTTATTGCACATTGGGTTCCGACATATTGTTGGCTGAAAAAAAGAAACAAGTTGTAGCCACATATTTCTCTCCATATCAACATTGTTTCAACAGAATATATATGTAAAATTTATAACAATTGGCCAGCTGGATTTGACTTCTAGAGTACCTGTGTGTATTTGAACTGTTGTTCGACATCTTTGATGACAGTTCGACACTCCAAACAAATGAAGGTACCGCTGACAAGCTCTGGATGTACTGGGTGAGTTCTCACGACCTGGCCTGTGATTTTCAACAGTGTTCCGATCTTGGCGGTTGTCAAGTCTCTGACTCTGGAAAATGCAAGATGATATTTCATTTGAAAGGTAGATTGCACATACTTTTCAGAATGCATTAATGTGGTTAGATGTGATGTGCGTAAGAAATTCTGGAAAGTATTTTCTTACTTGAGGCGCGTAGATACTTCGGTAAAGCTGACGTAAAACTCCTTTGCTGGAGGAACTTGTCCTCGATCCTGGGCGAAATTACGAACAGCTCGGCAAAGGAATGGGTACACTCTAGAAATAGAAGAATGGACAAAGATAGTTCACATTATGCATCAATCTGGTAGAATCACATGCAATTAAAAGTCTCATACAATTCAATAAGCAAACCAATCTGGGCATTGGCAGGGGAATTACCTATAGTACTCTTCAAGGATAGTAGTAGCGAGCTGTTGGTTGTATTTCTCCACATCCTCGAAGCAAATCGACAGGGTGTTACGCTCTGGCCTGATCAGTTCTTGGGCTTCAGTCAAGTATTTCGGCTCATCATCAAATTTGTATCTGTAAACATATGAACAAAATCAGTCAGACAAGAGTAACTAGGCGCTTTGCAATTATTTGCTATTAGACCTACTTTCGTATCTAGATCTACATCCATTCAGTACTGATTTTCGAATCTATCCCAATTTCCCAATATACATAACACAATTCAATTTATTCCTGTACATTTACAAGGATTTAAAAGGATGACACCGGGGAATATTGAAACTAGACAAGACTCTATTGTATTTATAAGACAACAAAAGTCGTAATCAAACAGTTGCTGGTCACTACTAGCCTATCAGCGTGTTTACTGAGTAAGTGAGTGCGGACTTCATTCATCGTGATGGCCATGCAAATCAAATGACTGGACAACTTACTCTTCCAGAAAATCTTGAAACAGTTTCTGACAGCGTTCACCGATGGCATCTTTCACTTGGTTCGTTCCTACTGCTTGTTCTGCAACATCCATGATGAATTTCTACACTGAATTACCAACTAAAGATCAACTCAAATGACTGTCATCCAATCCCTTCGGCACAAAGGACAACAGTGAAAATTTCGCGCCAGATTTCAGCCATGTGACAATATTTTGGCGGGAAATTGCTGTGCTGTGAATCGAGCATCTCCCGCATGATATTAGAGCACCACTTCCAAACATGTGAAACAACACCAAATTCAGCGCAATATTTCCTATGTTTTTACATGAAACAACAGAGCTACTCTTCACTGGTTCTACAGCTTCAAGGTTATACCAGATTTCAGACAAATATTTGTGTGAGTGCAAATGTAACGTGAGGGTCATTTAAATCACAGGGGGTAGCGGCTACACGAAAAGAACAGCCATAACCCGAGCGGCGGATTCCATTTCATTATCGAGTTTACGCTTTCGAGTAAATGTGCATCTCATCACTGACACCATTTTTATGGGTTATGACATAACTATACGAAGGTATTTTGCGTGCGTTGCTTCGACCGTCCTTATCTTGGGGCTGAACACCTGTCCAATGAACGTGTAGTGAGGGCAGGCTTGCTGACACCCTGATATAAGTTTTCACGTGCCATTCTGTAATGGAGTGGGCACAATTTTTGGGAAACTCCTTTGGAAGTTCAGAGAACAATTTTCTTTGTAGCAAGCATTCTATGCAGCCCAACTGTCCCTAATGCATTGTGGTCCATACCTATTACAAGAAATAGATTCTAGACATCATCTGATGATTGCCAAATGGCATTAATCCTTTGGAAACAACGAATCACCATTTTCACCCATATGCAGGGAATGATAGTGAAACAAACGGACTCACAAGATTCTCGCCGTGGGCGAAAATCCCGCCACGGGCGAAAGTTCCGCCACAGGCGGAGATCGGGGCTGGGGTCAAATACGTATTTGTATTTATATTTGTATTTAAATACAGCACTTTTGCGTATTTGTATTTTATTTGTATTTGAATAGAATGAAATATCATATTTGTATTTGTAGTTGATTGCTGTATTTGATGTATTTGCTCAAATATTTAATCAAATACATCCAAATAAAACAAGGATTTTTTTATATTGTTACTGTTTGTTCAGACTGAGTTCAAGATGTTCAGCTGATACAAACTTAGCTCCCACACCACAGAATGGCAATGATAAGGACCCCTGCCTCACAATGTTCAGAAATCACCAGGACTGAAACAAACCTGAGAGAATAACCGGCCATATAATTGTAGAATATTTATGACAGTTATCGGCCCGAAACCCCTCCCTGACACATTTCTCCCACTCGACATACAAGACACAGATTCATCACATGACTTCATACTTACCTTACGTCACCAGCACGCACCGCCAAGCACCGCACCTACATGTAAACAACTCTGCTCACGATGACACACCCCTCATTCCCTCCAATCGCAACATTTCCAGACATATAACCACGCCCACCCAGACATTACCTCGCATTCGACAAATCACATGAACTCCTGCCACACGACGCGGGAAAATACAGATATTCAGCACTTAGCCCCGCGCTTCCCCGACACTAGGTCAGTATTGTACTTTGGATTCGACCGGAGATACTCATGTTTTTGATATAGAGAGAGATATAAAATCTTGAGAGGTACACTTGAAGAACATTGAATATCCAGAAGAAGTTAACTAGAAATCGGACTATAATATACATCGGACTATACTGTGGGATGACGAGTGAATGTGTGAGTGACCGTGATCGTCATCGAACTATAATCATCCACAATAAACCTCGGATTATTGTTGAATCTACGTCGGACTTCCTGTCTTGTGTTTTACGCACGACCTACATCTTACTGTACGATCTCGTCGGCGTAATAGCCGCCGGTAGTAACGCTATTCCGCCACATAATTTAGTCTTTTACATCACATTCTAGATCCCTATCATTTCTCCATTGTGACACCTCTGGGCATCTGTCCAGGATCAAAGGCTGTCCGGCTGGTGTGAATGCCTGTATAAAGTATGTTTGTACTGGGACATGCTGACCACATCCTGACCACATGTTGACAAAACAATGATATTTGAATTTGTATTTGTGACATGATATTTGTATTTGTATTTGATAAATAGAAGTTAATGTATTTGTATTTGAAATATGAAAATAAAAATATTTGTATTTGTATTTGTATTTGATTAAGTGCATGTATTTGACCCCAGCCCTGGCGGAGATGCTGGCCACGGGCGCACATCAGTATATAAGCGGATGCACGGCAGCCATCAAGGAGTTTGGATGATTGACATCGTAGACTTTACATCTCTCTCTGGCCAAGGGTAACCACAGGGGCCTACGCGTCGGAAATTCAAACTCCCTCCAGCAGAACATAAAAGAATCGGGGATATTTTATTAACTATTTCGGAGTTTGCTGCTCATTTCAAGCAATATTGTCATCTGCTGGTTGTATTCGGGGTCACGGACGCATGAGCAGGCAGTATCACGCCACTTCGTCCAGCCACGGACTCGCCAAGAAGTAAAGCCTACTTGCCTTCGAAATGTCCTGATGAATGCTTGTCGACGGATGAACGAAACTCGCAGCTCACTTGCCACGAAGCCTGTGTGGATGGATGCCTGAGGTGAGTGCGACCCGAGTGCCATCTGCAGTGGGACCAGTTGGCAGTGCCCTGGGGACCGCACCGTTCAGCCTACTCTGAGCGGTATCATCAAGACGGGAGTGAGTCGGTTGACCGGGACATCCAGTCGGGAGGCTCGAATAGGCCCAGTACGACCTGAGGGCACCCTGCCTTGACCAGGTCATGCCCGCAGCCAGCTTAGGGCTGCGCCCTCAGCTATCTTGAGCCTCACGCCCACAGCCAGCTAGGGGTCACGCCCGCAGCCAGCCTAGGGCTGCGCCCTCAGCTATCTTGAGCCTCACGCCCACAGCCAGCTAGGGGCCACGCCCGCAGCCAGCTTAGGGCCGCGCCCTTTGCCATTTTGGGGCCCACGCCCTCAGCCAGCTAGGGACCACGCCCACAGCGAGCTAGGGGCCACGCCCGCAGCCAGCTTAGGGCCGCGCCCTCAGCCAGCTAGGGACCACGTCCACAGCCAGCTAGGGGCCACGCCCGCAGCCAGCTTAGGGCCGTGCCCTCAGCCATTTTGGGGCCCACGCCCTCAGCCAGCTAGGGACCACGCCCACAGCCAGCTAGGGGCCACGCCCGCCGCCAGCTTGGGCGTCGTGACATCAGCCGCTTGGGGCCTCAGCCCTTGACACCAGGTGCACGCCCGCAGCCGAATAGCCCACGCTTGTCCACTGTGACGGACCTCCATCCTCCTTGGCCTTGGAGTGATCAAGAACTCTAACAATCTACAGGGAATATGCACACTAATTGTGCATTGTGTGATGCGATGTATTTTGTATGACGGTTGTTTTGTAAATTGTGTTTGATGGTGTGCGTTTCATAAACCAATATTGATTGAACTTGAATGTCTTTGCCTTATTTGTTAGCAAGCATAGAGATTTACCTATAGAAGTACAAGTGGAAAAGGGTAATCAGTGCGCCGAAAATACTCTGCCACCTCTTGAAGCGAATCTGGCGGCTTGCTTAGTTCAAACCACTCTTGGGACTTCATAGAACACAACGAGAGGTCCTTAGGTCGAAAGAATATACGTTCACACAAACTCTAAATCTTCAAGAGTGTGGTTCCCGAATTCGGGATCTGTAGCAACAAAAGTGATAATAGAAACCAAACACCCAACACCACTACCTCAAAACGCTACAATAGTATGCACGATTTGTGTCCTTGTGGGGCTGGAGGTCGAGGTTTGTATTCAAAGCTAAACTGGAATACAGGCTTTTTCTTATCAAACTATAGTTTAAGAAGAAAATTACTCCATGGGCACGTAATTGCAACCAAAGTCGGACATACCCGGCCCTATTGATATTATTATTATTTATTTTGTGCGGAAAAGCGTTATTGTGGACATATAATAAACTAAATACTACATTAATGTGTACTGGGATCTATTTCACATGGTTCCTTCTGTGGAACACTTGTAAACTCGTGCTTTGTGAAAGGACGCATATAATTACCAAATACTGGATAAGTGGGTACATAACCTATTGCCAAACCAGAAACCATGCATGTAATGCATTTCGCAAAAAAAAATTGATCAGGACCAACAATAACACATTAACCAAACACTGTGACTGCATGTAATCCGACACAAGCTAATGATTCCACGCAAGTGCGTTCGATCTCAATCAAACACCCCCCCCCCCCTTCACCTGCATTACGCAATATCACTGCCTGTCAGATGCAACATAATGGTGTACACTGTTCTTCCCCTATGAATATAGGGGTGATATCGAGGGGGTGCCCGTGGATCTCGTCACCCGGCTTTCTATCTGGACAGCCACTAAGAGCCCGAACCTCCTCTGCTACGGAAGCCCTGGTTTGAGCTTCTGCCAGCTGGGTCTCAAAGTCCTTTGTGACCCGAGCCTGGCGCCTCATCTCCTCCAACTGCGCCTGATTTCTCTCCTGAGTTTGCACTCAGAGTCTCAGTACACCAATGATCTGATGCTGGGCACAAAAGGGCTAACGCACACAGTCATAGTCTCAAAATCAAGTCATCAAGTCTAGCTATCTGTCTCAGAAAGTTTTGCAAATCGATCTCTACCAGGTCAGACAGGTCAGTAGGGACCGTCAATCGTCACGGTGACTGTCACCTGGAACTCCCAGGTCCCATACACCTCCTCCCGAGCTGTAGTCACTGTCTTGCTGCTAGTCACTGTGGGTTGATCGAGGCCCAAATGTCCTCCTAGGGAAACAGTCTGCGTCTCCCTCCTCACTGGGGCCGCCCTGTCCCGTGGCCCCTCGGTTGGTCTCACGTCCTCTTCGGGAAACGGTCTTCATCTTCCTCTTCACTGGGGCTGTCCTGTCCCGTGCCCCCTCGGTTGGTCTAGAGAAAGCAGAAAATCCATACTCTCCTCTGTTCATTTTTGCCATGGCATGTTCCCAGGCTATATGGTCCGACTCAGCCTTGCCACAGGGGGAGGTAGTCTCTGGCCGGGTGCTTATTTTGGCACTGGTGGTGGAGCATAAGCGCCTAGGTGGGGGTGTATAGTCGCTACTTGGGCCTCACCCTCATCTCCTTAGGTGGATGCTCCGGGTGCATCTTCTGGGTGGTCTCAAACTTCAGGACCCCCGTGGTCCCACTAGCTCGAACCCGTCGTCCTCATCCCAATCCTGTTCTCCACAGTTGGTTGCTTCAGCCTGCTCAAGCTAGCCATGATGACGCCCTCATCGTAGCTGTTTCCATGAGTGACGTCTCCTGCCTGAGGGTCCTCGTCACCCCCCCCCCCCCCCTCCCGGCAAGGGTTTAGGTCTCACACATCCTGTCCCTCTGCACATCTAGCAGAGGGCAGCCGCCTTGTCTTGAACTGCGTTCTACTTTTTCAACTCCCACACTTACTTTTTCAACAGCCACCATTGCTGTTGCCACGGCTCGCCTCTCGCTCTCATGATGGAATTTACATTGTACATAAGTGTTTGTGTAAATCTGTGAGCTGAGCTGTCACATGGGGACATCGTGAGCATAGGGGCAATTTATGTTTTTTACTTTTTTAAACTCCCGAGCCACCATTGCTGTTGCCACGGCTCGCCTCTCGCTCTCATGATGGAATTTACATTGTACATAACTGTTTGTGTAAATCTGTGAGCTGAGCTGTCACATGGGGACATCTTGAGCATAGGGGCATTTTATGACCTCATGTTTCTCTCCTGTCCACAGTCTGAACAGGTTACCATCACCGTGGATAGGTGCTGTGTGCCTGGCGACCTGGGGGCGGGAGAGCCTCGCCCCGTAGCCTAACCACCACACTCCGGAGCCACTGGGCTGGCAAGTCTGTCATGATCCCGTCCATGCGGCTATGCTTACTAGCCTTGTCTCCCTTGAGCTGTGACCTCTGACTGCGCCCCCATCCCCTCTCTTCATTGGTTATCACCTTCTGCACGTACCACAGTCCATCTTCCTCCAGTACCGTGTCCATGCCCTCGGCTCCATTACCCAGGAGACCCAATAACTAGTCAGCATGTAACTCCAGTGAGTCTTCATTCGTAACTCTGTTCCTCTTCCGGGTTCACTTCGGGAAGCTGCCCTCGCCCCCCCCCCCCCCCCTTTATTTGGTTTGCGTTTTTTTTTCATTAACAGAAACCTCTCGGTTTTCTGCTCAGCTTCACTTTCATAAAACGTCTGATTCTGTTTGGTTTCTGATAAGCTAGCTATCACTGCGATCTCTCAAGGTAGATGACTTCCCTCAGCATCCACCCTCTATGGTGTTTGGATTTCCACTGACTGCTTCTGACAGACAGCTACTATCTCAAGCAGTCTCGTTTTCACTTTGATGGAGCCGCCCAGCTCCAACTTGGAGCCACCTGTGCTTCCTGCAGAGACACCTTCTCTTTTTCCGTGGGAGTAAAACCTTCTATAGAGAGAATTGTGTCGTCATGTCCCACCCTCAGGTCGAGGTCTGGTCTGGCCATAAGTTCTCTCTTTGTAGTGCATTAGTTTTGCTGTGCTATCCACAGGATATGGCTGGCATACGCAATAATTCTCTCTTTTCCCAACACTCCTCCAATTCCATACTCGTTAGCATCTGTGTCCAAGAAGAATGGCTGATCCCTTTCTGGATAAGCCATGGCCGGTTCATCGATAAGCTCATTTCTGTCTCCAGCGGAAATTGGATTTCTTCTTCAGCAATCGCAACAGGGGTGCTGTCTTGGCTGTGTAATTCTGACTAAATCTTCGATAATATCCCATGAATCCTAGGTATGCTCTCACATTCAATTAGTGAGTTCGGCACCTGGTACTTCTGTACTGTCTCAATTTTCTTGGGGTCGCACTTGACACCCTCTTCCGACATGACCTGTCCCAGGAAAGCCACCTTCTTCCTGAATAGTTCACATTGGGTGTGTGTTCAGCTTCAAACCCGCCTATTTAGCCATTCAAACACCAGCTGGAGGTTGGCCAGCGCATCTAAACGAGTAAACGAGGCAATGCCTCCATTGGATGCCTCATATGGCCACCTCCATCAGCCTCCTAAAGGTCGTAGCAAAAGCCATCTGTGCCCTGTCCTGCGGGTTCATCTCCACCTGCCAGTACCCACTGGCCAAGCTAATGTTGAAAAGTGCTCACTCCCTGTGAGTGTATTGAATGTCTCGTCAATTAGTGGAAGTGGGTAGGCGTCCACTTATATGGCCTTGTTCAGCTTCCCACAGTAAATTCAGAAGCGTACTGTTCCACCTTTTTCCGCACTAGGACTATCGGTGAACACCAAAGACTCTCACTAGGTCTGACAACACCAGCACTTGTCAAATATTTCACTTCTGCCCCTTCTTGCTGCCAGAAAGATAGCCTACACAAGGGTTGTTTATCGTGGCAAATTGGTGGCAAGTCCCCTGTATCAATTTGGTGTCACACCAAAAACGTTATGACAAGTGTTCCACGTGGCTCCAGCCTCCACAACCTCCATCCACAGGGACCATCCTCCCAGTAATCTCCCCTGTCAAGGAACTCTTTAGTGTCCACCATTGTGACTTGATTTCCTGTGTTGACCAGCATCTCATGTGGCCACCCGTCTAGCCAGCAGGTGACATACAGCTGTTCTTGTCCCTCTGGATTCGCCCACTCGAGTTATGGGTACCAGTCACATCTCCTGCATGTTCAACCCTGTTAGGGATGTTCACACCTCTAGCAGATTGAGGAGCATTTTCAGTCCCTGTATTTTCTCCCTCCAGCCCAGAGGCTTCCGTCTCAGAAGCATCTCCTGCGGCCTCCACTGTGGCCAAAATAGGATCATTTGTCTTCTTTTGCTGGTTCATGCTCTCAGCTGGCATCCTTGGAGGACTACCGGGCCACTAGCTTCCATTCATTTGCTCTGGGGAAGGGGGGGGGGGCATCTGCTTTCCATCTCATTTCTACGCCATTTCTCCTCAGTAGCAGTTTGATCAGCTGCTCCGCCTGTTTTTTTGTCGCTCTGTACAGAGAGACTGTCAGGTCCTCGATGGTAAATCCCTCGTGGTGATTCCCACACATCCTGCCTTGGCCATCCAGCCAGCTGAGACAGTGAGGCTGGCCAACCACAGCCACACTTTCCCATCAACCAGTCTCCAACCGGTCATCTTCTGAACTGGCTCTTCCTCTACCAGGTGGATCTCCTGGTTTCTTGGCTGATGGTATCAACCCCCTATCGATCACACTCTCATAACAGAGTACATGATTGACTGTGTCGGTCAACATTTTAGGTTGACTCACTTCTGCTGACATACAAACACAGTTCTGTCTAGCAACCCCCTCAGGAATTTACCGGTATCCTTGATGAAGTCATCTCTGCCGACCCCATTCACATTCGAGTTAGCCCGGTGAACCAACCTATGTACTTGAGCGGCCCATTCCTGAGGTATTTGTGATGGCTTTTTCGCATCTCCAGTTTTGAATGCTGCCTCCCGTCCAAGCCTGTTCTACTTTCGTTCCATTCACTGTACTACTTTGGCCCAGTCAGCCATCTGAGCCATGGACAGGTCATTCATTATTCCTCGAGCCACACTCATTAAGCTGCTGACCAGGTGCAGTGTCTTGCAGTGGTCGTTTCATTGATTCAACCAGGCCGTCACCTCGAATTGCTTCGAATAAATCCGTTCAGTCAGCTTCCCCATCAAACTTATGAGGTTTGACACAGGAGCCTCTTTCAGTGGCAGTGGGGGGGGGGGGGGGGGGGGGGGTGAAACACCCCGTGCCAACTATGACCCTAGCAGCTCCCGCATTGCCTCTCAGCTGAGGATTGTGCGGGATCTCCTGTGGTGCACCATCGGCTCCACCTTCACTGCTCGTGCCGCTAAAGTTCTGGCTAGACCCCTTACCCGGCCAATGGATCTATCCAGCATCTCCCTCATCTGGAGCCCCAAGCTGGGATCTCTTCCTGCCATTTCTTCCCGTTCTCATTTACGCCACTCGACTCAGGTTTCTAGTTCCTCAATCACGACGTCCATCATCTCCCTGAACAGTGCCAGAATGCTTTCAGGTACTCGAGGAGCTCCTCCCAGTCTTATTGTAGGAGGCGCTCTTCTTCTTCCCATTGGCTTTGCCTGCAGCTTTTTCTTATGGCTAATGCCTCTTCGTGTACTCGTTACTCATTGGGTATCATCAGGGGTCTGGATCCACCCGTGTGCTCTGGGAAAAAGCATATGCTTTCTTGTCTCCTTCCCTGTTTCCGGAAGCCTCCTGCTCTGTCTTGACCTCATGACTCCAACTTGGAGCTGTAACTCTGAGATTCTGATATCTGACTCAGAACCACCTGCTCCGAGACTCTGATACTCTAACTCTGAGCCACTTGCTCTGAGACTCCGGTACCCTGACCTTGAGCCACATGCTCTGAGATTCTAGCTGAGAGTCACCGACTCCACGACTCTGAGACTGCAACTCTGATGTGATGCATCCCATTCCGCTATGGAGTACCTGGACCCAAATCTTCTGTGAGTTTCCCAACCCTCCTAGTTGTCTTCTGTCTGCTGAAGCTTGATGGAACTACACATCTCTGAGAGAGGGATATCCAGGGTCCCCTGGATATCTCCATGGTCCTTTGTGCAGTGGCCATTACATGTAGTCATTCGATTCTGGCCCGCCCCGCGCCTGATAGAATCTGTGACCCGACGCCCTGGGGGAGGTAGCTACAAAATTTGTTATATTGTTTTCATTATCATGGTTAACAATTATGTAGAGAACATTATAATTATTAACGAAATTATAACAAATGTAACTAGAAGCACTCGTTAGGTAATGACAACATAGATCTATGTGACGAGAAAATTTGGAATATATTACTTCACCCTGACCATGATAAGGACAAAATTAGGTCTGTCACTGCACAATTTTGGCCGCGTTTTGGATTAATTTGAATGATTATAAATATACAAAAAAGCTTTATATCATACATAATTTTAGTTTTAATTATTTTGCATCTGGAAAAGTTCATAGAGCTGCACATCCCATTTGTTAACATATCTTATCGTACCTCCCTTTTTGCACTGCGGCTGTAAGTTTTATCGTAGGCTTATTTATCGATACATGGCACGATATGACTACATAAATGTCACTCTATGCAGTAACCAAGCACAATCACATCTTGATGTTTCCATATAATCTAATTCTACACAACATTTACATCGATTCGATATGAAACCTTCTAATGTGTAAATAACATTTTGCCATGGCCTTTATCCCTGTGGTGGACTGTCGGTGGCCAGATCCTGAGTCAGACTGTGGAACATGCCATGCTAGAGTGGGACGTAAATCTGAGCTGGAGTGATGCTGAAACACAGAATACTCAGCGTACCGCAGGTCAGATTTACCAGAATCTGAGTCGCCATTGGAGAAACGCTGACTTGGGACCTGAGTCGAAGTCGCAAGGGTGCCGAGGAGAGGTATATCAGCAATTTGAGGTATCGCAGATCAGACTCGCCAGAATCTGTCAGAAAGACATCTTGTTGAAGTTCACTTGGGTCCTCTCAGCCAAGGCATGGATCGGAACACCCTATAAATGGTGACCAGGGTGCGAGAGAACCAGAGAGACCATCCAATGGCAAAAAAGTAACCCTCACATCAGAGTCATAAAGCGCGAGGCTGACCCTCCCGGGATTGGAAAAAGCCATGGAGGGGCCTTCCAGTTTGAAAGAAGAATTGATGATTATTGAGGAAGTGGCCGAGAGTGAAAATCAGTGGAGAATGGAACAGGAGGAACTGGCGGCTCATGAGAAAAGATCTAAGAGAGATGGAGAGAGCCTACAGCAAGACAAATGGCGATTCACGTCCTGGTCCACAAGTCCATTGGTGTATGATGGTGTGACACTGAACCGCAAGACATCAGAACAGGAGGATAACCCTGGGTGAACAGTGTCATTGACCAGGCCGTCCATGGATCCCTGGAGAGAAATGTGGCCTGACTGCCAAAATTCGACTGGGTATCACAACCGCCAAAATACCAAAGAGTTTAGGAATGTATTTTATGCGTCTATAGGAGGCCATATATTTTGTGGATATTTGATGACCTTGAATTTGACCTCATACGACCATCTTCGGTTACAACATAAATTGTTAATATATATTCCTACCACATCAATATCCACGAGCATCGGGGCATAAAAATATTTCGTTTCAGAGGGAGCATGAGTCCATAATTGTTGTAAAAAATTATGAAAACTTCGCAAATATAGTAGCGAAAATAAAATCTTCCAATCAACATTTGCAATCGATTTCCTATCAATTTGACTTTCAATTCAATCTATTGTTCTTACCACTAGCACAAATCTTCTCGTATCCTTGTCATATGCGTGCTAGGCTTAGTTCATTGGAGACATCGTTGTTATACCAATACATAAGACATATTCTGACTATTGTTGTGGTGGTTGTGTTAGTGGGGGGGGGGGGGGGGCAGTAGTGTTCACGTGGACATTATTTCAAGACCCTTCGAGTCTTGGAACATCTTGACATAACACGTGCCCAGAATTACATGCAACTCGACAGTTTCACCATATGTCAGTTATATATCCGTCCATGTTGTCATGTATACCCTATCAGATAATATTTTTTTTCCGGAAGCCATATTGCATACGAGTATGACTCCCAGAGAGACCTGGTTTAAAAAATTGAATTGAGCCTTTGGAGTAGACCGTCGTATAATTAGAACTTACAATGTAGGTACTGTTATTGAAAACTCAGCGTAATTATATATACCCCGGTGTACTGTATTGGTCCTAATAGTGACATGTCCCCTAATAGCATATAGCACCCCCCCCCCCCCTCATTTCCCCGGAAATGTTCGATTTTTGGGCCCAGGTAGCGCACCTCACTCTGTTAATACTACTCACCCACTGAATGTATAACATGTTTAATCCGTCTGGCACAATTTTAATCTTCATTGAATTTAGAAGAAATAGTAAGCTGTGCTACATGTGTAAAGTTTAAGGTTTTCACCCTACTTCACAGTCTGTCCGTATTGCCAGGCCGGGCTGGCCAAGGCCAGCCGGCCTGGAGTCCTTTTCTTGTGATCAACAACAAACACGATGTGTATAGGTTGAAGATAAAGTTGAAAAAACTGTTTTATTGAACGGACTGGCTAGCTTATATAGCCAGCCAGCATTATATCACTGACAATAGCATGTAATCTTATGTAAACCCCATTGTTATTGTAAAGCTATTGATGTCTGACTTCTAACAATGGAATGTTGGTTAGGTATTGAAGTTGATACCCGTGATAACAACTATCGTCTCCTAATTACAAGTCGAAGCTATTGTCTAAACAGGGGATTTCCTGACAGTTACGCAATCCCCTTGAAGTTCAAATAACAGCACAGCTGTCAGGTCTGATTACATAACAGTGAGGGTCCTAATAAGTGCAATTTGAAACAAATTGATAAATAGAGAATAATGTGAATCTTACACATGGGCCGATTTTTGTAACCGTGTATTCGATCACTTCATATAAAATATTGAGTGTTCCAAGCCACACATTTACATTCTTTGAATCATAATAAATTGAAGGCCACTGGGCTAGGATGAACAATAACGTGGGCAATTTTATTACCAACTAATTTCCCACACTTAGGATCCGGAATGACAAATGGTTATGATAGAAAAGTGTTCTTTATTACACACCAGATGTTCTTTTTATCTGTATTTATCATTTCGTGCCACTGATAAACTCATCATTGTGATTGATTATCATAGGGAAACAGGATTGCCCACTAAATTGTACATGTGCTCCGGCCACTGGTATATTATTCAGTGATTTTCCGAATTTTTTTCCCTCAAGTTTGACTTCATGTTTTGACTCGCCGTGCTACTGTTAGAAACAAGTATAAAAATGGAATTCACAGAGTGGTTTCGTTTAGTCTTCATAGGTCTAAATTATACAACACTATTTTCAATTAGAACAATGATGATAGTTGAAATGTATCAATATGACTTGTTAAAATTGATTGAAATGACTTGAATTTGACTGATGTGTATGTTACTCGATCTTGTCAATGTAAGTATCAACCTATAACCACCAACACACCCTGACATACATGTTTGGAATACCAAGAAAACCCAGTCAAATATAATTTTAATTTGAATTACAACTCAGTAGCCTTTTGGCTTGTGATTAGGTACTTATGTACTTGTCATATATCTATTCCATGGGGTTTGTTTCGGATTTCTAAAGTATATTCATAGGTTGTTGGGCAGTTGTATACTAATTCCATCAGGTGTACAGTAGAAACAAATACATTTAGCACACTATCTGCCCCTGATGACACCATGCAGTGTGTCTTTTGATAGAATGTTTGGTCGGGCTTTGTTTCTGTTGCAAAATGTACTTTACGTTTGTTATTGGAATCATCAAAATTCGGCTATATTGGTGGTAATAGATTGATACTTACAATTACAGCCAATTCCTGGTGAAAATAGCCTACATGTATTTAAAGAGAATTGAGGCTTCTCACTAGGGTTATTTCATCATGGTATGATTTGTATGAAAAGTAATACGGCAGTGCGTTGACCGAAGGTTACAGTCCGGTATTGATTTTCCTTATATTGTCAAAACGGCGCATGGTACTACATTATTTAAAAAATCACAGTTTCTGCTCAGAATGCACATGTAATGGTGTAGGAAGTGAAGCTCTTTTTATAGTTTGTATGCTTGTAGGACAACCATTTTCCTTTGTACATGTGAGTTTCCAATATGATATAAGCTTTCACTGGGCGGAAGCACAACTGAGTAAATGGACCCTTCATTTTGTCGTTTGTTTCTCGAGGTATTCGCCAGGTGTCAGTCGAGTGCTCATAGCGAACGATCTATTCCAACAACTTA
This sequence comes from Terebella lapidaria, assembly GCA_949152475.1. Taxonomy (NCBI): domain Eukaryota; kingdom Metazoa; phylum Annelida; class Polychaeta; order Terebellida; family Terebellidae; genus Terebella; species Terebella lapidaria. The sequence continues at coordinate 24,091,678 of OX424567.1, forward strand.
TGCTGGATTTTTAATATTTTAGGAGTTATATACAAGGCTTTCACATACTAAATTATTCGGAGATTGAAAATATTTTACCAAGTATTTTCCAGCAAAACTTCACAATGCAAGTGTATGTGAAGATATCCGAACGAACAGTCGACGCATCATAACGTTTTGAAGACGAATGTTATGAACTCGAACCTTATTCAAAACTAACGTATTGAATCGAGCGTGTGGATTTTATTGTTCTTTTTTGTTAGAAATCTCATGCAGAATAGCCTTTTGTCACACACATGTTTTCGAAATTATATATTCCGAATTATCATTCATTAGTAGACTAAACCATACAGTTTTCGGACACTTAAGGTGAAATCTCAATAATGACTGTAGAGAAAAATACCAGATGATTTATTTTACATGAACGGCGTATGCACGTAAATGTGGTAAAAGTTATAAAGTCGTATGGAAATATTATTTTGTCCTGACTTCGATATTGGTGAATTATGAACTGTGAGTTCAAGTGACAGTAATCGGACACCCCAGACAGAAATCGGACATCTGTGTCTTTAAGAATAATAACTATATTATTATAATTTTAGGCTATATACATGAAGCTGTCAATCGGTAGTTGTTGCAAGGCTAAAGATCAGTTATGAAAGAAAATTAATCAGCCCTGAGGACAGGAAGATCATATAGAGTATACTAGACAGTTTTCGGACACTAACACTAACAGGGAAGCTAACATTGTTGAACTTATCAAACTAGATACCTTTGCTAACACTTCGCAGAAATTTCTTTAAACCAGCAAAGACCACAGACACTTAGCTCGTTTCAGTGCTTGAGAAAATTTGTTTGCGACATAATAACTGACATAGAAAATTGGTGGTAAATCATGAAGTGTCCGATTTCTGGTGGTGTCCGAAAATAGGCTGGATTACTCTAACATGAAAATTGTGTGAATTTTTGAGAATTTTCTGGAAAATGCCACATCTTTCGCTCGACCAATGAATGCCTTCCATTGTGAAGAGGCTGTTGTAAAACGAGGGTCGTAAATTCGTTATGCGGGCTCTGATTGGTCGATTGGTCGCCCGCTTGTTTCACGAAGCTTCCAGAAACCGCGTGGTCGTGACGTCAGATCCTCCTTTATAAAGATCGGTCCTTTCCGAAGCCGGCAGCCATCAAGAAAGCAGGTCTAGCAAGAACACGAGACTGCAAAAAACTGAAACAGAAACAAAGAACACCAAGAACTTAGACGAACTCAAACAAATAGTAACAAGTAAGTGATGCACTGAAATTGTGATCGATTTGTTCAGGTAGATCTAGATTCCAGGTGCGAATACAGTATTATTTTTCATCGACGTCAGCATGATTCATTGATTGTGCAAATGTTCGAAACAGTGAATCAATCTAGATCTATCCCGGAAAATTTTGGGTTACATGTTCAATTTGTTATTTGGTTGTCAATTTGATTCCCAGCTGATTTCCTATTGGGAATGACAATTGTTTATGATAGAAAAATGTTTGCAGAGTCTGTTTGTTCTTTTTTTAGATCTTTTTTTTGGCTAGGATGTACAATAACGTGGGCAATTTTATTACCAACTAATTTCCCATACTTAGGATCTGAAATGACAATTGGTTATGATAGAAAAGTGTTCTTTATTACACACCAGATGTTCTTTTTATCTGTATTTATCATTTTGTGCCGTAGATTAACTCATCATTGTCATTGATTATCTTAGAGAAACAGGATTGCCCACTAAATTGTACATGTGCTCCGATTGAACATGATGGCCCAACATGCGCTCCAAAATTTTCATCTAGAAGTGATTGGACTAGAAATGCTGAAAATGCATGACTGAGCAAATCTAAGTCGAAAAACTCAGGGTGACTTCAATGCTAGGGGACTGCTCCCTCACCGGCAAAGTTCCTATTGTTTGCCACTCCTCCGCTGCCGGCGAAGTTTCTATTGTTTGTGCTTGTTGCATAGGGATATATAGAGAGTGGGGCATATTGATGCTACAATTAGAATTAAGAATTTGTGCCCACGAAATACTTATTCGTGGCCATGGAATGAAAATTGGTATTTCATGCTCATATATATCCATTTATGAATATGCTAGAGTCTTACGTAATGTTTATTTTGCTATCCTTGCAGAATGGCAGCCAAGGCACCAGCAGTGGGAATTGATTTGGGCACGACCTACTCCTGTGTAGGCGTGTTCCAGCACGGCAAAGTCGAGATCATTGCTAATGACCAGGGTAATCGCACAACGCCCAGTTATGTGGCGTTTACTGACAGTGAGCGTCTCATCGGAGATGCAGCCAAGAACCAGGTGGCCATGAATCCAGTCAACACGGTCTTCGACGCCAAGCGTCTGATCGGACGTCGATTTGACGAGACCAATGTTCAGTCTGACATGAAGCACTGGCCCTTCAATGTCGTCAACGACAACGGAAAGCCCAAGATCCGTGTCGAGTACAAAGGGGAAACCAAAACCTTTTACCCAGAAGAAATCTCATCCATGGTTCTCAACAAAATGAAAGAAACAGCTGAAGCTTACCTTGGCAAGGTAAAACAGAATGTTCAATGATTTTGTAAACTTTTTCATTCCAAATGGCATACTAGTATGTATAAATTCTTTGATGTTTCTTAACTTGAGAACTACATGTGTGTTTCAGGATGTGGAAAGTGCCGTGATCACTGTACCAGCTTACTTCAATGACAGCCAGCGACAAGCCACAAAAGACGCTGGTACCATTTCTGGTGTGAACGTGCTCCGTATTATCAACGAGCCTACGGCTGCTGCCATCGCCTACGGACTTGACAAGAAAGTCGGTGGTGAGCGTCATGTCCTGATCTTTGATCTGGGAGGTGGCACCTTCGATGTCTCCATCCTGACCATCGAGGATGGCATCTTTGAGGTGAAGTCGACTTCCGGCGACACCCATTTGGGCGGTGAAGACTTTGACAACCGAATGGTCAACCACTTCGTCCAGGAATTTAAGAGAAAGTTCAAGAAGGACATCACTGACAACAAGAGGGCTGTTCGACGTCTCAGAACCGCTTGTGAGCGCGCAAAGCGTACACTGTCAAGCAGCACACAGGCGAGCATCGAGATCGACTCGCTGTATGAAGGCATCGACTTCTACACCACCATCACTCGGGCCCGTTTTGAGGAGCTGAATGCTGACCTGTTCCGTGGCACCTTGGAGCCAGTTGAGAAGTCTCTTCGAGATGCCAAGCTGGACAAGTCCACCATCCATGACATCGTCCTCGTCGGCGGCTCGACCCGTATCCCTAGGATCCAGAAGCTGCTCCAGGACTTCTTCAATGGCAAGGAGCTAAACAAGTCCATCAACCCTGACGAAGCCGTTGCATACGGAGCTGCTGTCCAGGCAGCTATCCTACATGGTGACAAGTCTGAGGAGGTCCAGGACCTGCTTCTGCTCGATGTCACTCCACTGTCCCTTGGAATCGAGACGGCTGGTGGAGTCATGACCTCCCTCATCAAGCGTAACACGACCATCCCAACCAAACAGACCCAGACCTTCACCACCTACTCCGACAACCAGCCGGGTGTGTTGATCCAGGTCTTCGAGGGTGAGCGAGCCATGACCAAGGACAACAACATCCTGGGCAAGTTCGAGCTGACCGGTATTCCCCCAGCACCGCGAGGCGTTCCCCAGATTGAGGTGACCTTCGATATCGATGCCAACGGTATCTTGAACGTCACAGCTGCTGACAAGAGCACCGGTCGCGAGAACAAGATCACCATCACCAACGACAAAGGTGCGTATCTAAACCGGTTTCATTTGATCACGAACACATCAAGCCATTTTAATAGCTCGCCACTGTAAACCAATTCCTGTCTCCCAAACAAATCATTTCTTTTGCTAGGTCGTCTCTCGAAGGAGGAGATTGAGCGAATGGTGCAGGACGCTGAGAAGTACAAGTCTGAGGACGAGACGCAGAGGGAGAGGATCGCGGCCAAGAACGCCCTCGAGAGCTACGCGTTCAACATGAAGTCAACCGTGGAAGAGGAGAAACTGAAGGACAAGATCTCCGAGGACGACAAGAAAGCCATCATCGACAAGTGCAACGAAGTCATCTCCTGGCTCGATTCCAACCAGGTGTGTAACCTTGACATGATAGATCGGGATAGATCTAGAGTATAGTTGTTATGAAGTATCTGCTAGTGCGCTAGTGAACTTCTCAATTGGAATCAACCTCACCATTTCATGTTTCTCTCTGAGCAGATGGCCGAGAAGGACGAGTACGAATTCCAGCGCAAGGAACTCGAGAAGATCTGCATGCCGATCGTCACCAAGCTGTACCAGGGAGCTGGCGGTGAGGGTATGCCCGGCGGTATGCCAGGTGGTATGCCTGGCGGTATGCCTGGTGGTATGCCCGGCGGTGCTGATGGTGCCCCATCTGGCGGCAGTGGACCCACCATTGAGGAGGTCGACTAAATGTTGGACTAAATTACAAGGAACTGTTTCATGAGTCAACATCTGTGCTTTTAAATGAAATATCGTAACTGCGATGGCATTTAGATTTGTTCCCAATGAAAATTTACAATCATGTGGCAAGTTACTGTTTCAAAATTTGTGTTCTGTTTACCATTCCAAGTTTTAATGGTCAGTTGATAAACTTAGAGCAGAGGGAGAGAGAGAGAGAACCCAACATATTCTCGTCATTTCATCTGGTGAACTGTACCATCTTGTTCATAAAATTTAGTGTATTTCATCATTTCTTTATCATAAACAGGATTTTATAATGTTATGTTCAGTCAATGTGTTTGTCTTTGTAGTTTTATACTTACTGTATTCCTGATTTGGATGTATTTCTCCACCAATACCATCTGGACAGTATTCAAGAAGTGCATGTTCATTGAAATAAAGAATATGTTCCAATCTGAAAATTAGCGTTTGAAGTTTGATCGACCTTTGATAGGATGCTCAGAACATACAAGTATATGCAAATATCTTCTAAACCCTGATGGCGAAATTCACTGAAATATATTAGTGTCCTTTATTGAGCATGTTTTGTTTTTACTAAAAGATAATTATTTGTGGACCGTGTGGTACATAAGTTTGTTAAACACCATGTTAATCTGCTCAACCAAAATCGCTAAATCTAAAAAAAAGTAATTTGAATGGACCGCCGAGTTCCTGGTCTCGCATACGGGTATTTCCTGCCGACTACTGATCTAACCATTGCTTATCAAAATGATGGGAGAACACAGAAAGTGTTGTCCTCAACTGCGAATCACATAACAGCCTTGGTGACGCATTCCAACATAAAACAATCAAATACAACAATTTCGTAAGTGAAAATTTCAATCATTGCTTTCCAAAGACAATTTTAATTATCTGATGTAACACACGCAATGACAGGCCCCTCCATCGTAGACATCAAACAGGTTCCTATGCCCTAGGTGGATTTACAGATACATTTCTATATTTCACAGCCAGAAAAACCAGTTTCACACCCTTCATGCTAATTTCTCCAGAATGCAATACAACCGCAGTTTGCCATTTTGTTTTCGCCTGTTAGAGAGACCAGTCACTGATTCGTCGGGTGTTCGGCAAATTTGGAGAGAAACTCTGAATTTGTCCATTCCAGTGCTAAACATAAGTATTTTAGTTTTCTTAACGGATATTCTGTACTGAAAATTAAAATATGTCGGTGTCTCGCATGGATCCATAAACATGGTAATTAATATAAAGTATTTGATTCGAGTTGTGCTTGCAAATTTCTCCAAAAAATTGTCCCCGTCGGTGAATATTAACCAAATATCTCAGAAATTTGACAGCCTGTTTGTCTTGAATAACCATTCAGGACATTTCAATGTACAATTCACACACACATACCTAACCGTAGCCCCTCACTGTTCACTGACACGACGATGATTACATGCAGTCATATCATAACATTACAAATAGTAGAGACCTAAATCATTGCTAGTAAGATATCGATATTTATTATCATGACCATATTATAGCATAGAATTATAGTCACGTAATTCTCAGATTCTGTGCATACCCGTCTAATATCTGGGTCAAGAAAATAAACGATATTTCATGCGAGGTAGTATGGTAATTGCAGTCACATTATTATTATCGTACAGGATTTGGGTCCCGGGTCATTCACTATTAGCAGCGAGGAAGCGTGCAGACTATCTGCAAAAGAAAAACAAAAAGAACTTTTCAAATCGAAATTCAGTACCATAACTAAAGCCGCCTGCAATTTAATTTGAAGAATGCAATTTGTTTTGTGAGCCAAAATATTTTTCAGAAGTCGTAATAAAAACTGACAAAAGTAAGAAATAAAGTGAAGTTCCATCATAATGTAGTTGAATATCCGAGGCAGTCGGAAAACTCTATTGATAATCGCTCCATTAAGGGAAACACCAGAACAGTGATCTTTTGTATTAATATTTGACAGGTTTTATTATTATCATGGAGTAATTATTATTATCAGGTGAATATCGAATGTTCGTGGAACCGATTGACTTGTTCGCCTATATGGCCTACTCAATTATTTTAGGTATAAATTATGTGGCGATTTTGCCCTAAGCACGCGGCAGGTGATTGTAAACATAAATGCCATTTATGTGGCCTTTTTGTACTTGGCCTTGTTTTGACATGCTCCGTTCGAGCGTGCGTTGCCACGGCGACGTATTGTAATTTACGCTCCAGTAAACTATAACAATGGATCGATTAAACCTCGCGTGCGCCCTACAGTTTCTGGTGTATTATATATACACTGGAAGCGACTCGTTCGAGGAGATTGTCCAAGATCGAGAGACAGGACGCACACGAGGCTCGCCATGAGCTTTGTGTTCCCTGTTAGCGAGTAGTGGGCTCCTAGAGCCCTGGGGACGATTTCCGTGGGGAGGCCCGGGCTGGGAGAGACAAGTTGCTGACTCGGGGGCCTTCGGCCCTGTGGATCGCCAGCTCTCTCCCTTCCCAGGAAATGTGTGACAGAGGCTCTGGCCAGCATGTCGGGCTGTACGGGGTTCCGTCCCCGAGGCAGACCGCGGCTCGCCAGGCCCCGCCAGTTAACACCGTAGGGATGAACCAGTTTCTGAACGGTGTCCGTAGGCCTGGGAGTGTCGGGTGGGCTGTTACCTGGTTACCGTTAATGCTGAAGTAGTTACCGTGTCCGCCGCGACCTCCGGTGAGCGGCCCTGCCGCAAGGATCCGGAATAGCGGATGCGCGTCCGCAAGGACTCGGATGAGAGAGGACTATCCTCGAGGATCCCGAAGAGCGGACGGTAGTCAATAACTTTACATTGGTGCCGTGACCAGGATCAGTCCGACAGTGTTCCATCGCAGCCTACCGTCACAGCGTTGTAGCCTCCTTCGTCCCTGGGGATCGCCCGCTCCTCAAGGACAACTCGAAGAATGGCAAAAGAAAGAGACAAGGCCAAAGATAAGGCCAATGAACCCAAGGGGAGGGATAAGGGTGGAAATGTCGCGGACCACACCCGGTCGCGCGACAGCCACCGTGAGACGTCTCCGGACGACTCCGGTGGCCGGAAGGAACGCGCGGAAACCTCCGTGGACAAGACCCCGTCCGCGGAGACGACTCCGGCGTCCCTGGCTCCGTCTCCGGACGTAGAGTCGAGCCCTGAGGGGCAGCAACAGAGATTGCTATCAGGGCCTGGCCCTGATCCGGTAGGCGCGGTAGGTGGAGCTGGCAACGGCGCTACCCCGTGCCCGCCTGAGTCCGGACGGCGGTCGTGGCAGGTGACGCTCTTTCAGGGGACATCTCCGGATGTCCGGGATCGAGTAGTAGCCGGCCCGAGTACCTCCGGGCAAGCGGATCAGCAGTACTGGATGCCACATCCAGCCGGAAGAGCTCCTGCAAGGGCTCCCGGCCGTGAATCCAGGCAGTCCGCGTCAGGCGGGATGGACCAGCTCACCCACACTCTGAGTGAGCTGGCTCCTCTAGGGCGCTATGACCGCGCCCGGTCGCCCCATCAGGGACGATCAGACCGGCGGAACCGTTCCCCCTCTCCGCTGTCACAAGGCAACTCAGGGCCTTTGACGGAGAGGGAGAGGTGGCTGATATCCGAGGCGCTTGTACTGTTCAAGCGGAATCAGCCGCCTTCGAGCGTTGACCCGTCGGCCATCTCAAGTCCGGGGATGTCTGGGCCAGTAGCCCCTCCCCAAGTCCTGCCGAGTCCGCAGGCGCCAGTGGCCCCCGCAATGGGACCCGCGCCTGCCCCGCGGCTCGGAGGCACCACGTTGGCGACCGCGTCGACCGTTCCGACGGTTGGAGCGCAAGCCGCGTGGCCGACTTACCCTGGCACGTACAGTGTGTCGGACGGGCAGTGGCAACAGGCGGCTTCGGCCCCAAGCTTTGCCGCCCCTTCTGGAGCCTACCCAGTAGGTTCGATGGGAGCCCCGCCCGCACCTAGCCAGAGTGGGTTTTTAGCGGGAATGACCCCGGCGGCAAAGTGAGCTTCCCTGCTCCTCCGTCCGCGGCGTCGATGTTTGCTCCGGCAGACTCCGCCGCAGGCGCAGGAAGCGCACGGAACTTGCCGCTGTACACGGACGACCCCGGAGCCGGGACCGCACGTCGGGCGCGTAGCAAACGCGATGACGGGCCCGACCACTCTTCGTGGCGGAAACGGTTCAACGGGGATAACGCCGACTTGGAGGACTACTTGCTCCAGGTATGGCGTACCGCCGTGTACGAAGGATGGTCCCAGCATGAAGCTGGACACGTCCTCGCGGGGAGCTTGGAAGGAAAAGCTCTCCGCGTGATGCCGTGTCTGCCGGTGGGAACAGTGACGTTCGGCGAGGTTGCTCGTCAACTTCGCCTGCTGTTCACGCCGACGACCAATCGGCGGCAGTCTGAACGAGAGTTCAAGGCGCGTATCCGCCAGCCGACTGAGTCCGTGACAGACTATGCGTTCAACTTACGCATACTCGGCCGGAGAGCTTTTCCGAACATGGACTTCAGACGGTTTGAGACGATGCTGATCGATCAGTTCATCGATGGCCAGCCTTACCACCTAGCGTACGGGCTGGCCACCCATGAAAAGCGAACGATGGAGGAGGCAATAGACTCCGCGCTTGCGCTTGAGTTGGCTGTCCGCCCTAGACAGTTGCCTCCAGCCCCGGCTCCGGCCTCGGCTGTACCCGCGCAGGCGGCGACTCCTCCTCCGGTTAAAGCATCGCAGGTAACCCCGTGGCAGGACCCGGTCGTCCGGGAGCCCGCCAGGGAACCTACCCCGCAGCGGGTTAGTGCGCCGGCACCCTCTACAGGGGCGCCCGCACATGCGGCACCAGTCGCCGCGCCGTGCTCGCCTTCGGACGAGTACGACATGGAGGAATACGACCTCGGCGCCGCGCAGATGATTGCGCACTGCGCCGGGATCGAAGCTCCGGGACCCGCAGAATGTTGCGCGTTCACCTCCGGACCGGCCCAGAACCGTCCCTGCTACTTCTGCAGAAAGCAGGGACACTTTTGGCTGAAGTGTCCGGAGTTGTTGGAACGCCTGCGGTCGCGCGGATACCAGGGAAACCTTCCTGGCCCGCAACGGAGGAATTCCTTCCGGTCTGGTCCTCCGGGACAACAGAACCGGAACCCGCGACAGGGAAACTAGATCCGGACGTGGTGGCGACCAACACTACGTCCGGGGATAGTTGTTCGGTGGCAAACGATGCCGCCCCACCCGCTGATGAGCAGGACGAACCCCAAGTAGATATGACTTCTCCGGAAGTAGTCCTTGGAGATCAGTCCAGCTCCTCCGCGGCTGAGGCGGATGGCGAGGACTCCGTAGATGAGCCCGGCGCGTGCGAAGGGTATCGCCCTACCTGCGCGCTGGTGAGGGACTATTGCTGGTACCTGCCCCTGTCCTTCGGACGGGAGCCGGTCCGGTTCCTCGTGGACTCAGGCTCGGAGGTGACCATCGTGGCCGCCGGGACGTTTAGGAAGGAGCCCGCGCTCCGCAACCTCGAGTTGCGGGATCCCGGACCGTATAAGCTCTAAGGAGTGGGAGACAACCGCATCCGTGTCCATGGCATCATCGATCTGCCTATTACCCTTGGGGACAAGGTGTATCTGACAGAGACGATCGTGGCGGATATCGGAGCGGCCGGGATTATTGGGATGAATTTTCTACGGGCCCACCGGGTGGTTGCCAACTTTAGTGCTGGCGAGTTCCGGATGGGAGGGGACACACACTTCCTCTTCCGCTCGGGCCCGATGCATTCATTCCAGATGCGGACATCGCACACTGTAGTAGTGCCACCGATGAGTGAGATGATCATCGAGACGAGGCCGCGTCGTCCCCGCATGCCCCTCGATGGTCGACCGTGTATAGTGCAACCCGTGAGCAGTTTCGCCGCAAGAACTGGGCTCGTACTGGGTGGGGCCCTGGTCATGTCCAACCCCCGCGCGATGCCCATCCTCGTGGTGAATCCTATGGATGCTCCGATTGTACTGAAGCGCGGATGCATAGCAGCTACTGCTATTCCCGCGTCTTCGAGTCGTGTCCTCCCCGACGATCCTGTCTGCCGCGCTGCGTGCGCGGCGGCGGCCACCGGGGATGACCCGTTCACCCTGCCAGACCATTTGGAATCTCGGGTTCCGAAGGACCGGTTGGATGAAGAGCAGCGCCAAGCGCTCCGCAAACTGCTGCGGCAGTATGCGGATGTGTTCATGGGTCCTGATGGTGCGGTTGGCAAGACTGACGTCGCCAAACACCGCATCGACCTCGTGGACGAGCGTCCTCTCAAGCAGCGTCTTCGTCGGGCAGCAAGAGGTCATAGACCAGGAGGTGCAAAAGATGCTCGACTTGGACATCATCGAACCCAGTGACAGCCCTTGGGCCAGTCCGGTGGTTATGGTGAAGAAGAAGGACGGCTCGTGGAGGTTCTGCGTGGACTATCGGAAACTCAACGATGCCACGCGGAAGGACTCATATCCTCTCCCGCACATTGAAGATACCTTCGATGCCCTGGCCGGGTCGCACTATTTCTGTGCTCTGGATCTGGCCTCCGGGTATTGGCAGGTGGAGATGGAGGAGAGTGATCGGGCGAAGACTGCCTTCGTTACCAAGAACGGGCTCTACCAATTCAAGGTAATGCCGTTCGGGCTCTGTAACGCACCAGCGACGTTCGAGCGCCTCATGGAGATGGTACTTAAAGGGTTCCTCTGGAAGCGATGTATGGTCTACATCGACGATGTCGTCGTGTATGGCCGGTCGTTTGAGGAAACCCTCACCAACCTCCAGATGGTGCTCCATCGCATCCGCGGAGCAGGGCTTAAATTGAAGCCAAGTAAGTGCGAACTATTCGCGCAGGAAATCCTGTACTTGGGCTTCATGGCAACGGGCACCGGAGTGAGACCAGACCCCGCAAAGGTGGCGGCCGTGCAGAAATGGCCTCCGCCCTGCAACGTGGCGGACGTGAGGTCCTTTTTGGGCTTCGCGAGCTACCACCGCAGGTTTATTCGCGGCTTTGCGGAGATCGCGCGTCCCCTTACTATCCTCACGGAAAAGGGCGCCGATTTTGTTTGGTCCGCCGAGCAGGCTGATGCCTTCTCGGGACTCCGGCAGGCCTTGGTAGTGGCCCCGGTGCTGCGGCACCCTCGTCCGGACTGCGAGTTCATCCTGGACACTGACGCGAGTAACTTTGCACTCGGCGGTGTCCTCTCGCAGATCGTGGACGGGCAAGAGCGGGTAGTAGCTTATGCGAGTGTGGCCTTGAGCCGCTCTCAAATGAACTACTGTACCACTCATCGCGAGTTGCTCGCGGTGGTTACGATGACCAAGCGCTTCCAGCACTATTTGTTGGGACGCCATTTCCGCTTGCGGACTGATCACAGTTCGCTGAGATGGCTCCTCAACTATAGTGAGGCCGATGGCTTGGTGGCGCGGTGGCTCGTCAAACTCCAGGAGTATGACATGCAGATAGAGCATCGCGCTGGTAAGTTGCACGGCAACGCGGACGGCCTGTCCCGTTGTCATAAGTGCAAGAATCCGGGTTGTGCAGGTATGGCGCCATTCCAGCAAGCCGCGGATTCGTCCTCAGACTCGGAATTGGACGTTCCGGGGAGACCGCAGGCCGCCGCCCCCTCTAACAACACGGCGGCCGGAGCGTTTAGGGCTAATCTCCGCCTCTGGAGAGTCTGAGTATGAGCGGTCCTTGCCCCCTGTGGTGATGGCCGCTGCGGCGCAGCCGGACGCGACGGATGAGGAGCCTAATTACTTGGGTGGCTACTCTCCGGCGCAGATAGCTGCGACGCAAAGAGCTGACAGAGCTCTGGCACCGGTAATTACAGCCCTTGAGGCCGGCCAGAAGCCCTCGAAGGATGAGCGAAAGACCTACAGGGAGGAGACTTTGTCTCTAGTATCTCAGTGGGAACGACTCTCCTTGAGGGATGGCCTCTTATACCGGCGCTATGAGCCACCGACCCCACTGCCTCCAATATGGCAGTTGGTGCTTCCGGCGGAGCTGCGGAAAGAAGTACTCCACCAGTTGCATGACCTCCGGGTGACCGGTCACTTGGGAATCCGGAGGACCGTCCATAGGCTACAACAGCGCTTTCATTGGCCTGGTAGCAGCTTGGACGTGCAACGGTGGTGCGCAGCCTGCCCTCGGTGTCAAGCTCGCAAAGGAGTTCCGACTCCTGGCCGCCACCCCTTAACCACGGTTAAGGCGGGCGCGCCGTTTGATCGGATAGCTTTGGATATACTGAATACCCACCGGGTCACCCCGCGCGGCTTCCGGTACATCCTGGTGATATCCGACTATTTTACCAAGTATACCGACGCCTACCCACTGCGCCGCCAGACTGCGGACGAGGTAGCTCGGTTATTGGTGAATAGATGGGTGGTGTACCATGGGGTACCTAAACAGGTACATTCGGATCAGGGCACGCAATTTGAGAGCAACCTGTTCCGAAACCTAGCACAGATGCTAGGCAGTACCAAGGTGCGGACCACCCCCTACAGGCCCCAGTCTGATGGCCAGGTCGAACGCTTTAATCGATCGGTCCTCAATATGCTGGCGGCCTTTGTGAACGATCGTGCGAATGATTGGGATGACCACCTCCCGTATGTCTTAATGGCGTACAGGTCGTCGGTCCACTCTTCGACCGGAGTTACTCCGCACGCGATGTTGTACGGCCGGGAGCTAAATTTGCCCGTGGATATTATGTATCCAACTGCGGCAGAGACCGGCGCAGTACCCCAGTGCGGTCCGGAATACGTGGAGTGGATTCGCCGCGCCCTGGCGAACGCCCATGATTTCGCGCGCGCGCGCCTGGACAAGTCTGCCATCCGGCAGAAGCGAGGCTATGACGCCCATGCTAAGGGTAGGCCAGCTTTTGCGGAAGGCGACAAGGTGCGCTACTATTATCCGCCGCTTAAGCAAGGCAATAAATTTGCTAAGCCGTGGATAGGCCCGTTTACGGTACTGAAACAGGTGACAGATGTGGACTACCGGATCCGGAGGGATTCCGATCCGGACAGGGTTCTGGTTGTCCATATCGATAATCTGAAGAAGTACGAGGGCCCGCTTGTCATGGATCCGCTCGTTCAAGATGCGGAACCGGATGATGCTCCCGTGTGGGATCCGTCTGGTCAGCATCCGCGGACTCCGGACGAGCGTGTGCGCCGTATGGTGGGCCTCCCGGACCTCTCTGACCCGTCAGATGATGGACTGGGTGGCTATCAGCCAGATGACGGCGATCCGCAGGTACCCCCACTACCTCCAGTACCTACGGATGACGGGCGGCCACGCCGGAAACCACGTGCGCCAGCCCGGTATGGGTGGGAATAACCTTCCGCCCATGCGGATGCGTCTGCGGTACCCGTCTATCATACTACGGATGGGTTTTAGGTCGTTCCGTGAAAGTCCGCACGACTTACCTCCGCGGGTGGCTACTTTGTGGCTATCTTCGGAGTTGAGGTCCGCGGAGACTTTCATGTCGTAACGCCGCCGCTCCGCATCCGCCCTCCTGTAGTTTCTAGCGCCAGGGACGTGCGGATGGCCTGTCCGCACATTGTGGACGGCTGTCCGGCGTAATCCGCACAACGGTTACGCTGGCCGGACGAATTTACTGATCCGGCCGGACGCCCCTGGTCCCGGGACAACCTCTTATATGGCCAGACTGAGGTTGGGATTTTCGTCCGCTACGGGAGAAGCGCCTTCCCACGGATTTGGGGAGCTGGCTCTGGACGCGGGGATAGTGTTCGCAGATGAGGACTGATGTCCGCGGTTCGTCCGCGTGACTCGTCCGGCGTCCGCGGCGCTTTAAGATGACGCACTTCGGTGTAGTTATCCCCCGTGAGCCATTACTATAATTGCGGTTATAGTAAATTAAGGTTTCTTACGGCAGGAAACCGACTATCCATTATGATAATGGAGCGGTTGTTAAGTCCGCGCGTGCGGACCAGCCGCGGCAGCGGGTGACGCTCATTCTCGTCCGGATCGTACCTTACAATACGCGGTCCGGCCGGAATGACCGGAACCCCGGCCTCCTTCTAAGAAGGGGGTCGTATATTACATGCGCAACACTTGTGGTGGCTTCTAATTCCAATTTCATCTTCATTGGATAAGGGCAATACGCCGTACAATGGTAGGCGTCCGGCCTGGACTCCGTCCGCGGGCAGCTCCGGACGTCCGCCGGCTATTGCTTTCACCATCTTTGGGCGCCTCTAGATTGGGCGCCGCTATGAAGGGTTCGCCCCCTAACCATTGAGGTTATGGACCATGCCGGCTCCGCGTCTAATCTATTGGCTCCGCGCTCCGGTAGTCGTTTGAGGAGGCTCTGGGCTGGACCGGGCACCGCTCCGCGGCCGGGCAGTACGTCGGGGATGCTAGTGGGCGCTTTGCAAACGCCCATAGGGCGCCCGATTGTCTGTCCGGACGTCATGGGTATGTCCGATCGCCCTGTAAGCGTGCCAGCGGCTATGGGGAGTGATTTTGTTTATTTTCCATCTCATTTATTATTTATGGGAGGATTATAAGCCACAAGTGTGTGCGTGTTTCCCGTGGAAATGCTATTCTTACTCATTTATCCCATATATGAGAAAGTTTAGTGATATATCTTTTCCCTGGTGCAATAGAGAGTAAGAAATCGGGAGATTTCTGCTTTCGCAAGAGGGGTGTAGGAGATTGTGTACATTGTATCGAAGGCTGTATGCCGTGATCTATGAAAAGCATGCAAGCGGTGGTGGATTTATTTTCATTGCTGCTTGAGCGGTGTTAAATTTTTATTTATCGCTGCTGACAGGGTGACATAATCGTAACACCCACAAGTAGTTTGGCTTTTTGATACATTGTATACAATCTTTAACATGCGAGGGTGATTAACTTCACGTCATTGATCGCCAGTGCGAAAGCTATTGCTAATGACTGCTGTTAATTACTGTAGTATTTTAGCGGGTTCCCCCGGGATGGCTTGTGTATACAAGCCACCCGTATACATGGCACGATAGGAGTCACCGGGGGGAGATGCGTGTATGGGAATGCGGGAGTGTAAAACGTCCTTTTGTCTGTCGATCGGGTAGATGCAGTGAATAGACGTTTCCACGGGAACGCGTCATACGATGCGTGTGCAGTATAACTGCCAACACTTGCTGCCTATAATCGATGTAACTCGACACCTTCTGGTCATTCAAGCGCTCGGCACTGGTGGAGACAGATCTGCGGATCTGACTCCCAGTGTTTACGGCGTTTAGAGCGCTTGATATGTCCGAGAGCAGTGATGGTTGGGAAGGTGGTGTAGGGAGGGAAGAGGGGTCTCTTGAGCGCGGTAATTCGTACTCGAGACCCCAGTCTAGGCCCGAGGAGGATGACCGCGAGGACATCCCTCGGGGAGCCTATGTGGGTTCTGAGGAATCCAGCTCCGGCTCCGGTTCTTACACAGGAACCGAGTCCGAGAGCGAGGTCGCGGAGGACCGCCCCGCAGAGAGTGACACGGCCACGCCAGGCGCCGAGCAGCTCTTAGATCCGTCGCCTTTTTCTCGTATGGAAGAGGTGATGGACTGCGGTGGTGCGGGACTCGTGGATGTGGACATTGAGTTGCATCCGCACCCGGAGATGCTTGCGTCTTTGGGTACGGATGAGAATACTCGTGCGGAAACCCGTCCGGATGGCCGTAGCCGTCCGGACACCGGTTCTGCCGAGAACTCCTCGGTGTCCGCACCTGCGGAGTCTGGTCCGCACGACCAGAAGGCCCCTGGGACTTGGGCGGAGCAGGTTGACGCGGCTGAGGAAGCCGCATCCCAAGCGCCGCCTCAGGAACAGGAGTCTGGCTCGAAGGAGACCGAGAACCGAGATGACGGGTTTACATCGCCCGTCTCTAGGCGTACTCGCCGTCGAGCCCGGGAGATTGCCCAGAAGCAGTGGAGAGCCCAGCAAGAGCTGGAAGCCGCTGAGCGCGGGCAATCTGAGGCCGGATCCGACCCGGACCCGGCCTCCTCGCCTCCGAAGAAGAAGAAGAAGAAGAAGAAGCGGCCGCACCGGAAAAAGAAGTCCGGCGGCCCCTCGCCTCAAACCGGATCGAAGTCCGGGGGACCTCAGCCACTGGCGCCTAAGCCGGGCGGCCAGAAAGGGTCCTCCGCCAAACCCGGAGTCGCCAAGACGCCTAATCCCTCGGGATCTGGTGCGGGCGGCGCCTCCGCAGGATCCGGCCCAGGCGCGGGAGGTTCCAGTAAGCGGGTGCCTATCCAGGCACCGAAAGGAACCTCCTCTTCTTCTCCCTCCGGTACCAAGAAACCTACCGGAGCTGCGGAGGTGGGGTCGAGTCCAGTGGACCGAGGGCGTCCCGTGCCGAAGGAGGGAGATCTTCGTTTAGAACTCCTCCGGAAGCGCGCGGAGCAAGACGGGGTCCACCTGTCTGACGCCGCACTGGAAGCGGGACGGCGGTCCTTCGTTGCGCAGCAACAGAGGGCCGTGCCCCCGCGCGGGAAGAGTGTGCCCCGACAAACCAGGTCGGAGAAGCGTTCGGGGGCGGCCAAAAAGAAGAAACGGTCGTCCTCGGAGCAGCCCTCTATCCAGAGGCTGCGGGCCGAAATGGGCCCCGAACTCCCTGGAGTCCGTCAGGGACACATGTTCCTTCCGCGGTATGGCAGGGATCCGCAAGGGCGCCGCACAGCGGCGGCCGGCGCGGCGGCCGACACGCCTTTCACACGGCCTCGTCCACTCACGGACGAGGAGCGTGTCGGGTTGCCGCCCGAGACAGAGGAGGGTGTAATATGCCAACTCTGTCCGCAATCCCTGGACGGGTATGAGGACCCGCACCGTGCGCTCAACCGGGATCGTAGGTATCCTACCTACGACCACTTGAGTCGACATATTGCGGGGTACCACTACCCCTGGATGCAAATGTTCGTTTGCAAGAGGTGCTACTCCAGCAGACCTCAGCAACGATATTTCGCCAGTTTGGAGGCCCTGAATGATCACCGCTCGGGTGCACACCGCGGTGAGGGACTTCATACCGTTGGTAATGAAGTGGGGCCTGTATTCAATTTTGGATACATACCACCGAGGGTGGCGTCGTTCATGACTACGTCAGGAACGGCGAATCACCGATTCTTTCACTGGGGTCCATGGCGCTTTGCACAGCGCATCATGGACGATGCCTGGAAGGAGTCTGGCGTTGTGTCCGCGGGCTCGAGCTACACCGCTCGCCTGACGGCGTCAATGGGCCAGACCCCGGCGGAGTACCAGGCGGCGGAAGCCGCCCGGACAGCAGCAGAGGCTGTCCGTGAACCGCCGGTGATCCAGGCAGGTGAAGAACGGCACCGGGTGACCATGATCGTGTCGGAGATGCCGCAGATCGCGGCCAAGACACGAGTGGCTTCTCCTAAGCCGCGCCCCCAGCCGAAGACTCAGGGGAAGAGCTCGTCCGCCGGAAAGACTCCGGCCGGGACGACGCCCCTGCAGTCTCCGGGTGCGCTGACTCAGGAGGACTACCCGGGCTTGCTCGAGGTGACGGTACCCGCGGGTCCGTCTGAGGGACGGGTGGTGGCAGACACCTCCGCCTCCTCGAGTACCGCGTCGGTGGTCCCGCCAAGGACCCCACGCGTGACTCCCTCGGTTGCGAGCAGTAGCGGACGTGCGGTACCTCTCTCGAGGTCGACGTCCGCGTCCTCGTTGGTAGTTGAGGGGACGTCCGCAGGGTGGCAAAGCACCGCCTCCCTGGACTTGGACCCCCTCGACGCCACGGCGGACGTACGCCGGAGGCTCGGTCCCACGACCGCCAGCGTCTACGAGACTTTCCGCGAGTCTGTAGGCCAGGCGGTCGGCCATCGTCGCGATGGTATGGACCGGATCCCCGGTGACCCGGTGCTGGTGAACCTGCCGGTGCCCCGAGCCATTCGTGACTTGGGGTCCGCAGGTGTAGCCGCGTTGGTCCGCGCTCGGGAGGAGCACCCCTGGGATCACCCCCAGCATGGTCGACTCACCCGAGCGGCGGAGTACCTTGTGGCGGAGATGGACAGCTCTCTGGATCGGTTCAGCCGGTGCCGCGCCGAGGCCTCCCGTGTCGCATGCGATCTCGCATACGACCAGGGCCTCATGGAAGGCACCCGGCGGAGCCTAGAGAGCTACTGGACTTTGTCGGCCGTCATTGAGCGGCGCGCGTTCGACCAGGGTCGGACCGCCGCTCTTGCCGAGCAGTCCGGGGCGTCCGCCCCCGCCCCAGAGGTAGCCGCACGGATGGAGCACCTGGAGGCTGAGAATGAGCAGCTACGGTGTCGTCTTGACGAAGCCGAGGCCGCTCGAACTCGCCTACTCCAGGGCGTTGATGACCCCGAGTCGTCCACCCTGAACCAGGCGGCTCTCCGGCGCGCGGATGCCGCTTTGGAGCTGGCCATCTACCCATACCTAGTCCAGGTGTGGGGAGAACGGACGGCTGGTCCACAGCGCACCCGCGATACGGTGGAGATGTTCCGCGCCATTGCCGATCTCGGCGCGACCTCTCTACCGGCCTCCGTCGTGATGGCTCCGTCAGGACCCGGATTGCAGGGCTCACCGCAAAAGCCCATGCAAGCTCCACCGGGCCTGCCTCATCCGCCCGTGCAGCCGGCTTTCACTCTGCCGGCTCCGCTGCTTCCGCGGCGTAGGGACTCGTCACCGCCGCCAGACCCCAAGACAGGCGGCACGGATGAGGAGCCCATGACGATGGAGGAAGGCTAGGGTGCTAGCCTCGTCGCTGCACTTGTGCGGCGGCGTGCAGGAGTCGCTTCCGCGGCTCCGCCCTGCCTCAGACCCGTTCTGCGGATCTGAGGAGCCGGCCGGCAGGGCGGTCGGCAACATTTTTAGAGGTACTATCACTTTTGATCACTCGGTGTGTCGTTTTACAAAATTTCTAAATTTAAAGTCTAACCTTAAAAATATTCCAAAGACTCGGCACACCGTCCTTTTATAATGGATGACCTTCCAAGGTCATCACACGGTTTTGGACCACCTCGGTCAAAATTTTAGCTTGTTTATGAGGGTTTATTCAAAATTGCAAAGCGCGTTATAGTTTACTCCGTAAGTCCGGGGGTAGTTCCCCATTCTTCCAAAAGGGACTCTTAAAGTCCTAGTCTTGCGCCGTGACTTCAATACTTCAGACAAATACTTCACATGAACTGATTGATCAATCAAATATAAAAAAAAGTCAGACTTTTATGTTATCGTTCATTTCTCACGTATAGGCCTACATACTCGTTTACACTCTGTTTTGGGTGATATTTTGCCAACATTTTAATTTTTTTTTTAGATAGAAGTATACAATTTGGTAGAAATTGCCGTTTGACTCCCAGATGATGATGTATGCTGAAATAGCCGAATACAATAAGCATTTTACAAATATCAGTGAAAAACGATGCACACGATTTTAAATACAAACAGAACTGAAAAAAAAAATCGATATGATCTTACATAATAGCTCTTTGTTACACATGTACACGCTGGTTTCCCTGCCTTTAGTAGAAACGCTTGTCAGAGTTAGATATATCTATGGGTAAAGAGTGGCTTCCAGTTACCAGACATAGCAAACCATGACTTGAACATTAAAAAATAGGTCTATTAGCTTTCTTATCATTAACGATTGGAACTCAATGCCAAGCAAAGCAAAAATGTGTAAACATCATCATTTTATAATTTTCTGAGTCCATTTGAGATTTATTGCGATGGCCAGCCCCATTGAAAAATCGAATGACTTGTCTTGTGGTTTCCAGTACGATAATAACATTTTATGCAGCACTTGGCAACAGGACAACATCGAAAATGGCGGGTCCGGTGGAAACAGACAAATACTACCTCGAAAGTATCCTTTATTTTGTGGAAACTACGTTATAAATTGGCTTCTCAATGTTACAATATGAATTTATGTTATTCAATTCGTGTAGGCCCTACTTGGTGTAACGAATTAATTGTCATAATGGTTGGGCCAACTTTAGTTTTACTCCGTGGCGTCACTGACTGAGTCCATCCACCCTAGCCGACCTTGCTCCCTCTTGAACTTGTCTATATAGGGGTTAACAGTTCAAGAGGTCGCACCTTTATCGCCCTGTCAGACTGTCGAATGAGCTGTGCGCTGTCACGTTCGAAGTGCGGCATGAACTGACTTTACATTTCGATTTTCAGGTATTATTTTGTATGTGTGAGTCGCAACTTCACACCGATATCTGACAACGGGAGTCCTATATCAATATTTATTGGTTTGATTCACATTGCAGGTCGATTTCTTTTCATCTGCCAGCCTGAGGCTGGCGTACTGCACATGCACAACCTAGTTCAGCCCAATAACCGAGTTAAGTGCTATAGTCCCTTCCTGAGCCGACAACGGTTTTCACCTGACACCCTGTCACAGTGGGTGAGGATTTGTGAACTTATTTTAGAACAAAACAAGTTTTGAATGCATGAAATACACACTGTGTATCATTTTCTTCCCCTCTCAGTTGCTTCCAACTCAATTTTAAGTTAATTCCATACTTTGTCACTTGACAGCTGTTTGTTTACATTGTCATCATGGTGCAGTTTTGTCATGCTACAAAGCTGCCACTCAAATTAGCCAATCAGGGAGCATCATGCAATCAGCTGATGATGGGTGTGATGTCATAATCCGGGAAATATCCCCTTTTGGGACTTTTGGCGCCAAACCTTAGATTGAAACATTTTATCCTGTGGTTGAATAGGGCTCTGCCCGTGAATAGTGCTATGCACAACCAGGGCCTGCACGTTGTACGCTTATGTGATATATATATGAACCAATTTGAAATCAACTAGATCTAGTATAAAAGTAAGAAAGGCACGAGAAAGTCACTGTACCATTTTTTGAAGCACTTCAAAACATATTTGTTCAGACTAAGATTGTGTCCAAAAACAGCAAAACAGACCATATTTAACTATTCTTATGTCGTTATTCAGCACTGATTATCAATTCCATAATATAAACTGGTAATCCCCAATTGCTTGCTCATTTCTTGACTTACTATTAGATCTACACAACAAAAATATTACTTCTGTGAGTTGCAAAAAGTTTGTAAACTTAGAAATTACATTTTTAAAATGTGTTCTGAGTACTTGTGCTGTCCCTAAGATATATAAGTTGACTGAACATTAAAATGGTGTTACTGGTGTTACTCAAGCAGCAATCTCGAGCCAAGTATAATCAGGTGTCATGTTTTGAAACGCTCAGTTTCTCAAACTTTGTTCACGCAATTCTGCACCTGCAAAGATTTGGGTGCACATAATATAGGATATATATTTTTATCACATCTCATAACTTAGCCAAATCATAATGTACCCAATTAAGTATACCATACTTTGCACTGTATAACATTGTCAAACATAGTTGTCTTTGAGGGGCAAAACCACGTCATTATTCTGTTTTTCTGGCGTTGTCAATATGAATGCTATTTAATCTCCATAATTTAGGTCATTGTTGATTCTAGGGGTTTGATCCTGGGTGTGCGGGTATTGCTGTCAGACACGGCCGAAGGCAGTCTCATGCAATGCCTGAGGTCGCAGGCCGAAGGCATTGGATGAGACTGTCCTGAGGTCGTGTGTCTGACAGGCAATGACCAAAATACCTAGGATCAAACACGATTATAAAATGTTTTTGTGGAGACAAACGAACGAAGACCCGCGATTCTACAAAAACGTCAAATTACGTTGATGAAATTTACGTCTTGACGAGGGGCCATTGTAGGACCGCAAAGCCCGGGGAAAAAGTCGTTTCCCAGGCATTGCACAGAAAACCACGTGGTTATAATTTAACCATGTGGTTATTGTGTGGAGAGCGAGTTTTTCCCGGCCATTGTTGTCTGACAAACTTCATCCTCTACAAAGTAGTGTGTATAAGACGACAGTGGCCAGCCATGTTATAATTACAGACAATATCCATTTGCGATTTGGGTAAATTTTTTTACCTCAATTACAATGCTGCCCCCTGTTGAATGAATAGGACATGCCCCATTTGATGGAGGCGAAACTCTTACCACTGTATGCTGTATGAATCAACTAATGTGCCTGTACAGTGTTAGTTCTTCGAGTAAGCTGATTGAGAAGTACAAAATTCCTTAACAAAGTTCTCAGAGGAACAGCTCGTGGATGACTCGGATGAGGAATACAATTATGAAGAAATTCCCATTGACGAGGACTTTATTCCAGCAGGTAAACATGACAACCATGCAAGTTTTTGTGTTGAATTTACTTGATAATTTCATGGATGTTTGGTAGAATGTCTATAGTTTTTGTGGATGTGTATCCTGAACTTGTGAAAAAATTCATGAATACCGGTATGGCTTCTTGCAGTACCGATAACATAATGCTAAAATCATTTGCCAAACTTTTCTATTGCTAAACTGGAAATTTCAATGTAGTCAATATTACGACATGATACTGTAAACCCAGAAAGTATTAGCGTCCATTTATTTAGCATTTTTAGCATTTTGAAAAAAAATCGCTAACATTTATGGACGCCAAGTCATAAACTACGGGTTTGCTTTTCTGTTTCTGTCATCCATCCGCTAACTTGATAAAATCGCTAAACTTAATAGACGTTAATATTTCTGTGTTTACAGTACATTGAGAATGATTGCTGTACATTTTAAAGGAGGACTTCTTATGAATGTGTATTGGCTTCGACCAATGATTTTACGGTAAAAATTTCCATATAGCGAATATATCTCAATGCATTTGAATGGAGAAGACTGTAAGCTTCGTTCACATATGAAATATGTACATATTTGTTCGGTACAAACAAATCGTACGGAGGATATAACATCAAAAACATCGAAAATCTGCAAGTTTTTTCCACTCGGCAGTGCATGGCTGACAGAAGCGTCATATATGACGTAAATTTCTGTGACGTCAATGTTTTGATAGAAGCCTCGACAGGTGGCTCTTTTGACTGGAACAAAAGATGCTGGAAGTGCTCCGTTTGCTCCAGGCATCATCAAAACAATGACGTCATCGTTTGCTACTCATTCATTCTCCTCAGTTGGGGGGCGTGGCCGCTAGTTTAGTTCTCGATTTTACATTCGATAGTAGTTTTAAAAATATGATCTCTTCGATTTTGAAGTCATCTGAATGAATACTCCATGTGCGTGAAACTCTTATGTTACCAAATTGCGTTTGAATTTGATAGGAAGTCCTCCTTTGAAGGTGTTTCATTCTGTGGCATTATTTGAAGGCCTCCGTATGTAATTTCAGAGCTGGAAGAAGATCTGGACACAGCAGTTAGAACAGTGAGAGAGACAACCGAGGACATCGTCACAGGGGTATATCACTTAATATATGTTTTCATTATTCAATATCAGATTGCAAGTGATTCTTGCAAGTCTATGATTTTACATTGATTGCTTTCAAGATTGATCTCTTCATGGATTCGTGAAGTGTGTAGATAATATAAAAGCAGGTTTTGCTGTTCAATATATACCAATAAAGATGCTTTATAATACACTAGATAGTAGTGTGCTGTCTAGTGTTTTGAATAAAATAGTAACAGTTAGTGTTATGTATTTATAAAGGAATGTATAGTAACAGTACACAACTTGGTTATTATCTAGGGTCAAGGGGAAGTCACCAAAGCCAGTGTCACACAGCGGCCTGAAGTTGTCGATGATTTTGTCCGTAACTTTCTGGTCCGAATGGGCATGTACAAAACCCTCGACTGCTTCCAGACCGAATGGTGGGTAGTCCTTTGTTGAACATGTTACATGGCTTGTGTTACTTAAAATGGATATCTGTCGTTTGAGTGCTGTCAATTATTTTCTAAAATCATGGACATAGCTTTGAAATGTGCTGGTAAGAGTTTTGATGGAGGTCCAAATAGGCACACTGGACAGAAAAACAGCATTGGATTCACTCAAAATAGAACTAAACCTCACTACCCAGTACCAAATAAAAGAAATGTTTCCAATTCTTGAAACTGTCAAGTCTATGAAATTTATGTATCATCATGGACTTATTTTTTGTAAGATCCTGACTGTTGTGACTAAAGACTAATAAGTTTTATGAAAATAAACTTTTTTCCCATGACTATTCCAGGTATGAGCTCCAGGAGCGTGGAGAACTCAAGGAGGAGGACATCGGGCTGGCTCCGGATATCTACGTCAAGAACCAGAACCTCGGACTGGAGCTAACCAACCTTCGCAAGGAAGTCCAGCGCTTCAAAAATGCAGCAATGTATGGGTCCTCTTCCGTTTTTTTTCTATGTGGTTATACTTCGGTAATTTTGCTGCTATAATGGTGATTTGTGTGGTAGAACCCAAATTTTAAATCTTCTTTGCAAGGCATGTCAGTGGCAAATTGGCAATAAGTTTAGGCATAATGTGCATCTAGTATTGGCTACTAATAATGTGTGTTTACTGGATTCCATTTGTACATGTATAAGTTCAGTGGATCATTGACTGTAATCTCTTTGTAGGAAAGCGAAGGAGACGTACGTAAAACTACGGAAGGAGAGAGACTACCACCGAATGCATCACAAGCGAGTCGTTCAGGAGAAAAACAGCCTCATCAGTGACATCAAGCGGTCAGCAACTGTGTCTCTCATACTGTCTCTTTGAGACAGTTCACAATTTTTGTATGAACAGTATTCGACCTGTCAGAAATTTTCTCTGCGATATTAGTGCCTCTCATAGTCACCTACACATATAAATTGGAGTTAGTCAATCGTTTTCCTTAATTTGTCAATTTGAAGGGCATGATAGTGTTAGTGACAGCACCATAATAACCCGACATATAACAGTTACAGGAATAACAATAACTATTCTCTTTCAATACAGATTAAAGAATCATTATGCCTCGTACGAGCCAACACTGCGACAGCTCAAGCAGAAATACGAGACGGCGATGAAGGAGAAAATGTTGACAAAACTGGAGCGGGATCGGGCAGTCGGTCAAGTCCAAGGTCTCAAGAATACGCTGAAAACTGTCGAACTCCGAGGGACATCTAGTGCTGGCTCTGGAGGTACAGCTTAATTACTTTTGTGTTTCACTGTTTATATAATGGAAAGCCCAGATTGCAAATTGCATTTTCTACACTTGATATTCATTGTAGATTGAAGTGTTCAAATAAAAGCT
Source organism: Terebella lapidaria (assembly GCA_949152475.1). NCBI lineage: Eukaryota > Metazoa > Annelida > Polychaeta > Terebellida > Terebellidae > Terebella > Terebella lapidaria. The sequence goes on from OX424567.1 coordinate 24,117,217, forward strand.
CATAATTGTGCCAGAAATATTGTTATGAGTAGATAGATATTATGAACGTAAACTTATTTGTGTGATATCAATTCAAATATCATGCATCATTTGCTCCCTGTCTCCCTTGCAAGGCGTACCAGTGATGCAGCGTGGAAGTGCGACTGTCGCGGTTGACTCGGAGGGACGCGGCCCGACTCAGCAGATGTTGGCGTCTGAGCGCGGGAAGTGGGAGGGGAGAGATGTGTGCGAGGATACAGGCAAAAGTCACCCAAAGGTCAGGGATCTGCAGGGGATTGGTTTGATGGGTAATGGTTGTATTGGGATTGAAATGATGAATTAGTACCTCTGGTTCGTAGACCTATAGCGTTTGTGTAGCGATTTATACCAGATATATTATAATGTCTCTATAAATGTGATACTTTTCCATAACAGGCAGGAACAATATACTTGTATTCACCGTTCAAATCTAAAGTGCCTCTGATATCCAGCATCCAAGACCCTTAACCCTTTGCCTCTCTTGTAGGACTCAGCATTCCCGCCTGACCGAGGCGTTAACCCTTTGTTGTCCCAAGTCAAGGGCCCATGTAGTCACCTGACTAAGACGGGCGGCTTTCGACTCAGTAACAGCTTTGAAGCTCACAGCCGGCCCGTTAGCAGGTTAGCTACTGAGATATTCATCGTTTTGTGTTGATAAAATTGGTTTCGGGTAAAGTTGTATAGCTCATTAGCATGTATTGCCATGTAATAAATCAATTTTTCTTAAATTTTAGCCGTTAAATTCACAGAGATTACAGATGTCATGCCACAGAAATGGAGAAAAAAAAAATACAAAAATTATTAGAATTCGAACAAAATTCAGACAAAAACCTTGAAGAAAATCATAAAAATAATTTTTCTCCCTGTGACAGTGTGGCACTGCATCCTCGGAAGCAGATTCTGGCGACATCAAGCGACGATGGGACTTGGAAGATGTGGTCCGTGCCAAGTGGAGATGTCGTGATGACGGGGGAGGGACACACAGACTGGGTGTCCGATTGCAGCTTCCATCCACAGTAAGACTTGCAGCTGTAATCCTTCTGGATCTGAGGTTGCGTTGTAGCATTAACAGAGGGAGATTGAAGTTGTATTCATTGGGGGAGACTGTATGGCTTTAAGTATTACATAACTTTTGAGTTATCATTTGATTTGTTTGAGTTATTTATTGTTTATCACTTGAATTGTTAGAAAATTTTGCATATTACTGTAAAAATTACTGTCATCAAATATCCAAATTTATTTTTTTTACGAAGATTGATTCTGATATTGATAAATTCTCAAATTGATGCTGCCAGTCCTGGGTGGCTTCAAACGGAATTCAATTGGGAAAGGGGGCATGGGATAAAATAGAATTGCTTGACATATATGACATGCTTTCAATGATCACCGTGACAGAAAATGTGTATATATTTCCATTTTCAGAGGCTCCCGTCTAGCTACAGTTAGTGGGGACACCACCGCCAAAATCTGGGACTTCTCGAAGGCCGAGTGTGTGCACACATTCACCGACCATACACATCCCGGTGAGAAAACTGTATTAAATTTTATACGGTGGATTTATTTTGTGGATTTCATGGCAAGAACCAAACCCAAATTAAATCCCTGCAAGGCTGCAAAATTAAGTTCATGTACTTAGAGTAGTGAAAAAAAGTAGAAATTAATTTTTGTGAACGTTATACGGAACTGCTATAAATTTGAATCCATGTGGAAGAAAGTATGGTTTACAGTATTGGTTCCTTTATGAATTACTATATTAAATTGGCTGCTATGTAGTGCAATGTTGTTAATCTGTCAAATTTTCATAAGAGTTGAAATGAACTACCGATATACATTTTTTTATCACTGTGTTGGCTTTCGTTTCATTCCCCCAATATTTGTGATACATTTTTGTCGTTTATGTACCAGTTTGGGGATGTAGCTGGCATTCATGTGGCGATTTCCTGGCCACTTGTTCTATGGACAACACCTCCAAAATATGGGACCTCAACAGGTAGTACATAGACTCTCTAAATAATATATCTTTAAATAAAAAAGAAAACTGTGTATATGTGTGTGTAATGTACATGCATGGCGTTGTTGTAATTGATTTGCATGAAATGTTTATAAAATTTCTTTCTGTTACAATGTAGACGTTGATATTTGTCTGTGATTGATAGTGTAGTTGTCATTCTTGCAATCAGAAATAAGTGCTGTGTAGATAATGTCAGTTGATTAGTTGTCTAAATTCCTGCCTTCCAGTTTGCGATGCCGTTTCACGCTTCGCGGTCACGCCGACTCTGTCAACAGTATTGAGTTCCTGCCATTCTCTAACACACTGGTGACATGCTCAGCCGATAAAACTGTCTCACTTTGGGATGCAAGGACGGTACGAAATCATAAATATTTTTTTTCTCAAAACTTTCAAGCTGAAATTCTTTACATTCAGTCCACGAACTGATATGTATGATACAGTTGAAGGTACATACAAAAGAGCACAGACTTTTTTGTACTGCTGAAATACTCATGCCAGTTTGTAGAAGTGTTAAAAGACAGTGCTTGAAATAGTGCAATGATTTCTTTTCAAATTTGTATTCGGTATCATTATGACCAGTGAGAAACATTATGATCACTGTTTTAAATGTTGGCTTACCTGAAATCATAATGCATTGTATATAACTGCCTAATTGGACTAGGGAAACCCTATTAACACCAGGGCTATATCTTTATGAGAATGGTTTAGATGTTCTCGAATTATGTTTCGAGTATAGCTTTGTTTCAATTTTGGCTCGAATCATCATGAAATAATTTGGTTCAATGTCCTGGGATTGCACTTAAATTTTTTCCAACATTTAAAACCATGATCATGATGTGTCGGTTGAATGTCCTGAGATTGCACTTTTGTTTCATTACTATATATTTTATGTAAACCGATATATATTTATTTTATATATGTGATGTTTGAATTCCCTTTGCTACAGGGTTTGTGTGGGCAGACATTCTACGGACATCACCACTCGGTCAATAACGTTACTTTCAACATGAAGGTCAGTGTTGGTTCAATTGCCATTCCCCTAATTTTTTTCTGTTGACTAACGGTCTCAAATTCTACTTCAAGTCAAAGTTTTAAATTAAAATCGGTGAGTCACAACACTGAACTAAATTAAAATCGGTGAGTCACAATGCTAAATTACAAATTCATGTAGCTGAAAATGGAGAAAATGCATAAATTTAAAATGTTGCGCAATAGCGAAGTTGCTTATAAATGTGAATTTCTGTGGTGTACGTGACCGTTTTTCGGTCGCCCTTGGAATACATGATTCAAACAATATCAGCTAAATGCATATGGTGAAGCAGCAAAACAAGCGGCCTATTTTTTCCTGTACCTGAACACTTGCTGCCTTATGCACTGGCTTTCATTTGGTGATAAACAGGAAAATGTCAATAGCCTATTGTCATTCATTGAAATGACAGGTATCGTCATAAAAATTTGTACTGTACTGGTATAGATGGCTGATATCTGACATATGTTTATGGCTAGATAACCCCATTGTATACTAAGTATATTGAACTTTGCTAGTTCACAGTCTGTAATTTACAACAGTGCAATATTTCCTAGTATATTATGTACCGGTAGGCCACAGTTCATAGCTATTTTGCTTGAAGATAAAATTTTAATGGTTTGATATGGAGTTTAAAATTGAGTGATTACCAAGATCTCATTCATTATTCCACAAATATGACAGCAATTCCGAATATACCATCAATCGAAACTTAGCAGGGTGTCTGGTTTTCCATATCTTTGATAAACATATAAAAACTATAGTGCTAATCATCTCCCCATAAATTTATAACAACTCATAAATGATATAATATTACAAATACATTATATCATTCAACAGTACAGTCATGCGTCAACGCCTGAGTGAGTCACACTCATGTATTTTCCGCCTGGTTTTTCCTCCGGATTTGCAGGGTGACACAATCGCCAGCTGTGACTCGTACGGGACGGTCAAACTTTGGGACGTACGGACGGCTGAGCCACTCGCAAGCGTGGACTGTGGGCCACACCCCGCAAACAGGGTGGCTTTCGACCCAGCAGGTATTACTCGGGAAAATATTTTCATACGGCCTGGCAGAATTATGTGAACAAAGAAAATAACGTGTTTTAGATTTTTTTTCACAAACAGATATGAAACCTATCCCCAATTTCCGAACTGTTCCAGAGATGTATTAATTCAAATTATGAGAGTAATTATATTGGCTAGTAAATATTATGAATTTGATATGCACTACTTCAAGTACATTTAGCTTTCCTGTGTTTATATTTCAATGTGCCTTTCATTTCCTTGTATAGGTTCTGTTCTGGCCATCGCAAGTAACGACTCCACGGTGAAAATGTATGAAGTGGCAAACAGCAAGGTAAGCTCCCATTCAGCAATGCCCTGACAATGTAATAACACAGTGATAATAAATGCTAAATGTTGAATAGCAATGATGATTGATGCAGTTATCAAATTCATCTCAAAAATCATGCTATTTGAATGCTGATTCATAAAAAAAAGAAAGTGTTGAAAAAAATATTCAACAACTTATTATTGAGTGACAGATTGAAAATTATTGAGTTGTTGTAAATGTACACAGTAAACCAGGTTTCTTTCCACATTTAGGAAATTTACATGTGCAGTGCATTTTTAGGTTACCGGACCTTTGGTCCGATAACCTATTGGCATGGCGTTGCGTCCGGCGTCCGTCCGTCCGTCCGTCCGTCCGTCCGTCCGTCTGTCCGTCCGTCCGGCGTTAACATTTTTATCTTTAAAGTTAACGATCGAATCTTTCTGAAATTTTGCACAAAAATGCCTAAAAATATTTTGAGAAGGAGGTATTTTTTTGTTTTTCGATTTTCGCATTTTTTTCAAAATGGCGGCCGTTTTTGTCGAAAAACGCTCAATTTTGGACTTTGACGGCCATTTTCTCAAAAACTGTCGATCAGTTTTGAGTTTTTGGTTTCAAAAGATTCCCCTCATATACCTCTGTGATATGTATAAGTTTGGTTGCCCTAAATCTGCCGGTTTTCGTGTGGCGGCCATTTTGAATTTTTGGCGGGTTGGCGAAAAAAATTTTTTTCGCCCCAGATCGCATTACTATCCATTTTGGGCCATTTCTAGAGCAAAAAAAAATTTTCACCCTTTGAAAAAAATTTTGGACTTAGAAAATTTTCGGCACTTTTTCCCTTCATAATGGGAGCTGTCCGGACTGTACTCATAGAACGCTTGAAGATAGAGCTTAGAAATTGGCACTTTCAAATGGGAAGTCATATATGGCGACTTGTGTGGTGACCTTGAATTTGACCTTGGATGACCTTGAAAGGTCAAAACAGCCATTTTTGGGTCGAAAAACGCTCAAATTTGCACCTGGTCTGTATTTTCTCAAAAACTCTCTGATCAGTTTTGAGATTTTTGCTTAAAAAGATTCCTCTTATACACCTCTGCGACGTGTATAAGTTTTGTTGCCCTTGAATCGCCGATCTCAGTGTGGCGGCCATTTAGAATTTTTGACGAGTCGGCGAAAAAAAAATTTTTCGCCCCAAATAACATTACTATCCATTTTGGGCCATTTCTAGGCAAGAAAAAATTTTCACCCTTTGAAAAAAATTTTGGACTTGGAAAATTTTCGGCACTTTTTCCCTTCATAATGGGAGCTGTCCGGACTGTACTCATAGAACGCTTGAAGATAGAGCTTAGAAATTGGCACTTTCAAATGGGAAGTCATATATGGCGACTTGTGTGGTGACCTTGAATTTGACTTTGGATGACCTTGAAAGGTCAAAACAGCCATTTTTGGGTCGAAAAACGCTCAAATTTGCACCTGGTCTGTATTTTCTCAAAAACTCTCTGATCAGTTTTGAGATTTTTGCTTAAAAAGATTCCTCTTATACACCTCTGCGACGTGTATAAGTTTTGTTGCCCTTGAATCGCCGATCTCAGTGTGGCGGCCATTTTGAATTTTTGACGAGTCGGCGAAAAAAAATTTTTTCGCCCCAAATAACATTACTATCCATTTTGGGCCATTTCTAGGCAAAAAAAATTTTTCACCCTTTGAAAAAAATTTTGGACTTGAAAATTTCCGGCACTTTTTTCCTTCATAATGGGAGCTGTCAGGACTGTACTCATAGAACGCTTGAAGATAGAGCTTAGAAATTGGCACTTTCAAATCGGAAGTCATATATGGCGACTTGTGTGGTGACCTTGAATTTGACCTTGGATGACCTTGAAAGGTCAAAACAGCCATTTTGGGGTCAAAAAATGCCCAGATTTGCCTTTGTAGATGAAATGCTTGCAGATAGAGCTCCTGTTTGCATTATGAACATATAGGAAGACATATATGGCACAACTAATGATGACCTTGAACTTGACGTCAGATGACCTTGAGTGCCAAATGTCTGACTTGGAATGTGTAAATTGACCTGAGCGGCCTAAACGATTCCACCCAAAAATAGAATATCAAATGCCACACACATACATGTAATGGTTACATCAAAGTTCATACGGATGACCTTGATTGGTAAATCCCAAGGTCATATGTTTACACTGCGAACCTTGATTGGTAAATCTCAAGGTCTGTTACCTGCCAATGCTGCCATGGCCAAACCAAAATTGTCCGGTAACCTATCTTAGCCTTTGGGCTAATTTTTCTTCTCCCTCCCTTCCAGATGTTGTGTTTGGCTGGCCACGAGGATGCCGTACAGTGTCTTGTTTTCGACCGAGCCGGTGAATTCCTCGTCTCTGGAGGCTCAGATCAAACCGTCTGTGTCTGGTCATAGGAACTGTTTTGAAAATGTGTTGTATTACTTTGTATATATATGGTATATTTATGTATTTATAGATGTACATATGATGAAATATTTCTGCTCTCTTGGGACACTGTGATATGATGTTTACTAATTGTGATGTGATGTGTACAGTTTTGTTGAGTTGTATGGAAAGGAATAGAAAGGGAAATTTCACTCTGGTTGGCAGTGTGTATTTTAATATTTTAAATATCCAGAACTACAGTGAAGTATTTGATATTTTCTCAGTTCTCCAGTCTTTATTGTAAAGTGACTAATATTGACACATACAATATCTAATATGATGAATTTGTTCAAGAATAGTTTGCCAATAAAGTGTGATTCAATTTGATCTTCGACTTCAAGATATTCAAATTTTGAACATACAGATTGATGATCCTTGTTTTTCATCAGCAAAGTTTCTCTTATATTCATATATACCTCAACTGTCCATTTTTTTTTTATAATTTTGAGTAGTTTATAATTTGCTTAAATTGACCTATCGCCGAACCCATTTGTCTGAGTCTTTTTACGCCATTTACGATGCATTATGCAAAACGTTATTATTGGCCAAAGAGAAGTTTGTTGTAATTTGTGAAACTTGGACAACTTTTGGGGGCTTTCACGATAGGTCAATTGGCTCCCAGTAGAGAGAACATGAAAGATCAGGTTTGGTCCTATGATGATCTTCGATGAGCCCTCAAATTAGAGTTATGACATTGTATATGGTGCATTTATGAGATTGAGCGTTATGAGATTGTATGTGGTGCATTTTTTAGTGACCTTGAACTCGACCTACGATGACCTTGAATGTTTAGATATTGTTCATCGTGAAATGTGTAAATTGGTCATTGAAGACAAAACTAAGATAGGTTTTACGATGTGAGCATATTGGAAGTGGTACTAGTATAGGATGCATCTTTCGGTGACATTTCGAGATCATATGACCCACAATACTGCTACTACAAGTGTCGCACGTTGAAAAAAAATATGTATTATTGTCCTATACATTACCTCCATAATACTACACGGGTAACTCCTAACAGCCTACTTAAAATAGGCTCCCCCATAGAGAAACCTCTCATATGGGGAAGAATAAAGAATGACCCCTCCCTTGCTGCCACCAGGGGCAGCACCGTAGCCACTTCCTTCATTCCCAATTCTCCTATTGAAGGAAGCAGACCTACTTATGCCTACTCTAACTTTTTGTTTAATTTTGTTGTTCGGATTGTTCCACCTTCGTGGACACCTGGCAGGAAAGGACTATTAGTGTTAGGGGTGTCCCTTTTAACACGTGAGACGGTAGTCCACGCCCAGGTTTCCTGAGTGTTGAGCTGAGCTGACCATGCCCACGCGTGTGTGTGGCGGTGCCACGTGTTCTTACCAGCGTGGGAGGTACACGACTTCTGTTGGCGATGTGTGGATTCGTTCTGCATCAACGATTTTCCGTGCGACAAGTGTGAATCTCGTTCACCAGAAGACTGGTCGACCGTGTATGGGGCGTTCAGGGATTTACTTCACCTACGTTCACGTCCCTCCCCACCTGATGTCGACTGCTCTAGGTCCGCCCGGGTGCGTCGTCTCGCCGCCATCCGACGCTTTGACACCGAGTCGGCTCGGCTTAATCTAGCTTTACAATCCCCAGTGAGTTTAGACGCCATGTCCCTCTTAGACTCGCAGGAATTTTGTCATAAAATTGATTGTAATGTAATGTTTGTCCCTCCCTCTCCCCCACCTGTGTGTGCGGCTCTGGCCCCGTCAGGTGTGGTGGGTGATGTGGTGGGCCGCTCACTGCTTTCGGCATTGTGCCCTCAGCTTTCGAGTGTGCGGAGTATGTTGGATTTTCCAGCTAGCCTGGTTAATCTTTTTTGCTCCTCTCACTCGTAGCGTCGTGTTTCCGAGTCCATGCCTGGCGTGGGAGCCCGGGTCTCGATCGGGGCCCGGGACCCGGTAGGAACACTCCGTCCGTTCCCGCGCTCTCATCTGACACGGTCATGTCAGCTGACGGTGCTCGGCTCCCGGGTCCCGATCGGGTTTCGAGTCACTGTCAGCTATACAGCTGCACGTTGGCGCTCGGGTCCCGGGCGCTGATAGACCAGGTGCTGATAGACCGTGCATGCGTCTTCCTCGGCATTCTGCTACTAGTGGGCTGGTCGAGTTAGAAACATGGCTGGTTCGGCCCCCGGCCCCTGTCGGGGCCCGGGACCCGGGTTCCCATCGGGTCCCGGGATCCGACCAGTCTATGTTTTCTATTCGGACTAATGGCTTCAATGCTAGCAGTGAGTGCTCGCCTCGTCTTCCACCGCATCTGACCGCCTCAGGGCTCGATGTTTCGGTGAATGTGGGGGGGGGGGGGGGAGGAGGTTATGATGATATGTCTAATTCTTACTCTCTCTTCCAGTCGATGTCCCAGCGCAGCAGGCCTTCCCCGCCGCCGATTCAGCGGATAGCCTCGTCGCCTACAGACAGCTTCTTAGGGATGCCCTCTACGGACCCTGCCACAGCGGGTCGCTCTTCAGCGACGTCCGGGCCTTCGGGCCAGACTGTGGGTTGCTCTTTAGCGACGTCCGGGCCTTCGGGCCATCTACTCACGTCTTCGGGTTGCTCTTCAGCGACGTCCGGGCCTTCGGGCCAACCCCTCACGACTGCCTTCGCGGGCCGCCTTTCAGCGGAGTCCTGGCCTTTGGGCCACCTCTTAGCAGTGCGTGCGTCGGGTCGCTCTTCAGCGGAGTCCGTTGTTCTTCCCTCTCCTGCCTTATCCGCACCTCAGGACTTTCGGCAGTTAGAGCTAGACATCTCTACTCGCATTTCGGCACAGATGCAAGCGATGTTTTCGCAGTTATCGACTCAGGTGCAGCACAGGCTCCTCCAGTGTCGTCCTCCGACTGCTCCTCCTCCTGGATTCTTGCCTCTCGCGGGCCGCACGAGCGAGGCCACCTGCGGACTATCCACGCCTCTTCAGCGGACCCAGTCCTTGCAGACACCAGGCATCTTACCCCCGGACCAGCTCTTAGCCACCCTGGCGCAGGTTGTCGGCCCTACTCCCGGATCGTCTCGCGGAGTCACCCCGGCACAGGTGCTCCAGGTGTTACCCTCGACGCCTTCCCGACCCGGAGTCCGATTCGGACGAAGAGGACATGGACTCAGCATCCATACATCCTTCCCTTGTGGACGACCGTGGGTCCTCCCAAGATCTTCAGTTCCGGGAGAAGCTGATCCTCACACGCTCTCGGCTGGGATCTCAGTTTCTGCCCGAGCCCCCGACAGAAACCTCCTCGTCAGTGGAACCCGTGTCTTGTGGCCAGCCAGTAAAGTCATCAAGTTCACGTCAACAGCTCCCTCTCAGCCGCAGTGTACAACAGGCTTTCGAGTGTCGCCGCCAAGCCTCTCTCAAGGCCAAAGGAGACAAGATCAAGAGGCCCGAGCTCTCTTCTTCGTACTTACCTTCTCACAAGGACTTCACGGAGCAGCCCTCGGAGCCCTCCAAGAAGACTCTCCAGTACATGTCGGCCCCCTCGAAGATCTCGGTTACTCCTGCTCAAGTGGCATATGTTCAGCAGTCGATTCGCTCCGCTGTTTTTATCTATTTCACCCAGGACTGGCTCTTATCCGCCGCGCGGGATCTCCTCGAGAACCTTGCCCAGCAAGCCTCGGCGGGACCCGTCCCTCAAGCTGCCTGCACCAGCTCTCTTACGGCGCGTTTACTATGGAGCAGTGGCGACGGGATGCCTTCCTCAAGTCCCTGACGTTCAAGCCGTCCCTGGAATTGAAGTCCAAACTTCGTTCTGCCCCCATGCTTTTGGAGGAAGCACTCACGGACTAGGCCGTCAACTCCTTGTTCCACGGAAAGGACGGCGCTCTTTCGGCCGAGGAGCGACAAGTTTCGGATCGTGTTCAGTCGGCCAACGCCCAGCTAGTTTCCGAACTGCTTGCCAAGCAGAAGACTTGGAAGCCACATCCGCAACCTCAGACCGCTTCTTCTTCCAAGCCGAAGAAACAGAGGAAGAAGCAGCCCTTTTCAGGAGCCCCTGCCTCTACAACCAAGCGTGGTCTAAGGGCGGAGCAGGGGCGTCCAGGCCCAGTCACGACAGTAAGTACTTGTGCAAGGGAACTTTCCGAGTACCACGCGTCACCAATGGCGACTCCCGCTCATTTTGGTCACGCAGAACCGCCAGTCGGAGGGCGCTTGAATCTCTTCTGGCCTATTTGGCAAGAGATGGGAGCCAGCCCTTGGATCGTGGGGGTACTCCGGAAGGGATTCCAGATTCAGTTCATAACTCAACCTGCCTTATCCCCCATTCCCAAGTCATTCACTCTGCCGTCGGCTCCGGCGAAGCGAGCAGCCTTGGATGTAGAGATCAAAAAAATTGATCGCGAAAGGGGCCGTAGAACTTGCAGATCCGCGGACTCCGGGTTTCTACAGTATCGTGTTCGTGGTTCCAAAGAGTTCCGGTGATTGGCGCCCAGTTATAGACTTGTCGCCTCTGACTCCGTTCGTGCAGACTCCAAAGTTCGTTATGGAGACGCCCGAGTCCATTCGGTTAGCGCTTCCAGAGAATGCATGGGCGATCTCGCTGGATCTGAAAGATGCCTTGGATATTCACCATGGTGGTGAGGGAGATCCAGAGCCTAGCTCACCAGCGGGGATTGTACGCAGTCAGTCTCGGGACACCTTGTTGGAGCACCGTGACTGGTTGATCAATACGTGTCGGACAATGGGCCTAGTGCTCAATTTCAAGAAATCGGAGCTAGTTCCATCTCGAGATTTCGTGTTCCTGGGCTATCGGTTCGTGACCACGTCAGGCATGGTCTTCCCACCCCAGGACCGAATTACCAAATTGCGCCCTCTCCTAGCCTCCTTCCTGGCTCATCCACGTCAGTCGGCAGCCACCTGGCAGTCTCTGCTAGGCCTGTTGGCAGCAACGGAGAAACTGGTGCCTCTGGGTCGCTTACATATGCGAGAACTGCAACATTGCCTGAGTCTGGGTTGGTGTCAAGCTACAGACCCCGACTCTACGATGGTGACGTTGTCTCCAGCGGCTCGCGGGTGCGTACAGTGGTGGATCCAGATCAGAAATCTGTCACGAGGTTCTCCCTTCCGTCTGCCGCTGCCATCCAAGCATCTGTTTACGGATGCCAGCACGGAAGGTTGGGGCGCCCACTTGGACTTCCAAGAGATTTCGGGCTTATGGAGCGACCATTATTTGTCATGGCACATCAATGCTCTCGAGTTGGAAGCTGTATCTCGGGCCCTGGCCAATTGGGCATCCGAGTTAGCAGGACACTCAGTGTTGGTTGCCACAGACAACTCAACGGTCGTGGCATACATCAACAAGCAGGGCGGCACTCGTTCCCTGACACTCAGTCGTCAGGTGTCGGCCTTGCTACAGTGGTGCAACGCCTGATCGATTCTGCTCCGGGCCCGACACATTCCCGGCCGTCTCAATGTCTTGGCGGACATGCTATCTCGGCGGGGTCAGGTACAACCTACCGAATGGACCTTGTCACCAGCGGTCTTTCGACAGTTGTGTGCGCTCTGGGATCGACCTCATGTGGACCTGTTTGCCACTCGCTGGAACAACAGGCTCCCCACCTTTGTGTCTCCGATCCCAGACCCCCTAGCTTGGGGTGTCGATGCTCTGTCTATGGACTGGGAGGACCTTTTTGCTTATGCTTACCCCCCAGCCATTTTGATTCCGCAAGTGATTGCCAAGGTTCGAGCACAACACTACCGGATTCTGCTTATTGCGCCTCTGCAACCCGAGAAGTCGTGGTTTCCAGAGTTTCTGGATCTCCTCGTCGATATTCCGAGGCCGCTACCTCTTCGGGGAGATCTACTGAGGCAGCCACGGTCTCCGGTGTTTCACCAGAACCCACACCAGCTGGCCCTTCACGCGTGGATGTTGTCCAACGATCGTTCCACGCAAAGGGATTTTTTGAGGAAGTGTCCTCTCGGATCACACGACCAAATCGAAGGTCTTCTTTGGCAGTCTACGAGTCGGAATGGGCCGTCTTCAGTACTTGGTGTGAGCGCAGGCAGACTGATCCATTCATGGCCAATGCCCCCTTAATAGCTGAATTTCTAATGTTAAAATTCACGGAAGGTCGGGCGCCGTCTACCCTGGCAGGCTACAGAACGGCTATTGCTAAGACGCTTCTGCCACGACAGGGTGTGGACTATGGGACTGATCAGGCCTTGACCTTATTGCTTAAAAACTTCGAGGTAGATCGTCCTGTGGCGCGAAACCCCACTCCTACGTGGGACTTGTCGTTATTCTTGAACCGTCTGGCATCAGCCCCGTTCGAGCCCCTGGCTTCGGCGCCCCTCAAGTTAGTCACTTTCTCCTTGCCCTAGCCTGTGGCAGGCGTCGAGGTGAGATCCACGCTTTGGATTCGTCTAAGATTAGCTGGAAGGAGAACTATGCTCAGGTCAGACTGGGTGTCCTCCCGTCTTTTCTCTCGAAAACCCAGCTCTCTACGGCCCCTCCTTTGGCGATTGTGATCCCCGCTCTCGATGCCTCTCTTGGCACGGACTTGGAGAGTGACGCGAAGCTCTGTCCCGTATGTGCGTTGCGCTTTTACCTTGACAAGACTAAAGGTTTTCGACAAGGCAAAAAGCTTCTTTTCGTCTCTTATCTGAAAAGCTTCAAGAACGATATTCGCTCTCCGACTATCTCTTCTTGGATTAAGAAGTGCATTCGGCTCTGTTACGATCTTGGCGATCAGCCGACCGATTGTTCTTTTCGGATACGGGCGCATGACGTACGGGCCATGGCTGCGTCATTGGCTTATATTGGTAATACACCATTATCTCAGGTTATGAGTGCATGTTCTTGGTCTTGCCATAACACGTTTACTTCTCATTATCTCAGAGACATAGGCTGGACGTCTGAGGACGGATTGCACCTGGGGCCGATTGTTGCCAGCCAGCACATCATCCCTGGACGCGCGCCATCTAATTGAGGACTTTGGTTGCCTTATTGCTCCACTGTGAGCCTTTGTTTTTCTGTATATAGCTCAAAACACTGAAAAACTAAAAACAAAAAAAAAAAAAACCCACACAAAAACATCAAGGATTGTTCGGACTACGTGTCGCTTCAGTTGATCCGGATGGATTCCTTAGTTCTGTGGATATTAGCAGGGGCGGGTATAGGATTTTGGAAGGGGGGGGGGGGGGCCAAAACCTTTGTTTGACAGAGCGGCGAGCGAAGCGAGCCCATGTCGGCCGGGGGTCTGGGGCCTGCTCAAGGGCCCCGGACGCTGAAGGTTTATGCATCCCCAATGGTGTGTTCTAAGGCTCTCCTTGGACCAATTTCATGGGTTTGAAGAGTTTATGAATGCCTGATCTTGGGTGCATCGAGGGTTCTGAAGGAGGGCCAAGATATGGAATATTGCGAAGCGAGTTGCCGAAGACCGAGGGTCTGAGGCCCGCTTAAGGGCCCAAGAAGCTAAAAGGATATGCATGCCCAGTGGTGTTTTTTCATAGGTTTCCTTTGGTTCATTCCCCATCCCCCTAAGAGTTTTTGCATGGCTAATTCTGCGCAGATCTGACATTTGAGGGAAGGCCCATTTGTGAAATGTAAGTAAGCCAGGAGAAACAAGCCCCTGTCGGCCGGGGGTCTGGGGCCCGCTCAAGGGCCCCAGACGCTGAAGGTTTATGCATCCCCAATGATGTGTTCTAGGGTTCTCCTTGGTCCAATATCCATGGCCTTGGAGAGTTTATGAATACCTGATCTTGGGTGAATCCAGGGTTCTGATTGGAAGGCCAAGATATGAAATGTCGTGAAGCGAGGTGGTGAAGACCAAGGATCTGGTACCCGCTTGAGGGCCCCAGAAGCTGAAGGGATATGCAGCGGTGTGTTTTATAGGTTTCCTTTGGTCCATTTCCCATTCCCCTAAAGAGTGTGTTGCATGGCTGATTCAGGCAAATCTAGGATTTTGAGGGAAAGCCTAGTTCTGAAATGTTGTTAAGGAAGTTGAAGCAAGCCCCTGTCGGCCGGGGGTCTGGGGCCCGCTCAAGGGCCCCTGAAGCTGGCGGTATTCGCGTGCCTAATACAGCATCCCAGAGCTCTCCTGGGTCTAACTATCAAGCATTACTTAACACCCATAAATGCATGATCACTGTAGTTGAAACAAAATATGACCTAAAATATTACTTGGTTTTGGACCCCATCAAAGGATTAAGTGCATTTGGCCATTCAATGCTTTCAAATCATTTAAAGAAGGTGAAGGGCATAAAGTGCTTCCACTGAGAATAGGTGGGTTGGTTATAGAATGAACACACTGCTCGCGACATTGGGCCCCAGAAGTTAAAGCTACTTCCCGGTGTAATGTATCTTGAAAACACTTCCTCCCCTCTCTTTTTCCCCTTTTCCTCCTTTTTAGGTTACCGGACCTATGGTCCGATAACCTATTGGCATGGCGTTGCGTCCGTCGTCCGTCGTCGTCCGTCGTCGTCGTCGTCCACATTTTTATCTTTTTTGTTTACGGGCGAATTTTTCTGAAATTTTGCATAAAAATACTTAAAAATAATTCAAGAAGGAGGTACTTTTTAGTTTTTGATTTTCGCATTTCTTTCAAAATGGCGGCCGTTTTCGACGAAAAATGCCTGATTTTGGATTTGGCGGACATTTTCTCAAAATCTGTTCAGTAACTTTTTTTCTTTTTGATACATAAGACTCCTCGTATGTACTCCTATGATGTCTATAAATTTCGTTGCGCTTGAATCGCTTGATATATCATTTCCATATATCATATAGGAAATGATATATGCTGAATATTCTCGTGACCTTGAATTTGACCCCTGACCTCAGTTTCAAGGTCAGAGCACAAAATGGCTTATATCTCGCTTATTATCGGCTCTACAGCTTAGGAATCAATTGTGGACATATATGAAATGATATATGCTGAATATTCTGATGACCTTGAATTTGACCTTTGACCCCATTTTCAAGGTCATAGGACAAAATGACTAATATCTCGCTTGTTATCGACTTTACAGCTTAGGAATCAGTTATCAACATATAGGAAATGATATATGCAGATTATTGTCATGACCTTGAATTTGACCTTTGACCTCATTTTCAAGGTCACAGGACAAAATGGCTAATATCTCACTTATTATCGACTCTACAGCTTAGGAATCAATTATGAACATATAGGAAATGATATATGCAGATTATTGTCATGACCTTGAATTTGACCTTTGACTTCATTTTCAAGGTCACAGGACAAAATGGCTAATATCTCACTTATTATCGATTTTACAGCTTAGGAATCAATTGTGGATATATAGGAAATGATATATGCTGAATATTCTCGTGACCTTGAATTTGACCTCTGACCTCATTTTCAAGGTCACAGAAGAAAATGGCTCATATCTTGCTCCTCTATTGACTGTATGACTTGGGAATCAATTGTGGACACATAAAATGATATGCACTGAATATTTTGATGACCTTGAGTTTGACCTTTGCTTTCATTTTCAAGGCTACAGCAAAAAATTGCTAATATATCTCTCTGATTATTGAATTTACAGCTTAGCAATCAACTGTGGACATGATATATGCTTAATATATATGCTGAATATTCTCTTGACCTTGAATTTGACCATTGACCTGGCTAACATCTAAAATATTAAACATTGTCCGGTAACCTATCTTTGGCCCTCGGCCTAATTTTTCTTCTTCTCTTTTTCCTTCTTTGGGGGGGGGGGGGGGGGGGGCATGGCAAGTGAACTAGAACACTATAAAATACAACTTAAATATTGACACATATTGTAAGTCCTATATGGTGATTTCAGTGGTGACCTTCGATTTGACCTTCATTGATCTTGGAAGGTTAGGAAACAGCAATTTTTGGTGAAAAAAAAATTAAGTCTCATCGCTACATTTCTCCGGTAAAACGTAATACAAGGCCATGAAATATCTCGAGATGTTTTCTCGAAGACCGAAACTTTCAAAAGAAAATTCTCAAAAACTAATACGTGTGATCACTTTTTATTGCAGCGGAGCTTATGTCGTGTTGTCCGGTGTCTGTCTACCACTCGTCCTCCGTCCATCGTCGCTATCTTGATTTGGGCGGCCATTTTCTCCAAATTCCTTCGATATCCTGTTGTTGTTGGAAAGCATTTTGCACAAGCATTTCAAGCCGTCTGTAAGGTGTATAAGGATGGAAGGCCTTATACACCTTACACTTTAGGCCAAAATTCCACATTTTTGCACTTTTCCCCGAATCCGTTCGATAATTTTTTAACTTCAGATGTCAATATAATTTAGGACTGGTTATTTTGTGTATAAAGACAGAAAGCCTTGAATCGCTCGAATGGTCCGAAATGTAAGCTCAAAAAGACAAAAATTCAATTTTTTTCTTGCATTTTGCATAAGTTTCATCTACTTGTATTCTGTAACATTCTTTCTAATTTCAAATATGCATGTTTTAAAAAAAATGGAATGCCTTGAATCTCTCGAAAGGCCAAATGTCCAAACTTAAGTATGCGGTTTGATCTCTACATATGAGACGGCTGCTGTTAGAGCTTAGGATTGTGCTTTGAACATATGGGTGGCCATATATTGCGGATCTTTTGGTAGTCACATCTGGATGTCTGAATTGGTTTCTGCATAGAAAACGGCTCAGGTATGTAAATTTGTGTTATGAACATATAGGAAGTAATATGTTCCGGATTTTTGGTGGTCTTGAAGTCTATCTCAGATTACCTCGATTGGCAAATCCGAAGGTCACATCTGACCTTGAATGTTTAAATTGGACTGCAGATTTACGGCCAGAGTTGCTGCAGATAGAGATTTAGTTGTGATATGAGCATACAGTGAGTCGTATATGGTGAATATTATATTTGTATTATGAGCATATTGGAAATAAAATATTGCAGCTCTTGGTGGTACTGAAAATGACCTTACGTGACTTGAGTGGTAAAGGTCACTTCCAACTGGAATGTATGACTTTACATACACATATGTCAGCGGAACTCTCCAGGCTGTGAGGGGCCTCCATAGTTTCTATCTCATGCAATTAACTTGAATCAACGGAACTGATACTAGTATTTTAGTTCCAGGCTGTACTCAGTTGTTTTTTCACCAGAATTCTGACTTTAACATGGGGCTTTATGGAGAGTATACGTACACGTGTGTATGTTTTATTACGGCCCCATGATCATGATTATACATATCAAAATATGCAATTTGAGTTATCAAAGTTAAAGCGGTTGAAGGTAAATCTTGTATTAAGGCATTTCGGAAGAAATGCCTTTGTGGTTTTAGCAGAATTTTTTTTTTTCCTTTTTTTTCTTCTTTTTTTTCCTTTTTTTCCGCCGTTTTGGTTCCCGACCGGTAACTTTATTTTGCCTTGATGTATCTTCGCCAAATTTTCAGCATTGGTCAGACATATTATGTGGAAGAACCCTATTGTTTTTCAGCCGGATCCGAGGTCCGTGAGGTCCGTGAGGATGAAATCAATGTTGTTTTTTGGACTTTGTTTCCGCACGATAACTCGAAAAGTATGTAAGCAATGGCTGCAGAACTTTGCACGGAGGTTCATATATCAATAGGGAAGAACCCTATTGATTTTGGGATCAATCCGTCAAACGACCTTTGACCTAGAGGTCGGAAGAGTTTTCGCCCAGTCATCCTTGAAGTTTCTTGCATATCTTGGAAACGGTGCGTCGTAGAGCGAAACGGATGTTATTTTCGGACTCGTCGCCCTAGACAAACATGTCTAAGGGGTATTAAGGGTGACTTTCGACCTTGACCTTGAATTTTTCTGCCGAGTCGGCATTTTTCGTTTTCGTCGATATCTCAGAGAACGGTGCATCGTAGAGCGAAACAGACGTTATTTTCGGACTCGTGGCACTAGTCAAACATGTCTAAGGGGTATTAAGGATGACCTTCGACCTTGACCTTGAATTTTTCTGCTGAGTCGGCATTTTTCGTTTTCGTCGATATCTCGGAAATGGTGTCGTACAACGAAACGGATGTTATTTTCGGACTCGTGGCAATAGACAAACATGTCTTAAGGGTGTTATAGATGAACTTTGACCTTGACCTGAAATTTTTTCGCTGAGTCGGCATTTTTCGTTTTTGTCGATATCTCGGAAACGGTGCGTCGTAGAGCGAAATGGACATTATTCTTGGACTCGTGGCACTAGACAAACATGTCTAGGGGGTATTTTGGATGAACTTTGACCTTGACCTGAAATTTTTTCGCCGAGTCGGCATTTTTCGTTTTCGTCGATATCTTGGAAACAGTGTGTCGTAGAGCATTGTAGAGCCCATGGTAAACGTTATAAATATTACGAATTAGTCCTACCACCGAAATACCTCCAAGGCCTCTTTAGGCCTTGACGTCTAGTTAAGGGCAGTGTACAGTAATTCGCTCAGCCATCAGCGAGCGTTCACCTCACTTAGGCAATTTAAAGGGAAACTGTTGTTAAACATCGCCTCATATATTTTTTTAGGCCAGACTTCTGGACGAGTGTATATTCACCTGAAAGAACGCAGTGCTGGGAAATAATGACCCGGTTTTCAAGGCAGTATCTTGTTGGCGTGCTTCTCAGGAGCTGGGGAATCAAAGGGGTTTTGCATGGGCATCAGTACCCATAATTTTGGGTATTTTCACCCCGGGTCCATTCAAGGCAGAATAGCGAAAAATCCCATGTGTCGTCAAATATATTCATGCTTACCACGCGATGAGTTGAGGGATAAAACTAGCATAGTGGTTAGGCTGGGATTTTTTTTAGGAAGGTGTTATGGACCGTCAAAGTAAGATCATTTAACATTGAGTTGAATGACAATATAATTAATATACTGTAGCCTTAATTGGGCAAGTAGTATTTGGTACAGATATTGCTGACCTTGAATTTGACCTCCTATAACAGTGCTCCAAAGCAAGGTAGTGTCTTATTCAAAATACACATACAAGGTGGTGACCTTTGACCTCAAATGACCTTGGTGCTTATATCATGAGCATGAGGTGGAAAGGGGGGTGGGGTGTCTGGTGAATCTGAGCGTGACTTTATAAGACCATCTGAGAAATAGTTGATCGATAACCGATTGAGCCGCATGGGCTATTATGTACGGTGGCTGATATGTGACATCTGAATTTTTTTTGCAGGACACCAATTTAAAAAAATAGCAAAATATTCTATTCGTGAATAAAACTATTCTATTCACGAATAAAGCATTCTATTCACGAATAAAACGTTCTATTCACGAATAAAACGTTCTATTCGCGAATAAAACTATTCTATTCGCGAATAAAACATTCTATTTACGAATAAAACATTCTATTCACGAATAAAACGTTCTATTTGGGAAAAAAACTATTCTATTTGCGAATAAAACATTCTATTCACGAACAAAATGTTCTATTCGCGAATAAAACATTCTATTCACGAATAAAACGTTCTATTCACGAATAAAACTATTCTATTTGCGAATAAAACATTCTATCCACGAATAAAACGTTTTATTCATGAATAAAATGTTTTATTCGCGAATAGAATGTTTTATTCGCAAATAGAATAGTTTTATTCGCGAGTAGAACGTTTTATTCGTGAATAGAATATTTTATTCGCAAATAGAATAGTTTTATTCGCGAATAGAATGTTTTATTCGCAAATAGAATAGTTTTATTCGTGAATAGAACGTTTCATTCGTGAAAAGAATGTTTTATTCGTGAATAGAACGTTTCATTCGTGAAAAGAATGTTTTATTCGTGAATAGAATGTTTTATTCGCAAATAGAATAGTTTTATTCGTGAATAAAATGTTTTATTCGTGAATAGAATGTTTTATTCACAAATAGAATAGTTTTGTTCGTGAATAGAATGTTTTATTCGTGAATAGAATGTTTTATTCACGAATAGAACGTTTTATTCGTGAATAGAATGTTTTATTCGCGAATATAATAGTTTTATTCACGAATAGAATATTTTGCTATTTTTTTAAATTGGTGTCCTGCAAAAAAAAATTAGATGTCACATACCAGCCACCGTAATTATGTGTTTTGCCTGACCTTTTTCTGGTGACCTCTACTTTGTTCGAAATGGTTACATTCCACGAGACATGCGAATCCAACCATAGTGAATTTAACGACAATGCCTACATTAACGGTAAATGCACACCAAAGCGAAGAAAAACAAGCATGCATTTTGAAAAAGAAATCGTGCTCACTATGTGTGACACTTCTGTAGGAAATAATTTGTGGGAAACACTGAATATCTCATAAATATATCGTGAATATTACAAAGATCAAGAACCAAGTCAGTTGTGAACACGAAATAAAGTATTTATTGACAAAACACCTTGACATTTTCGCTGGGGTTAACTTCAACTGTGTCTCAATGGACATCATAAATCAAATGTTCTTTTGTGACTGCAATGTGTCACTAAATATTCAACAAACGTGTCACGTGATTGAAGGAACGTCGGTCGACCCAAGCGAAAGTGAAAAAAAAAATCGGAATAAATACATTTCTTTAGTTTATTTTATGTACACAATATTGCTCGACAGATATAAGTTTTAATTAAATAGATACGCTTTAGATAATGTATAAAATTAAGCTTAAATTAGTCGCATTACATGCAGAAAAAAAGTATGTGAACCCGATAATACTGACCATACACATCGCGTAGAAAGAACACAATTTCAGGACAAGAAAAATTATTTCGTCGATTACAAACACAACAATTCACTCAGACAATGGAGCCAGTGAGGCAAAATATCCCACACACGAAACAAATCAAGGCCAAGCAAATACAAATGTTAGGCGCGAAAAAATTGGTGACTTTTTACACATAAACTTGTACGTAAAGTGTGAAATTTTCATGTACATGTAAAATGCATACACACACATAATTACACATACAGTCGCATACAAAATCAAGTTTTCCTCTAATGGGAAGTCATAAAATAGATGCCTCTATAATAGCATATATTATACACATACACAATTGAGATTTCTACAGTAAAGTCTATGCTGCGTGACCACCCAAAATTACCAAAAAGTTTACCCAAACTATGAGGAGCTTCAACGGGGCTTGAAATACGAGAAGTCCTACAATTGATACTGGTCCTTCTTAGCACGGATTTTACTGTTCATATTATCTCTTAACATTGAACAAACTGGCCAATTATTTGTACAAATCATGTGTGTTGCACAACAATATCACACGTCCCGTGAATAACCCTTATACATGCGGACCATCTGGTTGCGTTGCCATGGTAGCGAGAGGATGGTTGGGGTGGAGTTTGAAGGAGGGGGGGGGGGCATGAGATAAAATACGACGCAATTGAAGCTTGACAAATGTCACAATCTACTGGCACCGTGAGTCTGATGGCATTTGTGAGCGTGCAATAAACAACATCTGCTGCCAGCAAACACATGTCACCCTTTGGTGTACTCGCGCCATGTTTCTAGGATATGTTCTGGGCACGTGCGTAGGAAATGATTGAACAAGCTTGGAAGCGCAGATATGGGAAATTAATGCAATAGAGGCATGTTTGGAGTCAGGGTTTCTAAAAGGGTGTGGCGCAAAGAAAAATAATAGAAAAAACCCAATAGAATTCTTCATAGGTTTTTGTTCACCGGCGCAAAATAAAAAATGCGAGTAAATAATTACAAGATTACAACTTCAGACTAGTCCCATAAACTTTATATAAAATTTTGATAACGGTACAAAAGTGTTTTTTTTATCACTGTACTGATTCGGTGAATAGTTATTTATCACCAACCTAAAGCAAATTTACTATCAATATCAAGTCGCTGATTTTTCACCTACACTTCCACAAATTGCATGGATTTCGATAGAATGGATAGATCATTCATGCCTTGCGACATCTCCATCCATTTTTCATGAATATTTTATTAAGTATTAAAAACAACACATCAAAGTTTCGGCAATTAGGGAGCCTGTATACACTGGGTTGAATATGATAACACAGTTTAGCAGTAGACAGTCACATATATCTCTGGCACGCATATGCAATGTCTGTCAGTTTAACTGTATAATTGTTACAAACATTGTATAATTGTAAATTAAAGTCAATACACTAAATGCTAATAGTTATTTATGTGTTGGTTGCCAATTGATTAAATTACGGACAACATCTGGCCCATGTGAAATCGTAGATGCTAACTAAAATAGATACCAAACAACTGTACAATAGGCAACATTTTTGTGTAATTAGTTTTCAATATGATTGAAATTCCAAATGCCGGCATTTCTGAACTCAATGTGCCATCAACCGTTTGCGAGTTGTGTTTCGAGTGCCGACGCATGGTATACATTTTCTGGGAAGAGTGACGCACATTCTAGACGTGTTTGAGAGGAAATTGTTGGATATAGTGTCCCGCATCTTACACTATTGAGACAGTCAACAGTCATTGAAAATGTCGCTGAAGCGGCCACTACGAGTGTTGCATAAATAAGTCTATAACTACATAAACATTAATTGGTACTTTCACCATGCAGTCGAATAACATATTAATATATGGATAGTGTGTGTGAAATTGGCAGTCAATCCACTGTTAACAAAAAGGAATGATATTTATAACATTTGCATATTGCATAAGGAGGGGTCGAATATATCAATCTACATTAATCTCATAGAATATAGACAATCAGTAATTTCTTGAATATGAGCGATCATTATAAGAGAACAGGACAGCAAAGATGTAAATTATAATGATATACAGAGATATGAAGTAGCTTTTAGTGTCGTATAGATCGCTGCACTTTTAGTGACTAGAGCGCTCGGTTACAGCGTAGCAAACTCATCTCCACCGGCGTTGCGTTGACCGCTCACAGTCGCATGTGGTTGCGGTTAATGCGCGGCAAAGCGAAGCGCTGCGGCGGTTTCTGCGACATCTCCACGTTATCGCCGACTTTGTTCGGCTTGATGCGGATTTTGTAAATAAAGATGGAGGCGACGATGATCGAGATCACGACAACAGCCACGACCATGCTGATGATCACCGCGAATCCAGTCGAGGTCAACGTAACTGAGTCTTTGCCTGAATGAGGACAAATAAATATAGTTCTATAATACGTAACATTATAACTGTGAGATATATCAATTCAAGCCCTATATATGTCTAAGAATAAATTGTATAATTACATAGCATTACATTCCATGCCATATAAATATGACACTGACCTAATTGTTCCTGGGCCTCCGGGTCGTAAACCTCAAGCTCTATCTGTATGTCCCGTTCTTCAGCCGAGGAGGCACGCTTCCCTCTCGTGTTGGGGGGAGCAGTACAATTCTCCTGCAGTGGTGAGATGGAACAACATCCATGAAATATTGTGGTGTGCGGTCTTTCTCACTTATACGATAATATATGTTTATGACCATGATTATGACGATGTTGCGGCCTTGCGCTGCTGACGATGAGCAGATGATTTTATGATGGTGATGTTAATATGATGTTGATGGAGAAGACGTTTATATTGAAAAAAAAGAGTTGGCTATGATTGACCATGGTGAAGATTATTACTACATACGGGCAAACAGTCAGCCTCCGACCCTTTCAGACAGAGCTGTATAGTGCAGTGAATGAAGACGGACGAACTCTTTTTGGTCTTGAACATGTTGATGAAACCGGTGGAGACCTGGTCAGGATTGCCAAACACTGGTTGGAATCGATTAGCTTCCGTCATAATCTGACCACCAACAAGCGGACAGCTGCAACCAGAGTGAAAGCAGTCACAGTTATTTATTAAACTCGATCGAATGCGCTGACTGAATCGAATGTTCTGTGAGAAACGATTACGCCAAAAGTACACCAGTAATATGCGAGTGGAAACTTGCTCGGCATTTCGTTCATCAACAGACACAGCGTTCATGTGCAAGATTAAAGTATAAAGTCTGATGTAGAATGCTACCGTATTTCGGACAGACACCAACCCGTTCACAAGAAGAGTGATGGTCTCATCATTGTAGTCAGGGATAGATCCCGAGGAGGATGCCAGACACATCAGAGGCTTCAAAGCGGCGTATGT
The DNA here is from genome assembly GCA_949152475.1 of Terebella lapidaria. NCBI lineage: Eukaryota > Metazoa > Annelida > Polychaeta > Terebellida > Terebellidae > Terebella > Terebella lapidaria. Next base: position 24,142,056 of record OX424567.1, read on the forward strand.
ACCTGGGGGGAAAGAACAGAACAATCATCAAATAATGCCATGAAATATAAGTCGATTCAGAATTCCAAAATATATTTCACATTCAATCCAAAATACGCTAATCCGCTGAAAAATGTATCGACCCTCTTTATTCGGAATCTCAACACTTTCTCTTTGCAAAGGAAGGCCGCGCCACCGCATGCAAAATCAGCGACATCTCTTAGTGTGAATGGGCCTTAACTTTCTCAAAGTATCGCAATTACTTTTAGTGTGAAGGAGCCTTAATTTTTTTTGGAAAGTATTAAAGTGTTATTCAGTATGAAGGGGCCTTGACAATCTCCAAGTATTGAAACTTGGTGCAAATTTTGAATTAAGGCTATCGATTAGTTTCACTCCAGAGATTCCCGAAGATTCCTGGTCTTACCGTTGGAAATGAGGTCAATCTTGAACTTGACCTTTTGGTTGAGTCGAAGGGAGTATCCAGACAAGATCTTCTGTCCCAAGGCGTTCATCACGTAAAAGTCCAGCTCCGCTATGAAGTGCTCTCCACGATCGTTATGGTTCAGGCTGCAATACGGAACTGTGCGTTAATTCGGCAAAAAAAAAACCGTTGGAATTTTCGTTTATTTGTAATTTGAATAATCATTGATCTTCCTAGAACAATCCAAGGTCATAACTGCACATAATTGAACAAAAACGGAAATCTAACGTTTAAAAAACATGCAAAGTCATGTAAAGTCTCACAAAAAAGAACTATAAATCAATAAGTATTAACGGTGAATATTAGTGAGTATATTTTTCGTAATTACTTCTAACTAATTATCTAGATGTATACAACAACATACAACTACATGTAGGCCTACATCTACTCGATTATATGTATGTATATATGTATATTTACAATATATATTTTATAGACCGACATTATGTACGACTACATGTACTAAGTATACATTCTATACAACACAGCATGCTAGATAATTGTAACGAGTAAACATGCGCATCATGCAAGAATTTTGTGAATCGCATGAGCCCTGAAGGACGAAGAACATATACTGAATTAATATAGACTGTACAGACACAAAACTCGATTATTATGAATCCATGTTTTCGTCTTAATGCGAGAAACTTATGTATGTATGTATGGTATGCCAGCGAATATCACCGATATAACTCAGATAATCAGAAAAAAGTAATATGTTCAGACAGGGAGGTATATCCCCTGAATGCACGGCAATTCAGATGAAAACATGGGCAAATTAGAATACTGGGAGATATTTTACAATGGGAGTGAGATTACATCGAAAAAGTAGGCCTAATAACATTTGGACATACTGATGAAGAATTCTCGGCATAGCTTTTAATATTTATAAAGTAAACATTTGGGACATACTAAGAAGTGCACTTAGGAGCAAAAATGATTAGATGGACTTTTCGTGCCTATTTCGAATTTTGAAATGCATCATGAATTAAAATGCGTCGAAATAGAATTCTACATCCGTAGTCAACATTTTGAGATGATAGACGTATAGAGGCGGATCCACTGAGTGCTAGGGGGTCTTTGGGAGGTGTGAGAGAGAAGGGGTATACAGGCATGCACTTCTGGGTCTAGAGTCTACACCACACAGGGATTTGTCTTACCCATCCACAGATATAGAACCTGATGACACATCGGCATATCTCGTGAAGGAACAGTAAGTCTTGAACAGTTTCCATTTGACGCTCATGGGCGAATCCTCCACGACGAGTGTGTTTTCGATCCTTCGGCCATGTTGCTACACGCGTGAAGTTTTTGGAGTTTTTTTTTTGCGGGGGTAGGCGGGAGGGGGTAGTTGTGTATTATTGGCAGCGTATGTGTGGGTGCAACACGCCGCAATAAGCAAGGTGGGGCGCAAAGGATATAAAGCAAGAGAGGGAGGATCCAAATGGAGAGGGAGAGGGGAAAAGGGTGTGAAAAAAAATCCGATTAGATGCATGTACAATATATTTTCTTTTTTTTTTTTTCGCGTGGAACGACCAGCGAAGCGGAGGGTTTCCCCCATCCAAACTAGCCAGTCGTTGCACGCGCGTCAACCGCTCACCCATCGACGTCTAAAACGCCAAAGGCCATTGAAGACATGGACTGGAAGGAGCAAAACGTCCTCGCTCGCATCTCTTTCTTGTTGGTGCCGTTGGAGATTGTTACAACGTTCTCAAATCGCCTCGTGTGGATCTGCCGCGGGAGTAAAGGGTTAAGTCGAATACGTCGAACCCGCGCATACAGCAAGGGGTTAACGAATTCACTTTGCGCGTTTCATGGGAAAAATTTGTATTACAAGTATATAAATGGTTTTCAGTTGCTACTTCTTGAAGTATTGCTCTATAATTTACTCCAAAATGTACAAAATGTGAAAGTACATAATATTGTACTTTGAACCAAACTAAATAATTCATAACATCACCATTGAGCAAAATATTTTCCTATTTGACACAAAACTTCTAAAAAATACGTAGGCCCTTTAGTCTGGAGATTTGACTAAAAAGCCAGACAAAACATTTCATTCAATTGTTACATCGACCAAACGAAACTGAATGAGGCGATTGAGAAAGAAACTAATTATAGAATCTTCTCAATTTAAGGAATACTGCTTCTTGATAGATGACAAAGCCACCTCAAACAAGACAACAATCACAAATAACAAGATTCACAAATAACAACAACAATGCGAATACAGGTACATAAGTAGGGTAGAATCTATCATAATTACATAAGAAGTTGGCAAATAGTTAACCATTTAATATCCACCTTTTGTATAGCAGTATCTTCTATGCACAAAATAACTCAAATTAAATAGTTATATTCTGCAGAAAATTGTCTTCATGAAGCGGTACTTATGAAACATGTAAAGCATACCAGAGTGTATTATACATGCATAATAACAAAAAAATATCTGCATTTTTACACAACGTCAACTTCGATTCAAGCTTGGATTCATACACTCATCGCAAAAACTTAAGCATAATATGACACTGTTTTGCAACGTTTAAGATTACTAATAATATTTAGCATTAAGTTGATGCATTTAGATTTGCTCTTCAGCCTGAGGTTTTTGAAACGAGTGTATACTTACAATAGATCGATAAGAAGCGGTAAATTGCGAGATAGCAAAACATGTTTATATTCTGATTTTTGTATCATCAAATTTTACTAATACCAGATTTTTGATAAATGTACAATGTATAGCAATAGGCATAGTAATCAGCAAAATTACAAGATGGAACCCTTATTGGATGTGAATCTTTACAAATCAGAATATATACTATACTGTGAACAATATGTAACATATGCCGGGTACAGAGAGACCGAACGGTCAACTATACATAAAAAATGAACGAAAAAAAAAAAAAAAAATCCAAGAACTTTAAATAGAACGGACACATAATCAAGTTAGGCAAGTGGATCATAATTCTATTTTTTTTATTCTATTACTACTACTTTATCAGTATTTTCATTTCAAATCTAAAATTAAAATCACTCACCTAAAAGCTAATTGAAATCTCTTAGCAAACAAATAAAATGTCAGCCAGCTTACCCCACTTGAGAACGACTTGGTGCCGCAGATACCCCGCTCTCCGTCCGTCATGGAGAGCATGAGTTCGAAGCTGCCCGCGGCGCAGTGAGCTGTCGCGTTCGTGAGCCGTTTAGCGACACAGCCGGCAACTTTCCCGTAACCGTTCACGTACATTGAGATCTCATCCGCGTTCAAATCATCGTGCGGGGTGTAGCAAATGTTCATCGTGAACGCGTCCAAATCGCAGTTGACGTCCACTGTAGGTTGGGGAAAATTCCAGGGCATAATTATGACATTGGTTAGAATTAGTAATTCTAAATTATAATGTATAGTTTGTTTTCATCACAACTGCACCTACAACCATATCGGGACATTATTTTGAGAACATCTGAGGTGCAACTTTGATATAAAGGAGATTGAATAATTAAATAATGTAGGGTAGGTATATTGAAAAGAATCTGAGGTTTGACTTTCAGGAGACCAATGCCCTCAAACGGATTCATTTGTGCCCTGTACCCTTGTCCCTCCCCTCCCCCCTGCCATCATATCAACGCTCCCTACCGTGTATGGTGCCGCAATCGGAGCCCGACCTGCTCACGGGACATCGGCAGCCGTTCTTCTCCGTGGTAAAAGTACCGTCGGCCGCCGGCAAGTTATAACAGTAACCCTCATTGTCTGCACACGTGTCGCATCGTGGCTGGTCGACCCGAGTCAAGATCTTGGCTACAGCGCGGGACAAATCATCGTCGTAAGTATATGTAGTTATTCGTCGTAAGTATCTAGTTATTCATGTGTAGTTAATTAATGCATTTATTAATGCATTATCGAGTATAGCAAGGTTAGTTTGTAGAAAGTGCTATGTCCTGTAATTGATCGATTCACAACTGAAACCGGCGCAAGTTAGGTACAGTTATCCTGTGTTTAGATGCCACCTGTCGTCAGTGACCACCTCCACACACGGACCACTTTATTTTCTTGCCTTACTAAAATATCATGGATGATTCTGGTTTGTGAAACCGCTATGTTAAGACTACATTTTGTGATCAGAGGACCAGAGCATTCATTTTTACTCATATCAAATTCAGTAAAGCTTAAAGACCTACCACATATAATAGTCCCGTCAGCTTGCTCGACTGGGATGAAATCTACGCCCGTGTTCTTGCAGACACACCGCCGCTGCGGCGTGTTGCCCCCGTCATACTTGCAAATACTATTCTTGTCCGTGCACACGGAGAGACCGTCCTGACAAATCCCGCCCAGTGTCTGCTGTAGGACTGCATGTCGGTGGTATAACGTAGTCAGGATTGAATAGGAATCGTACACGATGATATATCGCAGGAAAATGTCAACGTAGTTTCAAATTGACTTTATTTCCAGTAAATGTCACGAAAACAGTACCTATGTGTTGGTATACCATAGATATGTATACATGGCATACGTACAGCATTTGTCCTCGTCACGTTTCCAGAAGTTGTCGACGTCACATCGACAGAACTTGTTCCCATCAGCATTGGTGTCACAGACCGTGTTGGCAAGCGACGTACAGTTCAGATGGTCATCACAGGCAGTAGCGAAAAAATCCGAAGCTACAAAATTTCGATAATTGAATTCGTTTATTTTATCACCATGCGCTTTTGATTATTATAATGCATTCAATGTCTCCAGGTTTCCCATTCACCATTATTACTTACCTTCAACGGCGAGAGTTGGGGGATTCGGAACAACTGGATAAATGAAAGGGGATAAGAAATAAGATATATTCTTCTTGCTTTGAATGGTGATATGACATATTATTAATTTACCAATAACGTAGTTTGCATGATTTAGTTCATGATTTTGTTTTACTAAAAAAAAATTCAACTAAAACTTACATCAATATCAATATCAGCAACCATATTGCATCGAAATATAGTGTAGATATAAATTACAATATTAAAAAAAAAATGCAGACAAAAACATGTGTACAAGTCGTGTGGACAGTAAAAAAAAATGCCAAAAGGCAGGACTTCAACCACGAAATTGGCATATACAATATCACAAAATTTTAAAAAAGTAGGAATAAAAAACGTGAAAATTGAGCAATGAAAGAAACACAATTGAAGGGATATGCATACACAGTGCATCATTAATAGAAAGATATATATTCAATATTAAACACTGCCCATATACACTACACATACTGTAATTGGACGACACAGTGCACATTACAAACAAAAACTTAATTATATAATATGGTCAGCTTCGAGGATATATGCCAACAAGCGGGGTTTTATTTGCAAATACTGGGTACCATGGGACTGGTAACGGTTATTGACTGATTTACTCCCATTAGGAAATATTAATGTACGTCTCTGGAGATAGCGAGTACATTCCAAATAATAATGTACGCAAACCTTTCATAGGAGGTTGAACCCCATTATATATGCATATGCAGATATATAGCTATGACCATAATGATTTTTGGATGTGTTTGCATTCTGCAATTCTTTCCATTCTCGTGTTTGTTTAGGCTCTTTTGTTTTGAACACAAAAATAACTATGTAAAAGGGTACTATTGAATATAATATTGAATGTCAGTTCAGCCTATAATGCATTGCACGGTTATAATTTTACAGGTATATATCTGGAAAAAACCCTGGTATTACAAAGCCTAATGTACATCCTTTCTAATACTATTATACTCAGGCAAATGTTTACATATTGAGCATTTTACTCGTGATTATTCTCCCTAAACTCAAACCTTGATCAATCCTTCAACATAGTTTTGGTGAAGAACCATAGACCGGCAGCACGTTGTTGTCAGTTAATGAAAATATACCACAATAAGAAGATTCAAGAAAAAGACGTTTGCTCTGATTTAAAATCATGCAAATACTTGTTTCCTTTTACCAAATGTCGAATTATCAGGACATGTTGTGTTTTCGTAAGATGACATTGTCGTCACTGGCATGGGGAAAATACGGCAAGTTAGAAACATATCATTGAAGGACAATGTGCCAAATTTGAGAAGGATCCATTGAGACTTTCTTCCCCTCAATGGATTCCTGCCATGGAGTATACATTGCTTCAGTGATATATTTCCAAAATTCCAATTTTTCCCATACTGGACGAAAACAGGAGTTTTATATACAATCAGTACGTTTTGCTCTCAGTTTATTGTAGTAAATGTTGGTTTCAGTTTTGTTGTACAAATTTTCACATTGAGAAAACCAATTGTTCAGAAATATACCACTGAATATTATCCCTGTACCACTCCGGATATTTCTCGCTGCTTTGCCTTTTTGTTTTTCAGAGGATTAGCTCTAGCCATGGACCAATTACTCAAAAGAGCCGGAATCAGATTCAGAATTCTGAACACCATCAACATCACATGGCATCGAACATTCGAAAAAGTAATTTTGAAATAACTATTGTTTATAAATAGACAGATTTTCTGAAAAATTCGTGCATTTACCAACGATTTGGTGTTCATGTTTTTGCTTACACAGAGATTGTCACCGTGCAAATTTTATCGCTCGGAATACAATAATTTTGCTTGAATTAGCCGAAATTTCGAAAAATTGAAAGACACGTATTTCACCAAAATTTCATCGTTTTTACCGGAGATTAATTTCGGTGAAAGTGGCCATAGATGGCCCGTTTGGGAGACATTTTTCGGATCAAAGCACCCATGACGCTCTACTGCAGCCAATAGCAAATCTCAAATATAAAAAAATATATTGTTTCAAAAGTTTCGAAACAATCTCTGAGTGAGTCCTTCTGAGTGAGTCCCTGACTAGAGCCTTTAAAGAAACACTAGAAAAAAGAAGGCGTGGACAAGTCTTCATGAAGTCACATCCTTGTCAAACATAAACATGAACTTATATCAATATTCGAGCTGCTGAGTCGCAGACTAGATTTTTTTTCAAACACTACAAACAAATTGCAGATGAAATATAGACAGAAAGACAGCTGTTTCTTTTGGTATTTACAAAAAGGCCTTATTCAAACTAAATCAATATCGAATTTATCTGACAAAACATTTGACGGATGACGTAGGATGCGTGTTAAAAGCTTGTTTCACATCGGAAATTTTCTCTTTGCCCTGAATAACCGAAATCTTTTTTGTTGTTATTCTTATATTGATGTTTAGAAGTCATGATATGATTCATTACATAAGCAATCATTATTCCAGTTTTTCATTTCGGGTTATATTTTTTCCTTTTACGTCCTACCATAATGAGTATATGGTTTCCCTACGCGGGTATTTTGTGTGGCACAAAATGAATTGTTTTCGACTCGTACATTTCAATATGGATACACAAGACAAACATTGAATACACAAATACATGTATACAGTCATTGCCTTATGATGTATATTCCTAAAGACCTTATCAATTGATATATATACTCAAGCATGCAAGCAGGTATATATTCTCCCGCGTTCTTTGAAGTATAGATACGACCTATAAACACACCCGTATAAGTAGCCAATCTTATGAATAACATAACGTTAAAATGAGCTGAACACCTTCCATAATAAGCTGAAACTTCCAACAAAAAGCTTGGC